>JAKCOX010000033.1:4357500-5557500 GCA_022605575.1 Laterallus jamaicensis coturniculus | reverse complement strand
CAATGACATCTTGAATATTCATAAATACTTCTTGATAAAAGTATTTTTGAGAACTGGAGAACAAAATGCGTTGAGTCTTAAGAGTTTTATCTGTAGTGACTGCATCACTGGGATCTGAAAAGACATTTTTAATAAGCTTAATGGGTAGTTTAGAGCATTTTGAGTTCACAGAATATGCAAGTAAAACTGAAGGAGATGTTGAGAAATATGTTGAAAGTAAACTAAACTGACTTACAGTATTTCCCCCCTGAAATCTTATTTTTTAGGAATTGTCTGAAATTCAGAGATGTTCTGACTTCAGGTAATTCTAACATGATCTTTCATTATTTCAGAATTAACTATGGAGCCTCAAAAATACATCTTCATAAATAACCATGCAACATAAGCACATAATTATTATCCCTATTATGAAGAAGTACCAAGAGTCTAAAAGAACAGGAAAAACATTGTCATGGTTAAACAGACAACTCAAGGAACCTAATAGGGCATCCTTCAGAAAATGAGAGTCATGCCCAAATGAGAAAATCTTTGGAAACTCAAAAGTAATACAATACAAAAATATTTTAAGAGAAACTTGTACAATCATAAAAACTCAGTATATTCAATAAAACAAAAAAAGAGGGATGCTAATAAGGTTTCTATCCCGTTTCCTGGTGCTATTTGGAAATAAAATCTGGAAAAGTTCAATCAAATAAAAGTGTCAGTATAAAGCTGGCTTTGAAACAAATTTTAAAACTGAACAGTATTAAATTCCCTGAGCCAGAGGGAACTTGTGCAGGAGTTTGAAAGATATTAAAATATGGAATTGCTGCATTATCTACTGCAATATGTAGCTTACTGTTTAAACAGCCATGTTGACAGAGGAATAGAAGGTCACACAAGCATAGCATAATTCTTTTAAAAATGAGATTTAGGGAGTACCTTGGGAAGAAAATGCTGCTAAGTCTACTTTCTTTGGAAGACTGTGAAAAAAAAAGAAGGAATCAATCTGACTTTCATAAAGGGAAAACTTGCCTCCCAAATATATATGCTAGTCTTTTAAATTAATCAAAAATATGTGAATATATTGATTTCTGAAGTCACATTTTAAAAAATACATCAGCAAGGACCTTAGGAAAGACTCGAGACAAATTAGCTTTTAGGCACAGGAAAGCAAGCTGGTTTATGGATTGACAGCAGGTTTAAGCAAGGAGAATAAAAGTAGTAACAAACTCTTAATTTTCAGAATACAGGGAATTCATCAGAGGACAATTTACTTGGAACATTGACATGGAGCAGTCTGGCTGTAGACTGCTTCTTCTTTAGGCTACTCCTCATTTCTTTTAGTCTAGGTGTTGTAGTAAACTACACATAGATACGCTGTGATTGTGATGAGTGATTGATACATGCCATTTTATATCGTGCTATTGCTCCTCAATAGCCTAGTACTGCCACCTATTACTGGTAGCTGAAAGAGAAAAATCTTAGTGTTCCTTCTGAGTGAGGCTAGTTGCCCTTAGAGTGAGCAGAAATTGCACAGATCCATTGCAGGGAGACTAAAACCCGTTACTGGTTTAGATTCATAAAGGCTGGTGACACAGCTTCTTGCCCACACCTTTTAGAGACTGGACCAATGTCATCTTAATTACATCGTAAGAAATATTTGGGTTGTGAATGGTTTATGATCTACTGCCTTTTAATTGTAGCAAAAAGAGCGAGTTTGCTTTCAACAACTCTAACTCACTGTGAACACGTGGTAAAATAGGTTAAATCATATTATAACATAAGGTTGGAAGGGACCTCAGAGATCACCCAGTTACACACACACACAGACAAACACAGACCATGGGCAGGGACACCAGGTTCCCCAAAGCCCCATCCAACCTGGCCTTGAGCACTGCCAGAGAGGGGCCAGCCACAGCTTCTCTGAACAACCTGTGCCTCACCACCTTCAGAATGAAGAATTTCTTCCTAATATCTCATCTAAATCTACCCTCTTTCAGTTTAAACCCATTACCCCACGTCCTATCAGTATCACCTCCTTCTGGCCATGCTGGTTTTGATGCAGCCCAGGTTATTGGTAGCAAAACAAAATGCTACGTGCTTGTTTGTGAACTTCACTTGTTTACCCTTCTTAGTAAGTTGTAGAGGCAGAGATTTGAAAGTTATTATGGCTCATGGGAACATCTAGCCTGACATTCCAGGTGATTAAAAAGCATAAAACCTCCCAATAGGTAGAGTTAATTAGAGCTCCTTCTCCTTTCTTATTGTTTGGGTTTAGAAAAATCATATATTGTTGGTTTTAAAATAATATTAAAAAGAATCCCATAAAAATGTTAATAATTTGTTCAAATGCTCGATCACCCTGGCTTTTTGTCTGTGTTTGTGGCTCCTGCTGTGTGGTACAAAGTAGGGAAGTGTATTTAGGCATTGAATTTATGCACTTTGAATTGCCACTCTGGAGTGAATTGCCACTCTCTGCATTGACTCAAGAAATTCAGGCTTCTAATTTCGATCCTCTGAGCTGCACATAAGAAAAGTGCCAGAACTATCCTGGAGTAAATGACTGGGATAAATCCTTTCTCTCCCAAGATGAAATCCGGGCAACTTTAGCTTTATGCCACTAGATTTCGTGGTGTCTTAACCTGTCAGACCAAAGAACCCCACATTCTCACAGCCAGTATGATCAAATGACTCCTTTTTGTTTTGATAAATTGAACCATCTTCCACTGTAAGGCATATTTTTCCATACTTTATTTAAACCTGTGATTCCTTTCTAAACTGTCTCCAACATTTCTACCTCTTTCTTAAACTATGAGCATTAAAATTCAACTACCCATATGCTTTATTAAATGTTTTTGGACATAGAGCTCCAGTAGGTTTTTTTTTCCTGCAAAAACATTAAATTATTTCTAGCTGCTGAAGAATTACATTAGGAAAAATACCACCATTTAATTAAATACATTTAATTGAGGTATAGAAGTGAAGTGAGTTTTCAGCTAAATAAGAAACAATTCTTTTATTAGTCTACAGCAGTGACATTAACAACATAAGAATAGCCAGGCTGACTGAAATGAAGGACCCATTTTGCCAAGTACTCCATATCTGAGAGGGACTGCTGGCAGACTGGACGGTAAGAACAGACCAAGCACATATAATATTCCCTGAATACTTTCCCAGCTTCTCACCTTTTTCAGTTGAAATAAATATGTTCATAAATATGTTTTTAAATTCTCAGTGGATTTTCCTTCCAGTTGCACATCCAATTTTGCCTTGAGCTTGTGTCAGCTTCTTGTATCCACAATGTCTTTTGACCAGGAATTTCACAGGTCTGCTTCCTGTTGCATGAAGAAACACTTTCCTTTTGGTTTTGGTGGATTTGTGAGTTGGCTTGGTGGTTTGGTTTTGGTTTTGTTTTTAAATTTCTCAACTTCATATATCTGGCATTTTCTTCTTGTTTTTGAAGGAGTAAACAATCAATCCCATCTTCTCCCTGTCCTTTCTGATGTGTAGAATGTCTCCATTCAGCCATTCCTCAGCTGAAGTCCCAGGCTACCCAGTACCTTCAGTGGAAACTCTTTCATAACTTTGATCATCCTTCTTGCTTTCTTTGTATTTCTTCGGTTTCTAAGTAAGTAGTCTCCACCACATGACAATACCAGTACAAATCCTATATTTCTACAGTGACAAAAGTATGTTAACTATACTTTTCATAGTATTTTCTAATAATTTGATTTTTATTTTACTCTTCTAAGCACTGAATCTGTGTTTTCATGGATCTAATGCCAAGACTTAACATAATGCCAAGATCTGCTCCTGAGTGAAAATGAACCTGTAATTTTGAACACATATCAATGTATGATTTTCCTTTTGTGTGTCATTTACATCTATTGACACCAAATTTCCTTTACCATTTTATTTTCCAGCCACTTAGTCCTGTAAGATCCTTCTAAAATTCAGCTCTCAGAGTTGCTACACTTAGTAACTTCCTACTATGAGTAAACTTTCTTACCTTACTGTTCACCTCTCTTTTCCAGGTCATTTATGAATGTAGATTAAAAAGCCTAAGTTCTTACCCAGATCCCTATGGAATTTCATTTGCTCTTCTTTCTTTTTTTCCCCTGTTTTGAACCAATAATTTATTTGGAGTTTACTTATCCAAACTTTCACAATCTTGGAAATTAACTAGACTGGGTTTTTTGGGGTTTTGTTTGTTTGTTTGTTTGGTAAGAACTATTTTTCTCCTCCCTCAGGAGGAGATAATTGAATAAACTTACTTTCAATATGTAAAATCCTCACATAAACATTTATACATGCTGGAAAGTAACAGCAAAACTATTTCTGAAAGGAAGATCTAATTAAAGATACAAGTACATGTATTGACTTAGAAACTGCTGAATGTGCTCTCTTTGATCACCCACAAAACTTAGATCTATTTACTTGTATATTATCAGCCTTATCACAATGTTGCAGTACCATGTTCACTCTCATTGGCAGTTTATCTAAGAATCTAAACCTGAAGTGTTGTACAGTCTGGAATACCAGCTGGTACACCATTGCTTTTGTTACTGGTAATAAAAATGTCATGGATGCTCATCAGGCTTCCATACCAGGATTGTTAGTTTCCTTTGTCTTGCACCGAGGAGTTTAGATAATCTGACAGGCAAAAAAAAAAGGTCTTTCAAAAGCTGCCACTGGATTTTTAGTACTGGATCCCCTTTCTAAAGAGGCTACATTTTGAACGTCCATTTGCATACCAGTTGCCCTTCTCATACTTGCCTGTGCTTAACTTGCACTGTCATCACCAGAAATCAACTCCAGCTCAGTCCTTACATTCCTCAAATAGGAGAAATTGAACAAATTACATTTGTTACTTCGTTCATTGACTGTATTACTCTCATTTTGCTCTAGCTGTGGACATCATACAAGGACAGGACACAAATGGTTCTTGCCTCTAAAAGTAAGGTAGGACTGCAGACAGATACAGACAAATATGGGCATCTGTAAGGCAGTAGACAGCTGTGTATTTACATACATAATATATATATATTTCTGGAATGGGGTTGTGTTTTTTCCCCTAAGGCAGAGCACTGCCATCATTGTAATTTATAAATGAAAGACATTTAAGCTTAGCAAATATAAACCCAAAATTACTGTGTATGTTTTCAGTAGAAATTCAAGCAGTTTTGAACTAACTTCCAGTGTAGTTCTATTTCTAAAAGTCCTTTGGTGAATCTTAAGTTTTATGATGAACGCTGCTTTAAAGTTCCTTATGTGCTTTTAATGTTTGTCATACCTACAAAAAAATTAGGTTTCAGAGATCTTTCTGAATGCTAAAGTATCTCTGACTATTTATAAAGGCCTCTGAGGTTTTTCAAGCCTGTTTCCTTTCTGTCATACATGATCTCAGACTTTTGTTGTCTCACAAAACCAGATGTCGCTTCTTTGTTCAAATGTAATAGGAGTAACTTTCTTAATTTACATTTTAAATATAAAGAAAACATAAACTAAAGCACCCTGTTCTATAATTCCTGCTCAGCTAGTCAGATTTCAGTCAAATTGCCTCCTTATTCACAAATAAACATACAAAGATTTCTTTAAAGGGATGGGATTCAAGTGGCGACCTACCGAAACATTTTCACCGTCTGGGAGAATGGCCTCTGAACTGCAAAACCTTTCTAATCTGCAGGTCTGATTCATACAGAAAACAAGAAAAGGAACCAAAAAAATGTTGATAAAATTCTGTAATCATATGCAAGTGGCAAGAAAGAAAGGCTATATAGAAAAACAATTTCGTTTTGGTTCAAATGATGAAGATTCTTCTCTTGTGCATCTGTGGTACCTATTTTTCCTCTTGGCCAGCAGAAAAAAGCTGGTGCTCAGAGCTTTGATTTTGCACTCAGTATAGATACACATGTTCAGAATTATATCAGGAACAAACCTCTTGTTCTGGGCTACACAAATTTCAAAATTTCCATCAGGATGGTCTCAGCTTCAGTTGAACCCATGTGGTCATGTTCAGGTCAAACAAAATGCTGTAACAGAGATAAGCTCTCTGAAGAAGTCCTAGAATAATTTTTGTCTTTGTAACTGAGTTTGCCTATTAAGAAGGAATAGAACGATTTTTCTAATAGCTCTGTTGAGCTCTAGACTTTAATTTTTTAACCTTTGTTCACTGTCTTGTTGCAACAGAGACTTCCTTTTTCCAAACTTGCATCAGTCCTTGTGGAGGAAGGGAGAGGAAATTCACCACTTGGAGAAGTTCTGCAGGAAAATTGTATTTCATATAGCCTTAGTTCATAGTACCATTGCTGGAAACTCCTTAATTTAATGTGTGAGGAGAAAAGTGCATTTTTTAACATGGAGTCTTTGAAACTATTTTGGTGGGCATTTCTTTTCTGACTAATGGGTCTGGGTTGAAATCAGTTTACTTCATTAGTTCCTGGGAGACGAGTGTGTGTACATACTCCTTGAAATATCCTGGATCATAAAAATTTAACAGCTTTTATAGAGGGTAATAAAGGTCCATCTCACCCAAGATCCTATCCTAACTATTGACCAGAAGCAGATACCCAGGGCACAGGGTATGGGTTGGAAGGGACCCAACGATCACAGAGCTCCAACCCCCCTGCCACAGGCAGGGCCACCAACCTCAGGCCTGGAGCTACACAAGGTTGCCCAGGGCCCCATCCAACCTGGCCGTGAACACCTCCAAGGATGGGGCATCCACCCCCTCTCTGGGCAGCCTGTTCCAACCCCTCACCACTCTTTCTGTCTCATATACAAGAATCAAATCAGGAGAACTGGAGTTTTCCTGAAGCTGAAACTGGCAAAGGATAAGATGTGTACACAAGGGACCTCTGTAAGTGCATGGTCAACAAAAGGAAAACCAAGGAAACTATGGGTCCACTGCTCAAGGGGACAAGGGACTGAATGACAAAGGATATGGAAAAGACCTCAATGCCTTCTTTGAACTGGGTTGTTTGGTTTTATTTCATCTGCTCCCAGACCTCCTAGGTCCCTTTGCCTAGTAGCGCAGCCTGAGGAAATGGAGCATTACCTGCAGGTCAAGAGATACTAAAGCAGCACCAAAGTGTTCTGGACATACAGAAATCTATGGGAGCAGCTGGGGTGCACTTAAGAATGATGAGGGAGCTGGTCAATGTCACGGTGAGGCCACTCTATCATCTTTGAAAGGTCGTGGTGATCAAGGGAGGTTGATGATGTCTGAAAAAGGCAAACATCACCTCTATCTTCCTTTAAGGCAAAAAGGAGGATCTGGGGGAAGCACAGGCTCGTGGCTGATACATAAGGTTTTTTTGTATGCAAATTATTCTGTACCCTTGAACATCCTTTTTCAGGTGCTATACACATGAACAATGGCAAAATAAAATTCTTTATTTTGTTCTATATCTCTATTTTATTAATTCTTAATGTTCAGTTTGCCTTTTTGACCTCTGCTGAGCAGCTGGCAGCAATTATGGGCACTTAGTGGTCCTCTGATTAGAAACAATAGTTGCCAGCAATTACAGCCTGTTCTTACTCTCTTTCTCTGTAGGAAGTGAACCTCTTCAGACTGCTGTTATCTGAAATTTTGTGGTCCCATTTGAACTTTCTTTGAGGCCATTTATAGACTCTTAGTTTGGTATTTCAGAAACACAGCTCTTGTCTGTTGTATTTGGAGTAAGAGCGGGCTCCTCCAGTGCAGATGAATGGATGGCTGACTGAGTGGTTAGCAGAGGGACCACATACTGCCCAGAACTGGTTAACCAAAATAAATCTCTGTGATATTCAAAGAACATCTAGTTGTGAGCTGAGATCGATAAGACCTATATAATTGATCACATTCCAAGTATGCCAGTGTTTTTAGGAAGGTAATATTTTTAGTAGTAGTTGCAATATTTTTAGTAGTAGAAAAAAAAAATCTAGACATGAATTATTCTTCCACTCTCTCTTAGATGCCAGAGCTAAAAGGCAAAACCAGAAGAGAAGTCTACACTATTTTTACAGAAAAAAACAAAGGTTGCAATGCTAAAGACATTAAGCAGAGAAATCTGGGTATCCAATGAAAGGTATAGAAGAAAGAGAAATGGAGTAAAAGGCATAAGAGGTCAGGTTGGTCCTACTACCTGTGGCTGAAGGATAGCTTTAGAAGAGTTTTCGTATTGTGCCATCAAGGCAGTTTTATTCTTTCCTGAGTTATACATAGTTGAACAGTTAACATGCTAGGTAATAGTGTTAAGGATTCATTTCAGTTACCTTTACTGGTTCTTGAATCTCTGTGTTTAACTATCTCCTTATCTGTGAGAGAAAAGAGGTCAAACTTTCTGTGTTTTGTGACTCAACCTTTTTCTAAAGATTGCCCTTTAAAATGTTGTTTTTCATTAAATGGGGATATACTAGAGGTAACTGCTGTATATTTTGATACCTTTTGTTTTATTTCAAAACAGGTTGGAAAGATTTCCATAAAATTCCTCTACGATGCTTTCTTTAGATCCAGACAGGCCACACTTTTTTGAGATCAAGAGAGAACTAGTCTTGCTTTAGCTTATGCCAGCAGGTTCATTTTGTAATGGATTTCTGTCGATGCTATTACTGCTTCAACTTGAATCAGTAGCATTGGATTTCACAAAACCTGGATGTCTTTGGGTAAGGTATTAGGGCACTGTCTGTATTGAAGAATCTTGAATAGAATGGAAGCTGTTGACATAAAATATTTCTGAGGTATTTTTTGCAGATGGGACCATTTTTTATTCTTGAGTAAATTAAGATACTTTTTCTACTCTCAAAATTGTTGGGTAGCATTTAAGAGGTGCCTAAGTGTGGCTAACAAGCTACTTTGCTATTAGATGCTTCACAACAATATTTGTTAATTTGTTTAGGCTTTTTGATGTGTTTCCTGTGAACATGATGATATGTAAGGGCTTGTCCTGGTTTAACCTGGAAGGCAGCTAAAACAGCCATGTAGATGTTTGCACACTTCCCCACCACAGTGAAATAGGGGAAAGAATCAGAAAAAAAAACTCATCAGTTGAGGTAGAGTTTAATAGGACAGGAAAGGAAGATAATAACAACAATTCATACAAAACAAGTGATGCAGAGCACAATCTGTCACCACCCAGAGCTGATGCTCTGCTAGTTCCGGACCTGCCACGCCTCCCAAGCAAACCCCTACTTGAATACTGAGCATGATGCTGTACAGTATGGAATATCCCTTTGGATCAGCTGTCCTGGCTGTGTCCTCTCCCTTCTCATTGTCAGACAAGTTTGAGAAGCTGAAAAAGTTCTTGACTGCTTAGCAGCAACTGAAACATCAATGGTGTTATCAGCGTGGTTCTCATTCTAAATCCCAAACACAGCACTATGCCAGCTGCTGGGAAGAAAATTTAACTCTATGCCAGCTGAAGCCAGGATAGCTCTAAGCCCAGCAGAATATAAAAGCACATTTGAAGTTCTTGAGGAACTGAGATTGTGCTGCATAGTACCCATCACTGTTTTGGCAGAGCAGCATTTGACAGTAGCCTATCTGTGTTACATGTGAAATTATTCCATCACAGTTGGTGATGAAGGCAGATAATTTAGACTTTTTAAAACCACTTTCTAAAATGGTTCAGTTTTCCAAATGCAATCACCTTTTTTAGGCTGTTTTGAGTTTCTGTAAACCCATGTTATGGAAAATACCAAATATTTATTGATTTTACAAATATATACAGAGCCTGTAGGAATCAGATCTGCAAGAAGTTGCCTTCTTAATTGATTCCAACAGAAAACATACTGTTATTAGGTTTTTGCAAAATGCTATGTAAACATTTGCATAGCAATTATTTTGTAATATTTAAGGTTTTTTTCTTTCCCTTTACAGTTATCAGTAAACTCCATTTCTCAGTTGTAATGAATTTCTGTAGATGCTATTACTGCTTCTACTTGAGTCAGTGGCGTTGGATTTCACAAAACCTGGATATCTTTGGGTAAGGTATCTGGGTAAGGAGAAGGTAAGGTATTGGGTAAGGAGAAGTCTGCTGTGCCCTTCTGAAGTGGAATGGGTTGGAATTTAATGTCAAAAGAAAACACTGTAACAAAAACTGACTGTAGTAGCAATTCAAGATTCAGTGGACTGTAACACTTAGAGAATCAGCCTGTTCAATGGCTGTTGAAATCCTCTCCTGAAGTAGACTTTTTAAACTCTTGTCTGAAACACCTTTTTGCTACCAAGATGATCAAAACTAGTCACCTCCACTGACAAGGAATAGATGAAAATGAGTTTCTACTGCTGTGTCACCATTGTCTGTTGTGACATCGTGCAGTATTCTCACTTCTTAGCATCTCCACTAGAAGGATTTGCAGTCCCTCTGCTTTGCTGTAGAGCAAGCTATGTGTACAGTTAAAGCACACTGTTTGAACTTAATGCTCCCTTCTACTGGGAATGTGAATAGCTTTTTGGTTTGCATTTCTACAGTTCCCAGCACTACCTGGTTTTCTGTGGGGTGACACAGGAATTTTAAATGTTACAAACATACCAGAATGCTATTGATGCAATGACTGATAACTACTGGGTGGGAAAGAATCGTATTCAATGTTAAAAGAATACTATTTTGACCTTCAGGAGTCTCTCTGATCCACTGCTGTCACTCATGCACGTTCTTCATCTGGTCACTTCATTGGATTGTTGTGTGGGTGCACAGTAAAGCAGGATATAGTTTGTAAATAACTTTACAAATCCCTAGAATAGTTTTGTTTTTTTTTCTATGAATCACCACTGTGATTATGAACAAAACATTTCACTTAACTGAAAGGACAATACATACTAATTTTTTGGCCCTAGTATATGTCAACATACAGGATTTTTCCACATCACCAGCGTGGTTACAGAAGTCATACAGTGCCTTTTGAAACAACCATTTGTATCAGTACAGGCTGGGAGATGACCTGCTGGAGAAGAGCTCTACGGAGAAGGACCTGGGGGTCCTGGTGGATAACAGGTTGGCCATGAGCCAGCAGTGTGCCCTGGGGACTGAGAGAGACAATGGGATCCTGGGGGGCATCAGGAGGAGTGTGGCCAGCAGGTCACAGGAGGGGATCCTCCCCCTCTACTCTGACCTGGTCAGGCCCCACCTGGACTATTGTGTCCAGTGCTGGGCTCCCTGGGATAAAAAGGACAGGGATCTCCTGGAGAGAGTCCAGAGAAGGGCTACGAAGATGATGAAGGGCCTGGAGCATCTCCCCTATGAGGAAAGCCTGAGAGAGCTGGGGCTGTTCAGCCTGGAGAAAAGAAGACTGAGAGAGGACCTAATCAATGTCCATAAATATCTTAAGTATGGGATGCAGGGGGAAATGGCCAGCCCCTTTTCAGTGTCTGTGGGGACAGGACAAGGGGCAATGGCTGCAAGTTGGAGCACAGGAAGTTCCACACCAACATGGGGAAGAACTTTTCCCCAGTGAGGGTGCCAGAGCCCTGGGGACAGGCTGCCCAGGGGGTGTGGAGTCTCCTTCTCTGGAGAGATTCCAGCCCCGTCTGGACGCCGACCTGTGCAGTATGAGCTGGGGAGCTGCTTTGGCAGGGGGGTTGGACCCCAGGAGCTCTCCAGGTCCCTTCCAACCCCTACAATTCTGTGATTCTGTGATTCTATGAAAACATGTAGTAATTGTAATAACATGTCACATTTGCAAGGAAATTTTAAAAGTACAGATTGCTGTAAAATGCAGTATTTTGGAAGCATTTTATGTTGCAGTCTGTGCATACTATTATTTAAGTGCTTATCTGAAAGACGATATTTTAATGGGTTTGGTAATTCTAACAGTGTTTGTTAGAAAAGTAATTCATTGTTTTTAGAAAGCTCAAATCTGCTTTTGGCTTCAGAAATAGCTAAATCCTTTTACAGATAAAAAAGCCTCAGTGTTGTTCAGAAAATGAACTAATTGTAACTAAAACTTTTCTTTTAAAAAGGTCTAACCCTTATGATAACCTACAGAATATACAGTTTTTGCCAAAAGTCAAACGGCCAGTGAATATGCTGTATGTCTGTGTTTGATATTTATACGTGATATCTCATCATGTTCTTAACTTGACTTCTTCTTTATTTGATGCAAAACCAGCAGATAGGCACTGGGTTTACAGGTACCCATTGTACCATGAAGTGTATTAATAATTTCCTTTGAGGAATGTGAACAATATCTTAAACTGATATGAACTGAAAATTTCAAAGGTAGCTCCCAGTTTTGTTCAGAACTCATTTTATGGGTATGTGTGTAGGGCTTGGAAACAAATTTCCAAAAAAGCAAAGCAGTTACTGATTTTTAGAGTATTTTGTTTGGGGTTTTGGGGGTTTTTTGTAAGTTCAAATATTTAACTTAGTAATTTATTGTCTTTTCAACTATATTGTCTATTCAAATTTGCCTTGAACAGCTTACCTGTAGTCTTAGTGTTTATACATATAGGCAAAAATCAATGGAAAAAGTAATTTCTGTCCTTCTAATGTTAAAGACAAATACTTTACAAAGACCTTACCACTATGCAGGGCAGTTGTGTATATTTTTTTATCAAAACCAGTTTTAATTTGGCATAACTTGACTTCTCATAATTGTAAATCCCAATATTTTCCGTTAGATTTTTTTAAAAATTGTATTGCACTGTGATGTTTTTTCTGAGAGAATATTCTGTATTTCACAAATGAATTGGCAAAACGGAGAGCAAGTGATTTAATGATCTATCCAAATCAGGACTTCACTGAGCCACGTATTTAGAATGCAACGTTAAAATTACCTGTTATCTCTGGCCATTTCTTAGGATATTCAACTGTGTCACTGCAAGGGTATTATTTTAATTACATCTTTTGCAGAAATTTATAAATGCATATTGAAGCATTATCTTCCCTGTGACTCCCTAGAAATACTTGTGTTGTGTGCATGTTGTACGGCCACCTCTCTTTAGCACTGAAATACATACTGAGCAAAACATTAGGCCACTGTCTAGTTTCCTTTTGGGTTTTTCTTCAGATTTTAGTGGTACTGATTTTGTCTTTACCTGCTTATCATAGAATCATAGACTGGCATGGGTTGGAAGGGACCCCAAGGATCACAGAGCTCCAACCCCCCTGCCACAGGCAGGGACACCAACCTCAGGCCTGGAGCTACACAAGGTTGCCCAGGGCCCCATCCAACCTGGCCTTGAACACTGCCAGGGACGGGGCATCCACCCCCTCTCTGGGCAGCATGTTCCAGCCCCTCATCACTCTCTCTGTAAAAAACATCCCCCTGCTTAGCCAGTGTCTTTCAGCACTTTCTCTGTATTAGTGCAGTTTTTGGAAGATTTTGAAGAACAGGATTCTTTCCTACCACATTTTTTGCAGATCTCAGTATCTCAACCGTTTAGGATTAAACACCTCTGCCTTGTAGGTATTGAAATGCCCATATGGCTTTATTCAGCCATCAACATGGCTTTATTCAGCACTGACAGTTCTGAAACCTATTAAACAATATTAGCAACCTACTGCTTTGTTTCTAAATGGAAAGTAACACTCAGTAGAGACTGTGTTCCCTGTAAAAATCTTCATTTTTTTACTCCATCCCAGCAAGAAGCAGTGGGCGATCGCACACCGGGCGGTAATAAATCCCAACTCAGTGGATCAGTGTTTGCTGGGTGCTTTATATTAGCATGTAACCAACCTGAATCCTTGCCTGTCATCTGACAGTGTCCAGGTGCCCCTGTGTGTGAGGGAAGAGGACACGTTAGCCCGCAAAACTTCCAATCAGAGTTGTCCCAAATGTTGATCTCCACGCTTTAATTTGGAATGAATCTAGTATTTCTTTACTTGGCCATGGCAGTTTAGACATATATTTTGTGTTACCCTTTCGGCCCGCTGGTTAGCTGTGGTAAAATAGCTACGTTAGGCTTCTAGCAAATTCAGAAGTGGTTTCCTCCTGTGAGTTACCTCGCCCTGCGAGTCCTTCCATCACTCACACCACGTTGGTACTACTGGCATTAGCCACTAGGTGGTAATCGTCTTCTGGTAAGCTCAGCATGCCTGTGTCAAATGCCTTTCTAAAGCTGTTTTCTGCACCGCTAAAAGGATACGATGCGTTTGTTTCAGAATCATAATTCAATTTTTTAAAAATTTTTAATTTTTTTTTTGTTTTCTTGCCTATAGAAAACTAGAACTTAATGTGTTAATAATTGTTTCCCTAGCTATTGTCTTAACTGTCATACTTATTTCTCCTATACAGAAGCTGGAAGGTCATTGCTTGTTATAATTTTCTCAGAAAGATAAAATTATTATGTAAAATTCTTACTTTGTTTCACATACGGTCCTTTTTTTTTTTCGCCTTCCTTTTATTTGTGGAAAATATTTCATTGAATCATAGAATCATAGAATCATAGAATCATAGAATCATAGAATGGCAAGGGTTGGAAGGGACCCCGAGGATCATAAAGCTCCAACCTCCCTGCCACAGGCAGGGACACCAACCTCAGGCCTGGAGCTACACAAGGTTGCCCAGGGCCCCATCCAACCTGGCCTCGAACACTTCCAGGGATGGGACATCACACTTTCAGGGATGGGGCATCATTGAAACACTTGTAGCTATTTTTGCTAATAATTCAAATTATAAATCGTGTCATTTTAATCTGAAATTCTTTGGATGAGCCCTATTGATTCATTATATCCTGTAGACAGACTTTAAAAACTTTTTTAAATGAAGTGGCTAAGTATGGAAAATGTATATTTACTGCCCTAATGTAGCTTACTGAAGTTAACACCACAGATACTGCTGAGGATGTTGTTAAAATCATGTATATATGGTTAGACATATATTTCTTAATATAGAAAATATGAAACAGTTTATAATTGAGGAGAATATTGGTTGCACATGAATTGTTCACTATTTTCCTTCAGCTCCCTCCTGCTAAAAGATAATGTCCTCTCAGCACTGGCATGGCCAGTTTAGATGCTTTCTGCTTCCTTATCTAGGGCTTCGATGTAGCTGTAGGGATTGCAGCAGACAGACTGCAGCAGAGCAAGAAGGGTTCCCTTCTCTACCAAGTACTGGGGCATGAGGTCAGGTCCCTTGTCACAGAGGATTTCTGCCAGTCTAGATGCACCAGTGTTCCATGAGGGGCCACAAAGATGATTAGAGGGCTGGAGGACCTGCCCTACAAAGAGAGGCTGAGGGAGCTGGGCTTGTTCAGCCTGGAGAAGAGAAGGCTGCAGGGGGACCTCACTGCAGCCTGCCAGTACCTGAAGGGAGCAGAGGAACAGGAGTGGATTCAACTTTTTAAAGGACAGACAATGGCAGAACAAGGGGGAACAGATTAAAGCAAAAGGAAGGAAGGTTTAGATTAGATATTAGGGGGAAGTTTTTTACAGAGAGAGTGGTGAGGGGCTGGAACAGGCTGCCCAGAGAGATGGTGGATGCCCCGTCCCTGGCAGTGTTCAAGGCCAGGTTGGATGGGGCTCTGGGCAACCTTGTGTAGCTCCAGGCCTGAGGTTGGTGTCCCTGCCTGTGGCAGGGGGGTTGGAGCTCTATGATCCTTGGGGTCCCTTCCAACCCATGCCATTCTATGATTCTGTGATTCTATGGTGCCATCATTGAGGTCCAGGGAGTATATTTGATGTCCAAGAGATAGTAAAGAAGACAGAACCATCAAGCCTTGAACACAACCAGAGACATGTTTTTGGAATTTGTATGCAAGGTGCAGTTCTTTGGTAGGCTGTTGTGTACTGAGAGGATCTAGTGTAAAGAAAAAGTGTGAGACTGTGCTAAAATTTAGTGTATATCATAAATGGTACTTTAAACTAAGCCTTACATTGTACAGCTTCCTTCCCAGAGCAGCTTTGGAACTACAATGCAGTGTGAATGTCAAATTAACCTAATAGGCATTATAATAAATTGTTTAAGCCAACAGTTTAGTATTTGTTTTTAGGCAAATGTTTCCATTTGCATTACAGTGTGTATTCTGGGGGGCTGGGGAGCATGTGTGTCATTGCTTGATTAAATAAACGCAGGAGGTTGAAAAACAGGGGTTGTTTTTTGTTTGAGGGACTCAGACGTGCAAAGTTTAACAGTATTAAAGAGTCGTTCTGTGTTGTTATATTACGCAGAGAAATCAAGTTACCTGTAAGAGTGTGTGAGTGTCTGCTCCCTAAGATTATCTGATCAAGGACTTTGTCAGATGGGATACTAAGGGAAAGGGAGGCAATAAACAAAGCATACAAAGACACAGACCTCACAGAGAAACAATAACAACAAGAAACCTGCCTGGTCAGTGATGGCTATCAAGAAACTGCAGCCATCACTTCAAAGAGGGGCCAGTCTGGACTTCACTGCTGATAAGGATGCAGACCTGGGGTCCTGGGTATTGGGTTGAGGGATTGGTGCAATTATGCAAACTGATGAGGTGGTGTGCAGGGAGAGGGAATCAAAGGGAGAATAAACAGAAAGGCATATAAAAGAGGTTGCTTACACGTGAAATGGGACTGGTCAGTACATGTGACTGAGCCCTGTGACTGATCACTGCAGCCTGTCCTATCTCAGTAAATCCTCATAACATAACATTACCTATTATGTGTAGTCACAGTGGAAGTTGTATTGAGTTGTATGAGGCATTTAATGGAAAGCAAGTATAGATTAAATTAGGGGAGAGGAAGGAAGACTGCAAATGCAAGCCTCACTTTACTGGGGTCTGTGTCAAAACTGCTGCTTTTATGGTAGAGGAAAGCCAAAAAGGGGAAAAAAGGAAAACTCTCAGAAGTGAGGGTTACAGTGTGGGTTTTTTTAAATGTTTCATACCTACAGCTATGTACATTTCATGGGATTAATTAAGAATGTGCTGGGGTAAAGGTTCTTTAACGCTTTTATAGAGCTCCCTGTGCCCATTTGCTTCTCTGTGCAAGTACAGAGGAGCGATTGCACAGGATCATGTGGAAGCTCCATCACTCCCAGTCACCTGCCAGTGAAGCGTGACCCATGAAGAGCATAAGAACTAGACAAATATGCAGTAACATTGTCCTGGAATACTCTCCCAGTAATAGTTCAGGGTTCATTCACTCTCTAAACTTCAGAAATCATATTTTCTATGCTCTGATGTGTTTTTATTCCATTAATCTGTCCAGTCATTTCAGAATCCAGTATTTTTACCAATTCCTCTGGTACTTCCCATCTCAGAAAAGGCTGAAAGGAATGTGTTTCATTTTTTCCATTACCCAGGTCCCTGTCCAGTTCACCAATAGAAGTGACTGTTTATTTCATTTCATATTAATATGCTACGGTGTACATGAGGGAGAGCTAAGAAGTGAATGCCCAAATTGTCCAGCCTCCTCAGCCAACATCTAGCAAATACAAGGTTTGACTATCCCCATTAAATGTACCATCAGAGTCCTCATGCAATTGCTCCCATCATTTAGTCTGCTGTGGAGCTTCTTCACTTATCACCCTGTTCTGAATTATGTTTTTTAACTACTCTGTGAGCTCAGGTGAGAGACATGCACTGGGCTTGGTATAGAATACCAGAGAATGAGGGGGAGAAGACATGTTGAGTGATCTTCAAAGAAGGAATGCTCCTTCCCACCCATCTCTCACAGGAGAGAGTCACCGGTGAGAGATCGGTGGGAAGGAGCATCCTTCTGCTGCTGCCTTGTGTTCATGAACAGTCTCATGCTTGGGAAACGAACAAATCCTCCCCTAGACTCCACAACAGACTCCCAAACTCTCCAGAGGCTTGTATCTAAATGCAGCTGTAAAAATATTTTTAAAAGACCAGTGATTTTCATAAATGTGGTTAGTGTAAGGTGTTAGATAATACATTGCATATGCCTTCAAGCTATTGTAAGAACTTCAGCACTGAGTCAGGATTCATCAGCAATGAGGAAAAAGAAAAGCTTTCAAGTGATTTACCAAGTAGGTCAGAGAGCAATAGAAATGTTTTCTCTAGATTTTCATGTATTCTGTCACATCTACATCTGTAAGTTCCAGTTCTAATAGTATTTTGGCTACATATTGCAATGCTGTTAGTGCTAGTTATCAGGTGAATAGGTGTGATTGAAATAGATGTATACCTCTACAATTTCCCTCAGATTTTTTTTTTTTCTTCTAACACAAGGCAGCAATAGAAATGAAACAGTGAAGGGTAAGTCGGCAGAGACTGTGGTAGTAACATGTGCACACAGATAGTATCGCTCAAATGGAAAATCCCTCGATGCTTCTCCGGCCCTGGTTGCTAGATACTTCTGATATTTGCCAGCTTCAGATGTTTGAAAATGGTCACCTGTAAGAATCATAGAATGGCAAGGGTTGGAAGGGACCCCAAGGATCAGAGAGCTCCAACCCTCCTGCCACAGGCAGGGACACCAACCTCAGGCCTGGAGCTACACAAGGTTGCCCAGGGCCCCATCCAACCTGGCCTGGAACACTGCCAAGGATGGGGCATCCACCCCCTCTCTGGGCAGCCTGTTCCAGCCCCTCACCACTCTGTAAAAAACTTCCCCCTAAGATCCAATCTAAACCTTCCCTCCTTTAGCTTTAATCCATTCCCCCTTGTTCTGCCATTGTCTATCCTTTTAAAAAGTTGAATCCCCTCCTGCTTATAATCTCCCTTCATGGACTGGCAGGCTGCAGTGAGGTCCCCCTGCAGCCTTCTCTTCTCCAGGCTGAACAAGCCCAGCTCCCTCAGCCTCTCTTTGTAGGGCAGCTGCTCCAGCCCTCTGAGCATCTTCGTGGCTCCTCTGACCCCTCTCCAACAGTTCTACATCCTTCTTGTATTGGGGCCCCAGCTCTGGACACAGGATTCCAGATGGGGCCTCAGGAGGGCAGAGCAGAGAGGGACAATCCCCTCCTTGTCCCTTCTGGCCACCCCTCTTCTGATGGAGAAAGAAATGCAATAGCTATGAAAGTTTCCAGTTTTACCTCCTTATATGCTTATAACACTGACTTCCAGCCAGATTCTATTCTTGTACACATGTGCAGTTGAAAGAGATCTGGGATTATAGACTTTCATTTGAATTTTGTTACTAGTCTCCCTCTAACCATATTTAGCATTCAACAACAGAAAAATCAGCTATGCTGCAATTCTGACTTAAATGTACAAGTGGAAGTGAGGAACTCCTGGTTTCTGAGGTATAATTGTGGCTTTGCTTAATTTTAAAATAGAGGGCTATTAAATGGATAGTCAAGCACTATAAAATGTATGAAGAGTTAGTAGTGTTTCATGTATAAGCAACTTTTTTCAGTTTTCTATGCTTGCTTTTGTTTCTATTACAACTTTTAACTTGTGTCATGGTTTAACCCCAGCAACGAAGCATCACGTTTGCTCACACTACCCCCCAGTGGGACAGAGGAGGGAATCAGAAGGGTAAAAGTGAGGAAATTCACCAGTTGAGATACAGACAGTTTAATAGGTAAAGCAAAAGCTGCACGTGGAAGCAAAACTAGACAAGGAATTCACACACCAAATCCCATGGGCAGACAGGTGTTTAATCCCCAGGAAAGCAGGGCTCAATCACAGGTAGACAAACACAATCTCCCCCTTTCTTTCTTCTTCCCCCAGCCTCTTTATATGTTGAGCATGACACCATATGGTATGGAGTATCCCTTTGGTCAGCTGTCCTAGCTGTGTCCACTCACAGCTCCTTGTGCACCCCCAGCCTACTCACTGGTGGGGTAGGGTGAGAAGCAGAAAAGCCCCTGGCTCTGTGCAAGAGACGACATTATTTACTGCTGGATTCACAGAATCACAGAGTTGTAGGGGTTGGAAGGGACCTGGAGAGCTCATGGGGTCCAACCCCCCTGCCAAAGCAGCTCCCCAGCTCTTATTGCACAGATAGGCGTCCAGATGGGTCTTGAATATCTCCAGAGATATCTGAATATCTCCATATTCTTGGGTTATGTTCTGTGCATTGATACTTTATGGTCATTTAAATTAAACAAATGTCTTTAAGCACTTCACAATCTCCACTTACATACACCTCTATTTCTAGTTTGGTCAATAACAGGGTTGTTTCTATGCAGATGCAAACTATTTTGAAGTCTATGTGGTCTTATAATTTTTTTAAAAAGCTTATCTTTCTCATTAATGAAAATTACAACTAATTTTAAGAAATATTGTCTTTGTTAAAGACTGGGAAGATGAGAAGGGAGTAAACGTGGGAGTTGTTTCAGTTGTTAGCTGAATATATGCAGTACTTGACTTTTGGTGAAGAAAATCTTTATTTCCAGGTAGACAGATGTTTGGGGAGAGGACAGCACAAATGTGAAGGTCTGCCTGGTTTCTTACCAGGTTTAGGTTTCCTTTTCATGATACATGCAATGTTGGTCTTTCAGGAACTCACAGGCCAAACTTTTGGTGTGAATATCAAAGCAGAAGAAAATTTTTTAAAACTTCAAGCTGATTTTCTGGCCTATGACTCTAAGAAAAACAAATTAAATGTCATCCTATATTAAAAAAATGCTTTTCTAAAACATTTTATTGACATTTTTAAAACAGGTCATTCAGGAAAAATATTATTTGTATGCTTTTGTATGTTTGCAAATACTGATAGTATGTTTGTAATGAAAAATACCTCAGACTTTGGGTTCTTCTTTCTGAAAGATTTTATGGAATAAAGGCTGAAGATTTTTTTTCTGGATTTATTGAGGCTTTTAATCTGAATGAGAAAATAAAAGTAGAAATAAATGGTAGTACTCAGGTTAGTACAGAAGCAATTTTTTCATTAAATGGTATTTAACATTCTCCTGTGAGTTGTCATTGCCTTAATGTAGAAAGGGAATTAAATGAGTCTATTAAATATGTAAGTGCTTATAGTTACAGTTTTTCTTATTTGGAAAACTGATGTTTATTTTCTCAGCAAAGATTTTTCTTTTGTTCCAAAAAAGGTTACTTTCTTTCTGAACATACTGTGGCTGGCTGGATACTGAACTCCCTAAATTTCAAATTGAAACATGCAGGTTTAGAGATCATTTCTAATGCATGCAAGACAGGAGGAATCACAGCCCATTAATGTAATGAATTCTCAATTATTCATTGTATGCTTACACTGTATGTTATGGTTGGTAGGCTGGAACTCCTGACCTCTCTTGCCTTTCTTGCTTCTAGCTTTGGGCTTTAAATTCCAAAACTTGTTACTTTCTGAGCCTGAAAAGTGCATTAACACAGTTGGTAAGCTTGTGATCTTCATATGCAGTTAGACTGGGCTAAACTAAACCTAGACTACATAAATTACTCTCCTTTTTCTTCCACCACAGACTGTGCTGGTTGAGAATTTTCTCAGCTTCTTCCCACTCCAGAGAATTGCTGCCCATCCCATAGGCTTTTATACACGACTGGTGCCTGGTAGTTCCCAACCAATAATTATCCACAGACTCACTGAAGCACTGCTTGATTTATATTTTATTTTTCTGCAAAGTTTTGAATTCCTTAAGGAGATGGCTTAAAATCACCACTAGCGGATCAGCCCCCAGGTTTTTAAAACTCAGAGAGAACTGGAGCTCTGCAGGTGGCCATGCACTTAAACTGGCTTAAAAGTTTGGCTGTGGCCCCACACCTGCTGCATTGATTCCATTTTATGGTCTGAGTAAGCATTGATTCTTCAAACTCAGTCAGCAATCCATTAAGGCAGCAAGTCCTTGAAGAACAGCAGCTAACAAACTCCAATTACTTTGTCAGTATTTACTAGATGCTATTACTTAGCACGTTGTTTATGTAGTGGGTGTATTACTTGAACTTGGGGTCTTTTTGCTTTGCTGACAATCTTTGGTGCTGTTTCACCTCAGATTTTTTTGGTCACAAAATGGGCTATTTCTTCCCTTCTTCTAAGATTTCTTTCTATTTACATTCTACTGTCTCTCTTTTCTTTATGAGTCCATTTATAAACATATTCTGTACCCTACAGAGTTTTGTCCACATAATGAAATTTCTCAGACATTCAGTCAAAATACAGCCTTTAAACCTCTTTCTTCACTGTGCCAATTCTTGAGATATTAGGACCCTTTTCTAGAAACCTATAAATGCAGAGTTGTTTCATAAAAAAACAACTTTGCTATAATTGATTCATAGATATTAGCCAGCATTTCCAAGCTGAGAAAGGTGAGTTAGGATGTGTAAATTTCAGGTATGTCAATAAGAGGTTAATGTGAGCTCACTTCACCCATGTGTAGCTCATGAATGATGGGTCTGACTCCATTAGTCATCTGACAAAAACAGAGAGGGATGAATGTCTTGTATAAGACCAGGGAGTCAAGGAGAGACTTAGGATGGTGTTTAAGTTCTTGCTTTTCTGTGACATGGAGTTATGACTAAGTGACAGTTTAAGCATTACTTTCTGTCATGATTGGTGATGGGAAGTAACTGTCATGTGAGCTGGCAGTTTGTAGGTAAATAGAGGACCAAGGGATGATGGGAGAACACTGGTACGACTGTCAAGGTGCTGTGGATGCAGGGGAATAGAAAAGTGTACCTCTGGAGCAACAGACATACCCCTGGTTGGAGGCTCCATTGCAGCTGAGTTGACTGAGATCCAGAGAAACATCAACATAGTGTTTGAAGAATAGAAGTCTTTGGTTTCTCCTTGCTCAGTCTTGTAACAAGTATATGGAGGAGGAGATGTGAACTTGGGAAGCAGACAGATATTTCCCCTGGGATGATAGGACTCTACATTCTCTTAATTTGTATTTATACTCTGGAATTTTTAAGAATTTCTACAAGTATTTTTATTTCTTTTATGCTAGTTCCAGAAACTGTATAAATTGTAAGGTGACACTTTTCTTGTCTGTGTAAATCAAATATTATTATTAGATACCTCACATTGTGAAACAGAAAACTGTTGTTACCAGCAGCTATAGGAAAAGTTTATCATTTGTTCTTAATTTTTCTTCAGACTATTAATTATGTAAGTGCATTTCCAGATGGACTGGAAAAACAGAGATTCCCTCATCCAGCAATGACAAGTTGTAACTCTAAGTTCAACAGACATTATATATAGGCTATTTATTCCAAAGCATTTCCTCCTTTTTTTTAGAGGAGTCAGTCCTCCAGGGATTCATTCTGTTAAGAACTTGGCTGTTGGTAGGTATTTCCCTCAAATACTGTCTATTATTCTGAAACCTCCTGCAGATGGGTAAGACAGAAAATTCTATTCTCTCCTGAAGTGCATCTTTAATTGATCCTAAACTTTGTAATATTGAATTCTACTTACCAAAGGATTTTAACTACTAAACTTTTATTTCTACAGGAGGTTTATGGAGACTCATCTAAGAACAATTCCAAGTGATGCTTTTTCCAACCTCCCCAACATCTCTAGGATGTAAGTTCCATTTCTGATTTTATTCATTTAGATCTTTTATTAAAAATCACTTCCCTTCTCCAAAATCCTGTCTCTCTGTATAAAATCGTCTGAACTCAAAATATTCTTGCACCTTTGCTACCTTACTCATTTTTAGATCTGCAGGTAATAATCCCATTGTTCATAACCTGAACCAGCTGTAGGAGGCATAGTAGACACTCCTTTATTAAAGTAGATGTGATAAATAAAGATCTATATCTACTTTTTTTTTCTTTATTTTTTTGTATTTTTTTTTAAGTTCAGAAAACATGAGAAACAGTTTCATTCATAACAAATGAACATATTCTATTTCTGGTCCTGGCTAAAAAAAATGTTTCCAGTTTCCAGCATGATTTGTAACTCATTTCACTGGAGATCCTGTGGCATTTCTAGACCAGGGATAGACTTTCACCAAAATATTAGTATTTCTGTGATCTCAGGGGGACTTCAATTGTGTCACTTCCTTTGCATGTAGACAAGTGCATGGATATGATATGCATGGTAAATGCCCAACCAACATGCCCTGGCACGGCAATCTGGATGAGAAACTTAACATGAGCCAGCAGTGGCTCCTGCAGCTCGGAAGGCCAATGGGATCCCGGGCTCCATCAGCAGAGGGGTGGCCAGAAGGGACAGGGAGGGGATTGTCCCTCTCTGCTCTGCCCTCCTGAGGCCCCATCTGGAGTCCTGTGTCCAGAGCTGGGGCCCCAATACAAGTAGGATGTAGAACTGTTGGAGAGGGTTCAGAGGAGCCACGAAGATGCTCAGAGGGCTGGAGCAGCTGCCCTACAAGGAGAGGCTGAGGGAGCTGGGCTTGTTCAGCCTGGAGAAGAGAAGGCTGCAGGGGGACCTCATTGCAGCCTGCCAGTCCCTGAAGGGAGATTATAAGCAGGAGGGGATTCAACTTTTTAAAAGGATAGACAATGGCAGGAAAAAGGGGAATGGATTAAAGCTAAAGGAAGGAAGGTTTAGATTGGATCTTAGGGGGAAGGTTTTTCCAGAGAGAGTGGTGAGGGGCTGGAACAGGCTGCCCAGAGAGGGGGTGGATGCCCCATCCCTGGCAGTGTTCCAGGCCAGGTTGGATGGAGC
The DNA here is from genome assembly GCA_022605575.1 of Laterallus jamaicensis coturniculus. Lineage (NCBI taxonomy): Eukaryota > Metazoa > Chordata > Aves > Gruiformes > Rallidae > Laterallus > Laterallus jamaicensis. Next base: position 5,533,129 of record JAKCOX010000033.1, on the reverse strand, counting down.
CCTGGGCAACCTTGTGTAGCTCCAGGCCTGAGGTTGGTGTCCCTGCCTGTGGCAGGAGGGTTGGAGCTCTCTGATCCTTGGGGTCCCTTCCAACCCATGCCATTCTATGATTCTATGCTCTACCTATTCGCCTCATGTCAACTTTTGTCCCACTGAAAGTGGCTACCCTTGGGCTGCAGTGCTCATTGGTGTCAACAACCCTAGGTCAAAGTTGTCCCACCTTTGTTTCTTCTTATTGGTGGCTGGTTTATCCTGTACATGGCTATTTGATGCATGGAAATTCTTTGCCATCTCCCAGTTCACTCCCTAGGAATGAGAGAATCATGTAATTTAGAAAGGACTCTAGTCCACCACTTGCTCAAAGTTGGGCCATCTATAAGGTCTAACCAGATTGCTTGGGGTTTTATCCGGTCTGGGGCTCAGCTTTATCTGTGTCTGCTGTTAGCTAAATAAATCATTCAGCAAGACACCCACATTTTTCTTGCTCAGCCTTTTATTACTAATGTAGCAACAGGGGTTCTTCTTGCGGTCCTTGACATTCCTTGCAAGTCTCAACTCCAGCTGAGCTTTGGCTGAGATGCACTATTTAAGAATTTCTGAAAGGGGACTTTAGGGCGACATGGAGGTTTGCCTAATTATATTTTATAGCTTCATCCAGGTGTATTGAAGTAATGACTTTCTAAAAGCCATATAAATAATTGTTCTTGAATGTCTGCTGCCTCATTTACCAGCTCAGTTTAATGAGATACATAGTGGATTGTTTGGGGATAATTTTTATGTGGGAGGATGTCCTTCATATGATGTATATATAAACCTGATAAACTTTGTTCAGAACAGAGTTTTAATAAATACAGAAGGATGTTGACTCTACTTTGGCTTTCAGTGACATATAATCCATTCCTTAGACACTATTTAGTTTATAAAATTATCAGATTGTAATAATTGTAATAGGCACTTTTCACACATCTGAAGATAATATTTAGGCATCCCTGTCAATTTATTTGGCTTGCGAAAATATCAATATCTTCCCCAAATTATTCTTTAGACTACCTGAATATTGAGTTTTACCTTCCCCCTACTCCACATTTATGTGTAAGAAAATAGTATAGATACAATGGCACATAGCAGTATCCTGCCTAAAATCAGGACCTGATGTGGCAGCATTACACCCTCTCTCCAGCTCTGTAATGCCTTCTGGATTAACACATTCTTTTTCTTGTTAATTTTAAAAAGAAGAATGATGAAGAATAGACAACAGTTTAAATTTGGATAGTGTCAGTGCTTTTTTGAACTTTTGTTATAGCATTACTGCTACTGCAAATCATGAACTCCCACCTTCCTGATAGAAATTTTGGGTTGAGCAGCCACTACGTGTACTTTAACTATAGCTCCTGTGTGTATGATTTGGCCTTTAATGTACAACATGTCTAATTTGCCTCTCCCAGCCCATAATTTCTATCAGCAGTGAAAATTACCAAGTCATTCCTTGCTTTGGAAACTAATCTAGAAAATATTCTGAAGTTTCAATAGGGTGATAGAGACAGTGTTTACTGTTCCAAATATAGCACTTCATTTTGCTATGTGGTTTCTACTATATAATTTCCACAAATAAACCTTTTTGCTCTATACTGAATAGAAAATTTAGTTGTCCTCTTTATGAACTTAGTTTAAACAAAATTTGAGAGCTACAATTTCTCCTAAATGGAGGCATATCTATATACTCCTGAGCCAGAAATAGAGATTGTTTCCCTGTGCTGCTTTGCCAGGGGAATGAAACAAAAAGCATTTCAATGAAATGCTCAAGTGCAAATCTAATTCCTGCCAGAAATGCATCACTGCACTGAAGGGGAAAAACAAAGTTTCATCAGATATTCAGATGCAAGAGAAATTTTTAGTTGATATCCTTAAAGTTGCAAATACATGGAATCTTGGTAGAAGGGCATCACATGGTATTACCTACTGGCTTAGGACAGGTTGAATCATAGAATGGTCTGGGTTGGAAGGGACCCCAAGGATCACAGAGCTCCAACCCCCCTGCCACAGGCAGGGACACCAACCTCAGGCCTGGAGCTACACAAGGTTGCCCAGGGCCCCATCCAACCTGGCCTTGAACACCTCCAGGGACAAGGCATCCACCCCCTCTCTGGGCAGCCTGTTCCAGCCCCTCACCACTCTCTCTGTAAAAAACTTCCCCCTAAGCTCTAATCTAAACCTTCCTTCCTTTAGTTTTAACTTTCAGTATTTTTAAGGTCAAGGATGAGGAACATTTTCTGGGCTCAGGTGATGCTTTGGGGTAACATTCATAAGTACCCCACAGGCACCTGACCTGTAGCTCCCTGAGCAGTTTTCTCCACCCCTTCTCCAAGTAAAAGAGAATCCCTGGTAGCATTGCATCTTGCTGTGTGCCAGCAACCCCATGCAGAGTAAGATCCCCTGTTCACTGTTTTCCTGTGTGCAAACCAGTTCCTTTTCACACCCCTGCACTCTGCTGTCACACAGCCAGTGTAGCCACACTGAGGATGCTGAGGCTGGAAAAGAGCGAAGAAAGGTGAAAAGGAGAAGGAATAAAATAAAGGCAGGGAGAGGACATTGTGGCTACTGTCCTATCCTGGTCTGCTACAAACCCTTGTGTTCTCAAAATCTTTGTGAATGGGCAGTGGTGATTAAAGTGTTCCCTGCAAACAGACTTTTCCTAAAGCTGTGCATTTGGTGCTGAAGCTGTGACTATTCACAGTGGGTGTTGAAGGCATTTTGAAATCCTGCAAATTAAACACAGCTGGTAGGAAGAGGAGGTGCTGAATTGTAACATGCCTTCAAAGTGGGAATTTAAACATGCTTTCCCTGTTCTTCTAATGCAACTCCTTCCAGTTCTCATGCTATGATTTTTATTTCTTACATTTAATGTGTTGTGTGTTCATTAGCTAGAGCCCAACCATTAATACACGTTTCTGTTTGACATTCCTGTCTCAGAGGAGATTTTGAACATTTGTGTGTTTTTTGGGTGTTTGTCTAGATGGCAAAAAAAAGCAAATCAAACTACTAATTTCCCTGTCATCAATGATGATGTGGTTTAAATAACATACACAAATACATCTGCTTGTGAAGCAGAAGGGTGGAGGTCAACACATAAAGAACACAAGCAGTTTCCTTCACACTTTTGTCTCACAGCTGAAAGATATAAAGCTGTCATTCAGTCAGCTCCTAGCCAGGCATAGAGTAAAAACATCCCATGCAGTGTGGTGGGAAAGGATGTGGTGGCTGTAGGAGTGAGGAAGGGGATGTGGAATTCCTGATGCTGTTCCTCTGCCTCTTGTCATATGTGAGAGAAAAGCACTTGTCTGCATGATGTAAGGTGAGCCATTTTGATCGTGGAGGGCACAGAAAGTAGTCTCTAATTCGTAGCCCTAGCATGAGGGTGCAATGTTAGACCATGTTTTTTCCTCAATGATATCAAAGCATCAGTTGTCCTGACTGATCTGTTTCTCTCTAGAGAAATTGTAACAGTTGTTGCAGTGATGGCCCAAGGACCATCTTAGGTCCTTTCTTTCCTTTTTAATAATTCAGTATAGAAAAATATGCAAATCTATCTGAGGGCTAGATCCCCTAGAGAACTCCAAGGTGATCTTAAGTGGAGGGAAGGGAAGAAATGTGATTCTGAAGTGTGAAATATGGATGTCTGGTTTTGCTGCTTACTGCTGTTGTGGGTGGGGTTTTTTATTTAATTGTATTCTGCAGTGTAGGTGTATGTAAGGCATCAGTCAAAATCAAAATCCTGTTAAAAGTTCCTCTATCAGATGCTTCTCTGTGTGTTGGATGGCAGTTGGATAACAAAAAGAATGAGAGGGAAAGATGAAGTGCAGATGATGGGCACTAGCTGTGACTTATCATGGTGTGAGATTTGTTTCTTTTCTGTTTGCTGGTGTTTAGCTACATCTCCATAGATGAAACACTTCAGAGTCTGGAAGCCCATTCCTTCAACAGTTTAAGTAAAGTGACTCATATGTAAGTACTCTAATTAAATAAATTAATATATTTGGGGATGTATGGAAATAATATACACATTGATGCATGTAATTCTTGTTTCATTTGTAGTTAAATATTCCTTTTCTCATTTCCGTTCTTTGTAGCATAGAGTGAGTCTCTTTTTTGACCTGTGCTTTCTTTCACTACATCTTTTCCATTCCTTTGCTCTTCTGTATCCTCCCATGGAAGTGTAAAAGAGTATAGTGAAAAATATTGTGAGCTTGATGCAAAGTTGAAATAAACTGGTAACTAAGAATTACCTCTGCCAAATCACTGAAGACAAGTGTAAAACTGTAATACAAACACCAGGAGTAAAATCAGAGGGGCCAAAGCACAGAGCTGGAGTCTCAAAGAACAGTAAATAATCATTCTGGAAGTGCACTAGTGAAATGAATGTTTGCCTGGTTATTAAATGGAGTGGGAATGTCATGGGCAAAAGCTTCTGGGAAGAGTTTTTATACCATTCTGTTCTGACCAGTCCTCATCAAATGGTGCACTGGAGCAATTACAAAAGTGGTAGGATACCAGCATCCAGGGAGTTCCTGTCATAGAGCAGTGCCCTGTCAAACTGAGAAGGTAATGTGATGTTGAGCTTCACAGGATCCATCCTTCATCTGGCACTCTTCCATGTTTCCATTACTGATCCAAATGGGGGAATGGAAAGTGTACCAATGTTGTAAAGCTCAGATGAGTTGCAGTTTGGCATTTTTCAGAGACAATTTGTGTTTGCAGAGGTTCCATGGGAGACCACGGTTGGTCATCATGGAGCCATAAAACATTGTCAGAGAGGGATACTTTTGTGTCCAGAAAGAAAACATGCCAGAAGCAGATATGTCTTTTAAGGTTGTTGCAAGGGGTGAATAAAGCATTCAGCACTATGCCCTACAAATTCCTCATGTGGTACATGTTTTATGGTTCACCTTATTAGAAGTTAAGGATAAAATGCTTTTGGGCTGTTTCACTTCAGGATTTTTCCATGCAATATGCAGTGTGGAACCTGTTTTAAATTATATGGATATAAAGGCTTTTTGAGGAAAAAGGACCTAGCTGTCTAGATAGCTGTTTTCTACTGTTACTGTCTTAGAGTGGAAGTGGAGACCAGACTAGAAAAATCTTCCACAAGAACTTAATTTGTAACAGAACTGTTCTCCTTCAAAGAGAAATGCGATGAAAGCCTTTGAATATAAAGAACTCCTCCACAAAATGAGAAGCTGTAAGCATGTGAATAGTTTGCAGGAGAGGTGGATGGAGATGTGGTGTTGCCAGTGCCTCCAAAGGCACTCTTTTTTGTGATGTGCTCTCTCAGCACTGCCTAATTTGCATTGCTTCCTACTACCTAAAGGCTTGGTGAGGAAGGCTTCCTACTACCTAAAGGCTTGGCTGAGGGAGCTGGGCTTGTTCAGCCTGGAGAAGAGAAGGCTGTGGGGGGACCTCATTGCAGCCTGCCAGTCCCTGAAGGGAGCAGAGAAACAGGAGGGGATTCAACTTTTTAAAAGGATAGACAATGGCAGGACAAGGGGGATGGATTAAAGCTAAAGGAGGGAAGGTTTAGATTGGATATTAGGGGGAAGTTTTTTACAGAGAGAGTGGTGAGGGGCTGGAACAGGCTGCCCAGAGAGGGGGTGGATGCCCCATCCCTGGAGGTGTTCCAGGCCAGGTTGGATGGGGCCCTGGGCAACCTTGTGTAGCTCCAGGCCTGAGGTTGGTGTCCCTGCCTGTGGCAGGGGGCTTGGAGCTCTCTGATCCTTGGGGTCCCTTCCAACCCAGACCATTCTATGATTCTATGATTCTGAATATGAGTAGAAGCCTTTTGTCTTGTCCTCTTCCAGTCCCTGACTGCCCACAAAGTGTGTTTATATTCCTGCCTGAAAGGACAGCTGGTGCCCCTTAACATAACCATGACTGTCACCGCTCACCTGAAGTCAGAGCACACCAGGGAGGTTCCAAACTGCCATTTTATCAACCCCGTTTCAGATCCCAGGCCTGGATGTGCTGTACAGGGCTGGGGAGCAGCAGGAGCCTGGGCAGGAGTCAGCAGAGCTCATGGGCACCTACACTCAATGTCACCTACAGCACAGGCTGCAGGGAGAGCACAGCTGGGAGATTTCCTGATCTGCTTATACAAGGGTTATGGTACTGTGGGACTCTCTGTTTCTCACAAGGCACTACCAAATAAGAAACTGCACACAGATGTACCAGATCTACGCAATTTTTCTTTTATTTTTCTGGGCAAGAGCCAAAATTACTACCCAGGATGAGACACCAGAACTCCACTCACAAAAGCTATAGGCAAACCCCAAACCTTTGCAGATATGAAGAGGGGCTATCTCTCCCACTCAAAAGTGCTAACCACCTCTTTAATATCTGTTTGGAAGTAAGGCACATGTGCCATTTAATCAGGAAATATCCAGTCATTTGGCAAATTAGGCAGTTGTGTATAAGCTGTAAAGGGAAACAGTTTATAAATGTGACCATTTTTCTGAATTGTTTCTATAGCTCCTTTGATTTAACACCTATCACCGTTGGGTTTGATCTACTTTTCAATGCACAAGATTATTGAGGGATAAATGTATATGTTGTGCTATGCATTTGTTTAATGTTCTCCACCTCCATAGTATTTTCAAAGTACTATTGCTAAAATAATTCTGGGTAAAGGTTATCACAGGGTATTTTAAAAGAAGTTGAAGTTAGTCTAACGGTTTTGAAAAGATGTCACTTCACAGAGTCTCACTTTCACAGGTTGTTTTTCATAGACTTCTCTCAAAGTACAGTTTTAAAGTACATCTTTTAAAGACTTCTTTTAAAGTACATCTTTTTGCCCTAATTAATATTTATACACACAGTTTCATTTAAAAAAACATTTGGTTTTAAACATAAGAACTTCTTAGGAGAAAGTGTTTATGGAAGAAGGGAAATAATTGCTTTGGTTTGAGCGAAGTCTCATGAATAGGCATCCATGTTCGTCATCATCCCTGCCTGCCAAGCTTGCTCAGCTTTGATCTTCAGCACTCCATTTTCTCAGTCCTTATTCAGTTCATGTGCCTCTGTCTTGACTTTCTGTTCCCTCCAGACCTCAGCTCTCTTTAAGTGTACGTCATTTTTTTTAAGAACCTATGCCTGTCAAGTGCTGAACTTCTGCAAACGAAGTCTACTGATCACCTGCTGTGTTTTAACAGGTCTGATCTCATTTTTATTGTAAAATTTGCATTCTATGAAGAGGAAAATCAGGACCAAGTTTGTGGGGTTTTTTTTCCCAATTGTGTTAAATTGGTCTCACAATGGTTTCTTGTTCTTTCTTTTTGTCTTTACCAACTGTTAAGTGTGTCTGTTAGACAAACTTCACATGTTTACAGATTCAGAACTGTCTCTCCCATGCAGTGGCATAAGTATTTATTTTTGCTGGATACAGGATATAATCATGAACCCCTCTGAGTAGCAGTCCAGGTCTCTGTGTAGTTGTCTTACTAGTAGAGCTGCAGCTTGGTAGCGTTACACTGAATAAAAAGCATTTGTAATTAGATCTTCGAGTCTCAGGAAAACATTCCTGTGGAAGGAACCCCAGAAATAGCCACTCTTTCTTTTCCCCTTCTCTGTGTCTCTCTTCACTCACCCCCTTCTTCCGCCCCTTGATCTCTCCCTGCTCCTTTCTCCTCACTCCAAAAGCTCTCTCCCATTATACAACCACATGAGAAGCACTCTTAACATTTGGGAACAGGGCCAAAAGTTATGGTTCAAGTGGCTTGCCCTTGTATATGTGATGTCATTTGGAGAGCTAGTCGGGGACTGCTCTCCATCTCTGCAGTGAGCTGCAATGAGCTGGAGCCAAGGGCCAGGGTCAGCTCCACCAGCTTCTGGGCTGGGGATACACTTCTCTTCTTGGGCAGCTTGTGGAGCCAGCTCGTGGGATGTGATGCTGCAGAAAGGAGAGGTGATTCGCTGGAAATATCTGGAGAGGGAGACTGGAGAGATTTGAGGGAATTGCTACAAATATGATGAAGGGCCTGGAGCAACTCCCCTATGAGGAAAGGCTGAGAGAGCTGGGGCTGTTCAGCCTGGAGAAAAGAAGACTGAGGGGGGACCTAATCAATGTTTATAAATATCTGAAGTATGGGATGTAGGGGAAATGGCCAGCCCCTTTTCTGTGGTCTGTGGAGACAGGACAAGGGGCAATGGCTGCAAGTTGGAGCCCAGGAAGTTCCACACCAACCTGGGGAAGAACTTTTCCCCAGTGAGGGTGAGGGAGCCCTGGGACAGGCTGCCCAGGGGGTGTGGAGTCTCCTTCTCTGGAGAGATTCCAGCCCCGTCTGGACGCCGACCTGTGCAGTATGAGCTGGGGAGCTGCTTTGGCAGGGGGGTTGGACCCCATGAGCTCTCCAGGTCCCTTCCAACCCCTATGATTCTATATACCTACAGTGAATTTCAGGGGACTGAGACAACTGTGCAGAAAAAGCTTGTTAAAAGCTTCAGTCTGGAGGTAGGGAAGGGACTGTCGGGAGTCTGAGCCAGTTCTCTGTTGGTGACAGTGCAAAGGTTTGCCAGGTGCATGCAGATGAAATAGCATAGATAGTCTGGCTCAGGGGGGGAGAATAAAACATGGAAATGTATATACAAGTGAGAGAAGCCAAGGAAACTATAGGCAAAGTAAGCAGGTAGAGAAGGGTCCCAAGTTATTACAGGCAAAAAAAAAAAAAGAGTGATTTAAAACATTTCAGAACTGCTGAGCTGGATATCTGCAGTGTTTATAAGTATCTCAGCATAATGTAATCAAATTATTGATTATATTATATTAACATGATTATATTGGCCAGATTTGCAGTTTCTGGATTCTGGTCTTTCACGAATTCAAGGATGTGTCAATATTGCAAGGCCGGAATGAAAAACGTGTCTTGTAAATGCAATTTAGAAGTCACTTAAATACATAAACGTTCATGCTTTTTTTTTAACATTACTGAATTCCCATAGGATGTTAAGTAGCTTCTTAACTTTTCTAGACATTATCTGGTGAATTTATGTCTCATTAATTCATTAGATTGGTATTTTAATAGCTCTTCTTATCAGTTTAATGTCTAGATTAATTTTTTTATTTGAAACTATATCTTTATGTCTTTGTAACTGAACATAAGTTCATAGTTATTTCTAAGTCTTGATACAGGACTTATGTCATCAACTGACTGCACAGCCGTTCTTGAGGTGTTAAAATCATTTCAGTATTTTCTTTAAAAGCAAAGCTGAATTGCTGTATGTGGACAGTCAAGTGGTGGTTTGATTATGAACCTACCATTCTTTTAATTACTAGCCTGAGTGCTAGAGATAAGATTTAAAACACTGATTGTCTTCAAAGCACAAATGAGCCAACTATTGTTCTATGTACTTTTAAAAATAAAGCAGAAGCTGAATGGTTTGTAAAGTAACTTTGAATAATTTTGTAATTATTCAACAAATAATTCTGTTGTCTGGTGTAGGTAGTGGCTTTCTTACTTCTTATGAATATCTGTAAGCAATTTTATTTGGAACTACAAAGTGAAATGTTTATTCAGGGCACTTTTTGCCTCTCTGCATCAATGGTCAACTAAGATGCCTATTAACTATCTTAAGGATTTTTTTAATATCTCTAAAGCACTTCATTACCAGAAGGGCTCAGAAATGTTACATTGCTGTTGAATGCAGAATTTAAGCACTGTATGCTAAGATGAAGTTATATTTATAGAGTATGTCAAAGTTCCATTTCAAAAGTCATGTAAGAGAAGCTCTTATAGATGCTTAGATACCTGGGAACAAGCCTATATATATTAAAACACAATATTTTGCTTTATCTGCATTTTAGACAGCTAAAACTACTAATAGTTTTCCTAGAGCTGCTTTTCAAAGCTAGTTTCTAAATTAGTGGGTTTCAATCTCTTCAATTTAACAGTTCAGAAAAACTTACTGATAAAAGTGCAAAGCCTGTCTAATGAATCTATCTGTAATCAACTTGTGCTTTTTCCTTTTGGAAGTGCTCATTACATCACAGCAGTCTTTTTATTACAATTGGAAAATTACTAAAATGTAACATTTGGGCACCTGTAAGAATGTTACTCATGGCTGATTAACATAAAAGAAATTGTGAAGTCCAGTTTGTGTGTCATTATCTTGCCAACTGATGAGGTCAGAACTATTCAAATCACTTTTTTTCCTTAGGGGCTTAACTTCATAGGCTCCAATATTGATGGAGCTAGAGATATCCTTTAAATCTGTGATTTTTAGGGAAGGATTCCTTCCAGTACTCTAAGATTAATGAAGTTTGACTGTGCAAAACAAGAACAACACCACGGTTCATAAATGGACCTGAATTTGAAGTTCTCTATTTTTCATGCATATATTAGATATATAGTGGTCACATATTCAGACAGTCAAGGACAAAAGGTACATTTGGCTGGATGTGAAGTGGTGAAAATTGGAATTTTCTCATGATTTTTTTTTCTTCAACACAGCATTCAACCTTGATTAAATCACCTTTTACCTTTTTATATCTCTTTCATTCTCTTTTTCATTTATTTTTTCATATAATGATAGAATCATAGAAATGCCTGGGTTGGAAGGGACCCCAAGGATCAGAGAGCTCCAACCACCCTGCCACAGGCAGGGACACCAACCTCAGGCCTGGAGCTACACAAGGTTGCCCAGGGATCCATCCAACCTGGCCTTGAACACCTCCAGGGACGGGGCATCCACCCCCTCTCTGGGCAGCCTGTTCCAGCCCCTCAACACTCTTTCTGTAAAAAATTTCCCCCTAATATCTAATCTAAACCTTCCTTCCTTTAGCTTTAATCCATTCCCCTTTTTCCTGCCATTGTCTATCCTTTTAAAAAGTTGAATCCCCTCCTGCTTATAATCTCCCTTCAGGGACTGGCAGGCTGCAATGAGGTCCCCCCACAGCCTTCTCTTCTCCAAGCTGAACAAGCCCAGCTCCCTCAGCCTCTCTTTGTAGGGCAGCTGCTCCAGCCCTCTGAGCATCTTCGTGGCTCCTCTGAACCCTCTCCAACAGTTCTACATCTCTCTGGTATTGCATTCCCCAGGTCTGGACAGAGTACTCCAGATGGGGCTTCACAAGGGCAGAGTAGAGAGGGACAATCCCCTCCCTGCCCCTGCTGCCTCCCCTCTTCTAATGGAACCTTCTTCTAAAAAACTTCTAAGCAACTGGCTTTCTGCTGTTGATTCCTGTACAACCTATAACGATGGCCAGTTTTCTTCCTTTTGGGCTTTAAGAAATCCCTGTAATACAAAGTGTTAGATGAAATGCAAATATAAATAGAGTTTGTATTAAAGTATACTTCTTTCCTAATCCCAGCATTACTATTTCAAGGAAATCAAACATCAGGGACATAAACCTTCCCCCAGCATTTGGGTGAATCCTATTGAGTTCCTCACATTATTTAAGCTTTTCTCTGCTTACTGTGCCAACTGTCTCATCTGGCAGTTTTAAATCTTTCATTCCCAGATTAATTAGTTTTTCATTTGCCTTTGTTAAACAGCACATGCCCTCTCATGGCCCAGTTATTTAATAAATCAAAATCTGATTGAATCTCATTGCATTATTTTGTGCTTTCAGTTTTAGTACCATCTGCAGATTTCAAATCCTGACTTTCAGTACCCTCATCCAAGTCATTTACGCAGAATACTATGAATAGAAAGAAGCCAAAACCTGATGAATCTATGGTACTCCAATGCATTATCCATTTCCAGGCTGAAGGTTGATCTGAAGACTGTCTCTCCCTGGAATATGTTTGTTCCACAACAAATGAATATCTGGAGAGAAAATTCATGAGGCCAGCATTTTAAATGTAGTCATTGAAGGAAAAAACAGAATCACAAAAACCTTGGAAAAGACCTTTGAAGATCATCAAGTCAAATCATTCTCATCCTAAACTAAACCAGATCCCTAAGTACCTCATCTACCCTTTTTCTGAACACACCCAGGGAAGGTGACTCAGCCCCTCCCTGGGCAGCCTGTTCCAGGCCCCCACAACTCTTGCAGTGAAGAATTTTTTTCTAATGTCCAATCTAACCCTGCCCTGGGGCAGCTTCTTGCCATTTCCCCTTGTCCCATCTCCTGTCACATGCCTGAAGAGACCATCACCCACCTCTCCACAACCTCCCTTCAGGTAGTTGTAGGTGGTGATAAGGTCTCCCCTCAGCCTCCTCTTCTCCAAGCTAAACATCCCCAGCTCCCTCAGCCATTCCTCATAGAATTTGCCCTCCAGCCCCTTCCCCAGCCTGGTTGCCCTTCTCTGGACTCGCTCCAGGAACTCAATGTCCTTCTGATGGTGAGGAGCCCAGAACTGGACCCAGCACTCGCGGTGCAGCCTCACCAATGCCCAGTACAGGGGCACAATCACCTCCCCAGACCTACTGTCTGCACTATTTTTGATACAAGCCAGGATGCCGTTGGCCTTCTTGGCTGCCTGGGCACACTGCTGGCTCATGTTCAGCCTGCAGTCACCCAACACCCCCAGGTCCTTCTCTGCCTGACAGCTCTCCATCCAGTCTTCCCCAGCCTGTAGCACTGCATGTGGTTGTTCTGCCCCATGTGCAGCACTCTACACTTGGCCTTGTGAAACCTCATCCCATTGGTCTCAGCCCATCATTCCAGTCTGTTCAGGTCGCTCAGAAGAGCCTCCCTACCCTCAGGCAAATCAACACTTCCTCCTAGTTTAGTGTCATCTGCAAACACTGAGAGGAGCATTCCTCACATCAGTTTGCTCAATTGGAGCTAATTCCACTGTTGGGAGTGTGATAGTTACACAGGTAATAAAATAATTTGAGAGACTCAAGAGACTGACTTGGAGAAGATTTCTTTTGAATACAGAAACAGTACTGTTCAAAGTAGCTAAAAGTCATGAAGAATATATGAATACAGCCATGTAAGAGCAGTAGTATAGCTATTAATTACATCACTTTATCATACAAGTAAAAGGTAAATCTTTGCCTCCCTGTAATGTTGGAGAAAACAAAGTAAAAAAGGAAGGCTTGAAAGGTGGAGCAGAACTGTTTTGTCAGTCCAACAATAAATATAGAGGTTGAAGGCTTGGTTCCTGTATCTACATGCTCATTTATCTACTGGTTTGCATCTCTTTTCCCACTAATTTCTCAGACAACATGTCTGGGTTGATTTTATCCTGTAAAAATCATTCCAGTGGCAGAGGTATCCTTAAAACCCAACTTCCTGATACCTGTGTCATGTAGGTTACTTGGCACTGTTAGGTATAGTAAATTAAATACTACTGGTCTGTGCAACGCTTCTTGGACTGACCTAAGACCCAGACAACCTGTAGCACCATATCATCTAAACCTGTCATCTTCATCAAACTGCTCTATGTAAGTAGCAAGGAGTGCTTCTCTCAGCCTGCTACTCAACATCCTGTCTCAGTAGGACGACTGGCACCATTCTTTTATGTGGTTTCTGTATTAAGAAAGGTTGAGAGCTGTTCCAACAGAGTTATAAGACAAGTGTCCAGAGGTGGTTTAAGGTACAGAACTAGAAACAAACATGCAGAAAGGGCTATCCACTTCTGGAGACAGTAAAGTGACAGGAAATAAGAAGTGTACATGTGATGGGGGTGGGTATGGTGCATTTTTTCATAAGAAATGAAAATTGAGTATGTCCGAGTCTAGACTGGGAATTTTGGCAAAATCTGACTGGTGCAACCAGACTGCTGGCTCTTGTTATGGATAGAAACAGAAGACATCTGCTGGGGAAAAAAGCAGAAGAGGAATCAGAAGTTGCATTAAGGGCAGAGACAAGCTTTTCAGGAAAATGGGAAGAGTCATGATGCCAGGCAATGGTCATGATGACTTGAGGGGCAGCAGCCCACCAACACACCCACAGAAAGCATCCAGTATGGCCATAACTGTGACCAGTGTTAAGCTGCTTCTTCAACATGGATTTTTAGACTGCACATCTGCAGAGCAAGCTGTCACCTGCATAGAAGTATTTAAAGACATAACTGTAATCAGAAGATATCAGGAATTAATTCTATGTTATGTTTTGCATCAGTGTAAAACAAAGAGATACACTGTCCTTTAAGGTGCTGGACATGGCTATATAGTGACTGGTGTGTCCATATCAGGCCTCAGAATGGAGTTAAGTGACGAGTGACCTGAGCCCTCTTTGGGATCCACTGATGAGCTCTGTAAAAGACACACACAAAAAAATAAAAAGTACTGTTTAAGACAGGAAAGAAGTAAGCAGAAAACCAGGACATCAATTCATAAGCTAAATAGATGGTTGTAAGCATATAGGATTATTATACACCAATGGTGAAAGATATGCTTAACTTTTCTTTTTACTCAGCTTTTCAGAGACAAAACTCTCACCATGTTCAAAGTAACAGCCATTACCACAGGCTTATTGCTTTGATTTTAGGGCCATGCAGGCAGCAGCTCCATAATAGAATCTCAGGTGCTTCTTCCCACTTTGCTTGAACTATCCAGTCTCCATCACTGTAAGATTGCTCAGAATGCATAGTGGTCTTGAGCTAGTGCTGGCCAGTACAAAAGCTCATGGCAGGAATTAGACCCCTGAAATGTCATGCTAACATGGCTTATTTCTGTTATTATAATCAAATACTAATAATCAATGTGGTAATGTTCCTCCCTTTTTTTACAGTGAAATTCGAAATCTTAGAAACTTGGATTACATAGATCCAGATGCCTTTAAGAACCTCCCACTTTTGAAATACCTGTGAGTATTTAGCAGGTGTAACAAGTCGGTGCTTAAGCCTCACAAGATGACTCTTTACACTATAGCAGTTTTATTTCTTGCCATTTCATTTTGGAACTGATTGCAATGTTTTTCCCTACTGTTTTATTTTAATGACAGAAAGCCAGCTAGGGTAGGAGTTTTTACCCTTTAATTACTTCTGTGAGAAAGGAAAATATGTTCACAAATTGATCAGTAATTTTGCCATTCTTCTTATCCAGTAACTGGCTATAATCCACTAATGTTTCCTTGGCAAAATTCCACAGCTAGCTTCCTTCTTACAATCACTGCTGGCTTACTGTATTTTCCATAGGAAATAGTGGGAAGAAGGGACACAACAGAAATACATACATCTTCTATATTCACTAGATATTTACATGGGGTTTTCAAGCATACCTTTCTGCCAAGTGTAATGCCTACCTATAGACACCTGATTTCATATGACCTCTATGGCAGAAAGAAATCCTGAAGAATGGATGCTTGCTCACTCTGTATTCACCTCAGAGTGAGCAAACCGTGAAATTCTAAAATTATAGCACAGGGAAGAGAGATGAGAAAGAGAATAACTTGATTTTGAGTCCTGTTTAGAAGATTGTAGAAATGACTTGGCAGGGGGAAAGAGTGGTGCCAAGGAGAAAAGATTTTTCCAGATTTTTTGACTATGTGAGTGAAAGTAATAAGAAGAAAATGGTCAAAACAATTTAATTTCAGAAGAGATTTAAACATTGGAAACTATACAGGAGTTCAGAAATAAGGAGCATTAATTGTATTCACTTTTTAAGACAGTGTCCCTTTTTAGAGCTGTTTGTACAGCTCTTAACCTCAATGAAAGATAAGAGGGTTTGAGGGGGTCTAGACTATTGTCTGAAGCAGCCTTCATCTTTCCAATGAATCTGGAGATTTTGGGGGTTTTTTCCTCCCAATCCACTTCACAGGCTACTTTCCCTCTGCAGCTCTGCTTAGCTGTCTTACTATTCTGTGTTCCCATTTTTTAGATTCTATAATTTATCATAAATCTGGTATTTTGATGTTTTCAATTGTTCTTGCATCCTTATATTTTAGACAGTTGATATAAATTACTTGACTGACAATAGAGAGGATGAAATAACCAGCCTGCATGTGTTGAATGCTTTCAATACATTGGTTGTTGTTGTTCAGCGATCTATTACATGTAATCTGTTCTGTTTCTTTCCCTGTTCAGTGGTATTTTTAATACTGGTCTCAAAGCATTTCCAGACCTTACCAAAATCTACTCATCTGATGTGAACTTTTTACTGTAAGTACCCATCCTCACAGCTGATTAGAGTACTGTCATCCTCACATCCCAAGAAAGTCAAGGTTTCTGGTTTGGAGAAAAGATAGGTGTGACAAAGCACTTTTCCTCAAGCCATATTTCAGTGGTCATTAGTACCAAATCTGACAAATGCCAGGTCACCTAGCACTATACATTTGGCCTGGATAAGAGACATGGACACACAAATGAATTTCTCTGGAATTGGCCACAGCTCACAATACACAACTTCTACAGGTCTTTTTTTTTCATTGTTTGTAAATGGCTATGCAATTAGGCTGAAGACAGGATAATGTGACACATGGGACCTGATCTGATATATACAGCCTGCCAGCATTAAGTCATCCTGTCAACAAACATTCTTCTAATGAATTTGTGCTGGCATAGAGAGCTCATATTATACATTCTCTAATACCACTCTTCATTGAGCTCCTCTATTGTTGAATCATAACCTCTACTAGCTATGTGCCTTTCTTCTGACCCCACCCCGAGCACAGAAGCCTCAAGAGCAGGAGAGCTGGATAATCTTGAGAGTAGTTGTTTAGCACTACACCTTAAAAAAGCTCACTATTGCCTGAGCTCACATTTTTAGGAAGATTTTGGTGAAGAATTATTTTATTCAAAATCTGTTGTTTCATAATAATGAAAACAAAAATATATCTTAAAAAGCAGATCATAGAATCATAGAATGGCACGGGTTGGAAGGGACCCCAAGGATCATAGACTTCCAACCCCCCTTCCACACACAGGGACACCAACTTCCAGGCATGATCTAGACGAGATTGCTCAGGGCCCCATCCAACCTGGCCTTGAACACTGCCAGGGATGGGGCATCCACCACGACCTCTCTGGGCAGCCCATTTCAGCACCTAGCCACTCTTTCTGCAAAGAACTTCCCCCTAATATCTAATCTAAGCTTTCCCTCCTTTGGCTTTAATCCATACCCCCTTGTCCTGCCATTGTCTATCCTTTTAAAAAGTTGATTCCACTCCTGTTCCTCTGCTCCCTTCAGGTACTGGCAGGCTGCAATGAGGTCCCCCTGCAGCCTTCTCTTCTCCAGGCTGAACAAGCCCAGCTCCCTCAGCCTCTCTTTGTAGGGCAGCTGCTCCAGCCCTCTGAGCATCTTCGTGGCTCCTCTGACCCCTCTCCAACAGTTCCACATCTCTCTTGTATTGGGGCCCCAGCTCTGGACACAGGATCCAGCTGGGGCCTCCCAAGGGCAGAGCAGAGAGGGACAATCCCCTCCCTGTCCCTGCTGCCACCCCTCTGCTGATGGAGCCCAGGATCCCATTGGCCTTGCGAGCTGCAAGAGCCACTGCTGGTTCATGTTAAGTTTCTCATCCACCAGAATCCCCAAGTCCTTCTCAGCAGGGCTGCTCTCTAGGAGCTCTTCTCCCAGTCTGTATCTGTGTCTGGGATTCTTCCGGCCCAAGTGCCACCCCTGACACTTGGCAGTGTTGAACCTCAGTAGGCTCCCCCTGGCCCATCTTTCCAGCCTGTCAAGATCCCTCTGGATGGCTTCCTTTCCATCTGTTGTGTCAACCAAACCACTCAGCTTGGTGTCATCCGCAAACTTGCTGAGGGTGCACTCAATTCCATCATCGATGTCATTGATAATGATGTTAAAGAGAACCAGTCCCCAGACAGACCCCTGGGGGACACCGCTTGTCACCGGCCTCCACCTGAACATAGACCCATTGACCACCACCCTTTGGTTACGGTCTGTTAACCAGTTTCTTACCCACTGGATGGTCCACCCATCAAATCCACATCTCTCCAGTTTAGAGATAAGGATGTGGTGGGGGACTCTGTCAAAGGCCTTGCACAAGTCCAGGTAGATGACATCGGTCGCCTTCCCTTTATCTACTGATGCTATTACTCCATCATAGAAAGTCACCAGATTGGTGAGGCACGACCTTCCCTTGGTGAAGCCTTGCTGGCTGTCCCGGATCACGTGCTCTTCCTTCATGTGCTCCAGCATGTCATCCAGGAGGATCTGTTCCATGATCTTCCCAGGCAGAGAAGTGAAGCTCACCTGGGTCTTCCTTGCTCCTTTTCTTAATGGGAGTGATGTGGCCCTTTTTCCAGTCCCTGGGGGCCTCTCCTGACAGCCATGACTTTTCAAATATGATGGAGAGCATCTTGGTAACCCCATCAGCCAGCTCCTTCAGGAACCTGGGATGCATGTCATCCGGCCCCATAGACTTGTAGACATTTCGTCCCATGTGTCGGCCTCAGACTTGCTCTGCCCATACAGTGGAGGGAGTGGGATTTACTCCCCCAGTTCCCACCTACAGGTCCAGGGATGCAAAGTTCAAATCATCAAAACTGAGAAATAAAGTAGAGCTTTTAAGACACTAGGTCAGGAGTACCTTATTTTCATGCTAGCCTCAGGCTGGCACAACGCATCAATAATAAAGAGTACTCATCTCCCTTCTGTTACTTACCCTTTCTATTCACAAGATGCATGCACTTTTAGATTGACAGCACAAGCCTCTATGAACACAGTTTGCTTAAATACCCTCGCCCAACCTTACTTCTGGAGTCACAGTTCAAGTATAAATCTAAAGTCCCAATGAAAGGCCAAAGCACCAGGTCTGATAATTGATTAGTTTTGAGCTAGACTTCCTAGGTAGAGCCATCTGTCATTAACTATAGTCCACAGCTGGAAAGCATTTTCCTACTAGCAAGCTTTGCTAATTTAATTGGGGTTGTTCACATGAGGCACTCCTACAGAACACTGAATCCTTCTTTCCTTCTCACACATTAAAATCCATTTACTTCAACTGATTTAAAGACACTCCCTTCCCACCCCCACCTGCACTTGTTGTTGTTTTTGTTAATGTGGCTTGAAGCAAAGTGCAGAACAACTTTTTGGAGAAAAATAAAAGGGAACATATGGCCAAGGTGGTCTCCCACTATTATCCTTAAAGGTATTTCAGAAACAGAGTTCTGCTGTAGAAAAGCAGGTGTTTCTTGGTAATCAGAAAGCAAAGAAGACATCTGTCTTTGTGCCATAACCTATGATTTAAATTCAAATTCCAAGTTATAATCAAACTAAGAAGGAAGAGAAGCTCAGATGAAGACTTACAGGCTCACACAAGGTAAAAGTATCTTGGTCACTACCTAATCCTAGAGAGGAGTCAGCAATCTCAAGGCAGTGTTCAGTTGGAAGAGGTTTGACTGCTGGATGGGCTAGGTAAAAAGCTATTAAAAAGAAGAGGTGTTATGCTAGAAGGTGACTTGCAAAGACATGATTGAAGGTCTACCCCAGGCATTGTTTCAGTGCTGCTAAGAGGTGTTCTTAATCAACATGGTCAGTCCCCACTGCACTCATGGTCTATCATTGGCAAGGCAATCCTCAGAGCAATGTAGAAATGCTGGTTGTTTTGCTAAAGAGTCTAGACCTGTAGTGAGCAGCAGTCTTTCCTCCCAAAGATCCTCTCAGATTTGAGGTAAGCCTTGTGTTAATTCTCACACAGTAACCTGGAGATGATGTGTTTTCCTTGGCTGTAGGCCTCAGAGATTGAAACCTGGATCAGCCAGAGCTCTGAGTGGAATAATCATATATTTTAAGAGCTATTAGGCAGTTCCTCAAAGACTAAAAGACTTAAAAACTACACTAAGTAGAGAGAACCAAGAATAAAGTAGGCTAGGAGAAACAGAAGCAGTTTAAGTAACCATCTGTGTCCTTGCTTCCAACCAACTCTGTGACTAAGTGGCAGATGGCAAAATATTATTTCACTTCTACCTTGAAAATTTTTTATAGAGATCACTAACAAAAAATAAACATGGGCCTCATATGCTAAAGACTTTTAAAGAGTAGACCTGGGCTTTCAAGGGAGGTATTTCTAAACAGTGCTATTCAATGAGAGGTAACCCTTTTGTTTCTTTCATCAAGGAAAAATAATCTACTCTTGAAGAAGAGTAATGCATTTCTAAATGATTAATAAGATATAGCTGGGGGGAGAAGCATTAATTGTATCACTGTTGGCCTTTGAGATCAAGCAACTTACAAATAAGCATTTGTTTAGCAAAGTGAACCAATCTGAAAACCTAAAGAAGTTGTGGTGGAATGAAACAGTTTAGTGTTAGCATGTATATAGTACAGAAAAGGAATGAAATTGTTGCTGCCACATGGGCAATTCTTAGGGATTCTTGGCCCATGGACATTATGGTCTGGCCTTACTAGACTGCATCTAGTCCACAAGCTGAAGAAAAGAAAAATGTGCAGATTATTTTGGTTTCCAGACTCTAATATGAATCAGGAAAAACCAGAAAAAGGACAATCAGACACTTTGCTCTGCCCTTTGTTTCTACCAGCTTTTTTCTCTCTCTCCATTTAATTTTGATTTATCCCTTCTGTCACAACAGAGTTTTGGTCTGAAGATAAATAGTATTTATCAAGAGTGCAGAGTGGGAGTAAAAAGCGTTTAAGAAATGACAGATGGTGGAACACTCGTGTGGACAAGAGTTGAGAAGAATCAGTAGGTTAGATCACATAGAAAGTTATTTCCTTTGTGCTAGGTAAAGTGAAATGCTTCTCTCCCAAATATTGTATTATCTGATGTCTTACCTAAACTTAGCTAGAGAGCAGGATCTCAGCTCTAAGTCACCTGGCCTGGCTCAGTTGACACTGCAGCACTACTTATTTTGTGAATTCTACAACTTGTGAGAGAAGAAGGGACCTGTCTGTGCTGTTAATCATTACAATCACACAGTCTGGCACACCTCACCAGGACTATAAAACCCATCTACTTACACAAGTCCACTTCCTGGCTGCTGGAACATGCTCAATTTTTAATCATCCCACATGTATCTTCTGGCCTCAGATATAACAGAACAAGCTAGTCCACACTTTTATTTATTATCAAAGCAGAGAAGAATTAATAATGCAACTGTTCTGGAGAAGCTCTGTTGGGCAGATGTTTGATTGTGATGTTTTGTCTCCTTTTTCAGTGAAATTGCAGATAATCCTTTCATGACTTCAGTGCCTGCAAATGCTTTCCATGGGCTTTGTAATGAATCTCTAACTCTGTAAGTTCTTCCAGTAAAGTCACAAGGCAATTACCTCTCTCAGGCATATGGCAAAATGTTTAATAATAAAAAAAAAGAAAAAATTCCCTGTCTTAGTCTCTAGTAGTTTGTCACAGAGAAATGCAATGTATGTAATCCAGTTTGCATAAATATTTACCTTTGAATCAGGCCTGTTGCTTTTCTTTAAGCTGACTTGACCAAAGTGGTTTTCTTTTTGCTTGACCCTAATGCAGTCAGTGGCTATACTGAGGAAAATCAATGGAAAATTTTGCAGCATTCTCCTTCTGTAAAGCTACAGCATAGTTAGAACTGTTAGAACTTTTTTGCAATCATCTAAGTGGCATAGACTGTGAAAAACTAATGGGTGGCAAACTTCAGAGGAGTCAGAAGGAAAATTGTTGAACAAAGTGTAGTTATGAAAGTCATGCTCAATGCTGAAGGGAGTGAAAATGATTGCAACAAGTTATGACATGAATTGGGGGGAAGAACACTGGATTGAAAAAGAATGAATTCTAAAGAAATTATTAAAAAATTCCCTTTGCTCTTAGGGCAAAAGAATGAATTATAGAACTTCAAGTAGGCCTTATGGTAAAATCATACCTGTTTAGGCATTAGTTCCTTTAGCCTCCCTTAACGAGTCCCAGCAGAATTTATTTTCCTTGATTTCTAGTTTGAGGGTGGGAAAGTTATAGCAGGTGGGAAAGTTATATTTTTGCTATAAAAAGAAGTAAAGGGTGGCACACCTGCCACATGGTCATCTTGATGCAGCTACACTCAAAAATGCTGCTGGGCATTTGTTTGACCTTGCACTATAATTGCTGATGCTTCAAGAGATTAAAATTAATGCATCCATAAATGTGCTCTTGTAAAGAAAAATAATATATAAGATGTTAGGTATTCAGCAAGCAACCCAAAATATACTAATTTATATATATTTTTTTATGCTTGCAGCAAACTCTACAATAATGGTTTTACCAGCATCCAAGGCCATGCATTTAATGGGACGAATCTGGATGCTATGTAAGTAGCAGATCATTCTCTTCTTTCAGAAAAAGAAAAAAGAAATATATATAATAAATAGTCTATGCTTCTTGGAGGCTCTCAAATACATATCTGCTTCTAATTATTTTTGAGGGGCAAGGAGATGATATTCATTTCAGCCAGCAGTAAAAATGTGGGCACTTAAGGTCTTTTGCAGTATGCTTTCATTTGGTATGTGTATTTATAGTTCAGAAATGAAATCATGACAGGTAATTCCACTGTGAATTTTGTTCTGGTTTGAGGCTACAATAAAATTTCTTTTGATCAGTAATATTTCTAAGACAACTTGGAAGATAATTATGCTGTTTTACTTACAAGACAATTTATTTTTCTAAGTGTAGCACTGCTAATGGTAGCAGCCTTTGTACAAGAATCCCTTATCACAGAATCACAGGGGTTGGAAGGGGTTGGAGAGCTCCTGGGGTCCAACCCCCCTGCCAAAGCAGCTCCCCAGCTCATACTGCACAGGTCGGCGTCCAGACGGGGCTGGAATCTCTCCAGAGAAGGAGACTCCACACCCCCTGGGCAGCCTGTCCCAGGGCTCTGGCACCCTCACTGGGGAAAAGTTCTTCTCCAGGTTGGTGTGGAACTTCCTGTGCTCCAACTTGCAGCCATTGCCCCTTGTCCTATCTCCACTGACCAAAGCAAAGGGGCTGGCCATTTCCCCCTGCACCCCATACTCAAGATATTTATAAACATTGATTAGGTCCCCCCTCAGTCTTCTTTTCTCCAGGCTGAACAGTCCCAGCTCTCTCAGCCTTTCCTCATAGGATAGATGCTCCAGGCCCTTATCTGCAAAAAAGAGTGTTGGAAGGTATTGGAAGCAGTAGACATAAGAGATGGGAATCTCAAAAGCATGAAGCAACCATTTCAGCTTTCTCTTCACCTTCTTACTGTAATTTCTGTAGAAAGACTTCTTAGTGAGTGAATATCCTTTTCACACCATGCCGAAAATCATCTGCATCAATCATTGACACAGAACAAATCTCAATTATAGAGGTTCCATTCATTTTGGCAGATCTTACTCTGGTCCTTCAGAGGCTTGACTGAAGGGGCTGGCTGGCAATCTCACAAGCAAAGAGATTTCTTCATCATGAGTTCTTAATTAGCCAGAGAGGCGTGAGGATAGGTATGATTATTTTCAGTAATTTATTTTTGAACTACACTTGAATTCTGTAAGAATTCTTTTAAAATGTCCTTCACATGGTTTGTCTTTTCTTCCTTAACAACTAGACTTCTTCAATTTTGAACAGGTTTGAATTAAACTAAAAAAATCTGGGATAGGTCTTATTTAACTCACAGTAGTTCAGTAATTTTGAAAAAGGAAGTTTTTCATGATGACATCATGTTTTTACTAGTGCCTACAAAAATTCCAAGCTGAAATATATGGCAAAATGAACAATGTGTCTTGACTGAATCCCACTAAGCTGTATATGCAATACTTAGAACCTTTTCAAGCCTTGGCCAATATGTCAACTGCTTTGGCTCTTCCCTTTCTTACATTTTAGTGAAATACAGGTTGCTAGTAATTTTGTAGTAGTTTTTCTTTTCATGTTTCTGATGATGTGCAAGTGCTGTTGCTTCTGGTCTCTTTGGAATTGTCTTTATTATTAGTGAATCAAGTGAAAATGTAGTTTTAGAAGCCCTGGAGTCCTAAACATCTGCTTTATTGGACTGGGTGAAATTAGAGAGGCAGAAAACACATACGAGGTTCTGCAGATACTGATTCCTCACTTGCAGAAAAAGTTTGTAATTAGTACTCTAAGGGTATGTCAGTGTTAATTTAGGCCTTGAGGCTAAAGGGCCTTACATGGAGATCTGGATAGAGAGCTGGACAATCACCTAATACATTAAATGTAACCAGAGCAAGTGCTGGATTCTACACCTGGGATAGGGTAATCCTGGTTATACATATAATTTGGGGGATAAGAGGCTGGAGAGCAGCCCATAGAAAGAGATCTGGGAATTTGGGTGAATACAGGTCAACAGTGTGGCCTGGCAGCCAAAAGGGCCAGCTGTGTCCTGGGGGGCATCCAGCACAGCACAGCTAGCCAGTTGAGGGAGGTGATTGTTCCACCCCACACCACACTGGTGCATCTCCACCTTGAGTACTGTGTGCAGTTTTGGGCACCTCAGTGTAAGGAGGACATCAAGCTATTAGCGTGTTCAGAGGAAGGTGACTAAGATGGTGGTGAAAGGCCTTGAGGGCAAGACTTAACAAGGAACATCTGAGGTCTACTCAGCTTGGAGAAGACAAGGCTGAGGGATGACTTCATGGCAGTCTACAACTTCCTCAAGGGAGGCAGCAGAGAAGGAGGTGCTGATCTCCTCTCTCTGGTGACCAGTGATATGACATGACGAAATGGAATGAAGCTGCATCAGGGGAAGTTCAGGTTGGACAACAGGAGAAGGTTCTTCAGTATCACTGGAAGAGGGTCCCCAGGGAACCGCTCATATTATTAAGCCTGTTAGAGTTTAAGGAGCATCTGGACTGTGCTCTTAGTCATATGGTTTAGTTTTAGGAGTCTTGTTAGGAGCAGAGAGTTGGGCTTGATGGTTCTTGTGAGTCCCTTCCAACCTGATATGTTCTATGATTCTCTGAATCTTTCCAGGTACTGGCTATGATGAATCAGTTAAGCAAATTAAAAAAAAAAAAAAGGCAAAAAATTAAAAACCAAAATACCTAAAGCCAGGTTTAGTTACAGAGCTTTATCTACCAGCAGTAAAAATGGTTTATTACAACAAAGTTTTCTCCTAATTAAATCACATGATATTTACTTGGAGCAAAGCACTACTCCAAATTTACAAGATAAACTAGAGAGCTGAGCATCAGCGGTAAAGCCTTTATCAGTTTGATAAACTACATTGAAATTTCTAAACTAATTTTCTGAAGTAGTTTAGTTACCATATGCCAAGATAAAGTATAATTTTGCTAAGTGCAAGCTTGAAGATTTGTTGTTTCTAGCAGCAGCATTAAGTTAATGCAAAAAGCAAATATTTATTTTTCTGTATTCTAACATTTCTAATTTGAACTCCTGTCTATCTACCACTGTACAGAGAAGAAAGTACCTTTTTTTCCTTTCAATGTGATCCAAGGTCCTTTGGCCTTGATGAAACTGGAAAGAAAAAGAAACTAAGAGGAGTGAGGGAAAGAAGTTTTAACAGGTTTTGAATGACCCTGAGGAGAAAAACACGTAAAAAAAAAGGAAAACAATCAAAACCAGTAATTCATTTTTGACAAACGATTCAAAGACTCCATGTTGCATCCATAAATCAGAAGACAGTTTGGGGATCTTGGAGCTACCTTCTACCATGCAGTGTGCCTTTCTACCACTCCTGCAGTATTAAAAGACCTGTGTAATTCAGGGACATCAAATCAGTCCTTGCTGATATGGGTGTGGAACAGTGCATAAATGGTTTCTGTTATTATACTGAATAATGGCACTATCTAATAAATCTTCTCATCCAATAGTGATCTGTGTTTTATAGCAACCCACAGTATCCCTGTATATGTTTTATAAAGACAGGGAAGTTAAGAACTGAACCAGGAATGGGGGGGGAGTGATACTTTAATTGAACAGCCTTCATCTGAAACTTGAATCCCTCATTCTAACACATCATTAAGGTCCATGAACTGCATCAGTCCTGCAGACTTCTGCAAAGTAGTGCTCCTGCACCAAATGTTTATTTCTATAAGGAAATTGGTGAGGAAAGAAGGTGTTTGGTTTTTTTTAATCATATTTCCAGTGAATGGCAAAATATATTTGTGATGAGCTTTTACAGAGCTAAGTTCCTGAGATGGAAAGTGTGCAATCTCATAATCTAATTACAAAAATAAACTCCAAAAGAATATTTTTACTTTGGTATACACTCCCAGGGATCACTTGCTTGGTTTAGCTCAGAGTCAAGATAAACAATGAAATGGCATAGCAAAAACATACAATGAATTCTTAATGCTGCTCATTGACCAATGCATCTCTTTCGCCTGTTCTCCCATTCTTTAACCTTCATTTCATAATCCAAACATTCTCCTCCTTAATGGGTTGCATTGCATCTCCATCCTGAAGTGTGGTCCTGCAGCAGTACCATCCCCTTTGCTGCCTTGTTTCAAACTGCTCTCAGTCGTCCTTTCTCATCATAGTACAGAAAAAAAATGCTTGGACTGTTTTGTCTTCTTGCTTATGTGGAACTCCTCAGACAAGAGAACTAGGGGCTCCTCCATCCTCCTCCAGGGACAGCTATGTTTGGTAAATGATTCTTAATCCCATTATAAGACTTCAATTTCCACACAAGTTAAAAAGCATGGCTACATTTGATGCCTGCAAGCTGTTTCTCTTGTAAACATTGTGACAGGAGTTGACTGAACCAAGTAAAAACATCACCTAGGGCTTAATTGCTAGTTTAGGGGAAGAATTATCACAGCAGTATCCATGTGTGCATATATACACATGCATATACGTATGTATATATATGTATTTCAACCTAATCTTCAGTCTCTCTTCTCTGCTCAGCTAATTCAGCATATTCCTGTATGTGTGTTTAGGCAATCTATACCTGCAGTCCTCCTGGCTAACTAGAAGGAATCACCTCCTCAAGGAAATTAACATACCTGTTGTGTTTTGTAAAGTACTTTTTAGCTGGGCAATCGTAGCAAACCCACATTTTAATCTCCTTGTCAAATATACCCAATATACTCACACAACCTGACACCGGATGCATACAGATGATGCTGATTTTTTTAATTTCATCATGTTCTGTGGTTATCCAGTCTTCACAGGTCATCATAAGACATGCTCATTGCCTTACACCCACCGTGACTCTGGCAGACAAACAGGACTCCTGGGAATTTTTGAGATTCAACAAAAGCAAGTGTAGCGTCTTGCATCTGGGAAGGAATAACCACTTGTATCAGTACAGGCCGGGGGATGACCTGCTGGAGAAGAGCTCTGTGGAGAAGGAGCTGGGGGTCCTGGTGGGTGACAGGTTGTCTACGAGCCAGCAGTGTGCCCTGGGGGCTGAGACAATGGGATCCTGGGGGGCGTCAGGAGGAGTGTGGCCAGCAGGTCACAGGAGGGGATCCTCCCCCTCTACTCCGCTCTGGTCAGGCCCCACCTGGGGTGTTGTGTCCAGTTCTGGGCTCCCTGGGATAAAAAAGACAGGGATCTCCTGGAGAGAGTCCAGAGAAGGGCTACGAAGATGATGAAGGGCCTGGAGCATCTCCCCTGTGAGGAAAGGCTGAGAGAGCTGGGGCTGTTCAGCCTGGAGAAAACTAAGGGGGGACCTTATTAATGTCTATAATTATCTGAAGTATGGGATGCAGGGGGAAATGGCCAGCCCCTTTTCTGTGGTCAGTGGGGACAGGACAAGGGGCAATGGCTGCAAATTGGAGCACGGGAAGTTCCACACCAACATGAGGGTGAGGGAGCCCTGGGACAGGCTGCCCAGGGGGTGTGGAGTCTCCTTCCCTGGAGATATTCCAGCCCTGTCTGGACGCCGACCTGTACAGTATGAGCTGGGGAGCTGCTTTGGCAGGGGGGTTGGACCTGATGCTCTCTCAAGGTCCCTTCCAACCCCTGTGATTCTATGATTCTGCTGCCCTGGCAGGATTTTTAATTTATGTTTTCTCCTTGTACACCTGCTGTGGTGGAGCTACTGAAGCCAATTATTCCTCCCAGGTCTTTCCTCTAAAACCATAAATTCTATCAGGCTGTTGAGAGGAAAGGCTTTGACAGAAATGCCTTTCTAAAGCAATCTGGAACCTGACTGAACTTCCTGCAGTAATAATCCCTGTATTTATCAGTTTCTCAAACGACAGTTTCAGATCATGGTAAACAGGAATCCAGCTGGGGAAAAAAAAAAGTAATCAAAATTAATTCTAGATTGATCACTTCTAAATCCAAGAGCACAGAACTGAATTTAACATTGATTGAGTTAATTCATTTGAGCGTTCAGGAACCTTGTGTTGCCTGTCTTTAATCATGCAGCTTTAAGTCAACTCTGTAAACCCCCTGCTTCCTGGATCCACAGTCTTCTATGTCAGTTTCCAGAGTGATGGGAATTAATGTTCTTCCTTCATTACATCAGTCATGTAATGATAGCAGAAATCTTTAGATTCCATATTTCAGGAAAATGTTGGTTTCTCAGAAAATTATTCATGGGTTTCCCAAGACTTTAGAATTATTTTAATTTTTTTTACATGTTTTCGATTATTTTTTCCTTCAGATTTAACAATTCTCATGCCCTTTCTAGCTCTTCTTATAACAAAACTTCATTCTTAACTGTTGACCTGTATCCTCCACTTGGCTATGGAGATTTTCAAGTATTTAATAAATTTTATTATCAGGCTCAAAAGAAGGAAGGAATTGTTTTCATGTTTGTTCATTCTGTGCTCCTGTAAGTGTCACATGCCTCATTCCAACAAAAACAAATAAAAAACCCTATTTAATCTCATCTTCACACATACTTACCTGAAGATACAGTGATGCCTGTGTCTCTCTGTGGATGATAGAGGGGAAAAAAATTGGACCAAAGATAATTTTGCTAACTTATTTATTTATTATATGTTGAGAAACTTACTTGCCATTTTCAAAAGAGCAACCTTGTTTTTCCTACCTCTGGTAAACAGGAAATGAAGTACCTGATTTTGCTTCATTATGTTGTTGGGATAGGATGGCTATTACATATATTACTTTCGTGAATCTGTTTGGGCAAGTAAACTGAGAATCTTCTTTAACCTATGGATAACTATTTCCAAATCACCCTGATTTCTTTGTTTCTGCAGTTACCTGCACAAGAACAAATACCTGGAAGTTATCAATGAGGATGCATTTCTGGGAGTGCACAGCGGACCAACTCTACTGTGAGTAGGAGAAAATTAACCAGAGAAAGCTTTATAATACTACTGTAGATTGCACTTTATTTCCAACTGTTATTAGCAGCAGAGCAGCAGGGATGGAAACAGTGTATTTGCAGAAAGAATATCGTCAACAAAAGCTGTGCTTTAGGGAAATGACTTGAGAAAAGCTTGCATTTTACATTTGAAGTACTGTTCCTACCAATCTTTCTGAAAGATTTTGTACTACAGTTGTAATAAAAATTAAGGACTGTAGTAGCACACATGCAAAGGAAGTTGAAACAGAGATGAAAAAAATAATCTTAGACAGAATCGAGTTACTTCTGGCTCTGTCATTTCTTCTCTCATGTAATTAGGTTTCCAGTCTGATTTGATAGTCCTTCAAAGAGCTCCACTAAAATTAGGAATTGCAAAAGAGAATGAAACAAGTTCAGGCCACCCATCCCTGAGCTAAGATGGTCATTGTCAGAGAACTGCGACAGAGGCTGCACTGGTGCTGAGTATGCCTTTTTTATCATTTTATTATTACAATAAGGCCTTTTTCTTAATATTACACTAGCACCAGAGAAGCCCTTTCTCATTTTGTTTGTGGAGAGAAAGACATTTTCCAGATGGCATAACTTTCCTTGGGCACCGCATTCTTGTTATGATACCACTTGTGCCACACTAAACACAGTCACAAAGCAAGGTGCACTCTCCTGTTACATTTGGGGGTCTCGTATGACTCACTGCACATCTTCCCTCTGAGGCTACAAGTGGCGTGATGAGCTGAAAAGCTCCTTCCTAAGGAGGACAGAAGACAAAACACTTGGGATCTTAAGTCTAAGGGAGGTGAGAGCTTGCAGCAGCACAGATTTTGACTCTTGGGGTTACTGTGGGTATTTAAAGCACCAGTGTTGCTGTTATACTAGACAGGTGAACAAGTAATGAGGTGTTTCAAGGGTGCTGGGGTAATCATATACTATAATGTATCAGTACAGGCTGGGGGGGGACCTGCTGGAGAGGAGTTCTGTGGAGAAGGACCTGGGGGTCCTGGTGGATGACAGGTTGGCCATGAGCCAGCAGTGTGCCCTGGGGGCTGAGAGAGACAATGGGATCCTGGGGGGCATCAGGAGGAGTGTGGCCAGCAGGTCCAAGGAGGGGATCCTCCCCCTCTACTCTGCCCTGGTCAGGCCCCACCTGGAGTATTGTGTCCAGTTCTGGGCTCCCTGGTATAAAAAAGACAGGGATCTCCTGGAGAGAGTCCAGAGAAGGGCTACGAAGATGATGAAGGACCTGGAGCATCTCCCCTATGAGGAAAGGCTGGGTGAACTGGGACTGTTCAGCCTGGAGAAGACTGAGGGGAAGCCTTATTAATGTTTATCAATATCTTAAGCATGGGATACAGGGGGAAATGGCCAGCCCCTTTTCAGTGTCTGTGGGGACAGGACAAGGGGCAATGGCTGCAAGTTGGAGCACAGGAAGTTCCACAGCAACCTGGGGAAGAACTTTTCCCCATTGAGGGTGCCAGAGCCCTGGGACAGGCTGCCCAGGGGGTGTGGAGTCTCCTTCCCTGGAGATATTCCAGCCCCGTCTGGACGCCGACCTGTGCAGTATGAGCTGGGGAGCTGCTTTGGCAGGGGGGTTGGACCTGATGCTCTCTCAAGGTCCCTTCCAACCCCTGTGATTCTATGATTCTGTGATTCTATGATAATGTTGCCAGGTAAGATCACCCTTCAAGAGCTAACATCTTGGTTGAGGGTCTAGAGATGACTTCCTATGCCATGCATACATAACCGTAAAGAACTTCCTTCTTGCTCTGTGTTTTCAAGTTAGATTTCTCCAATTACTTGAATTTTTTCTAAGCCTCAATAATTACTGTGCTAGCCCAGCTGCCGTTGATCCTCAATCTCAGGACATGCTTTATGTTTGCAATCTAAGCAGCCAGTTCTCCATCCCCCATTAAAATGAGATACTTCCATAGCTAACAGTAGTCCTAGCAGTATTTATAATTAGAGGGATGTGTTACTATAGTGACATTACAGAGTAGGCATCAAAGGCAGAAGGCATAAACCTGTGTGTAAGCCAGTAAATCAATAGAGACCAAAAAAGTTGCAGTATTTCAGATCATGATCCTTTGATTTGCTAGTCCCAGGCTAAAGATCTCAGGAAGGTGTCATGGCTTAACCCTGGCTGGCAGCTCATCCCCAGAGGAATGGGGGAGAGAATTGTAAGGGTAATGGAGCAAAAACTCACAGGTTGAAGATAAAGACAGTTTAATAATTGAAAACAGAACAGGGGAGGGGAACCAAATGAAACCCAAGAAAAACAAGTGATGCAACAGAAACAATTTCTTACCATCAACCAAACAATTTCCACCCAGTCCACAAGCAATGGCTGCTCTGTCAAACTTCCACTTATTTTCTTTTATTGCTGAACATGACATCATATAGTACAGAAATAGGGTCAGTTGAGATCAGCTGTTGAGGCTGTGTCCCCTCCCAACTCCTTGTGCACCCCCAGCCTACTTGCTGGTGGGGTGGGGTGAGAAGCAGAAAAGCTCTTGACTCTGTACAAGCACTGCTCAGCAGTAACAAAAACATCCCCATGTTATCAGCACTGTTTTCAGCACAAATCCAAACCCCATAGCTCTGTACCAGCTGCTGTGAAGAAAATTAACTCTATCCCAGCCAAAACCAGTACAGAACAGCGCAACATTTATTAATTTTTAATTTCATTTCAAAGTAATTTTAGTAACAGCTTTAGGGACTTTGGTTACCCATGGATAACCAGGAATTATCCTACACGTGTGATATAGGAAAGATTTGTTATGAAGCAAGGTA
The DNA here is from genome assembly GCA_022605575.1 of Laterallus jamaicensis coturniculus. Lineage (NCBI taxonomy): Eukaryota > Metazoa > Chordata > Aves > Gruiformes > Rallidae > Laterallus > Laterallus jamaicensis. Next base: position 5,501,324 of record JAKCOX010000033.1, on the reverse strand, counting down.
TCTTCCAGCAACAATTCAGAGCAGAATCCTTCCACCTGAATAGCTCTCTTAGTTGACCATCAGGAACTAGAACTATTTTAACAGGAACAAAATAGTTTCTGAAACTCCTAGCTGTGCCTTGCCTTAAGAAGGCTGAAGTCAAAATGAATGAAAACTGAGTGGAACCCTCCTACTTACTGTTGTGTCATGTCAATAGCCACTAACATCTCCCACAAGAGACAGAAATTGCAATTAGTGCTTTATTACACACAACCACCACTAAAGTAATTAATATTAAACTTGATGGTAAACTACAGAGAAACCAGAGTTCTGCAAACTTGCCTGAGCAGTCTGACCAATATAGCTCCTTCTGTATCCTCCTGTTTTGGTTTATTTTAGTAAATAATTTGTTAAGTCATTTTGGTTCAGGCATCCAGCGGTTGTTAGATGGCATGGCAATTTGTGGACATTGGATCTTGCTCAAAGAGAAAGTTCTACTTACAATACTGTTTCCTCTTGAAGATAAACTCTATGGAAAACAGTTGCCAGAAGATAAATATTCCTTTTTCTAGGGCAATGAATGGCATTGCTTACAGGGAAGCAAAGGGTGGGAGGGCGCAGAAGAGAAGGAACATTTATGGAGCTTAAAAAAGACCCTTGTCTCCCTACCAAGCTGGAGTACCCCTTATGCACCCTTGAAATAAGATAGGGATTTATGAATGATGGAAACTCTGCCCCACAGATCTATTATTTATTGGGATTTTTATTTTTCCAGTGAGGATTTCAGCAGCAACAGGAACTTAAAGGCTGAAATACTGACCTTGGATCCACCCTAATGGGGTCATTTTTCATCTATTTTGTCTTTAAAGAAAACCAATGCGAAAGACTCAACTAGAGAAGTGTGTTATGAGAAGTATATATATGTTGTGTGAGTTTGGCCATGCTCTCAGGCCATCTAGCTGGATTGTGTATTTAAGCAGGCATTCAAAAAGATAGGGTTTTGGCTGGTTTGTTGATTTTGTTTTTTTTTTTTTTAAATTTGCAATTTCCAATAGCAGAGGAAACAAGGAGTGTGATCACCAAACAAAGGAGAACTGACACCAATAGTTCTGATTCCTCTGTCACTGCTGTATACTCAGGTGGATGTGGATGTATACATAAATTACTCCCTTCAGAAAACTATTTTAACAGCATAATGGCAGTACATTGCTCTTCACCTGAAAATGAAATCTTGGCTAGGATTCAGCATCTTGGTGGAGCTGATTTACTAAATGTACTGACAAGAGCAGCTGCCTAGAGCACAAATTCAACAGACTGCAACAAAAATACAACCAGGATTATTATTCAATTAGCTCTGGCAAAGCATACAGTCCAAATTCAAAACAATACTGTCACACAAGATACACATGAGTAATTACCCTTGGAAAGCAGAAGTATTCTTTAAAACATCATTTCCCAGTCTAGGAATGGATCCTACCTCAGGAGGTTCTGCTCTGTTCCTGCCACTGGGCACAAACAAGTCTTTGAGCAACAGGAGCACTCTGCACCTTACTAATCAAACAATGCAAATTTGTAGATTTAAAGAATCTTTCAGTAGGTAGAAATAAGATGTATAGTCTAAGCCCACCTATTATCTGCTTTTTAAATGACTGTAGTATGCAGTACTTGGAAATGGTTAGGCAAAAATTCCCAAAGGCCTCATTATGACTTGATTTCATATTACAACTCACACGTTTCCAGCTGGGAAAAAGTTTATTGACAAAAGCTACTATCCCTTCTATTGAGTTCTGAACTTCTGACTTCATTAAAGCAATGAAGTATTAGACCAAAAAATAAACCAGGGGAAAAAAAAAAAGTCAAATCTGAGCAGTCAACTAACTGCTTAAAATTTACATATACAATTGGTTCAGGAACAAACCTCTTAAATAATGAACTGTAAGTTATTCCCACATTCATCTGAAGCTTTCAGATATCTCTGCAGCTTTCAACCTGTATTGGATTTTGGTAGCCAGGGGGCTATAGGGGTGGCTTCCCCTAGGCCCAACAGAGCCAATGACAGATGGCTCCAAGTCAAACCCACATCTGGCCAAGGCTGAGGGCCTCTGGGATTATGTAGTTAAGAAGAGGGGAAAAAAACCACCAAGATGAATTGCCACCATAGAGGAGTGAGATGTGAGAAGAACAATTCTGCAGACACCAAGGTCATTGAAGAAAGAAGAGAAGGAGGAGGAGGAAGGCTCCAGGTGCCAGAGCGGAGGTTCCTTTACAGGCTGACTTCCCACAGGTATCTCATACTAGTTGGTGGCTCGTTTATTGCCTTCCTGCAAGGGCTAGGTTGGAAGTTACACACCTCTTCTACCAACTCAACTACTTCCACCTTGAGCTGCTTCAGAACTTTTTGGTGAAAACCAGCCCTTGTGACTCATCATCATTCATTTTATCAGTGTCCAACCTAACCTCTTTCTGTGCAGCTCAAGATGGATCCTCTTGCCAAGTCTCTCAGCCCTCCTGCCCATTCTCTTGTGTTAAAGTGTGCCAGCTGAAGCTTAGCAGTAGTAGTGAGATACGACATAAACCAGGCTGTGTTTAAACAAATTAGCTAGCAATATTATTAGATATTAATGAGGCTGACATAACTGCAGTCAGTTCCCATTTTCCTGCGCAGCCCAAAATCAAGAGTGATCATACAATGGCACAGAACAAAGAAATAATTTAGGAAAATGTGTCTTCTGAATGAATGCAGACACAGCTACTACAGTCTCACCAACTCCTTGGATTGACATCGCTTTGAAGATGAGTAATTATTATTTAAAGCCTTCTCAATCCTCTGCTTTCTAGTTTGAAGACAGCTGTTACACTGCTTGAAGTAATGGTGATTCTGAGTAGATAATCATCAAGACCAGATTTGTAAAGTGAAAAACAACCCTGTCAATCTCACATTTTCTTCTGGCCAGCTGACATACACCTTGTTACTAGCAAGGTGTGAGCCTAGGTAGGGTGACTGAGAAGTTGTCTTCCACTGGGAGACAAATTATCAACAGACTCCCAGGAGGCTTTTCTGTTGTCAACAGCAGCAGTACAGAGAGGTCACTCTTGGTGGCAGACACCACACCAGCAGTTTAGGGACTTCCCAAGCTTCTGAGCCCTTGTGCTCAATAGGACCCATGGATGGCACCAACCATGTATTGTCAGCTCTGCACTGGGATTAAACTTGAGTCAACTGAGTCAACTTGAAGGCAGCTGTGCCTGTAATTTCTCCACAAGTCCACCCCAAGTTTGAAGCAAGCTGAGTTTTTGAAAATAAAAACTACAATACCTGTTTAAATATATACTCATGTACCAATACATAAAAGACTTTAAAGGATTCAGTAAGACAGAACAGAAATGACGTAGTCTAATAACTATTTCTTCAAAGCCCTTTCTTCTCCCTGAACAGATCTTTCCTTCAGGCTCTTCAGCATCACTTGCTGACACTCTGAGTTGTTGCAGACTCTGCACATTCCACTCTGTTCCCTGGGAAATTGCTTCTCCCATCAGAGCCTTGGGCTGTCCGCTCCCTTCTGCTCACCCAGGGCCCCATAGAGGCTCCTCTCCGTGCCTGTTTCCAAGGCACAAGCTCTTGTCCCCCAGGATGTTCTTCCTGACCCAGTCATTTGACAGCAACGTGACACAACTGTGAATAAAGCGAAAAGAAAGCGGGATATTGTCCTTGTTGCCTTGTTACTTGGCTGACACACAGAACTGTGGCACTGACCTTCACAATGCAATGGTACAATTTTATTAAAAGATTATACCTTTTCTTGTTTTTAAGCCTCTTGCCTCACTTTCTTAGATGCTCCAAAACTCATCTCACAAGAGTGAATAATCATTCCCAATCACCTTATTTACAATACCCATAGCATCTGTAAGTCTCCTACTGCTTCCAGTCCTAGTTTTCCCCAGGTGAAAGACCTTATCTACACCTTCATTACTTCAGAATTGCACCATTTGGTATTCTCAATCATCCTTGCTGTAGCTTTCTGTGCTCTTTTTGTAAACAGCATATATATTTACAGAACTGCATCACAGTTATTTCAGATGCAGCCCCGTTAGATTTACAAAGTGAAGTCTTCCTCTTCCGTTTTCTATCTTTCCTAAAAATTCTTACCACTGTATTTCCCTTCAACTTCCCTAAGCAACGCTGACCTGACATCTGTCATCCATGGACAGTTAACCCTGCTTTTTTCCTAAATGCACCACACCTTGCACCACATCAATTATTTAACTGCTCAGTCACTTACTGTTGCAGGATGCTTCTGTGCCTTTAATCAGCTTTAGCTTTCACTACTTTGTACTATTTTGTGTTGGAAACAAGCTTTGTTCCTATTCTCTTTCTCTTCCCCAACTGTTGATGTACATTTTGGTAGTACCAGCACTAGCCTAGCCTCTGTGTGCCTCTGCTGCAGTGATGTCTATATTCAGATACCAGTTAATTTTCCTTTCTTCTTCCAGCATGAAAACTTACCTATTCCTAGGCTTTTCCCACACACGCAATGGGTTTTTTTAATCCTGAAGAGACATTCCCATTGTCACACAACAGATTAGTTACCTCAACTGCCCTTGATCTGTGCTTTTGTCAAGGCTTTTCAGAAACCCCAGTCCCTTGTAAAACAGGATCATCTTTCTCCATATGCTTGTGCCAGAACATCTGCAAAGAACTCCCAAGAGTTTCTGAGGTGTCATTTCCCTTCCCAAAAGTCTTAGCACCTCCCACCACACAGCATTTAACCCTGTTCCCTTCCTGCAGGTAGCTGCCACCACCATGAGGACTTGATGGAGACCCATGGGGGTTGCTGAAAGGCCAGCCTTGTCTTGGTAAGATCGAGTCCAAGATCTAGTTTACCAAGATGCTTTCTTCAGGAGGAGAGCTCTATAAAATAAGGCAATTAGTAAAAAACAAAAAGGAGTCGGCCACTAATTAATTAATTGATTAAAGGACTGGAATGTATGTCATGGCAGCATCAGCTGAGAGAGTTGGAAATGTTGAGTCTGGAAAAGAGTCAAGAGACTCTTGTAAATGTGTATAAATGCTTAAAGAGGGAGAGAACTAGGAAGAGGGAGCCAGGGCCTGTCTCCCCAGGGACACAAGAGGCGCCAGGCACAAACTGCAATAGAGGAAAATCCATTTCACCATCAGAAAACAAGTATTACCGTGAGGGTGGGCGAATGCTGGAACACATTCCCTGGGCAGGCTCTGGCATCTCCATCCTTGAGATACTGAGAAGTCAACAGGACACAGCTTTGACCAACCTGCTCCAGGTGATTCTGCTTTGGGCAGGGAAGTCAAACTGAATGACCTGGAAGCTCATCTATTCTGTGACTCTTTATAAGATGATAGCAGGCAGCATTCACTCTTCTGAGAGCCAGATCAGGGGTTTGGTAGAAACATATGCTGCAAAGGACTCCAGAAGAACAAAAAAGACATTTATGTGGTTGAAGTCAATTAATGGTGATATTCAAATATATATGGATGATGGCAAAGAAGCAATTAAAAAAGTCCTCCTGCAGAAGGGGGAAGTGATTTCTAACTCAATTAAAAAACAAATACAAGCAAATTGAAGGAAATAAAGTACAGAGCAAGACCAAGTGTTTTAGAAACAATTTGTTTAAAGCATAAAAGGAGTAATAATCTTCTTTTAGGTGTAAGAAACTACCCAGTGGGTGAGTCTTCTAGACCTACAACTACCTGAAGGGAGGTTGTAGAGAGGTGGGTGATGGTCTCTTCAGCCAGGGGACAGGAGATGGGACAAGGGGAAATGGCAAGAAGCTGCCCCAGGGCAGGGAAAGATTGGACATCAGAAAAAAATCTTTTACTGCAAGAGTTGTGGAGGCCTGGAACAGGCTGCCCAGGGAGGGGCTGAGTCACCTTCCCTGGATGTGTTCAAAAAAAGGGTAGATGAGGTACTTAGGGATCTGGTTTACCTTAGGATGGGATTGGTTGGACTTGATGATCTTCAAAGGTCTTTTCCAACCTTGCGATTCTGTGAAGAACAGCACTCTTGGAATGAAATGCATAGAAAAATGCTGAATTACTTATTATTTATTGTTGCAGTGTTCATGATGAAATTGCTCAATGTTCCTACACTGGAATCTTTCTTACAGGTGTACTTATTTACAGAAAAAAAATCTGAGGTTATAGCTTGAGTTCAATTGTCAGTAGAAGGAAAAAATGAGTGGCAAACACAAGTGGGACCAGATGAGAGTCACCTGGCAGTTTTAAAGGAAACCCCCCTCCCCCACAAACTGTGCAACATATCTGCCCAAGCAGGCTCAGTACCAGAGAAACAGAAAGCAGTAAACATGACACTAACCCTTCTGAGAGTTTCAGGATGGACTGAGAAGATTTTAATTTCAGATTATGAAGAACGTTGCTTTAGTAGTTTCAATACTTCCTAGTCAATTATCCCAATAGGTTACATTTAATCTAAAAAGGCCTAAAGAAACATAGCTCTTCCAACAGGAGAAGACTTATTTAAACAATTTTTAAAACTTTGTGTATGTATTTGTATCTGATTGGCTTTAAGGGTGTCATTTTAAAAGTTCTGATATTTCTTTATCATCCGTGTTCTGCACCACAAGACATTAAAGTGCTTCAGAGAAAAATCACAGGAGGAATTCATATGCTATATGAATTCAGTGGTAGCATAACCAAGCAAAGTGCTAAGAAACCCCTACTTCCTCTAGATTTCCTACCTGGAGTACTGTGTCCAGTTCTGGGCTCCCTGGTATAAAAAAGACAGGGATCTCCTGGAGAGAGTCCAGAGAAGGTCTATGAAGATGATGAAGGGCCTGGAGCATCTCCCCTATGAGGAAAGGCTGAGAGAGCTGGGGCTGTTCAGCCTGGAGAAAAGAAGACTGAGGGGGGACCTAATCAATGTTTATAAATATCTTAAGTTTGGGATGCAGGGGCAATCAGCCAGCCCCTTTTCAGTGTCTGTGGTGACAGGACAAGGGGCAATGGCTGCAAGTTGGAGCATAGGAAGTTCCACACCAACCTGGGGAAGAACTTTTCCCCAGTGAGGGTGCCAGAGCCCTGGGACAGGCTGCCCAGGGGGTGTGGAGTCTCCTTCTCTGGAGAGATTCCAGCCCCGTCTGGACGCCGACCTGTGCAGTATGAGCTGGGGAGCTGCTTTGGCAGGGGGGTTGGACCCCAGGAGCTCTCCAGGTCCCTTCCAACCCCTATGATTCTATTGGATTTTGCTGTAGCTCCTGAGTTACTGCGAGAACCTGAAAAAATATCTGATCCAGTTGCTGGATGTCCCAATGTTTCTCTTTTTCCTCCTTTAGGGATGTCTCCAGAACAGCTGTGGCTAAACTACCAGCCAAAGGACTGGAAAGCCTTAAAGAACTAATGGCAAAAAATACATGGACTTTAAAGAAACTGCCAGCTGTGAAGATATTTCTTCAGCTAATGAGAGCTGACTTGTCATATCCAAGTCACTGCTGTGCTTTCAAAAGCTGGAAAAAAAACAGTGGGTAAGTTTTACTGGCATTCAATTTTAAATTATATAACTGAAGACAAGGTTTTAGTATCAATATAAAATTACATCTGTTAGCACCTTTATGACCATTTTTCCTAGGTATGGAGGACGTTCTTTGAAACAGAGATTACCATTTCAAACTGACAGAAGAAAGAATTTTTGATATAACAATTTGTAGGACCTTTTGCAACAGCTTCTCCACTTGCTGAGCCCAGAAATAAAAATCATTTGGAAAAAAAAGAGCAATGTGCAATAAGACAAAATATGCTCTAATGAGGGCTGGAAAAAGAAGTTTTGAAGGGGTTATAGCCTCATGTCTCTCATGTTTTTTAACTGAAAAGCTCAAAATAAATGATACTCTAGTAGCTAATAGCAACATAAAAAAGAAACAATTTTTTTTAAAAAAGCACCTAGAAACACTCAAGTTTATTGTTCCTCACACATTCTGTTAACAAAAATATATCCAACCAAATTTTTCCAGTTGTGCTTTCATCCGTGGTGGTTTGCTTTTCACAGAAGTGTTTTGAAGTGTTCCCTTTGTTTACTTGCGGTGCTCAAGTCAGAGCGTGTCAGCAGTGATTTCGCCCTCTACTCTTACAGAATCCTGGAGTACCTGGCATGTAACCAGAGTGGCAGTCACAGCTTTCGTAAGAGAAGGTCGGTTAAAGCTCTCAGAAGCCCATTCTACAAAGATTATGCAGAAGAATACCCAGACCACACCGATACTGTGTATGACAAAACCACCAAGTTCACAAATTTTCATGAAAATTCCCATTACTATATTTTTTTTGAAGACCACGGAGAAGGAAATCTTGGCTTTGGCCAAGAAATCAAGAACCCTCAAATGGAAGATGTCCAGACCTTTGACAGTCATTATGACTACCCTGTCTGTGGAGGCAATGAAGAAGTAATATGCACTCCGGAGCCTGATGAGTTTAATCCCTGTGAGGATATAATGGGTTATCAGTTTCTGAGGATTGTGGTGTGGTTTGTCAACCTGCTGGCCATCCTAGGTAATGTTTTTGTCCTTTTCATCCTCCTCACTAGCCATTATAAACTGACTGTACCACGCTTTCTGATGTGTAACTTGGCCTTCGCTGATTTTTGCATGGGGTTATACCTCCTCCTGATTGCTTCAGTGGATCTCCACACCAGGTCAGAGTATTACAACCATGCTATAGAGTGGCAGACCGGGCCTGGTTGCAACACAGCTGGCTTTTTCACAGTCTTTGCTAGTGAACTCTCTGTGTACACCCTGACTGTGATCACCCTGGAGCGCTGGTATGCCATCACTTTTGCCATGCACCCCGATCGAAAGATTCGCCTGCGACATGCCTTGCTGATCATGCTGGGAGGGTGGCTCTCCTGTTTTCTTCTTGCCCTTTTGCCACTGGTTGGCATCAGCAGCTACAGCAAAGTCAGCATCTGTTTGCCTATGGACACTGAAACACCGGTGGCCGAAGCCTACGTTGTCTTCGTTTTGATATGTAACATCATTGCTTTTGTCATCATTTGTGCATGCTACATAAAAATCTACATAACTGTGAGGAACCCTCAGTACAAGTCAGGGGACAAAGACACCAAGATTGCCAAGCGGATGGCTGTGCTGATTTTCACTGACTTCCTGTGCATGGCTCCCATCTCTTTCCATGCTTTATCTGCCATTATGAACAAGCCGCTGATAACTGTCACCAATTCCAAGATATTGCTGGTACTCTTCTACCCACTCAATTCGTGTGCCAACCCCTTTCTTTATGCTATTTTCACCAAAGCTTTCCGAAGAGATGTGTTTATCCTGCTGAGCAAGTTTGGTATATGTGAGCACCAGGCCCAAATCTACAGAGGTCAGACGATCTCAGCCAAAAACAACAGCGGCTCTTACGGGCAGAGAGTCAGCAGAGGGACAGGCCAGATACTGACAAGCATTCAAGACCCCATCAACGATTACCTTCCTGCTGTGACAATGCAGAACCAAATTCTCATGGAGGAATGCAAGCAAACTGAGCTATAACATCTCAAGGTATCACAGCCACATTCAAGAGGTGGTTGTGCGTACAGCGGATCGAATGAGAAGATAATATATTCTCCATATCCTTTGTGATGTCTGAAAGTACCTTTGGAGTGGTTGTGTTTTATACAAGTTGCTCATTTGAACCTCTTGTCTCACACTTGTGTCACTGCAGGTCAAAAGATGCTGTTCTGATGATAATGCTGGAAGTCAATGTGAATGCTCTGTCTAAATATGAAAATGAAGATCTATGAATTCAGCAAATAAGAAATACACCCTCATCGAGGTCCCTTCCAACCCCTATGAATCTATGATCTAAAACATTTAAGGAAGCAAGAGACCAAGCGTAAAACTTGGGGGTATTTGTATGACTAAAAAAGGACAGGAAGTTTTATAATTAAAATGAGGTTGAAATATATGTGTGTATATATATATTAAAGGTTGAAGTTCTCAAATGCTGACTGCCTACGTGCCAAAAGGCTCAGTTATTTTTCTAATAGCAAATTTCTAAAACTTCCACGTTGCCTAAAACTGGGGGGTTGGACCTGATGATCTCTAGAGGTTCCCTTCCAACCCCTACGATTCTGTGATTCTATAAAACTCCTGGTTACCCTCAGACTCAGGAAATAATTCTGACAGGAAAAAGAGATCTAAGACCAGTTTCCAGATTCCTTCTGCTTCTGCCATTCTGACATAAAACAAAGCTCATCTTGTCTTTGCAGTTCTTGGTTAGTTGAGTGAGGTGGGAAAAGCAGCCTCTTCAGATTGTCTTTATAGTGGTAAAAGGCAAAGGGTACTGATTTTATGGCTGTTCATAAGATAACAGGTAAGAAGCATCAGGGCATTGGCTTTTGTGGGCTGCAAAAATTCCCTTGCCATCACTCTCATGCTTTTTTGATAAGCCTGCTAAGGAAACAGTTTAGTTTGAATTTGTTTTGAAGACCAGTCTACTCAATAAAGTTAATGGTGTTTGTATTTTTTTGATGACTGACACTAGAGATTGTATGAAAATTACCTATTCTTCTCTGACTCCAGTACTGTTTACTCTGAGCATGCTTATTTGAACACCCTGCAACTGCTGCTTTCTCACATCACCTCTCTTGCAGGGCTAGAATGACTTTCCTTTAGCACTTGAGGTGTCGAGCTGCCTAAAATCTACATGTAAAGGGAGGGGATCATGCCTTCAGCTTCCTCCATGCCCTCCAGTTACTGAATTGAAGGCTAACTGATAGCTCCTCTATGTTTCAAGAACATCTGTCTACCTAGGAGTGAGATCTGTTACCTGGCTTTTGTAATGGCTGCAATACAACTACATAAACCACACATTTAGCTTCTGGTTGGCCATGGACTGTCTGTAGCTTAGACACATACTCTCCACACTGTGCTTAACGAAATCCAAGCTTAGATACAAGGAAGAACCCAGAGTCTTTTGCTCCAGCAAAGCACTAATGCATTATTTTGCCATACCTGATGCTAGATGAGGCCAGGCCAAGCTCAAGCTTGGCTGTGCTCAGTACATCCATACACCACAAACAAATCGACTGGAGGCCTGGCTCCCCACATCTCCTGCAGGCATCAGGACTCAGGGTAGGTGTTGCTTCTGCACCAGCTTGCCTGTTAAGTCTTGTGTGGCCTGGGTGCCTGGTTTTGACAGCAGGACCTTAGCCAACTGTAGAGATTAGCTCTGCAGGACTGCTACCAAAGTTGCCATTGATCATTTCACCCATCTGTTTGGAAGGCTTACCAAGAGAATGGAGAACATTGGTTGAGTCTTTGCCTTCAGGCAAAGAAGGAACTGAGGTGCTACAATTACATTGGACAGTAGTCAGATCTGATATAATCTGGTTAGTAGTGTCCAGAAAAATGTAATGGTAGAGCCTTTCAAACAGCTAGCTACTACAGCTGGGAATTCCATGATCGCAAATGCCATACACATACTCAAATTCAAACCTCAATTTGGCTCCATATTCCTGATTATAAATGAAGGTTGCTTCAAGCCAGCAGAAACATGGGCCTAGATTCACCAAATCTGTGAGACAGTCTCATAAAAAAATATTTTTTCATTGTTAATGCCATTAATAATCTACACTATTGCATCAGAGATTCATCTAGCTGCCTTTATTTGGGAGGGGCATGCTTCCGTTCTTGGCTGATTCTCAGCAAACTTGGAAAGCAAAACTGCTGAAAACCATCCACATAATTTATGACTTCCTCTTCATAGAATCATAGAATGGCATGGGTTGGAAGGGACCCCAAGGATCAGAGAGCTCCAACCCCCCTGCCACAGGCAGGGACACCAACCTCACGCCTGGAGCTACACAAGATTGCCCAGGGCCCCATCCAACCTGGCCTTGAACAGTGCCAGGGACGGGGCATCCACCCCCTCTCTGGGCAGCCTGTTCCAGCACCTCACCACTCTCTCTGTAAAGAACCTCCCCCTAATATCCAATCTAAACCTTCCTTCCTTTAGCTTTAGCCCATTCCCCCTTGTCCTGCCATTGTCTATCCTCTTCTGTGATCTGAACTCACCCAGTGTTAATCAGAAACACAAATGTATCTTCTCTTAAGTGTGCAGAGCAGAAAAATTTCCTGCTCTTAAACAGATGCATTTGGAACACCCTGGCTGTATTCCAGAGGCACATACAAGATGCACCATGTGGAGATACAAATCCCAGCCTGGGTTCTGTCACCCTCCTGATTCCAGAATAATCATTAAAAGGAGAAGTAGTTTCCTGAGTGCCTTATTTGAGTATCTCAGCAGCAGTGAAGACAATCAAATTCTACTGGACGAACTGTATGTTTATGCTACAGACTTCAGAGATACTAGCATGCCAGTGGAAAAGAAAGACTAAATCAACATTTACTTTAAAAGTGGTTCAAAACAGAAGTAACACGGATCACTTATTTCAAACCTCTAAGACAAACCAGATGTTTGTTCCATGGAAAGAAAGTAGCAAGATGTGGGGAAGACATGGTACGTTGGGCTGATCACAGTATGCTTTTGAATTCATACAGCTGTTTGCTCTTACTAATGAATGATGTATAGATTTACACATTAGTGAACTTCTTAATTGCCCATCATTGCATGTATTTTTTGTCTACTGAAGGAAATCTGTGATCCTGCCTTTATGAACCAAGTTTGATTTTGTGGTTTGTATTTTGTATATTCTTTCTTGTGCTTAACTTGATAAAAAAGAAATATGTAAAAAGCTATTGGAAAGATCCAGACAATAAATAACTTCAAATAAATTATTTGCCAGAGCTGTTCTTGTAAATGTTTATATCCTGTAGATATGCTCTTGCAGTTCTGCTCTGATGGATCCCTTAGGCCATTTTTGGTTTTCCATATACTCTTCACTTGCCATTCTAAATCTGTCTCAGCAAAATGTATTCTTTCTGGCATTCACTACATATTTCCTCTAGAATAATGGAGGACCTTGGAATAAAATGTTTTCTTTGAAATTGGAAGAGGCTCAGCAAGTTTTTCTGAAGTTTTTAAAATATTTTTCCTACAAAAGAAGTTAACACTATTTCTCTTGCACTCAACTTTGTTCTCAGCAGCTGGCCTACAGCCAAAAAAGATTGACCACATAACACACTAACAGGGTTTTTGGTGTTTTTCCCACCACTAGCTGAGAAAGGGGTGTCCTAAAGGCCATCTCAGACAGTACAGGATGGAAAGGAACAGTAGTAGCCCTGCTGAGCTCTGGGGTTCCAAAACCATCATTAATTGCATCCAAGATAATCAGAAGATTCACCTAAACAACCATGAACTCCTCTTTGAGAGACTAAATCTGGAATCTGATCTTTTCCGTTCTCCTTTCTAAATCCAGTGTGTATGTGACAGCTACAGTGGCCAAGGACTGGATACTTCAGGAGACAACACTTAGGTAGGAAGAAGTGATGGAAAGACTGCAGGAATTCTCAGAATAACAGAATGAATTGCTCACACACAACCTTACAGAAGGTCCCTCCCTCTCACCTGGTCTTCCCTCACAGCAAATGTGTCTTGTCCCCTATTTGCAGAGATCTATGCTGCCAAATTTTCTGTTCAGTAATCCTCATCAGCCCATCAAAAAGGTTACTCTCTTTGGTATATGGATCCTTGTATTGCCTGGGGAAAATACAAGGGACAACTCCCACTGGTGATAACTGTCCAAGTGCTCAAATGTCAGTCTCCTCTTGACATACCCTCCCTGCCCCAAAAAATTCAGCTCACTTCAGTATCTGTGTATGTTGCCACTGCCTGTAATTGTGCTTCCCTCCTACATGAAGCTTCAGGAGGCATGGAAAGTGTTTTCTCAGATGATAACTGGCATCAGCTAGGACAATTAAGCTTATAGGCAACAAGAAAATCCAACTGGCCAACAAGTGACTAAGAATGAACAGTTCTTTCTAGGAGGCCTGTGTTCTTCAGGATCACAGAATCACAGAGTTGTAGGGGTTGGAAGGGACCTGAAGCGCTCCTGGGGTCCAACCCCCCTGCCAAAGCAGCTCCCCAGCTCATACTGCACAGGTCGGCATCCAGATGGGTCTTGAATATCTCCAGAGAAGGAGACTCCACACCCCCTGGGCAGCCTGTCCCAGGGCTCTGGCACCCTCACTGGGGAAAAGTTCTTCCCCATGTTGGTGCAGAACTCCCTGTGCTCCAACTTGAGGCCATTGCCCCTTGTCCTGTCACCACAGACACTGAAAAGGGGCTGGCTAACTTGCCCTGCATCCCAGGATATGCCTAAGGGACCCAGAAAAGGGTGTGAACAGTAAGATAAAGTTTACCATCACATTAAGATATTCAGATCAATGAGATAAACAGATGGCTATGAAGAACTGCAGGAAGACTTAAGACTGAATGACTGACAAGAGGAATGCAGTGTAGAGAAATACAATACACATGGTAAAGATTTCCAAATTGACATTTTAAATGGCATGCTCTGTGCTGACAACCCCAATTCAGGGAACAAGATCTTAGGCAGGGCACAATAGTTAAGTCCACAAAAATACCAGCTTATGCTTTCTGGAGATCAAACAAGCCAATATTGAAAAAAATATTTCAATTAAATAAAGTATTGAAAAAGGAGCAGAGCATAACCCCAGTAAGCATTATATTGCTGTATAAATCTGCACCTTGAATAATGTAGCTCTTACTCCTGCAAGAGAAAAACAATCTAATAGAACTAGGAAAGTTTCAGATTAGTGTAGCAAGGAGAACGAAAGGCTTGGGAGATACAACTCAATCTGCCCATGCAGATAAAACAATCCAGCTGAGTGAAGAACATCTTATGCCTTGCTCACAGTACTACCTCAGTGGGTTTTACTTCATGGCTCAAATAAAAGGGCAGAGGCTAGCTGCCTTCTCTCAGAAGTTACCACTCTTCAGAGCTTCATCTGGCTGTGAGATTTCAGAATGGAGAACAGAAAATCCTCTTTCAGGGTGGCAGAGAATGCCATTATTCTCTCTACATAAACATCTCTGGTTCTGATTCGGTTGTAACATAGAAGATTTCCTCAGTCTCAGACACTGTAGGAAAACGCTGTAAAGTTGAGCTAGAGCTTTAGTTAAGAGGACTTGGAAAACTTTCTCTCAACAATTTAATTTAAACTGGCCACAGCTGACCTCTGTTAGTCTCCTCTCTCCAGCTATAGACAGACACGTTTTCTTGATTCAGTAGGCATCTGTTTTAGATGACACCCTGCAATAGATCAGCTATAGTCAAAGCAAAGCATGCCCTGCTATGGTATACTGGAAGATGGAAATAGCACAGGTAATAAAAGGTAAATTTCAAATCACTGCCATAGCATTTTGATCTATTAACATAAATGAAACGCACTTTCCATTCTTGCTGGGTAACCTAAACATGAGCAATCCCAGCACAGGCTTTGGAATATCTTTACCAAAAAAACCCAAGCTCCTGAAAAAGTGAAGCTTTATTTGAGCAGATCTCCTACACTTATGTGTTAAAATGAACCAAACCCTCCCTCCCAGGCAATCTGGCCAGGCTAGTGAGCAATAGCAGCGTAATCTGTATTGACCTTCTAACAGATGCCAGGCATCCTCACTCTAAAACCACTGAGTAATCCAAGGGTTTCTGGGCTGCAGTTATATTTGGACAGGGTGAGGCACGAAGTTAGTTGGACCTCACACCTTTCTGTTACGTGCTCCCCTCAGATCAGGGATTCTGAAAACGTATGGCATTGTAGTGCACTTTGATGGAGGCTTTGTGGGCTAAGGCACAAGGTGCTGAAGGGCCATCATCATGCCCTGGAACAGAAGGTGGTTAAGAGGTCTTAGTGACGCACACCGAGAGGCTCTGACAGCACGGTCAGCCTAGAATTCACACTGGTTCAATACTACATCTGCATACAGCTGAAATACTTGGGTCACCTCCAGCACACAACTTGTTTTTGTGTGGATAGAAATAGTGATGTGAAACTGAACAAAGGGAAGCTTTATGAGGTCAATACACAGTGTTTCATCAGCAGGACCCATCACTTCTAATTCCCTGTCTCCGTTCCCCACCTCCCCCATCCACACACAGACATCAGTCTGAATTGTCACAATACCTCAAATTATGAGGTTCTCAGATTAGACATGAGAACAATCCTGTGGAAATCATTCATTTTTGTGACTGCCTGTTCTTATTTTCCACCCTGAAAATACTGGATAACCATTCCAAAATATGGGAAAGTCTGATCAACTGTAGCACAGGACTTGGATCGCAGTGGGGGCATCCTGAACTTATTACTCCTTCAAAGAACTTCCCTTCTTCGTGATTAATAGATATCAACTTGAATCTTACCCTACTTTTTGTGTGGGAGCTTTCTGCACTGTGCCCATTATATATGCAATGCCTTCTGTGTGCCCATCTGAAGTCTGTTGCTGTCGCACATCCTTGCAGTTCAGCTGAAGCACAGGGAGCTTTGTTGATTAGCTAGAGGAGGAGGAGCACACTCATTTAGGTTCTCAGCTATTCACTAAACAGTTCTGATGAGAACAATCTCCTCCAGGTTCTCTTATTTTTCTTCTCTCTTTTAAGGAACAAAATCTGATGCGAACATCAGCTTCATTCCCAACAGATACCCAAGAGCTCACTGAACAGTCACAGAATCACAAGGTTGGAAAAGACCTTTGAAGATCATCAAGTCCAACCAATCCCATCCTAAGCTAAACCATATCCCTAAGTACCTCATCTACCCTTTTTTTGAACACACCCAGGGAAGGTGACTCAGCCCCTCCCTGGGCAGCCTGTTCCAGGCCCCCACAACTCTGCCAGTGAAACGTTTTTTTCTTATGTCCAATCTGCCCCTGCCCTGGGGCAGCTTCTTGCCATTTCCCCTTGTCCCATCTCCTGTCACATGCCTGAAGAGACCATCACCCACCTCTCCACAACCTCCCTTCAGGTAGCTGTAGGTGGTGATAAGGTCTCCCCTCAGCCTCCTCTCCTCCAGACTAAACACCCCCAGCTCCCTCAGCTGCTCCTCAGAGGATTTGCCCTGCAGCCCCTTCCCCAGCCTGGTTGCCCTTCTCTGGACTCGCTCCAGGACCTCAATGTCCTTCTGATGGTGAGAAGCCCAGAACTGGACCCAGCATTCGAGGTGCAGCCTCACCAGTGCCCAGTACAGGGGCACTATCACTTCCCTAGACCTACTGGCCACACTGGTTTTGATACAAGCCAGGATGCCATTGGCTTTCCTGGCCACCTGGGCACACTGCTGGCTCATATTCAGCCTGCAGACACTACAAAGCTATAGGAACTGTTGGATTGTTGCTTGCATATATACCATGACACTTACATATATACCATGATACTTTTTGTAAGACCTACTTCGCAGCCAAGAAGAGCCTCTCTGCTGCAAACACTGAGACTGACAACTGGCTAGACTGCCAAACTCACACTGGCTGTCTTACAGCTGAACAGTTTCAGCTGAAATTACAGCAGCTGTTCTTTGAGAAGTGAACAAAACCGACAGCACTCCCTGTCTTTTGTGACAGCAAAGCTGGAACACATCAAATCCAAGCAGTAACACGGGTTTTGACAGGAAACTTCTCACCAGAGATTCTGAGGTGCTGTCTGAATGCCTGCCTGCTCCATGGCTCGTGCCTCACTGGCATATACACAGCAGCACTGAAATACCAAGCAGCAGGAAGGTTGTATTTGTGCTGCATGTACAATGCAGGTTGCAGTTTGACTGAGGTGAAAGAATTCCCTAAATCATATGTGGATTACTGCTGCTGCCTAGAGGGAGCAGTGGAAAAAACAGATCATTTCTGGTTTAGCCAGCTCCAGATTTGCAATTAGATCCTGTAATGGTATGTCAGCACAAAGCAGGAAGAAATGTATCTTGATAAATGGGTGGATGGCACACTGGCAGGTATGTATTCCCATGAGAAGTCAGGGAGGCGGGGGGAGAAGTAGTGGGTTCTCTATTCCTTACATACAGTTCTCTTTCAACAACCAAGTATGTTTGCACTCTATCTTTCCTTTTCTATAAGTAGCCTGGCTACATTCTTTAATACTTATCCTCTGTGTTCTCTCTTTTCATGTTCTCTTTACATCTACTTTCTCCACGAAGGAAGACACCCCATGCTCTACCTGATGGAAGCGCTTTACATTTTTCACCCATTATATAAAGTTATTTAAGATAGATGGCAACATATACACAGCAACCTCTGGGAGAAATTACAAACCTCTTTGAGGATATGACAGCTATTTAGGACAGAAAATGGAACCCAAAAGATACCTTGAATAAACAGTAACAGCAACCTGATCTACTAAAATTAAGAACCACTTGACTTTCCCTCTGCCCTGTCCCAAAAACCAGTTAAAGTTATGTGTACAAAAGTGTCTGCAACGTGAATACATTTCTTCTTTAGCCAACCAATTTTTTAACATCAGTATCATCATCACACTGATCAATCACAGACTGGTTTAGGTTGGAAGGAACCTCAAAGATCACCCAGTCCCAACCCCCTGTCATGGGCAGGGACACTCTTCACTAGCCCTGGTTGCCCAATGCCCCATCCAACCTGGCCTTGAACACTGCCAGGGAAGGGGCAGCCACAGCTTCTCTGAACAACCTGTGTCAGGGCCTCAGCACACTCATCATAAAAAAAGTTCTTCCTAGTATCTAATCTAAATCTACCTTTTTTTTTTGTATAAACCCATTACCCCTTGTCCTATCACTACTTGCCCTTGTGAACAGTCCCTCTCCAGCCAGCTGCCAGCTCTCTACACATACACAGAATTCTACCAGATGCTGCTTTCATGTGTTAAGATTAAAAATACTTATTAGAAGCAGATGAACTCAGCCCACAAAAAATAGCATGTCAGAACTATTATTCCTAATGCTAAAGCTTTGTTAGAAGCTTGAACAAGGGAAGCTTGGGAGCTTTTCTTACCCTGCAAAAATTTGAGTTTTCTGAAAAACAGGCAACTCAAGACAGAACAAAACCTACCAGCAGAGTTTCCACAGGGTGAACTCTGAGATTCATCCTGCTTTAGAAACACTCTACTCCCCAGAACACTGTTACTGTGTTTCCCAGGAGACCTTACCTGTCGATTCCAGACAGCTCACCTGGAGTCAGCCAGTTGTTCCTCGGAGGAGAAAGAAAGGTCTGTACAAAATCCTTGGATATTGGTATGGCAGGACACAGGAGGAAACCTACCTGCAGGGACCTGGCAGCAGGATTCCTATGAGAGATGGGAATAAGCCTTTGGAAAAAATCCAGAAGCCAGGTGGTCTGGCAGAAAAGGCTGCCTGCCTTATTTTTCCTAGTCCAAACCGTTCTTTCCATCACTAGTTAGGAAGGGTTCTTCATTACCTTGGCATTAAATCCTGAGAGCTCAGACACACAGAGCAGCATCCCAACTCTCTGGGGATTCAAGGAGCCTTCTGTTCCCAATGTCTAGAGGGCTTGACTGCAGCACAGCTCTGCTGCCTTTGGTGCCTCTAGCAAAGGGAAAGCCATTTCTGCTTGGACAGAATCACAGGTCCTCCTGCACCTCATCTCTTGTTATGAAGATTTTTTAAATTATTTTTTAACTTAAGTTGCATCTTTGGTTTGGATGCTACTGAAATACCCAAACTGATCACTTGCTCCTTTCAATTTCAGTAAGTTGTTTACAAAACTGAACTAAAAAAATGAAAACTAAACCAAATGCACTCAGCCCCATGGGTTTTTTTTTAAACAGTTATCACTAAGAGGCATTTTACAGTACCAGCTCAGCAATATCCATCATCAGAGAACTTTTTTGACCTATGGGCAACTCAGCATCATTTATAACATAAAGCACAATTTTCAGTTATTTATTCTCTCTCCATGTTACCTCATTATTTCAGGTAACCTCTTTCAGGTCAGGCCAGGACATGCACATTTATACTATGTAAAAAGATGTAATTACACAGGCACTTCACTCAAAAATAATTGGGAAAGTCCTCACTGCAAAGAAGAAGAAAAAAAAATTGTCATAAAACTAGTTTTCTGAATGTTACATACCCACACTGAAGGTCAAAAGTAGTTCAGCTGCAGCTCATTTGGCTGTGCTCTACACATCATTACCTCTGAAAGGATTAGAGTGGTTTGGGCATAATCCCATTAGTGGTTAAAAAAATAAGCTTGGGGGGTAAAAAAAAAAGTGACTGCCTTGGAAACAAGTGGCAAGACCTTGGGTCTCTAACACAGTACTTTACAAACAGACGTCCAGCTTGAAAAAAACCTGACAAAACCGACAAACAAACCCCAAAAAACCAAACCAGCAACAAAATAACTCCAGAGCTGATACAGTTGTAGGGAGCAATCAGTAGCTGTAACTAAACCGGGACATGCTGGAAGCTATGCTAATAGCCCATGATACTTACCCTCTCATACCTCTATAAATGAGATGACAAAGCCATCAAGAAATCATACCAATTGGAAAAGAAAAATCAGATATTTTAAAATACACTTGGTTTTGCCCAAAAATAATCCTTGAGATACTTTACTCCTGGCAGAGGTTGGAGAGCACAACTAACACTCAAAATGATAATGGTCTCCACTTCCCTTACAGCCAGTTTTGTTTTATATTTTGATTTCACTACCAATTTGTCACCAGTTTGCACTCCCCTCTCATTTTAGGGTCCCTTTGAAAGTATTTTTGGCCAGAACAAGAAGCTATTTTTCCAAGTTCTTGCATTTTTCTCAGGCAGTAATCATCTTTTTTTTTTAAAACACCATGATTTCAGATAATTAATTTCTCCAGAAACATCTCCAAATCTTTTTCAAGACAAGTAAGGTATATTTTATGGGAAAAACAGTTGGATTTTTTTAGAGTTGCCCAAGTGTTGAGTGCTGGAGGGCAAAGAAAGTTTTAGGGGAAAAATCCTTTCATATTAGGGAAAAAAAACAAACCACCTACTCCTTATGATTTTTGCTTTGCTATGCCTTTATACCATTATAGCTAAAAGTTTACTTCAGAATTCCAGAATAAAACCCCAACATACAAGCAGTGGAGCCTTTAACTTACCTTCTTTCTAACTATACTCAGAATTTCAAGTTTAAAACGTAGGTTTAAAAATAAAGCCCAAATCATGTCTCAAGATACTGCTTTTAGGCAGGAAGTAAGATGTCACCTGCTTAAACTGGAATGCAATTCTCTCAAATAATTTTCATTGGAGGAAATGTTTATGATCAGGCAGCTCTCTCTCATTCTCATAAAATCACAGAATGGCAAGGGTTGGAAGGGACCCCAGGGATCACAGAGCTCCAACCCCCCTGCCACAGGCAGTGCCACCAACCTCAGGCCTGGAGCTACACAAGGTCGCCCAGGGCCCCATCCAACCTGGCCTTGAACACTGCCAGGGACGGGGCATCCACCCCCTCTCTGGGCAGCCTGTTCCAGCCCCTCACCACTCTCTCTGTAAAGAACTTCCCCCTAATATCCAATCTAACCCTTCCCTCCTTTAGCTTTAATCCATCCCCCTTGTCCTGCCATTGTCTACCCTTTTAAAAAGTTGAATCCCCTCCTGTTTCTCTGCTCCCTTCAGGGACTGGCAGGCTGCAATGAGGTCCCCCCGCAGCCTTCTCTTCTCCAGGCTGAACCAGCCCAGCTCCCTCAGCCTCTCTTTGTAGGGCAGCTCCTCCAGCCCTGTGATCATCTTTGTAGATCCTCTGAACCCTCTCCAACAGTTCTACATCTTTCTTGTATTGGGAGCCAAATACTTCTCATCCAAGTATTATGTATTTTGCTTCTCAGTACTGTCTTACAACTCCCTTTACTGGGTAAACATCTAGGTGGCACACCAAATTATTCAACCAATTTTGTCTCAAGATCTACATATCAAGTTACCACTGAGATAAAATACTTTAATGCAGAAGTCTGGTGTGAAGGTTAAAAAGTGGGGTTTTTTTCCTAACGTTGTGATGATGTTAACTGGAAATTCTACAAGGCAAACTCAACAAGTAGGTGACAGTGAAGTTACCTGTGTGTGATGAGAATAAACTCAGAACCTTCAGTGTTGAGCCTCATACGTTAAACAAATGCACGTGCAAGAGAGTAAATGAAGTGGCAAACGTTTTTAAATAACATCTTTAATTAAAGTTTTTGCAAAGGCAAAATATTAAACTTAAAATAGGTCTTAGTACATCAAAATACTAAGTTCTCTAATCGTATTCCAAGCATGGCCTTTGAAACATAATATCCTGTATATCACAGAGGAGCAACCTTGATCTGCAATTGTACAGAATGAATTTTACAAACATAATAAATATATTTACCCCCTTACACATAACAGTATATGTACAACAGCAGTTGACAATAGTAGCTCAGAACAGCAAAAAAGGATATTCCCCCACTCCATAATCTATTGGTACCCTATGCACTCTGGAACATGTCTCATCGGATGACTGTACATATAGCTAACCCAAGATAGTCCTTCCTGTTAAAAAAAAAAGCTCCTTTTGTTCCACAATGTCTAATCCACCAAATAATAACTAAAAGACACACACTGCATGAACTGCCTGAAAAAAGTAGACAACAGGGAACCCAACGGACTGGTTTTTACACATTTCCCAACCAACCACAGCAATGGGGAAAACAAGACTTTAGATGCCAGACACCAAACGCATAACGACGGGTGAGTTTCTTCTCCTTGTATAGTCACTAATCCCAAAGTCTGAAAAGAACTCCAATTTCTGCTGGGGGTGTGTGGGTGGGTGGGGTGGCACCACAGTAAACCCCACGATGCTGTGTAAGGCAGCCCAGTATCAATCCAGTGTGTGTTATCCTAAAACCACTATTCACTTCCTGGGGCATCTTATTGCATTCTACTAGGAAGCTTTTTGCTTTGGGGGGGAGGGGGAGGGGAACTTTAGGGGGCTTCATTGTTTTGAAAGGAGTTTTTACAAATTAAAAAGGGTTTGAATCAAAATGAGCTTTAGTTAACAAGTTCTCCAATGCCTTCATTGGACTTAAGAAATTTTACTCTGGTAGTGTTATGTGGTGACATAATTACTGTCAAGCAGTGGGATTATTTTCACAGATTCAATGAAGTTTACTTTAACACTCCTAATCGTGCAGCAGAAATAGAAAAAACATGTATTAAAAAATCTGTTACATGACACAACATGTTCTTTGCTTCAGAGTCATGTATCATATTCTTGGAACTAAACTCTGACCACACATCACCTTAAAATCATGTTTAGGAAACTGAATGATGTTCAAATGCAACTTGTGAGTACAGTGCAGGAACAAGGAGTGCGAAGCCTTAAATAAATCTTGTCACTAACCAGCAACTGAGGGGGAATAAAAGCATATTTTATTTAAATAGTCCAATATAAAGTTCCTTACGTGACTAAATTCTCTATTATCTTCTTAACAGAAAACATATTTCAATTTGTTTTCAACTTAGATGTTTTAAAATGATTGCACACACTAAACCCCAACAGAATTAGAGAAAAAAAAAAAAGTTGTTTTTCTGATTGAAGCACTGCAGGAAATTTACTCCCTCAGGAATCAAAACAAGTATTGTCATACTGGCAAAACAGGTACTATGCAAACTGAAAAGGCACAAGACTCCCAGTTTTGCCCAGTTGCTCCACAAGTTTCCATCAGCCATCATGGTTATAATTCTGAATTTAACTTTCCCCATTTTTCCATCATAAAAAGGTGCTCCATTATCTGTGCAAATTTTAACATAAGCCCTCTTGAAATCATTAATTGTTTCCATAATACTGAACTATTTAAATAGGAAAAAAAAAAACCCACCAACCAAAAAAACTATTTCCAAGGGAGAGGGGGGGTGGGGGAAAATAGTTATGAACTATGAACATGGGGATCCCTTGCCCTCTTGAAAGGAATGGTTTCTTTGGAACCTAATGAAATGGTCTGTTCAGTTACATTGTTAAAACCATGATTAAAAATTCAAGTACAATAATAAAATTAAGCAAACTACATTCTTACAGCAAGCTGCTACAATAAAATGAAATTAAAACATGCTTTTTTATTTTTTAAAAAAAAAAAAAAGGAACACTTGATGTAGCAATAAGAGCACAGTTTGGTATGTTCATGTTTGACTGGCTTTCTGAAAACTTCACAGGTATTTGTATTTGAAGACAAAACTTCTTATCTGAAAAGCATACCATACAATTAGCTTGCAAGACACTGCAAGTTCAGAAAGCTTCTAACATCCTTCAGAACAGGCTGCGCTTAAGTTACCTTTAAAGTGCTGCTATACCTTAAAAATAAATAAAAAGGCTACGCAGCTTCTAGTATATGTGTGGAGGGGGAGGGAATAAAATGACTCAGATGTCTGAAAACAAAGTGTTGTACAAATAATCTGGGCTCCTGTAGTATAACCAGGAATCTACAGCTAAAGGGGTTTTGTATCTTCTCCTTCTATTGGTTTGGTTGTGCAGCGTTGTGGGAATTTTTGCTGAAGTCCACTACTTAAGACTTACCAGAAACAGATATGGAAAGGGGAGGGAAGGAAATTGATTGGATTGATTTGATTGCAGTTGTATATACAACAGTGGTAAAAAAAGATAATGTACCTGCTCTGCTCAGAAGCAAGCAAACACCAATCACTTTGAATAACCTCGAAGCCCCAAGTTGAAAAATGTCTTAATTGTCAAAATGACAATTCCATTATTTAAGCATGAATTAAAAGAAACATGAATTAACTTTAAATGTCATACTGACAACCATATGCCTCAAGGCACAGCCTACAAGCAGTTTTAGTCTGTGTCAGTGAGAGCAAAGGTGTACAAAATAACAACAAAAAAAAATCCACTTTACAGTATGTTTTGAGTTTCCTATGTACTACTGAGACTATGAATGCACTTGGAGGCAAGTAAATCAGGAAAATGAAAATTAGAGCAGCTGTTTTAAATGCTAAGATACACTTGTGACTCTTAAATTGGTTAAGATACCTCATTCTCAAGTAAAAAAAAAAAAAGGTCAAAAAACATGGTTCAAATGTCTGCTCCTGAAAGTCTTTCCCAATTTAGGTAAAAATTACCTTTGCTGTGTTCTTTATTCATCATGTTTCCAAACATCCAATGAAACAATTCATTTTGGTTTTTTGCAATGGTGAGCCACATGAACGTTCCCTCCTCAACAATTTCTGAGGTATAATGCCCATTCCCTCTCCTCACTCAGAAGTAACTGCGTTTCCAAAACCAGGGTTAAGAATAACTTCGGCGTGAATAAAAGATGTTCATTTTTCACAGGAGGATGGAGAGGGGGAGCAACCTTGTTGCTTTTCACTAGAAAACCCCAAAAAACCCCAATCAAAACAAAACAAACAAAAACAAAACCCACCCAACCCCCTTCCCTACCTCCCTGAAATAACAACAACAGAAAAACCCACCACAAAACCGCACCTCTGGAAAAGGCAAGTGAAAAAAGTGACTACACAAGGCTTAGTGCATCCAACTGCTTGATATTCTGTTACCAAGGCAGTCTAAAGATACCCTAACCAAATTCCTGTTCTCAAAGCTGTGCAGCTCTCTTTGTGAAATTACATGCCACCTGGAAACTTTTAGAGAGATTAACTGCTGCAGGTAACTCATAGCTATTCTTTTTAGTAAAGTGGATCTTAAAAATTAACAGAGCTGCAGCCAGGATGTTAGAAATTTTATGCACTTTCCTGTATTAAAAATTTAGCCATTCCTGTCATCTGTTGAATTATTTGTGGATATCTGGATGACATACATAGTAAGCAGGTGAAGGAATGCATCTATTACGCTATTACCTACACAATTGATTCAGAAGGTCTCCAAAGCCTTTTAAGAAAAAACCAAAAAAAATTTCAATGGAAACTGTAATATTCATCTCAGTTCAGTGATGCTGAACCACCACCAAACCAGCAAGAACATAATTAAGAGGTTAAACAGTCTGACTCTTGTGTGGGGGAGGAGCTACAGGTGCTTAGTATTTAAAAAATACGGCTCTAAATAAAAGGTATCACATACATGAATTAAAATAATTCTGAAATATAAATGATCGTTTTACCATTTTGTAACTGCTAGGAACAACCACCTGTTTATGGGGAATTGAAAACAACAAATAGATATAATAATTAATGAGCATATCAGAATTAAAAATATTTTCCTTATACAAGTTATTTAAAATTTAACACCTTAATTCTTACCCTTCTGTACAAAGCTTGCACGCGTTTTAAGTAACATTCTGACCATCCTCACTACCAAAAGGAAGTGTTCAAAGCAAAGATTTGTACACACAATAAGCATTTTCAGATTAATTACCTATGAAAGGGAAGAGTTCCTTCAATCAGTGGAAGAAGTATTTTAAAATCTTAAATCAAGGGAAGAAGGGGGAGGGAGACGGACAAAGCCTTACATGCTAAATACCAGCTGCAGGTACCTGTATGTAGAATTGATAATTAAGGTATTCCTAACACACAAAACCAGCTCCCAGACAACGCTATAGCTGCTACAGTCCATGGCTTGCTCATCTGAAGTAGTGTCTTTGTTGCCACATTTTACCTTTGTTCCAATACTTTTGTTTACTTCTGGTGTGCAGATACACATTTTGATTGGAGTACACGTCCAAGTCTCAACCTTTCCTGCTTTTGATTTTTTTTTTCCCCTCCCCTTTTACAGGGAGTTGTTGTTTTGTTTTTGCTTTGTCTTTTAAAACTTTACCACTCTGCGTCCCCAATGGCTTTGGAAAATACATAATCTCTTCCATTAAGATTCATGATGCCATCTTTGAGATGAAATTTCCATTTGTTTTTACTTCTGTGAATCTAAAAACAAGGGAAAACAAGGTGAACTATTAACTTTTTGCCTAGTAGGTAAATGGGTAAAAAAGTGTAAGTAAGCTGTAACAGCAAGCAAAAGAGAAAAAACATTACACATGCATTACTAAATGACTACAAATACCTTGAAAATCAATTCTGCATTTAACTATGAAAAACAAAAACTAATCATAGAATCACAGAATGGCAAGGGTTGGAAGGGACCCCAAGGATCATAGAGCTCCAAACCCCCTGCCACAGGCAGGGACACCAACCTCAGGCCTGGAGCTACACAAGGTTGCCCAGGGCCCCATCCAACCTGGCCTTGAACACTGCCAGGGACAGGGCATCCACCCCCTCTCTGGGCAGCCTGTTCCAGCCCCTCACCACTCTCTCTGTAAAAAACTTCCCCCTAATATCCAATCTAAACCTTCCTTCCTTTAGCTTTAATCCATTCCCCCTTGTCCTGCCATTGTCTATCCTTTCAAAAAGTTGAATCCCCTCCTGTTTCTCTGCTCCCTTCAGGGACTGGCAGGCTGCAATGAGGTCCCCCTGCAGCCTTCTCTTCTCCAGGCTGAACAAGCCCAGCTCCCTCAGGCTCTCTTTGTAGGGTAGGTGCCTATTAGGCATGTAGCAGTTTTTTCCTGTTTTCATTTTGTAAACCAAGGAAAGCAACTGTCACAAAACCAAGGAAAACCAGAGGCATACCCAAAATCCAGAGCATGTAGGACATTTTTATAGCTGGCTGAAAATGGAGAGATATACATCGACCCATGTTGCCTTAATTTGATTAAACTATCTCTGATTACAATAGCCAATTGAAAACCAGAAATCCCCAATTCAACAGCTGTAACAGAAAGACTAAAATTTAAAACCATTTTTGACCTGGAAGAGTCAAACACTAGGTTTTAATATTTGCACCTGTTGTTTAAACACCATTCTCATGAAACCTAATTGGATTATATTACATATAGTTGGACAGCAGGCAATTTAAATTTCTACTCCTAATATTAGACTTCCAACTCTGGCTTTCTGAAAGTTAAGTTTGGCTAAAAGGCAAGTGGATTAATTACAAAACTTTCATTCTCAAAATCTGCAAGATACAAAATGGACAAGCTGATATAGAATCTATGCACTAGGCTTATATTAGATCATTTATCCTAAATGATGAGTAATTGTATGTGATTTACATTCTAATTCTCACTGTAAATTGTCAGGTGAGAAAAGTAAACATCTCCAGTACTGGGGATAATAGCACAAAGCTTCAACTTTAACCTGTAGTATTCCCAGTTAAAACATTGATCCTTTTAATGCTTTGTTTAAAAGGATCTCGTAACACTAAGCTGAAGAAAAAAAAGCAAGTTTTATTCATAGTCTTAACAATATTCCATATAGGACTAACTCTTCTTTCCTCATGTCCATTCCCAAAGAAATGCTGCCTGCCTAAAGGAAGCAGGTTGGTGAAGGAGATCTAGGAAGATAAAAGGACTGGGAATAGTTGTAATATTGCAAGACTTTGATTATCTTATGCCTACAGCGTAAACATCAACATGCAGCATTGTGGCTGTTCAGATAAGGTCTGTGGCTGTTGGTCAGGTCCTACTTCATCAATCAGGAGCCCACAAAACACACAGGTGTACATTTTGCCCAAAACAAACACCTTCCCTGCCACCCAGCCTCCGAAAATAAAACAAAACCACAAAAAAACCCCAAGCAAACAAACACCACCACCAAAACCCCACCAGATACTGAAAGCAGAGAGCAAATAAATCATAGAATCATAGAATGGCATGGGTTGGAAGGGACCCCAAGGATCAGAGAGCTCCAAACCCCCTGCCACAGGCAGGGACACCAACCTCACGCCTGGAGCTACACAAGGTTGCCCAGGGCCCCATCCAACCTGGCCTTGAACAGTGCCAGGGACGGGGCATCCACCACTTCTCTGGGCAGCCTGTTCCAGCCCCTCACCACTCTCTCTGTAAAAAACTTCCCCCTAATATCCAATCTAAACCTTCCCTCCTTTAGCTTTAATCCATTCCCCCTTGTCCTGACATTGTCTATCCTTTTAAAAAGTTGATTCCCCTCCTGTTTCTCTGCTCCCTTCAGGGACTGGCAGGCTGCAATGAGGTCCCCCCTGCAGCCTTCTCTTCTCCAGGCTGAACCAGCCCAGCTCCTGCAGCCAATGGATAAGACCATGGTGGAGCAGGTTGTCCACCCAGAGTAGAAATCCCACCTGCAGCATGTGAAGGACCCCACACTGTAATGGGTGGAGACATATGGAAGACACTGTGACTGGCACTGGGGAAAGCCCCTGGCAGAACCTGCCAGAAGCCCACACTGAAGAAGGTTTGCTGTGGGGACTTGTGACTCCGTGGGGGACCAGGCTGGAGCAGTCTGGGCCTGAGGGACTGCACCCCCTGAAGTGACCTACGCTGCTGCAGTGGGTGAAGAGCTGATGCCCCCTGGGAAAGGGCTCACACTGGAGAAGTTTCTGGAGAACTGTCTCCCATGGGTGAGATGCAACACTGGAGCAGGGAAAGGGTGTAAAGAACGTCCCACTCCCCCCAACTAAGAAGGAAAACAACTCATGAGGAACTGACTGAAACCCCCATTCTCCATCCTGCCCTGTGCCACCTCAGGAGGGGAGAAAGGAAGATAAATCATCAATAAAACTGAGTCTGTGAAGAAGGGAAGGGTGGGGAGAGGTGTTTAAGATTTGGTTGTACTTTTCATTATCCTACTCTGGTTTCTCTGTGTGTGTGTAATAAATTACATTATTAATTACATTCTGTGTTGAGTCTGTTTTGCCCATGACACTAATTGAGAATAATCTCTCTGTTCTTATATCTTGACTCCTAAACCTCTCAATATTTATGTTCTCCCCTGTTCAACTGAAAAGGATTGATAGAGCAACTCTGGTGGGCATCTGACCTCCAGCAAGGGTCAAACCACCACAGTCACAAAGATAGTACTTAAAAATTGTGACTTGATAGGAAGAACAACAGAGAAAGCAGAATGGATTCTGTTTGGTAGAAATTACCTTATCATACTGGCATACAACAACATTTTCTGTATCGAACAGTTCTTGTCCTTCTTCATCACTCACATCATCTTCACTGTTAAGAGGCTCCTGAGAGAAACACATGGGAAGTTAAGCTGTTCAGTAAGATCAGAGCTGTTACTTTGATTACTCATGTGAAACTGCAGTCTTGTCTATGAACTGCAAGGACCTAAAATACATTTGAGATGGGGAATATTAAGCTTTCTAGCAGAGGGTTGATGCACAGATATGCCTCCTTCCTGCCCTCCATCTGATATGTCCTTACCAACTTCAGTCTGAAAGTTCAGTGTCCAGGCCAGATTCTGGGCACTGCAGCCTTTTGTCACCACAACCATTCTTACTCTACTGTAAATGTTCTGCTGTTTAGAATTTGTCTTTAAAAAAGTTATCATCATGCAGATTTTATTTTTCTTAAAGCATTGGAAAGGCAACATTAGTCACATCACTCCCTGTGTGCCATTAAAAATAGAAACTCTATCACTTATTCATCATGTTTGATGTACCAAAGAGGAAAAGACTTCAGCACATGCAAGAAGTTTTTACAGGAGAAGATAAGGAGATGCTTTGAGATGATAGATACATACAAACTATCTTCTCCAGACCTCCTAGAATGTATTTTCACACCCCTTAAATATTCCTTTCACTTTTTCTTCCTTCTGCTAACACTCTGATCCAGCAGAAATTTGGTGGGGGTTTTCATCTAATGTAAGTAACAAACATTTCAAAAGCTAAAACAATCTCTAATAAGTGCAACACAAGTTTTCTGGAGTCTTCTATATAATCATCATCTTCCCACTTACTCCCAAATACAGAACCTAAAAGGGGAGATGCTAGTGAGAGAAGAACAAGATGTACTAGAGGTACTAATTCCTTCCAAAGTAATGGCCTATTTCAGTGACTTCAAAGGTTTAAGGAACTGGTCCACTCATTAAGTAACTGATAATGAACCAAAGTAGCAAAAATAAAAGATCTCTGGTATGCTAGGGAGCCTGCTTTGGCAGGGGGGTTGGACCTGACGATCTCTTGAGGTCCCTTCCAACCCCTAAGATTATACAATGCTGAGATGTTTATATATCTTGGCATATCAAAACTTTCCACAGGAGTTCTAATATTAAGGCAGCCTTAAAGAACACTTAATATTTAAGCATGATGATCTATCTTTAATAAGGCAACTTTTAAAACATTCAACCTAACATCAATGCTGATCAATATAATAGAAAGGTGATGTGAAGCCAACCTGCAAGTTGTAACAGAAAGTTACTGTCACACACCCAACCCTGTAGATGTACTATAGAAAATTTAACTCCTTGACAAAAAGGTTTACCCACATATCCTGCATGGGTGCTAGACTGAAATGCTGCATATGCTCCTCATACTGGTATTTTCAATGGACTCTCAACTGGAAAGGCTGCAGAGAACTGGGGAAGTGATCTGACAGTTCAAAATGCATTTTAGGGATAGATTTAGGGAGTACCAAGTTTCCTGGCAGAGACTGAAATAACTACTTTTAGCTTATTAGTATCCCCTGCACACACACTTCTTTGGTTTTTAAATTTCTTATTCTTTGAGGGGCTTTTTGGTGCTACACACTAAAACTTAAAAAGAACCACTGGCTTGGGTCCAACACCAAGCAAATTCAAAGTCTAAATTGAGCACATATTGTTAAAAAATGCACCAAGTTAAGTAAAAATATTCTCTCTTGGTCCTATCTACTGCTGTTATTAAATCAAGGTGAGATGATTTCCAGAAGGTGCTTTATAATCAAATTTGAGTTCTCAGGCTTGCCCCAGTGTAAAAGAAAGCAACAGAATAGTCAGTTGAGATACAGGTCAGACCACATCTATGGGTTCCCTCAGTGAGCTAAATATATGCTCTTTTTGTCAATCATCCTAACACAATGCTTTTCTATGCACTCACTCACAAGTAGAGTTGATTACTTCTGTTTGCTTATGAAGGTTTCATAACTTCATGCCCCACCTCTCCCACAGCATCAGAAAAACTATTGCTGAAGTTTTTAAAAGGACATTCATAACAGTTTTTGCTGTGTCCCCTGCCTTCCCCAGCTGCATTTCAAGGTGCTTTGATAGTACACAGTTTCCACAACTTCAATATGGGAATAAAGAACTTGAAGAACAAGGATAAAATATTCTCAAAAGTATTGGGATAAAAAATTATTTTAAGAATATACTTTTCTCTCAAATTTTGCAAGTAAAAAAAAAAAAAAGCATGCTCCAGCTTGAAAGAGTGTTAATTTACCTCTTCAACTTGGCCATCTTCACCCCCATCTTTTTCTTTGTCTTCCTCTTCATCATCATCATAGTCTTCTTCCTCATCTTCTTCTTCTTCGGACGATGTGTCTCCTGCTCCATCAACTTGGAGAACAAGTGGTGCTTGTGGTTGTGCCTGTTGTTGTTGTGGTTGCTGCTGACCAGCTGCAGGAATCTGTGCTTGACCTGGTGTAGGGGCAGCCACTGTTGTAGGTATGACTTGTGTTTTATTTCCTGTAAACAGGATCTGCTGAGGCTGAATAATCACTCCTGTCTGCTGGGAAATCCCTCCAGGGATAGGAGCCAAAACCTGATGGAACAGCATTGCAAGTACTGTGGCTGCTAACATAACAGACTACCACATCACTTACTCCACAGAAAACAACCAGAGCATATCAATTTGACTTGCACTAATTAGAGAAACAAAAGGGAAAACATTCCACCTGTATCAGTTACATAATACTCAGCATTCATTTTCTGCATTTTGCATTGCTAAAGCTAAGAAAACCTACTGTCTTTCCCTTCTAAAACAACAGCCCTACTGCCACACCTGAGTTCCAAGCACAGCAGACGAAGCTTAAACTCAGGCAAAAGAGTATTTTAAAATCCTCTCCATAAAATACTTAAACTCTCTGCAAGTTGTTATTTATATTTAAACTGCAGAACTGTGACACAATGCTAAACTTGATGTTTACAGAGTCTTGACATGCAGTTGAACCAGCAGCTGAACAATGTAATGACATACTGTATTCACTACTAAAATAACCAAGGGGGATGTGTATGTTTATTTTAGGCGTTTTCTTCTGTATGTTGCATAAACCAGAATAATTGTAACTGATAAACACTTTCAGAAGAATGTAGACTGGAATTATGCACATAATTGTCATCAGGAGCAAAGAAAATAATTTTTAAACTGCAGCCACTCATAATTTGGCATGAACAAAAGTGACATTGAAAATGGCATCTCAAAATTGTTAATTTTAAAAAAAATCCAACCAACCAAAAAAAAGACCCAACACCCCACACCAATTTTTTTTTCCTCAGTATACCACTTCTGACTGTATTGTATTTCAATTTGCTCACAAAAATACAGGCCTCTTCTGTAATAACTATAATGGTTTTCTTTCAAATATACCTATTTAAAGATTTTCCTTTACCTGCTGTATAACAGGTGCTTGTACTCCACCAGGCTGCATTTGTGGTATGACCTGCTGCTGTAAAACAACTGGCTGCTGTGGCTGAATGATATACTGAGCTCCGTTGGCAGTTCTAACTACTTGGAGGATCTGGCCTGTAATAAAATAAATATGAAATTAAATCAAACACAGAAATTCACTTTTAAATTTAACTTAATTTAGAAGCTTGTTTCTTGGAAGAACACCAAAGAGAACTAATGGTGAGCAGTATCTTCTTCTCACCAATGAAAAGATACTCTGCTACAGCAGCTGTGTCAGAAACAAAAGAACTAACAGGGTTGTTTGCCATCCCAATATGATCATAAGGTCTGCAATTAAAAATAATTAAAAATACACATATGCAAGCCAAAATCTGATCCTACAATGCAGCACAATATTTTAAATATCAGCTCCCACTGATGAACATAGCTCAAAAGATTTTACAGACAGAATGACAAAGAAACATATACTGTGTTTACAAGTATCTTAGACATGGGTGGCAGGGGGAATTGGCCAGCCCCTTTTCAGTGGTCAGTGGGGACAGGACAAGGGGCAATGGCTGTAAGCTGGAGCACAGGAAGTTCCGCACCAACATGGGGAAGAACTTTTTCCCAGTGAGGGTGAGGGAGCAGTGGAATAGGCTGCCCAGGGAGGTGGTGGAGTCTCCTTCTCTGGAGATATTCAAGTCTCGTCTGGACGCCTATCTATGTAATATGAGATAGGGAGCCTGCTTTGGCAGGGGGGTTGGACCCGATGATCTCTTGAGGTCCCTTCCAACCCCTAAGATTCTGTGATTCTGTGAAATAGGAACACAGGTATTCACACCACAAATTTCAGCCACTGCTGACACTGTAGTATTTCCCAGGGTCCTGCCAGACTAACAGAAATCTTGCCCTCAGAGTCCTTTCCCTAGGAATTTATAAGAAATTCCTTTATGCATAACTTCCTTTGCAATATCATCATACAGTTGCCTTTTTGAAAACTCTATCCTTATACTTACTATCCTCCTCTCCTTTCTGTTACCAGAATGCCTGTACTCCATTTTCTTTTGTGAGTCTATAGCTTTTATCACTATACATTTTTCCTCCTTTCACAAAACACATCCAAGCCTCACACACCTTTGCAGATGGCCTCCAACTCTGGATAGCAAGAGCTAAGATATATTCCAACATTGGTTTTTCAAATTTCTAATCAGATGTCACAGTTTTGCCCCAGCTGAGAGCTGAGCACCACGCAGCTGCTTGTTCTTTATAAGGGAATGGGGGTGGAGGTTGAAGAAGGGGGAACAGGAAGGAGAAGAAAGCCCAAGGAACCAAAACCTCACCAGTTGGGATAAGGATAGTTTACTGGGATAGCAGAAAAGTAGATATAATAACAACAGGACTTTATAGAGAAATATATGAAACTGGTGATGATATACAATGCAGCTTCTCACCGAACTGGACAAACTCAGGCTGTACAGCTCATCAGAGGTGTTCCGAAACCGGACCGTCCCCAAACCTGTGTGTCCTGGAGCTGCCTGCTCCTCCCTCCACCAGCCCCCCTTTTATGCTGAGCATGATGTAATTGGCACAGAATACCCCCTTTGGCCAGTTCGGGTCACCTGTCCTGGCTGTGTCCTCTCCCTTCTTGTTAGCAGGGCAATATGAACAACTGAAAAGTCCTTGATTGCTTGGCAACAACTAGAAACATCAGGGTGTGATCAGCACTGCTCTCATCCCAACTCCCAAACACGAGAATCCATCTGCTGCTAGAAAAGAAATTAACTCTATCCTAGCTGAAACCAGGACATATGAAAAATGGAGGAGGAGAAAGAATTTAATCCTGAACTTCATACATTTCCCTCAAAGACTGATTTTAGTTCCTCTTCTTCCTCCACAGCAAAATGCAAAAGTCCTATTTACCGACATAGCTTCATACATCTGAAAGAAGGGACCAGCCTAGCTCCTATAGTATGCTAAGAAAGCAAACCATACACATTTCTAGCTGAAGAAAAAAATAACTTTGACCATGACAAAAGTAACAAATTTGAGCCAAAACCAATTCTTATGCTATGACAGACATTAATGTGCATCCTTAAAAACTGCAAATATTTGAGTTTGTGGAAACACACATTTAAATTTTATTTCAACTGCATATCCACTAAATATTCAAATGTTTAAGGCAGGGAGGGTTAAGTCCCACGTGCAAAAGCAGCAACTGATTCTAAGCAACTAAGTTTTCTCAGATCTTCCTTTACCCTCCACACAGAGTAGATCTACAGAATCTATTCATAGTTTATGTAGATCAAGCTTATAAAACCAGCATACGACAAACGTACATGAAGCATCAAAGATGCTGGTCATAAACGTAACATCTAATATTCTACATGTACAGCATAACGGTATTTAAAATGATAAATTCTAAAATAAAATTAGCAGTGCCAGCAAAATTAAGAATTTCACTGTGTGTGCTTAACTAGTATGGGAAGCTTTTAGCCATTCCTCATTTGAAGTCACAGATGAAGCAATTCTGCTCTTTTATAACCGGTCCAGTATATGTGCTCAGATCATGCATCACAAAGCTCAGAAATACAGGAAGGGGAGAGACAGCAACTCCTGTGTTCTTTCTTCATGAGCTTCCCTAAAAAGGGGAAAACTTGCACAGAATCTAACCGACACGACTGTTACGTCAGAACCACAAGGGTCATATGATTAGCAAGTCAGTGAGCAGAAGAGTGCAGAATTCTAGTGAAGAGATTGCACTACCATGCAAAGGTGAATTCCCTGGTTCTGCTTTTCAAAAATGCAGAGCAGGGAGTAAAACCCAGACTTTCTCCTTCTCAAACACCCTCAAAACCATCGTTTGATCTCAGTGTTAAGACAGTTACCTGAATTTGTAAGTATCTGCTGAACAGGAGTAACGCCTGCAGGGAGAGCCAACGTAGCTGCAGTGGCTGCAGCACTCTGAAATACAAAAGCAGCTTTTTAAACACATATGTTATTGTCAGTGTTTCATCTCACAGCAAACTGCCTGGAAATATGTAGCTTTTTATTGCTGTTTATAATGTTTGCACACAAGTTTCTGCAGCTGTTGAAATGTGGGCATTAATCAACTGTACATTATGCTACATATCAAAATTCTTTTCCTTCTTCCTTAGATGGAGGAATCCTGAAGCAACAATCACTCACTAAGCATCATACCTTAACTAAGCTCCATGTGGTTTCTTGGTTTATCTGCAAGCTCATCAGATTTTTTTTCTTCTCTCCCTTCTCTGCTCATCTACTAATACAGAGTACAACACTGCACTGCTCCTGTGGCAATTTACTTCCACTTTTTTCGAAGCAGATGAAGATATGGGCCTACAAATCTGAAGAAACATAAGGTATTGAAGCAATGGATCATGTTTGCCTGCCTTGTTTTCACAAGGAGTAGTAATCAGCCTTGCACTTTTCTTCATTCTGCAAATGATTTGCATTTCCAGTCCCACATAACACAGTTCTTTTGAGTGAATATACGCATGCAGTGTACTGACTGTTCACAGAATGACTAATTTTTCTCTCAAGACAGCTGGTTAGAAGAGAAAGTCAAAGACTCTCAATGGGTAATGATTTGGACTTGCAATGAAATGGAATTCCAACATAATTATGGGAGCTCCAAACAAAATCTGCATTAAGTCCTTAACTCGCAGAGGGAGATGACTTCTCCAGAGGCCATCTCCATTTCAAGGGTCTAATTTCAGCTGTCTATGGAAGCCTCCCTCTCCCCATTTTAAAGGAACCATGGCAAATTATTCTTTGCTACTGAAAGGGTTTAAACTTTATTGTAAAGGTGCATGCTTCCTCTTTATGTTCTCATATTGTCTGGTCAACACAGTAATTACAACTGCCAGAATTAGAGATCATCATGGAAAATGGAGAAGTGCTTCTCTGCATCCTCACATCCCAAAGGCAAATGAATAAACTCTCATTATTCTCTGCCTTTCAAGGTATTCAAGGTCTGTCAGATCCATTCTTTAATACCAATTTCTAAGTTCTTAATAAACACACAATAATTCCAATTTGATTCTGTAATTACTTACAGAACATTATAGTCTTCCATGGTACACAGTTTATCTACTTTTTGACAGCACCAGAGTTTTAAAAGCATGGCACACTCATTTTTGCAATACTCATCAACAAGATCTAACTGAATGAGAACTAAAAATGTTTAAGTGTTGGACTTGGGAAGTTACACTGAAACCAGACTATGAGTAATGAAGTTTGGGTTTTTTTCCATAACAAGGTCAGGAGGTAACAGAGAAATGAAGTAAAGCACACTGCTACAGCTTTGCCTCATCCCAAAACTTGGTTTCACATGCTTTTACTACTAAAGTAGTAATAATATGATGAATTTTGGTCTTAATTTGCATATTTAACTTGTATTAGCTGTTGCTTTCATTACTTTGCATGCAATTATTTCTATTTTTAGACAGACCATTTACAAGGTAAGATAACCAACATTAACCTCTAGAGATAAAGACTGCAAGGAAACAGTAAATGACCAGACTCAAGGTTTATATGCTATTATAAACCTAGTAAATCAAAATAATGTGACCAAAAAAGATTGGTGTAAATAGTTTCACATTTGATACAAACTTAAGTTACAGAATAGTTATTTTCTTTCCTGCATCTAGCAAATACAATATCCTTGTATTATTGTTGTGTTGGTATAGAACAACCACATCACCACGCAGATTCATATCAACAGTACTCCAGTTTTTGATTAAAGTTTTGGTTAAACACATTTAAAGCTGAGGATAAAAAGTCCTAGGTTTGTTATCAAAGTCCCAGATTACTATTGCCAGTGCAGCAGAAAAACTTAGAAAGATGCAGACAGCTTTACCAGTGTATCCTAAATGGCTTTTATGCATCTGATAAAATAGTAAGCACAAATCTGGTATCAGAACAACTTACATAATGACAGTGTATGCATATAAACTGCTTTTCTTACCATGCCTGATGCATTCATGTGTGGTATCAGCTTGGAATCTGGCACAATAACCTGCTGCTGAGGTGCTAGAAACAAAAGAAACATAGCATTTCAGAAACACTTACAGAGTCTGCCCAAAGTAACATCCAAACCAGAGTAACTTAGAAACAACATCACCCAAGTATCAGCTGAGCTGCCAAGTAGCTACAGAAACATCTACTGAGCAGTCTCTGACCCTACTAAATTAACTCACACAACAGCAGCTCTGAGGAGCAATAGCTATCTTGACTCTACAGATCCTTGATTTCAAGGGCTTCAGCTACCTGTTCTGACCCTAGGTAAAGCAAGATTTAAAACACATTCCTGAAATTGAAGGTACAAGTGAAAGGTTGATAAACTTGCTGGTGCCCAGTTAGCAGAGTTCTACAAAAGCATTAACTGGCAGTAGTTAACTCTTAAAACAGATTTAACCATGCATTGTTGCAAGATGAAGAATACATTAACAGATGCAACAGTTAGCTTGACTTAGGTCTAGTTAGCACAGCTGTTAGCATAAGCTCATGACCTTCACAGTCTTTCTAAAGTAGCAGAAACAGATGAAATACAACCACGTGTCCCAAACAAGAAGACAGGAAAGAGACAGCTGAACTACTCCAACAATCTGTTTATCATCTAGAAGTGCAAAAGGATCCAAGTCTACAGAACAACCAGGCTGCCAATGCTAGTATCAGTCACAGCACATTGGAAAAATGACAGTAATTTGAATAAACCAATGATCAACCAATGATCACCCTATAACCAAAGACACTTAATGCTGGGGATAACAGAGCTGCTGGAAAATACTCTGGGGAGGGAAGCCCCACAGCACTGGGATCTGAGGACACTTTCAGGGAACACAGGGAGAACAAGAGAGTCCAAGGAAATCTTGTGACCCTGTGCTAGCATCACACACAGGACAGCAAAATCACCATGCTGATCATCCTGATCTCTCTCTGGGATTCCAGCAGGTCATACAAGGAACTACTGCACCATCTCTCCCATGAAACAGGGAAGTAATTCATGAAACTGCATGCCCATGATTAAAGTGCTTTGATACCCTAATTTAATTTAGCCTCCACACTGTCATATGGTCATAACCTACAAAACTGGGCAGCAATATACCAGTTTAAGTGTATTACTATAGACAGCAACTTATTCTACCCGAAGACACAAACAGGAGGACAGGGACCTCCATATTAGAGGAGGCAAGGCTGATCAGTAGAGTAGAGCTATTCAGCTAAGGAGCCACTAGAGGTCTTGGTGAGTAGACTCTGCAGGCTCTGCTCATGGTAACCTAAGCCTAAACACCGGATCATTTCAAAACACGTCTATTTAGGGGTCTTAAACTCAAAAGTTGAAGCTCATTTATGCTCACCCAAAATAAGTAGTACTGTAAGAAGACAAAACACAAAAAACCCACCGGGGAAAAAGCCCCAACAATAGGTTCTTGTCACACTAGTTCTCTTCCATGGTAGTTGGACTCTGGGTTTGGGTTTGTTGGGGTTTTTTGGGGGGAAAAAACTCACAGTTATCCTTTGTGCCCGGGATAACACAGGTTCTGGACCATGAAATCTGATAAATATTGTGACATCTGTGACTGACTACTTCAGATACATATTTTATGCTACATTTTAATAGCACATTGAAAACTCAGCTCAAGCATTTCACAGGTGGCAGCTTTGTTTACACAGCATATATGCAGTAAAGTCCAGTAGTATTTATCTTGGTTTTCAAATGACATTGTAATTGGTGAAAATGTTTCCATTACATTATTAATGGAAAATACATAAGACAATAATTACAAGAAACAATACTGTTACAGTTAGCTAAAATATAGCTGGAACATCCACACCTACACAAGTGTGAAATCTTTTACAGCCACAAAAATACACAGCCATTATGCTTCTCACTTGAAACTTGCACTAACATAAAAATCTCCTACTTGTACAAAATTTAGAGTATTTTTCATGTCCTAGTAACCACTCCCTCTAGTAACATATCTTTAAATTAATCTACTCCTAATGATATAACTACCTCATGACTAAATTCCCAATTCTGCATGTCATTGGCTTGAAATTCCAAAGTTAATGGATTTTTGACAGACTCTGAAAAGCATGTATTTCAAAAATGTAAGTTACCTAGTAGAAAACCAAGAGTTCAGCTTTTCCAAAATCTTCTAAAGAATATAACACAAATACCAAAATATTTTTTTGCCAAGGCACCTCTCTTGAGGGATTAGAGGCAAGTAGAGACAAAATTTATTATGTTACCTATCAGATAAGCAACCTGTCCTAAATTTAAAATATCCTAATGAGTTGTATCTAACTTCAGTGTCTTTTACCAGAGAGATTAGAGAGTAAATCTGACCTTGCTGAGACGCTGGAATAAGGACCTGTTGTGGCTGAGACTGCTGCTGCACAGTCTGTTGCGGCTGAGGTTGTGTGTGATGGTGGTGGTGATGATGCTGCTGTTGCTGCTGCTGCTGTTGCTGCTGTTGCACCTGCAACAAAAGCTGCTGCTCTTCTGAATGGAAGCCATCTACAGCCTTGGACTGCATCAGCTTGTTCTCCCACAGCTAATTTGGAAAAGGAAAGAGTAATCTCTGTGAATGATTTTTAATCATCAGGATTTGTAGCAATATAAATACAGTACTATAAAACCAAATTTGTTTTCACTATCTACTTAACAAAAATGCCCCTAGGCAAACAGACTGATGAGGTAACTCTACAGAGATAATGTTTTAAGAAGATGAATTAGGCATCACTTAAGAACTGTCAGTTGAAAGTTAAGCTTTAACATTCATTCTTCCAAGGCTGAAAGATTCGTAATGACCCTAACAGAAGCATTAAGAGAGATAAACTGTTAACTTTAAATTGCCCTTCAAGTTTTTACTTCTCTACCTTCTTTATTACTTCTTTAATCAGAAAAATAATTCTTTATTACAGCCTTCCTCAAGGCATTTCTTCTTGGAACTCCTCAATACATGTTGACTTAAGACTAGTGCCTCATAACATTTCACAGAAACTACCAGCACACCCAAGATAATGCCTCTGCTCGAGGACGTGCACGGTCTCTATCACGGCATCAAATTCAGCTCCTTTGGTTCTTGCTGTCAGCTGACACATCTCCCAAGAAAAGCCACAGACACACACAAAACCAGCAGATCTTGCAAAAAGACAACAACTCAGGTATTCCATTAACACATCAGAGCCAAAGGACTACAACCACCCAGGATTCTTGATTTCAAATCCTGCTTAGGGCTCTCTAAACCTTCCGCTCAATACTTCATTTTCCTTCTTGTCTTTTTCCTCATTCAAACTTTACTGACATGCCTTGCAGAACACACCTATGACACAAACACCAAGATACTTCTCTTACATTGCTTACTCTATTTCCCCTAAGCCAGGTCATGGTTCCATGGAAAAAAGTTTTCACCTGTTTCTGCCTAGCTGAACTCTATTCTTTTCCCACTCCTATTTTTTTAATGCTACAAAAATATTGAGAGTGTGGGATGTCCTGCTTAATGAAGAAGTCCTTATTCAACACCTGAGATAAGCAGGCACCCACTTTACCAGTTTCCTTTTACTTTATTTCTCTCACTCTCTCTCTCCCAACCCCCACCCTCTTTTTTTTTCCTGCCTTTTTCGTTTTGAAAGGCTTCTTTTGCTTGGTGAGAATATGAAGAAAATCATAGGAAATCCATTAAAGTTCAGGTCAACAACCTGCTTTTCTTTTGGACCCCTGGTAACAGTTCAAACCCATCTGAGGGCTTCAGAAAAGTGTAACACACAGTGGAATTTACTATATTTACTATTTACAACTCCCCAAAAAAATACTGCAAACGACAAGCCATACATGCAGGACTCAGTCAATGTATCCAACAATGCAGTTCCTCTTCTTCAGGAAAACAAAAACATCAAGCAGAGCAAGTGTTTTATTTTTCCTACAGAGAAGTGTTAAGAATTGTCTGTCTCAAATATATTCTTCCCTTCCCTTTTTAAAGGTATAGTGTTTAGTGGACTGAAATGACTGCAGATGCCTGCTGTCAGTTTATGTCAAGCTTGACATCCAGATAAAAGAACCTAAGATGAGCATATCTCTCTCTATACAGCAATGTAATTGAAATCATGGGGCTGCAAACATGCAGATTAATGCACTGCTTAGTTAACTAAAAATTAGTACTTTTACTGAGTACAACAGTAAGCAGATCTGAAAATCAACTGCTGTACTGGTCTATTAAAAAAAAAACCAAACAAACTTTTAAGTTGCAACTTACTGTTTTGAGTTCCAAAAGAACTTGTTCATCCACTCCTTCATCCAGGAAAACTTCTCTGACATCATTGATGACATCTTCAATTACAGACCTGTACAATTTAGGCTTAAAAAAAAAAGGAACTAGTCAGTGTTGTTTTGAAAGAAAACTATCTTTAAAATAAGATTCTCCCCCACAAAAAAAAAAATCCTCTGCACACTGAATTACAGAATACACTGCATGCTTCTGAGTGATTAAGATACAGAAAGGAGGTACAGATCAGCAAGAACAGCTCAAATGAGGTGAGAAGGGGACTGTTTTCTATCTTTTGTGACATAAGGCACAAGAGGTTTCAAGCCACAAGGAGTGTTAACTCAAAACAGAGAAAAGGGTCTCGTTTTGCATTCTGCAAATTTGTTTCCTGCTTGCATGTGTGCAAAATACTCATGTCAAGGAATGTTTAAAGTTCAGAAGTATGTTAGATAAATAGAAACTTGTTAGTGCTTGCTAGTCCAACAGGCTCAGAATGAGCTCAAGATGAAAAATGTTGAAGGCTCAAAAAACTGGAAGCATTCATGTGCATGTCCTGTTCTTCCTTACACATCTGTTTACAGTAACTATTGAAGACATGACACAAGGCTAGACACACTTCTGCTTTGAATCAGTACTTACTTTTTTACATTAGAAGTTTCTCAGGGGGAATACTACAAGTAGTTATTATTCTATTGTGCCGATTTCATGCCTAAACTGTCAATGATAAAGTGAATCGTCAATTCACTTCAGGTTGCCAAAAGAAGCCGTGGAGTTTCCATCCCTGGGGATAACCCAAAAGCCATCTAGACAGAGCCCTAGGCAACCAGCTCTAGGTGGCCCTGCCTACTTGTGATGGGGGGAGGGGGTTGCAAGAAGACCTCCAGAAGTCCCTTCCAACCTCAACCATTTTGTGAATTTTAAAATGCAGGTACAGTTTTAAAAAGAGAATACAAATACTTAACCTTATCAATTAAAGCAAAAAATTTAACTCTTAGAACTATAATTGTACAGCAGCACGAGCTGTGCCTTTTTTAACAGCACAGCTTGCACCTCTTTACACACATGTGAACCTCAACAGTATCTTGGTTGAGTTTAAATATCTGTGCTATCTAATTGCAAGGTAGGGCTATGAGCTATAAACTAGGGTTGATGGAACTGCAGCTTGTGAACCCTAGATAGACTCCACTGACCAAGGCTGGTCCTTGGGCTGGGGGTAGACAATTTTCCAACTGCTCTGTAAACTGTAGCTACAACTTTCTGTAAACTGGCACCTTCCTCTACCACACTTTGTAGATTCCTTAAGGTAATTCCCAAATGACACCACACATACATCAGGTATGCTGTATATACACAAAACAATCATCCTGTACTCCTACAGTGGGGTTGGCATCGCAGGAGGGCTGTGCCTCCAATACACACACACACACACACACACAGAGAAAACCTGCCCCAAGCACACACAGACAGCCCAGCAGTGCTGGAACTACACAAGTTTACCACATGCACTCCAAACATTTAGTTTATGCATACATAGTTGCTTAATGCATCCCAGAAGTGTTGTATCTGTTACAGATATGCTAAAGATTATATTGCACACATGTTACAGAATTGTTATGACTCTGTTATGGAATAACAGAGGGGGGAATAGCAGCATGTGATTTACTA
This sequence comes from Laterallus jamaicensis coturniculus, assembly GCA_022605575.1. Lineage (NCBI taxonomy): Eukaryota > Metazoa > Chordata > Aves > Gruiformes > Rallidae > Laterallus > Laterallus jamaicensis. The sequence goes on along the minus strand of JAKCOX010000033.1, from coordinate 5,457,140 downwards.
CTCCAGGAAAAAGCTGAGTGGTCAATAAACACAAAAAGAAGTTGAATATCTTTGCTTTTCAATGTGTTTAACACCCTCCCACCCCACCCCACCCCCAAAAAAACCCCACACCGGAAAAAAAGAAAAAACCCAAAACAACAACAAAAAAAAACCCAAAACAACCCTTAAAGAAATGTATTGATTATGACAAGGGGAGAAAAGAGTCTATTTTGGAGCCCAGAACCAAGAATTAAGCAGTCTCAAGGCTGCTTATGACCTTGGTGTTCAAAACAGACTCCAAAACTGGGGCAGATTCAAGTGACTTTTATTACCAAAAGAGGAAAGAATAAAACCCACCAAAAAAACAGAAATGCAAAAAAAACCCCCAAACATACTGTAACTGACATACTCTGTTAGTGACTGCACATCAGTATTTTGCCAAGTGGCATGCTATCAGCACCCTATTTTTTCGTTCATTTTTACATGTCTTCAGTTAGCCACTTTGCAGGTTTAAAGCATGCTGCTGCAAATCTAGTAGCTGAAGTGTTAGAATTGATCCTTTTGTTACTTAACTCTCTGAAAAATAATTCTGGCCTCAGGTAACAGGGTAAACTACAGCACCCATGCCCAAATCGTAACATTTCCAAAGGAAACAAACCATACCAGACTACCTGCAAATTTTTTTTCTCTCAAAACAGTATTGCACACTCATGTATCCAAGCTTCAAGAACAGGATCAGCTGTGCTTAAAGAGGCATCTGAATTGGACTTCTAAAGCCAGCTTACTCTTGTGGCCTAGTATTTTGGACCTGCATAGTAAGTAACTTAGAAATTCCAAGCATCATTAACAGGATTATCTTTCCACTTAAATTTAATTCATAGCAGACGCAAAAAGACATTCTACTTAATAACATTAAGTCCTCTATTATTTCTATAATTAAACAAATTGCAATAAAGCTTGTAAGAATCAACCAGTACAGAAATACTACTTAACCTATTGCATATATTGTGCCTTATTGTATTAAAAGCATCTGTTTCTTAATGCCAAAACCACATTCTGCAAATAAACACAATTGACCTCAGGTATGAGAGTTACTTAAGCCAAGAGAACTACCTGTATGTCTGAAATTACAATCAAAATTCCTGCAGGATTTTTGGAGATTACATTTTATCCTTCAATCATCTATTAGGTCCACTTTTCTAATAAAAGAGATTTTACACAAACAGGCCCTAGTCGTTTCCACCAGCAGTTACCACTGCCTATCTAAACAGTCAGATATTTTTGTGAGGTTATTTACAACACCTTCTCAGTCTATAAAGCCCTAGGGAAAAATATCAGCATTCAGATACAATAAACCAACCCTACAGCCCAACAGCCTGGTTGGGAATGTTTCCTTTTTTTCCCCTGTATAGTACAGGGAAAAAAAAAAACAAGTTTGAAAAGCAAAAGCCTGGTTTCTAGCAATAGTTTAGCAGCACATTCACTCTGACACTGACACAGCATCCTTCTGCACAACTTCCAACAGGACCAACAAGCAACTAGAGGCTCCCAAAAGACAACAGCAGTACAGGGGTGGTGTGAGCCTAGGAACCCACCCACAATGAGTTTGTGCAAGCATGTGGCTCTCTGCATGAGCCACTAAAGATGGGTCAGAGCTTCTGGATGCTGTTCTGATGGCAGTTTTGCAATACTCAATACGCTTATGGCTGTGTGAATAGAAGGGAGGGAACAGGGAATATAGTATCTGCAAGCTTGTAATGAAACAGCATCCATCTGTCTGATGTTACCTGTGCATGCTTACATAATACTCAGAAAAATTCTGCCTGATTCTCTTGTGTACACTAGTGAACATCCAGCCCAGGAAGAGGCAACTGCGTCTTCCAGAGAGGGAGCAGCAGCGCCTCCAAGAGCCATCCATACTGGGATTTAGGAAGAGCATCACAGAACTCTCTTTTCCCACCTCAACAGAGGCAAATCCAGCAAGCAAGATTACAAAACAGCCTTAAGCCCTGGTGTGTAAAAGGAAGTACAGCATATTGTTTTAGATACACGCCAAGCACTGGCTTCAAGCATTATTTATATGATGCTCAAGCTGTTTATACAAACCACCTAAGACTCTGTGGAGCTGAAGGACAGAACTATTTTCATATGCTTCTTACTCAAAAAATAAACATGGGAATACTATTTCTGAACAAATCTAAAGATGGGATAAGCAGGTGAGTTAAGCTTTCCAATAAATTTCTGCATTCAGTCAGAGAAAGCAATGGGAACATAATGGAAACTTTAAAGATCACTATTAAAATAATCACGCTTTCATCTGGTTTATATTAAAGTGCCTCCCTCATAAAGAGTACATTGCCATAAACTTCAAGCTCTTTTAAAAGCAAAATCCTCAAATCACTCTTCAATAAACACTATTCCAAACACTTACTATAGATTAAAGACAACAATTAAAATTCCTGATTTATTAGATACAACCACAAACACACAGGAAAAAAGATCTGAAATCCAGTACTTCCCCCTCTGGGAACATAAGGAAACAATTATATTTCACTTTCTCTGTGCATCTTGTAAAGAAAACTCAAGAGTATGGGGAAACTGCTACACACACACACCACACTCCAAATCAGAGGAGCAACCAGCAAGCTATTTTAAGAAATGCCACATGCCTTTGGGGGCTTACACTTCCCACATTCCTCCACTTTCAAGGGTACAAAACCAGCATCTCTCTGTAATGATTATCACAGCACCAGGGATTTCAGGATTTTGGGGTTCCAATATCCAGCCCAACACAGAGAGCCAAACTGTGGTACGCTATGTGTGCTTGACAGGTGTCTGTTCCCTGTTGCTTCTGCAGTTATGCCTGAAATGTTACTAATCCTTCTCCCCTCTGTGCAGTTACAAGTTGAAGCTATGTAACAGCTGGAAGAGCACACTGTAAAGGTAACCAGTTTTAGACACAATTACATCAAAGGTGTGTTGTAAAAAGAAGTAACCTATCATCTACCTTACGAACATTAAAATTTGAGGGTTTTGTTGTGGACTTTTACAAAAAAAAATTACCTTTGTCAGCTACAAAATTGCATACTGCATATAACACCACTAATGCTTTATATTTGTCCTTTTTTAGGAAGCAGGAGATTTCTAGCGATTCAGAATTGATCAGATGCCAACATGATGCTACTGATACATCAGGCTCAAAGTCTAGCTTCCTAAAGTTACCACCCAGCTGCAGTATTTCAAAATGTACCTATTCATCTCCAGTAACCCTAGGGTAAGCATTGCGACCCTTGCGACTGAACGAGACCTGAGGGTGACCAAGCTGGCCATACACTATCACAACGTTGTACTACTTGAAAAGTAACCTAAAACACACCCATTTGAAGCAGGCTCATTTTAAGCCTGGCTTTTACTCTTCCTAACAGAATGGCCAAATACAAACACCTTCCAAGGGAACTTTGCAGAAGTTATGCAGTACAGAAATAGAGCCGAGGAAAATCAAGTCTTGGCAAACCTCTGAATCAAAGATATTTACAAGAACTCCGGTGATTATTTCATACATACACACATATATATAGCTATTCAGTACTAAGTCTGTGGAAAAAAGAGAAATAAGATCTCTAATTGAGCATATAAAAACATCGTTTTCTTGTAATCAAAAAATAGACCCTTTAAGTGTACGAACGAAAGGACAACTAACAGATTCAGACCCCACACATTCCATACACACCCAGCTGAGAAACGGCCCTGCCAATAATGGCTCGCACTGCTTTGCTAAAACCTTCTGATAAAGATTGAACCCTGACAAAATCTCAGAGCGACGACGCTACTTTGCATGACCCTAACTCACAGACAGACCATTTCAGATTTGCCAAGGAAAACTAGGATGCTGGCCGTTTGCTTGTGTATACTGTTTTACAGTATGCCAAATACTGTATTTAAATTCTAAATCCTTTACCCCACCTGGACTGCAATATTTATAGGCTTTAGCGACCAGAAATACAGGGAAATCATCGAGTAGTTATTTGCAGCCCATGACCTACAGACAAAACTTTACCATTAGCATTACTTTTAGGGTGACAGCTGTAGTCAGACCTTGGCAAAGTGCCATAAGTACATCTCTTCTCCAGGCACTGGGTAAAACCCAGTTTAAATTCTGCTTGCCCCCTCCCCCCCCCCCCCATCCATCCATCCATCCATCCATCCATCCCTCCCTCCCTCCCTCCATCCCCCTCAGCACAAAAAACTACTTGGAAGAGCTTAAGGGACCACAGGAACGTGCACTATGCCAGGGACAGACAAATAAAAAGACTTAGAAGGGAAAAAAAAGAAAAGGTGAACGGTTTCAAAGGCAGAAGAAGCAGAAGATGAATGAAAACTGTCTTTGTGCAATGCGTAACAGCAAGGGAAAGTCCATTTACAGCGGCTCCAAGGCACCCCCCGCCCCCTCCGGCAGAAAGCACCACGGCTCCGCAGGCCGGCGGCGATGGGGACGGGCGGCGCGCAGGGAAGAGAAGAAGGGAAACCCCGCGAAAGCCCGGTCAGGATCCGAGGGACAAGCCGCCTGTCTCCCAGCCTCCGCCGCGGACGCATGCACCTCCCAGCCCGCGCTCCGCGGCTCGCTCCCTATTTAAAGGCTGATGTGGTGTTTAAATGGAGAGGCGGTGACGTGGGGCTGGAAAGCACCTTCCCATCCTAGCAGAGTCTATATTAGAGAGCGGCAATAGCTCTATATAAACAGGGCAGCCACAGGGAGGAGGAACACAAGGAGCAGGGAGGCAGAAAGGCAGGGGGAAGCCATGATGGATCTGAGAGCCACAAACAAGGGGGCCGAGCCCGCCGCCGGGACGCCGGGTTTGTCTCCTCCAGCGCTTCGGGGCGGGGGTCGCGGCCGGGGGGGGCGCGCAAGGGGGACAGGAGAGGAGAGCGGCGGCCCGGGGAAGGGGGGGGGGAGGTGTGGGGGTGCTCGGTGGCTGCGTAGGTTTGTGTGACTGCTTGTTGCAAACCTCTGTGAGTACAAGTGCAGCAGCGAGCCACCCGCCAAGGTGCAGAAAGCACGAGAAGGGAACAGGGGGAGAGGTCTGGGGATTTTGGGGTTGTTTTTTTTTCCCCTCCCTCTCTCTATATTTAAAATAAAAACTGCCTCGCTCGCCGGAGAGAAGTTGAGGGCTTTCGCCCGGGTTAGGCGATCCGGCCGGGCTGGGAGAAGTGCTTTTCAACCATCGCCTCCTTCTTCTAAAGCAAGATAAAATGGCTCCAGCGGAGCCCCGGCGGGCTTCGCCGCCACCGACACCACAAAACCGAAACTGGCTCAGGCGCCGCTTCCCCTCGCCCCGGGACGGCGGCGGGGCGAGCGGCAGCGCCCGCGCTCCCCCAGGCTCTCGCCCCTTCCCCCGGGCGGCTCCCTCCGGCGGCAGCGCACCCCCCCACCCCCCCCCCTCACCCCACTCCCTCCCAGCCCCGCCAGCCCTCCCCGCCCCGCCGGACCCCCAGACCCCGGGCGGCGGCGCGGTCTCGGCCTTCCCCGCGGGGCTCCGCCGGGCCGCCGCCCCGCTCCCCCACTCCCAGCCGCCCCTCTCCCGCCGCCCCCGGCTCCGCTCTCTCGCCGGGGCGCCACAAGTTGGCTCCCCGCCGCGGGGGTGAGGCTGCTCCGCGCCCCCCCCCCCCCCCCAACCCCGCCACCTCTTCCCGCCGGGGGGGGAGGGGGCCGGGACCGCTCGAGGCGGGCGGCGGGAGGGAAGGGAGTGCGGGGGAGGGGGCGGCGGGCCCCGCCGGCCCCCTCCGCCCGCGCTGCCCCCGGGGCCCCCCTCGCCCCCCGACCCGGTCCTTACCACGGGGTTTGTGTTAGTCGAGCTCGCCATGTCCCGAGCCCCCCGGGACGCCCCCAACCGCGGGGGGGGGAGTCGCCCCTAAAACAATAAACCTGCCCGGCTGCGTCCCCCTAGAGCCCGCGCGTCCCGCCCCGGCTCACGGGCAGCCCCCGCGGCCTGGCCCGGCCTCGTTCGCCGGCCCTGGGGCTGCAGCCGCCGCCGCCAGCCGCCCGCTCTGCCCGCTTCGCCCGTTTATATAGCGAGAGCCGAGCAGCTGCGCGAGCGGCCAGGGCGAGCGGGGGACGCGGGCGGGGGGTGGAGTGCGGGAGGAGGGGGGGGGGGGGCGGTGAGGTACCGCGAGAGCTGCGCGCCTGGTGTGCGCCGTCACGTGAGGGGCCCGCCCCGCCGCCATGACACCTACCGAGGCGGAAGTAGCCGCGGGAAGCCAGAGCAGCCGGCTCTCGCACGGCCGGGCCTACCGAGGCGGAAGTCGCTGCGTATTCCCGGGCGGAGCCCCGCCTCTCCCCGTGCGTGACGTCGCGGCGCGCCGCTCCGGCCGGGCGGCGCCAGGCTGTCCCCGGGCCGGCCGCCTTGGAGGGGGAGGCGAGGCGGCTGGCGCGGAGCCGGCCCCCGGCCTGTCAGACCGGGGAGACGTTAACTCGCGGGAGCTGCTGCCTCCCTGGCCGTAGCTGAGAGCGGCCTCCTTCAGCGCAGGCTCGGGCCTTCCTCGCCACGAGAAGAGGGGCTTAAGCCCTGCCTGGCGCAGCGAGCGCAGCCGTCTCCTCTCCCCGGCGGTTAAACAAAGGCCCGTGGGCCAGGGGAACGCTGCTGTAGGCCGCAGGCCGCGGTGTGTTTCAAGGCTCGGTGCCACCTCCTGGAATGATAGCTGAGCCCCCAGCAAAAGCTGAGAAGGGACCAGTAGCTGCCATCAGGGGCTCTCTGTGGCCCACGGTCACTCACAGACTTACAGAATTGCTGGGAGCAGTTCTGCAGAGGATCGGTGGCAACAGGATGCCCCAGCTGTGCAAGATGTCAGACCCTTGCCAGCCACCTTCTCTTCCACCTCTTCATCACCTTCTCTTCCACCTCTTCACCACCTTCTCTTCCACCTCTTCACCACCTTCTCTTCCACCTCTTCACCACCTTCTCTTCCACCTCTTCACCACCTTCTCTTCCACCTCTTCACCACCTTCTCTTCCACCTCTTCACCACCTTCTCTTCCACCTCTTCACCACCTTCTCTTCCACCTCTTCACCACCTTCTCTTCCACCTCTTCACCACCTTCTCTTCCACCTCTTCACCACCTTCTCTTCCACCTCTTCACCACCTTCTCTTCCACCTCTTCACCACCTTCTCTTCCATTTTTTCTTTGGCAGCCTGAGAGGTGCACATAATAGAGAAGAATCTCGACCATGAAGACTGCAGAATCACAGAATGCTTTGGGTTGGAAGGGTCCTCAAAGATCATCTTGTTCCAACCCCCCTGCCATCGGCAGGGATGCCATCGCTAGACCGGGTTGCCCAAAGGCCTGTTCCACCTGGTTTTAAACCCCTCCAGGGATGGAGCTCCCACAGTCTCTCTGGGCAACCTGTTCCAGTGCCTCACTACCCTCATAGTTCCATCAAAGTTAACTTTGCTGCAACCTTCCCTCAGGCCTCAGCACAACTTCTGAAACCCACTCATCCTTTAGATCTTCACCCTCCTAAGTCCCACTCAAGCGTAAGTGGAAAAATAACACCGACTTCTGACTGCATACATGAGACACAGTAGATCGCATCTCTCCAGCCAACGCTACACTACATTTGTTTTGTTACCTTCAGCCTGAAATCCCACCTGTTAAGCTGGCATGAGCAAGAAGAGAGCACCTGTCTGGTATCTTCTGATGTGAGGGAGTTTGTTAGTGGGGACCAGAGACCTTCCCACCCCGTTCCTCTGAATCGTTTATTTCTGCAGTAACACACACCCCTGTCACTTTGTATAGGGACATGACTGCCTTACAGGGACCCAGCTGATGAAGCCACTGTCTCTGCTGGAGCCCTGAGAGAAAAATAGCGTAGTCTACAAAGTTTTACCAGTCTCAGCTGTTGAGCTCCACCTTTTTGCTGGAGTTTTCCAGCTGTGTAACACAGCTAACAGGACTGAAGAGGATCTGCACACTAAGACACTATAATTTATGACACAGCAAATGAACTACAGGGTTTGATTGAGGTGCTGATGTTACTTCACTTCCAATGCCTCCAATGGGAATGTAATAATCTCTTGCAGAGCGTACTTCCCTGTGAGGCAAAGCTGCTGAAGTGACAGGCATGCCACCAGGAAGGAATCAGATTGCCATTCATACCCTTTCTCTTTTCCACAAGGCACTGGATGGCTATAGTTTCCTTCCCTGGACACCCCTCCCTGTTTTTCAAGGAGAATAAAATCAAGCCCTCATGAGAAGTATCCCATTGAGTCAGACTAATGGTCCATCTAATTCACGGCAATTCAGCTGCTGCTTGGGGAGAGCGAGGGAGTTAGCTGCTTGCTGAAGGCTGTTCACCTTGGTTTTCCCCAGCATTACAGCTGCCTGCTGCATCGACATCAGGGGATTCTACTGCATTTAGCGTTTTGTTAGACTGGAGTAACGTATGTGTTGATGCATAGTGCAGTAGCAACGCTGATAACCTGGACAGCATCAGTAAGCATAAGCTACATAACAGCATTACTTTTATAGTCAACTCTGCCAGCGTTCTGTCTTGTTTACAAGTCAGGCATGAATTATATAGACTTTGTATGTCATCCTGTCTTCTTCCTCCCTAAGGTTTCTGCCCCTGACAACTCGGGATGGCTTTACCAGGTTTAGCAGTAATGTCAGCTTTATTGTTGTTTAGACACCTCTATTTTACCTATTGTACTGTCTAGATTTGAACCCCACAGCATTGATGGGCATTATACACAGAGCAAAGTCAATGACATTTGGGTAAACTTTCTCCTTTCTCCTTCACTGCAAAAATAGTGCCAAACATGGGATAGCATAGGGAAAAGCACATTTGTGCACAAGAACAAAAGCTGATCCTTGGTGCTCTAGAAAAGGGAATAAAATATTACTAAGTTCCCTCTCCATTCTAGGCACAATTGTCTTTCTACTAAACGTTAGAGACAAACAAATTATATTTTATAGCCAACACATCGCACTCAGAGGCATCATCTACACTGAGTACCCTGGATGATTCTGTCCCATTAGTACCAGAAGCATCCCTGGCTTCTCCTTAGCAAAAGAAGTGACCTATTAAATAACCAAGCTATTGTTGCTCTATTAGAAAGGTTCTAAGCTACAGAGAAGTTTTTAATTCTTCTCCTTTGTGGTCCATCAGACAACTGCATCTTTTAGAGGAGAGATTTTTTTGAATTTGTGAGTAGGAAGCAGAGAAACTGCTAAGTTTTCCTCAACGTTTTTGGCTTTGGCTGCACTTCTAAAGTTCTTGGCAAGTATTAATGAGTTGTTCTTCACAGCCTATCTTTCAAAAAGGTATTTTGCAAAGTGATAACTGATATACAAGTATTTGCTAATGGGGGGGAGGGATGGGTCATATATGAAACTCGAAGATGGTAAGTACCTGTGATCACAACTGAAAGCCACCAGCTAGCAATTCAGCTGAAAAGAAGAACCACAGAATCTTGATGTTTAGTCAAGGCACATTAAATATGATCTCCAGTTTTTATTTGTTTGTGGATTTTTAAATTTTTTTTCTAAACAGAGGACTTTTTCATTCGTCTGAAAAGTGGTAAAAATACTCTGAAGCTACTCATCTGTCTCCCAAGAACACACCATGAGCATACCCCATCTCCCACACCTTGGGGAAATCAGTACCTGTCAATATCAGCATGCTCTGATTTTCCTTTGAAAACATTTCTGATCATACAGCAAAGCATGGAGTATGTGGTATGAGGTGCTGCTGACAAAGTGGTTTATAATTTCTCTAGTTCTTAAAACAAAAAGATTAAGTACTGTCATGTGGACTAGCTCCCTCCCCCCCACAGGGAGCAGGGAAGCAAGGTAAACAAAAATGGGTCTCAGCTGTATCACAGGAGTACAGACCTTAACATAGTAACAAAGGAGATTTACCATCAGCTCACCTTCCAGATTTGTCATCCTAAATCTTGTCCCTACTGTAGTTGTGCTAGCAAAGTCTCCCACTGTGGGCATAAAGACAACATACAGTTTGCAGCCATGATGTTACACTCTTCTCTTAAAGCAAGCTAAGCCATTGAACCTTCTTCAGGAAGTTTCTCAACACAATATTAACATTAGCTAAGGAAATAAACTTCCTGCCCCAACCTCTGAAATGACAGCTTTCCAGAAGGCTGAGTTTACACACCTTTAAGCTACAACAGCATCTGTTAAAAGGATAAAACAGGAGCACACACAGAACCAAGCCAATAGAAAATGCTAACAGGAAAGAGATGCTTGAAGTTACTCTCACACATTGTGAGTTTAGAGCTTATGTTCCTCTACCTCCATGTTTTAACTCACTCTTACTGCTTCCACTGCCTGTACCAGAGAGGTAGAACATCAAATAAAGGCTGAGAAAATGTGTGTGAAAGGGGTTGGTTTGTTTGTTTTAGTGTCCCTACAGAGCTGCACAGGCAGAAGTTAACAACAGACACATCATCCCAAAGCTTTTCTGGACCCAACTAACCATCAAGAGTCATAATGATACTAGTTTCCAACAGCATTCATATTTGTATAGACACTCTAATTAAAAGGCATATAAGAATATGTATATATTGAGTGACATTTTCCTTCTAACAGCCTGCTTTCCATGATCTAGCAGCTGGAAGCAAAGGCCAGCAAACATGTCCATCTTGTCTTCAGTACTAGATTTTTTTTCCCCCTAAAATTTTTAAGCAAGGCAGCAATGAATATTGAAGTAGCACCCATTAACTTTATTGCAAGGCATCCCTGTATTTCTAGATGGATTTACTCACACCCAGAAGTTGAAGCACAGCAATATGCATTGCCAGAGTGCACAAGCACCAATTTTAAGGATTTAACATACACACAGTTGAACTGCCCTGCACACAGCCCACAGACAACCAAACCTTGTCATCCTAGAGCAACGTGGTTTGTCTCTGGTGACCTTTCAGAAGGTAGGCACTAATGTTGCAGCAAATTCTCATCTCAAAGTGCTAGAGCAGGGAAGGCCTTCAGAGAAGCTTGCTACACATTAAGCTTTTATTTCATGATTATACTTTCAGACTCTCAGGCTTACTCTGCTCTTGCCAAGTGCTTACTCAAGCAAAAGAGGAAGCACAAAGAATTTTTCTTTTAAGATAGACCAAGTCTGTTTAGTGTTAGAAGGCACACAGCTGCTTGGAAACAGCTCCTATATAATATACACCTGTCCAATGAGGGCATGCCTAAACAGGACAATAACACTACACACTTACAGAGTCAAAGCCACATAGCTAGTCACATTGGAAAGCCACCTTCCCCCCCTCCAATCAAAAAACATTAGTTGCACCTTCACAAAGAGGACAGATGTCCAGCTCTTACAGTAGTTTCAGTGCTATAACTCTTCTTGACCCATATATCCTCAATACACCTGCCAGGCCTTCAAAGACTGAGGAACACCATCACAAAACCCAGAGGGCTCTACACCCATCAGATTTTCTTCTAGGACTGCCACTAACTGCCAGACCCTCTCCTCTAAACACTATGGCTTCCCCTATAGCAGAATCACAGTCCCCCTCTCTTTTACACACAAACCCACATCAGATGTTGAAAAACCACTACTTTTCCAAAGCCACTCTTGTCTCCTCTGCTTAAGGCTCCCCTGCCCCTGCCTCAACCCACCCCTCACAGCTGCACCATGGCCTTATAACAGCTCTTCCTAGCTCATGATGAGGTGCAGCTGGGAGAGGCAACCAGCTCTTCTCTAGATTCACAGCTCAGCGCCGGCTCCTGCTGTCGTAGATTTGTAGATCAGAAATGGTTTCTTCCACACCTCCAGTTGACAAAACTACACTTCTTTTGCTAAAGGCAAAACTTAACTGAGACACTGACCCCATCATTCCCACGACCCTCAAGCATTCAGTGATAATGAGGACTTCAGGCATTCGTACTTCCTTCCCACAGCACTGTGTGCTCCTTCCGTCCCTCTGCCACCATGCTCTGCTTTTGCAGTTGTGCCAGTTCCTTGCTGTGACATTCTATTTATTTATTTATTTCCCCCCACCCCCCTTCCCCCTGTGCTGGCTAATTTTTAACCTGGATCAGTTTCCTGATGTGGTTCATAGGGCAGCCCCACAAAAGACGTGTTAGTGCGACTGAAAGAGCTGACAGGAGTAGAAATAAGTGACCAGAGGAGGAAATGCTTCAAAACAACATTGCTGCCAAATGCTTTGTCATGTAGAAAAGTCTCCGGGCTTCCTTTTATTGAAGAAGAATTGGGCATTACTGAAATGCACACCCCGCTTGCTGTAAGCAGGCTATAATGCTTGTAGTAGGAAGATTACTGGTCTTAGGACAGAGACCACCCCTTTATTTTTTGCATGTGTATACATGTCTGACCTAATACTTGGGTCTCTATGGACCGAATGAATCATGGTTTGAATACAGAGTACTGATTCTTAAATGGCTAAAAAAAAAAAACACCTAAAATTCTGAGGGGTAGAGCTTCTCTGCAAGGGTGTGAGCTAAAGGAGTACCTTAAAGTTACACATTCTGTCAGTACTGCTTTGCTTAAGTGCTCTTTAAGTAGGGACATTAATCTCTCGGACTGCAACTGTTATGAATCACAGCTACTCGACTGTGGTGAGATTCTGATAAGAGCCAAAATATTGCTGACTCTGATCCATGAAGCCAAGTAACAAAGAAGTTAGGTAAGAAAAAACCTGCACTTAAAGTACCAATTAGTCTCCCCACACACGATGTCCTATGCTGTAAGGCAACGCTTTACCTGGCATGCTGATAAATGTTCTGGGCTCCCTGGTATAAAAAAGGTCAGGGATCTCCTGGAGAGAGTCCAGAGAAGAGCTACAAAGATGATGAAGGGCCTGGAGCATCTATCCTATGAGGAAAGGCTGAGAGAGCTGGGGCTGTTCAGCCTGGAGAAAAGAAGACTGAGGGGGGACCTTATTGATGTCTATAAATATCTGAAGGATGGGATGCAGGGGGAAATGGCCAGCCTCTTTTCAGTGTCTGTGGGACAGGACAAGGGGCAATGGCTGCAAGTTGGAGCCCAGGAAGTTCCACACCAACATGGGGAAGAACTTTTCCCCAGTGAGGGTGCCAGAGCCCTGGGACAGGCTGCCCAGGGGGTGTGGAGTCTCCTTCTCTGGAGAGATTCCAGCCCCATCTGGATGCCTATCTGTGCAGTATGAGCTGGGGAGCTGCTTTGCCAGGGGGTTTGGACCCCAGGAGCTCTCCAGGTCCCTTCCAACCCCCACAGTTCTGTGATAAGTGCTTTTGCCAGTTACTGCCATGTATTCCAGCTAACGGCTGTGATGTGCAAAGGTCCCCAGCAATACTGAACTCAGCTCAGCACAGTTATTCCTGATTTGTAGAGGTGCCAGAGAGTGAAATGTTCACGGAGAAAAATTCTCAGAGTGTGACTTGGAAGAGCCTGACATCCCTCAGCCTCCACATGGTGACACAGGATAAAGAAACCACCCCAGAATATGCCTGCCTGCCTACAAACGTGCAGCGCGTAGCTGCGGCGCGGCACTGCTCTGTGTGTGTGATAACCCCATGCCTCCTTTGGGATGCGTGCCTGTTTGTGTGGCCACAGGTCCCCTCACATTGCACACAGGAGATGCACGCAGGGATGCGTGCTGGTGTCTTTTACTCAGTGCTGTGTCCCACAGCCACACACATTCACATGTCCATAAACCAAAAATGCTTTCGTGCAAGGCAGGTCTGCTGCACTTCAGGTGCTCGCTGTCTCCCATTCAGTATGTCCCTTCCTCTGTGCCTCAGGGAGTGACTTTACAAACCATGCAAGCTTCTGACTTGCAGAGGATCACCCAGAGCTGCTTTGAGGGCAAGGAGGCTGCAGCTTTCATGGGGAAAAACATGGGTGTGCCCTACACTTTACAGCTTTACAGCCTAACAGACTATTCAAGAGGTAAACCTATGTCTCCTCTGGGATCCAGCATGAGTGGCATCAGACAGGAGAGATAAGATGAATTTTTGCTTGCTATTTTTTTTTTCCCCACCTAGATGAATCCTAGGTTTCTGAGGGTGGGTTGGTTTTGGTTTTGTTTGGTTTTGGGTTTTTTTATGGGGAAGGGGAGGGCGGGTGTGTGTTTCTTTGGGGTTTTTTTTTCCACTCCCCATAGGACTCAGTGGAATTTGCAGGAAACAGCTCCAGATCAGTTTTGGCTCTGCTCAGACTCCCCAGCAAGGAACACTGAACGTGAGCTCCAGTTATGGCCAACCTATGGCTGATGAGCAGTTAATGTGCAGTTTCCATGCTGGGCTAATTATCTAACTGGCAAGGCTGTGTAAGCGTTGAGGATTGCTGGGCAATTGGAGTCCCTGGCTTTGAGAGAAAGGAAAACAGCAGGACTGAGCCAGCCCAGTTCATCCTGTAATGGAGCTATAGGACCCTTGGTGTTTATTGCCATTTCTAACCTGTGACCCATTTCCAGAGCTCCTCTCCGCTCCAGGCTTCATGCTAAATGATGTGTAACCTGGGAGTCTTGGGCATACCAGCATTCTGACAGCTGCAGATATGTAAAGAAGTGTGATGCTGGAGCTCATGCTTTCCCTCAGCTGCTTGTTCCTACTCCCTGCCTTGCCACTTTGGTTGAAGGATTGGCTTTTTCATCTCAAGAAGCATCTTTTCCACTACAAATCTTCCTAGATTTGCAATATGACCAACTGTCATCTGCCACCTCACATCTCCCACAGACTGACTCTAGGCAGATCAGTGCCTCTGTTGAAAGAAAACATTTCTAGTGAGGCATCCTCCCATCCCTTCCACTCTACCTGCGATTTGGCTTGCACCCTGGTGGTATGGCACAGGCAGAGCACACAGAGAGTAGAAAACAGCACTTAACAATCCATGGAGGTTTCAGACAGCTGCATTTTTGCTGGAAGGACTGGGACATGCTTTGACTTACCCGGCCAGAAGCAGACACAGTTTTAATGGTCAATAGTGCCAACACTGCCTTTATTGGATGTGCTCTATAGGCACCAGGGATGATTTTTCTCCAGAAGTTCTAGCTGTTCCTGAGCCCACCCCTGGCACAGTCTGCACAGGGCTGGGCTCAGCTCCCATGAGTGTTTTCACCAGCCAACTGCCAAGGAGGTGATGATGGGTATCATCTAACGGGAAGCAGATGAGAGTACCTTCAAAGCCAGAGTGATGATATCTCTATCCACATCACTGGGACGGTTACATATATGAGTGGTCAGAGCAAGTCCCTTGCCCTGCTGCCAAAGCCATCTGAAACTGGAGATGAAGGTGGAGAACTAGAGTCACTTTATTTTAGACCTAGCAAAGCAAGATGCCCAGCAGCAGCGTTTAAGCTGTGCAGCTTATTCTCTTCCCATTACTGTAGTCCTCTACTACAGATTTCCAGGCCCCTCTTGCCCAGTTTCCAGGCATGACTTTCAAGACACAGTTCACACAGTCTTTTTAAATGTTGTGGCAGGCAATGTGCTGTATTGCTATCAAGGGTAAATTGCTAAGGAATGAGGAGTACAAGGGCACAGTGCAGAGACATTCAAGGTAAATCATGCCACAAAATACTCCAAGTCTGCAAAGGACCTTGAGGGGAGAAGATTTTCTTCTGGGTTAGGGAGACAACAGAGGGACATTAGATCTGCATTCTGCTGGGGGCTTTATCAGACCAAGGCAGCGATTTAATGCTATTTAACTTTCTTATCGTCTGAGAGGTAGTCTTTTATTTCAGCCAGCTCTTCAGATAGCTTAATTTCTTGTTTGAAAAGGACTAAGTGATTTGTGAAATGTGAAAGGGAAGGCTATAGGAAAGGACAAAGCAATATCCTAAAATGTATAAGGCCATGAGTTTTTGCTGAATCCTGGCATCAAAGCAGTTGACTCTAAAGTGAATTGCCCTTCCAGCACTACTTGAAAGTATCAAATCACCTGGAAAATACCTTGATAACTCCTAGGTGGAGCTCATCTCCAATACCAACATTCAGAATCAAGTAGGAACTGCAACCAGCACGAATTCCCACTGGTTTTATCAAATACACTCGGTTGTTCCCACATGAAAGTGAGAAAATAATTTCTCCCTTAGCTGGAAAAAAATTCCCTGGTGTGGAGATTCCTGACATCACAGGGGCTTTTCCGCCAAACAAAGGCGGCTTATCACAGAATCACAGGGTTGGAAAAGACCTCTGAAGATCATCAAGTCCAACCAATCCCATCCTAAGCTAAACCAGATCCCTAAGTACCTCATCTACCCTTTTTTTGAACACATCCAGGGCAGGTGACTCAGCCCCTCCCTGGGCAGCCTGTTCCAGCCCCCACAACTCTGCCAGTGAAAAGTTTTTTTCTAATGTCCAATCTGTCCCTGCCCTGGGGCAGCTTCTTGCCATTTCCCCTTGTCCCATCTCCTGTCACCTGGCTGAAGAGACCATCACCCACCTCTCCACAAACTCCCTTCGTGTAGTTGTAGGTGGTGATAAGGTCTTCTCTCAGCCTCCCCTTCTCCAAGCTAAACATCCTGAGCCATTCCTCATAGGATTTGCCCTCCAGCCCCTTCCCCAGCCTGGTTGCCCTTCTCTGGACTCGCTCCAGGACCTCAATGTCCTTCTGATGGTGAGGAGCCCAGAACTGGACCCAGCACTCAAGCTGTGGCCTCACCAATGCCCAGTACAGGGGCACAATCACCTCCCCAGACCTACTGGCCACACCATTTTTGATACAAGCCCGGATGCCATTGGTTTTCCTGGCTGCCTGGGCACACTGCTGGCTCACATTCAGCCTGCAGTCACCCAACACCCCCAGGTCCTTCTCTGCCTGACAGCTCTCCAGTCAGTCTCCCCAGCCTGTAGCGCTGCATGGGGTTGTTATGTCTCATGTGCAGCACTCTATACTTGGCCTTGTTAAACCTCATCCCATTGGTCTCAGCCCATCAGTCCAGCCTGTCCAGATCCCTCTGAAGAGCCTCCCTACCCTCAGGCAGATCAACACGTCCTCTTAGTTTAGTGTCATCTGCAAACGTACAGAGGGAGCATTCAGTCCCTTCATTGAGGTCATTGATAAAGATGTTGAACAAAACTGGACCCAGGACTGAGCCCTTATGTCTGTGATGTGGCCGTCGTGAACTCTGGCTGTGTCTGCCCCGGGGAGGTTTCTTTTCCAAGCTGAAAGCAATAGATGTAGCCACAAGAGGGAGGCAGCACTCCTACGCCGGTAGAGTAACCCCCGCGGAAAACGGAATAAATCAGAGAAACAAGGTTTTCATCATTTCACTTCTTGTGCTGAAATTTCCCGGTGGCACTCCCACTGAGAGCGATGAATGGTGCCTGTAACTTATATCAAATTAGGTCCATAACGCATAGTAAATGTTAGGGGATTAACCTAAGCTGAAAAGTACTAATACATCTATTTCTTACACCTAAGAACTAGGTAAGGAATTACTTCAGGACTGACTGAAGCCGATTTTCATGTGCTTTTTGTGGGTGCTGGGAAGGAAAGATATCCCCATGCTGTAAGGGAGTTATTTCAAAGGTACATATATATATATATATATAATATATATATATAATATATATATATGTGGTTGTATTCTTGCCATCATTTTGTTTGAGGAAGGAGACTTTTTGTAACAAATTACTTCTTAGAAAACACAGCGCAAGGATGTGTTTAAACACTTCTATTTCCATAGAACCTCAGCAAACAGATAAGGCACTATCTTCAAATGGCTAATCCCATGAGGTACTTTCACTGGGCAGCAAGCCTTCTAGGTTCAGTGAGCTGAGCAGGGAAAGATACTTATCCGGAGGGAGGGGGCAGGGCTGGGGTGTCTAGTTCCTGCTCTGAGGACTGTTCCATAATTTGCTCAACAGCATCTCAGAAACTGCAGACAAAGACTGACAAACCTGGTCAGTCGTCCAAACCCCTTGAAGCCTTCAGTCCCTCTTTTCACTCTTCAAATGTCTCCACCTCCATCCTGGCTCTCTGGGTGGCCTCAGACAAGGAGGAGAAGGAGCCAAATGCTCTTTGCTCACCTGCAGGACAGTGCTGTGAGCACTGCACAGGTTTATAGCTCACGATGCTCGTTCTTGGCGCTGCAGCAGACTAAAACCCTCAAGAGAAGGATGGCAGGAGAACACAGCTTGAAACCCCAAGCTGGGCTGGGCTATATAACCATCTGGGACTGCGGTAGCTTGAGGCACACACTGGAACAGTAGGTGTATGTGGGCATCTTTCATGCAAGTTTATGAGAGCTTCTGGGAATTTTGGTTCTTCCAGGCTGCTTGGGGCTTTACTGGGTGGGAGCACTGGGCTTGGCTGCCCAGGCTGGGGCTAAGCCCCACTGGTGTACCTTGGGGTGGTGGTGGTGGAGCGTCTGTCTTCTAAAGAGTGGGCAGAAAATAACAAGATCAATCTACTGTTCTTTCCATCATACGATGCATAATTGTATAGACCTATGCATGCCTAAATAACACACACATATGCTTTTATTTTTAAACAGCCAGTAGTTAAAAGTTATCCTTTCACAGCGCTTTCTGTTGGAGGTATTTGAAGTTCTTGATAGATATACGTTTGAACAGAGTCTGTGCATGTCTGTGCAGATAAGTAAGGACTACTCAGGTGAAAAGAGCCAAGAGAGCCAATGGGATCCTGGGATGCATCAGGAACAGTGTGTCCAGCAGGTCCAAGGGAGTGATCCTCCCGCTCTACTCTGCGTTGGTCAGGCCCCACCTGGAATACTGTGTCCAGTTCTGGGCTCCCTGGGATAAAAAAGACAGGGATCTCCTGGAGAGAGTCCAGAGAAGGGCAACAAAGTTGTTTAGGGGTCTGGAACATCTCCCCTATGAGGAAAGGCTGAGAGAGCTGGGGCTGTTCAGCCTGGAGAAAAGAAGAATTAGGGGGGGCCTAATTAGTGTTTATAAATATCTGAAGTATGGGGTGCAGGGGGAATTGGCCAGCCCCTTTTCAGTGTCTGTGGGGACAGGACTAGGGGCAATGGCTGTAAGCTGGAGCACAGGAAGTTCCACACCAACATGGGGAGGAACTTTTTCACAGTGAGGGTGACGGAGCAGTGGAATAGGCTGCCCAGGGAGGTGGTGGAGTCTCCTTCTCTGGAGATATTCAAGTCTCGTCTGGACGCCTATCTATGTAATATGAGATAGGGAGCCTGCTTTGGCAGGGGGGTTGGGCCCGATGATCTCTTGAGGTCCCTTCCAACCCCTAAGATTCTGTGATTCTGTGATTCTGTGAAAAGAGCAGTCAACACCTTTGAAAAATTTGTCTGTTGTCTTTTTCTCAGCTAAGCATGAAATAAACTGAGGTGCTTGACTCTGACACCCAGTTTTGAGATCTAACTGCTTTTCAGTGTGCCCACAATGGGCCAAACTCTGCATGGGGCTCACAGTCCTGAAAACCAGCGAGACTTGTGCTCAGAGGGTCAGTAGTCCGGGCAAAAACCTGGCAGCTTGCAGTACTACTAGAGAGCATCAGTCCCGCAGCCTTGCGGACCCGGGGAGCACCAACACACAGCTCAAAGCCTTACCCTTCCTATGCCTACTTCAGCACATGCTTCACTTCTCCAGGTGGGACCCGTACCACAAACCACAATTTACCTGGCAGAAATCATAATTTTGTGTCTTTTGGGTCCTCTGGCCCTTTACAACTGGTTTTGATAATGCTGTCCAGTTCCAAATCCAATTTTGTTGTTTGTTTACAAACCTCCTAACCTGCCATAAACTCATACTATATTTTTTACTGGTTTTTCCCTTTGTTCCCAGGGTCAGTGTTTGTAGACTGAGACTCCCCAAGTCCATTTTTTTTGGTGCAGTTCCCAACATGTCACTGGACTTGAGGTATTAGTGCACATTTTTCCCTGCTGAGCTTGGAACTCCAGCGCATCCCATCTTGCCACCCTCACTCCCCTGGTTGTTCCTCTTGCACCAACTGCTACTTTCTGACTGCCAAGGACTTTTTTTTTTCCTCCTGGGCAAAGGGCACCTCTAACAGCTTGGGGAGGGGGGTGGGGGTGGGGATGGAAGTGCCTGCTGACTGATGCAGTGCAGTTTAAAGATGCTGGAGTGGTTGGGCTCTATTCATCCCAGCTGAAAGCTATCTGCAATTTTGCTTTTCTTTCTCTTGAACAGAGGCCAGAATTCTGCTACCAGTCTGCCAGCACAGTGAGCTGACATGGGGTTTTCCTGCTTCCTCCCCTTTTAATCTGAGTCCTGTCTGTATTAATTCAACTGCTGAACTGACTGTGCTCTAGGAAATGTCTTTGCTTCTGTTCTGCTCAAGGGAAACCCTTACCAAAGAGGCTCTCACCTGAAGAGATTATTTTCAGCAGTATTCACCATGTATTCATCCTACCCCTTCAGAAGCTATTTAGGTCAAGTTGATTGATTGCTCCTGGTTTATCCACAGCCCCAGGGGCAGTAGGAGCTGGGAGACAGCAGAAGGACTGACTGAACCCCAGCACGTGTCTGCCACATGTTGTGACACCCCGGTGCAGCCGCAGGCAGTGGTACAGTCCCCCTTCTCCACCAGGCTTTGTTGTCCCATTATTCAGGGATGAGAAAAACACCTTTCATAGTTGATGTTTAAAATACTCTTCCAACTACTTCTTTATATATATGGCAGTTGCTGTTAGGCTACTCCTACTGTGACCAAAAGGATGTGACCAACTGGTGTTGTTCGTGTTTCAGACACATCTGCTGGGACACAGACCTGCGCCTAAGCTGAAACAATGGGCTGCCTCCCTATCTTTTGCTTTACCTCAGCTGACCTTCACCAGCTTCTGTCCTACTCATAAACTGATAACATATCTGGATTAGATGGTAAGGACAATCATTTCACCCTAGTGATGTCTTTTGTTTGGGTACACGTTGCGCTGGCACTCTGACTTCTCCATCTCTTGTAGGGTGTTATTTTGGCTTGTCTCAAAGGACTGTGCTATTGCCAATGAACTTTAAGAGCCTTTATGAGCTCAACTTTTTCAATAACTCTTTTTTTAAAAAACATTTTGCACATTGTCAAGCTATTGTGGTTAATATAAACCTACCCTCCCAATTTGATAGTATCATTTCCAAATGTCACCAAATCTCTGAAAAAGTAAAGAAAAGTAAAGAAACTGCTGCTACTAACAGCCTTTCCTTCATTTTTCTGGCTGACCTGATTTACTCTTGAATAATGAAGATGAGGCATTGTTCCCTGCATACCTCCATTTTCCTGTAGTGTAAAATGATTGACTTTCTGTCAGTTGTACTGAGGCATAGTATGGAGAATGTGCTGAGCTCAGAGCAATCGCCTCAGCAGCCCTTACGATGGGTATCTGTTTTCCTTTGGTCAATGAGACTGCCCAGCTCTTCTCTCTGACTCAGGGAGTGCTTTTAAGAAAGCCAGCGGACTGCAACTGGTCTCAGCGACTGGGAGAGAAGTGGAAAGAGAGGTGAAATGAATCATGGCTTATCCAAGTTTGAAACAACACAGGAAATCAGCAGAGGACTCTAAATAGTTCAGCCCTTATCCTTAAACAGATCACAGGAAGACACTGCTCTCGCATGTACTCCTGGCTGTAGTGTTCTGAGAACAGAAGTAGAGGAGACCCACTGAGCTGAACCTTCAATTCTCAATTACTTTGTTTCAGAGTGGCTTCACTCATAGGCTTCACCCTTCTGTGTTACCTCAGCACTGCTCCACAGATCTGTTACGTGGCTCAAGCTCCATGTCCTCTGCAGTCTACCATTCAGGTCTGGATGATCAGAGGTGCACTTGAGGTTTAACAAGGCCAAGTGTAGAGTGCTGTGCATGGGGCAGAACAACCCCATGCTGTGCTACAGGCTGGGAAGACTGGCTGGAGAGCTGTCAGGCAGAGAAGGACCTGGGGGTGTTGGGTGACTGCAGGCTGAACATGAGCCAGCAGTGTGCCCAGGCAGCCAAGAAGGCCAATGGCATCCTGTCTCGCATCAAAAATAGTGTGGCCAGTAGGTCTGGGGAGGTGATTGTGCCCCTGTACTGGGCATTGGTGAGGCCACACCTCGAGTGCTGGGTCCAGTTCTGGGCTCCTCACCATAAGAAGGACATTGAGGTCCTGGAGCGAGTCCAGAGAAGGGCAACCAGGCTGGGGAAGGGGCTGGAGGGCAAATCCTGTGAGGAGTGGCTGAGGGAGCTGGGGATGTTTAGCTTGGAGAAGAGGAGGCTGAAAGGAGACCTTATCACCACCTACCCGAAGGGAGGTTGCAGAGAGGTGGGTGATGGTCTCTTCAGCCAGGTGACAGGAGATAGGACAAGGGGCAATGGCAAGAAGCTGCCCCAGGGCAGGGACAGATTGGACATTAGAAAAAAACTTTTCACTGGCAGAGTTGTGGGGGCCTGGAACAGGCTGCCCAGGGAGGGGCTGAGTCACCTTCCCTGGGTGTGTTCAGAAAAAGGGTAGATGAGGTACTTAGGGATTTGGTTTAGCTTAGGATGGGATTGGTTGGACTTGATGATCTTCAGAGGTCTTTTCTAACCTTGTGATTCTGTGATATGAAAAAATCTCTTTCCTCTATATAGCCCCATTACTTTTAATCTACAACATTCAAAACGCTCCCTGGCAAATTCAAGAGTTCTGACCTAAGAGAATATACAGCCCAGGTAACGTCAATTTCACATTTCATGTGGATGTGCTGTTTTCCTCTCAATATTTATTTAAGTCTTCCCATAGTTCAAACAAACCACAACATCCCATTTCAACTGATAAAATAAAAATTAAAAAAAACCCCAAAAATAAACCACTTCTACAAAGTTAGCCAGTGTATAGACTTTCTTATTTTACAAAATAAAAAGGTAGGGACATGTTACAAAATAATCATCACACCAACAATATGTCAATAGTGCAAAGAATGAATTGCAAGTATAAAGGAGAGAGGGAGGGAGGGGAGGATGGATGGGAGGATGGATGGGAGGATGGATGGATGGATGGATGGATGGATGGATGGATGGATGGATGGATGGATGAACAAAGCAGGAAGGCCAGGAACAGCTAAGTCTGTTATCATACAGCTCATGATGCAGATTTAACTTTAGTGTCAGAAGAAGGTAAGTACTTCATCCACAAGTAATCTGTGTGCTGCAGATCCTTGCACTGGCCAGTTCTGGAGATGAATACAACTAAAACCATGAGCTGCTACGAGTCACTGAAAGGAATTTTTCACCCTCTGGAACAGAGGTGACCTATCAAGTGTCACCTTAATTAGTTTGTGCATTCAAGGGCCAAGGAAATTACTGTGCGTTTCGTGCAAGTAAGAGAGTTAAGTACCTCCAGGATGAACTCTGGACACCTTCTCCTTTTGCTTTCATGCTCTTTTGCATTCAGTTGCTCCCTATCCCAGGAGATGACTGATCAAGAAGGAGTTTTACCAGCTACTAAGTCATGTGGACATGTAGACCAACAGGTCTTGGATGTCCTCTGAAGTAAATATGTCAGCCAGCAACCCATCAAAAAAAGGTAAAGTCTTTCTGCAATGTTTCTTATGATACTGTTACAATGAGGAACCTAGTATCTGTCTCCTTCGTAGGATGACTAAATTTGAATCTAAATAAAATAAAGGACAAAAATAACATGTCAGTTACAGTATTTCTCAGCTGAATATGCCCATTTTCCTTTGCTAGAAAAGTGTCCATTGTTAATAAATGGTATTCACTAAAGTAAGCTCAGCTGCCCAGAGATGATGTTCATCTTTACTCCTTGTGATCAAAGGCTGTTTATTTTTCTAGGCAAAATTCCTTGCAACACCTCAAGCCTTAACCATGGTACAAAAATGAAACAGAACCATAATGAGAAACAGAAAGAACACTGAAAGTGGAAATAGCTTCAGGGAGTAGAAGTATGCTTACCTGGAAGGCACATTTCCTGCACAGAGTGTTTGAGTACTACAAAGCTTTCAAATAAACCAAAGGACAGTGTTGATATCTTTCTCAAAAGGAGTGAGTATTCAACTGAAACTATTCAAAGAGATAAAACCCCCACAACAATCATCCCCACTACAAGCATAGCTTGCATCTAAATCTTCTCTACTACTCTAAAACTGGCAAAATTCTCAGCTCATTTACCCTTACCCCATCAACAATCTGTCCAGATTACTACTGCACCCCTATGGATAAAGAGTACATGGTTCACGTACACAAAGTTCATACAGTGGCAGTGTCTAACACTGAAAAATTGGCACTGTTTAATCAAGCAAGAACAGTGGAGCCACAAAAAGGACACTTAGGATCCCAGTGTTCAAATGTTCAACACTCATAACAGTGCTGGACTGAAGAAAGAACTTCAGTAGTGATGCCTGGTGATACCAACATTAGATTTTCTAGATTTTGGTTGTTAGTGCTCTTTTGAAAACAAATCAGACTCACTCCAGCACTTCAACAGAAAATGACATCTATTGAAACTCTGGCCATGGCATTCATCCTAAACTCTTGAAAATTCAGTGGCAGGTACATCAGACAAATATTCTCCAGAGATCAGAATGGATTAAAGTAGCTTTTTTTGTTTAAAACCAGGACACTTTTCCAGTTTTGCCTGTGGAACTCCATGAAGACTGGAAGAGATACTTCTCTTGCACAACCAACTACATAAGAGAGATAAGAGTCAGGCCCATACTCCTTTAATTCATTAACTTTGAATTAAAAAAAAAAAAGAAAGAATCTGCCATGAAGAAGTAGAGAAATTAAGTAAATCCAGAAATTTCCAATATGTTCATCTTTCAGGTTCTGGGGTATGAAATACTGTGTGGCTGGCATATGAGAGAGACTGAGGAGTTGAATAATCCAGCTGAGATGGAAAATTATATTCCTATGATTTTCTCCCCTCTTTAAGGAGTGCAACATAATTTTATTTGCTATATTTTTCAGTATTTTCAAGGGGTGGGGGGGCAATAGGCAAAAAATTCAGACACTAAACCTGTGGATCAGAGCAGGAAATCTCCTGACCGTTTCTTTCACAAGACATTCCCCATGTTGCTTCAGCAACATTCAGCTTGGTTTGGTTTTGTTGGATTTCTTGCTGGCCCTTTCCAGAAACTGTACACTAGGAGCTGTAGTGAAAACCAGGAAAAACACTCAGAAATCCTCTGAATGTCTTTGGAAAAGAGAATGAGTTTTGTGGAGAGGAGTTGCCATGCAACTGATCACAGCCAGCACTGAGAATCATTCACCAATTCAGCCCTGTGCTCTCAGGTATTTCACCAACCTGTACAAGTTATCACTTAATAAATAATAACACTTCGGGCTTTATCAGTAATTATAATCCACCGATCTCAAAATGCTTAAGGAAAGTTAAGAGCATTCTTCCAGAGAGAGAGATGTTGTGAATGCTTAGTCCTAACTGGTGTGCTCTGAGGAGCAACCCAGTAAGACCCCGTGCAACAGAGTTATTTCAAACCTGTGAAGAAATCCTAGAAGGAATTAATGTATTTACAGCAATGTGTGTACCTGTGTAAATATGTATCACTAGGTTGACCTAGGTCTGAAATTTAGGTGCATATAAAAAGGCATTTAAAAGTTCCCTAGACTTCATTTTAAATTATACCCTTGTTGGTTTTAGACTCAATGTAATTAATGAATTTATTTGGAACTTTAGCTTTGCAGTGATTTTTATAGGACTCACAGTGAAAGCAGTATATTGACAGTGGATTAATTTTCTGTTATATGAATTGTAAAATAAAATAATTTTTTTTAATGTATAAAAAAGCTTTCATTTTAATTCATTAGATTTTTAAATTATATTGCCAAGGCTTTCCAAATGTGTGCCTTTAAATTCAGCAGGAACCTTTCAAAAGATAAATGACTTAATAAATTAGGGTTTTTTAAAACATTTAAAATTACCTCGATACAAAATACTATGCAAGCCACAGAAACATATTAAAAAAACCTGGGTACTTTAAACACTGTTTTCTCTGAAAATATATATCAATAAGTGAGTTTTTGCCTTCTGCAATTTTTATTTAGAAAGAAGTTTTAAGACTTGCTGTTACTTTCAGCCAAGTGGAGATGAAAAAAAATCTCCCTGATGGAAGCTTGTTAATCTTTGAAGAGATCTTGGTTCCCAGTTAGTGGGGGGGTTTTATAAAGATACAAGTTTCTTATACTGTAGGTTCAAGATAGAACATGAAGGTAATATTGTGCTGGACAGACTTCCAAGGATTTTCAGGAAGGTAAGCAACATTGTCTAAGTTATCATGTTCTGACATTTGTAATAACCACCCACTTACCTATCCAAGAAAACATATAAAAACCCACCTCAACCCCAAACCCCAATGCTTTTCCCTTAAATATCTCTCTAGGCAGGAATGATCTAGTCTTAGCAAAGCCCCTCCTGTATCACCTCTACCATAAGACACATTCCCTGTTACTAGCAGCCACAACCACGTTCTGCTGAGATAACAGAACAGCCCAGACTAACATCTCAAAGGATAAAGGAATTGCAGAGGCTTTCTCCTAACGTCTGCAGACCCCACAACAATGTGCACGATGACACGTTGTCATTCAGGGGATGAGACTGGAAGGGGTGAATAGAAGAACAGCTGCAGGATTAGCTGTCCTGTCTGCAGTTCATCTGCTTGACCATTTGCTGTGTTTAAGATGCAGAGTTTCTTGATTCTCCGGAACGATGCTCAAGGGTTTCACACTGTTGACCACTTCAGAAGTGAGTTTTTGTCTCATTTTTTAATGCTCAATGCTCCCTGGCTTTTATTTGGCACTTCACAGGGCAGTGAATTTGCCAATGACCAAACCAACAAGCACACAAAAAGCCTCCATGCTTAGGAGGGCAAGATTGTCAATGAGATAAACGCTGCTTCCTGGCTTGCCTGCGATGGTGGCCAGCCCATGTGCAGAACCTCGATGGCAAAGAGGCAGAAAAGGCAGGCTTGACTGTAATATGAGTCATTCTGTCTACACCCCAACTGTACTTAAATCATTCCAGCAAAAGCCCATGGGTCCACTCCAAACACAGCACTAACAAGCTGCTTCTCAAAGTATGGACCATCACAAAGAAAAATAATACTCTGCAGGGCATAATTTTAAAAGTACTACTCCAGAATTAAACCCTGCAAGTCCTTC
This sequence comes from Laterallus jamaicensis coturniculus, assembly GCA_022605575.1. Taxonomy (NCBI): domain Eukaryota; kingdom Metazoa; phylum Chordata; class Aves; order Gruiformes; family Rallidae; genus Laterallus; species Laterallus jamaicensis. The sequence goes on along the minus strand of JAKCOX010000033.1, from coordinate 5,430,097 downwards.
CTTCCAGGTCTTTTAATCTGATCACCCCTCTTGGGACTTGCAGGCTGATCTTCCTTCACTGTGTGGCACATTCATTGACATTTGCAATATCTTCTCCCTTCAGATCCTCATTCAAGCTTTTTTTCTGCTCTATTTCAACCTGGCAGAGGGAAAAGAGGGAGAACGTTTGTAGTGAGAAGGGAAAACAAAAGATTCAAAAAAAATCTTCCTTAGTGGCAGTTTGTTCCCTGCTCAGGTGAAGAAACTCTCAGTAAACCCAGAGGGTTGTGAGGAGAAATAGACTGAGGGGGAAAGCTGGATTTTTGTACTATGTTTTCAGACAAATCCAAAGTTTTATAAGTCAACAGTGTTATGACATCATTTCCAGAAGAGATAATGTGATGCAGAGAAGTAGTCTCATGTGATTTTATGTTCATTCCCACCCTCATCTATATTTTGAATCCAAACCCAGAACCAAATCTGCAGAGTGGAGATGGCTTCCCAAGCGACAGCAGACTAGACTCAATTTTAAAGTCTGCAAAGACTGTTGTATAAAGCAAGGAGATTAATTTTCAAAATGCACATCTACATTTGTGTTCTAAATTTCCATACCTCTGAAAACCCAGGGACAGTCCAACCTTTAACTCTTAAAAGGGATACTCAGGAAGGTCAAATCCCATCTCTGGGAAATTTAAGAGCGTACCAAAAGTGAAATGACAATTACCATTAAAAATACTTGCCATGAGAATCTTTTAGGTATCTCTCATCATTGCTCTTAAAGAAGGCATGTAGGATGCCAATTTCTCTGCTGTATGACCAGCTAACATGCAAATTTTGGCATACTGAGATTCCTGGCAGGAATATACATAGTGCATTTCCCCATCTGCTCCTCTCCTTGGGGCAGGCAGGAAAAAAGAAGTACTTCAGCAGAGAAATAACGTGATCCTTTTGTCTGCTGCAGCACTCCCACTGTAGCATCCTCTATGAAGAGCAGCAAAACTCGCTGTTCACACTCTTAAGAGTATCAGCTAAGCTCCAGTAGCTGGCCATGTGCATATTCTTTCACAAAGCAGTGGTATGGAAATGCATTCCATCTTCTTCTTTCCTCCCCCTCTACTCTGCGTTGGTCAGGCCCCACCTGGAGTATTGTGTCCAGTTCTGGGCTCCCCGGTATAAAAAAGACAGGGACCTTCTGGAGAGAGTCCAGAGAAGGGCGACAAAGTTGATTAGGGGTCTGGAACATCTCCCCTGTGAGGAAAGGCTGAGTGAGCTGGGGCTGTTCAGCCTGGAGAAAAGAAGACTTAGGGGGACCTAATTAGTGTTTATAAATATCTTAGGCATGGGTTGCAGGGGGAATTGGCCAGCCCCTTTTCAGTGGTCTGTGGGGACAGGACTAGGGGCAATGGCTGTAAGTTGGAGCACAGGAAGTTCCACACCAACATGGGGAAGAACTTTTTCACAGTGAGGGTGAGGGAGCAGTGGAATAGGCTGCCCAGGGAGGTGGTGGAGTCTCCTTCTCTGGAGATATTCAAGTCTCGTCTGGACGCCTATCTATGTAATATGAGATAGGGAACCTGCTTTGGCAGGGGGGTTGGACCCGAAGATCTCTTGAGGTCCCTTCCAACCCCTAAGATTCTGTGATTCTGTGATTCTGTGATTCACTGAGGGATAACCCACTGCTTGTTTGTCATGAGTCAGCTGGCTGCACAGAGCCTGGCATGTGCCAAATTCCCAACTCATCTGCCCACGTCGTACTATTTGTCTGCCCACGCTTTTCAAGACAATGAAGTATGCAAAGTAACCATGGTGACTGCCACACGCTCAGTTTTACCTTGTAACTGTAGTGTGCTGAATAGTTGACCCACTTCCTCACGTTTGTCTTGTCCTCAACAGAGATGGACCGAACGGTGGCTTTGGATGCAGAAGTGGTGGGCATGTCAAATTCCACATCGACATAGCGGACAAAACTGGAAGGCACTTCCCGGTCAGAGCCAAGCTCCAGGTGACAGAAGAAGCAGTGAGGATGGCCAGAAGCTGGGAAAAAAAAAAGAGTAAACAGATGTGGAAGTTGTGTTGGATGGATCAGAAAGCATAGCATCTAGGAAGGAGCAACAGCATCATGGAACTGCAAGAATCTGCCCTGCATGAACTAGTCCACAGCAAGTGACAGCATCTTCTTACCTGTTTCAATGCTCTTGAGGTTTCCAGAGGACTTAAACTGCAAAAAGGACTGCAAATCACTCTACTCTGCTCTTAGTGGGTGAAAATACAAGTTGTAAAGCAAGAACAGTAGGGTAAAGCTATTTCCCCTCCTCTGATTCCCCCATGTGTGTAACGTGCTAAGTACTTTGTGGCAGATGCTTCTGTAATGTTAAGTACTAACAATAAGGAAAGGTGGGATTTGGCAGATATTTCATGATTATTTGAAATTGTTAGCCCATTTTTAGCAAAAGAAAATCTATTGGATAAGGATAAAAGCAAATTTATGCAGAGCTTGTAAATAACTGCTTATTCTTTAATCCATGGCAGGGTGGCTAGGTGAGGAAGTAATCATGCTTAGGTGTAAATTATAACCTTTGTTATTATTTTCCCCACTTTGTTTTGCTGGGCAGGGGTAATGTTTAAAAATTAAAGTAAGGGCTGCTAATCAAGGTAGGTTGGTTTTACTTCTGATTGCTGCCAACTCCCTAAGCCCCTGAGCAAGTCATTTAAGCTTTAAGGTCCATGCCTCAGTTTCTCTGTCTACAAAATGAGGACAAGAGCCTTCAAAGGCACCTTTGGGTTTCTGATTGAAGGAACCCTGTTATCTAAGTATGTGTAAAAGACAGCAATTTATAAATAAATGACATCCTTGTCTGCTACTATTATAGGCTTTGGGATTTCTGAGTAGTTGTTCATTGGGGTAGTTGCTCTCCATACCGCTCATCAAGGTGTACAGGACAGAGACAAGGAAGGAGGAAGGCAAGCAGAGTAAAAGGAACAGGGTGGAAAAAGCCCAGAAGCTTCTCCTGTGAAGAAGAGGAAAACACAGTCTGTGCAGGACTTGCAAGCCCAGGCCTTGGAAAGGAAGTCAGCTCCTCATCCACAGCTCAGCTGAAAAGCTTGAATGAAGCTTGAAAAGCAAAATGTGGGATTTTGAGAGATTACTTGTCCCAACAGGATGAAATTGAGCAGTCTTTTGAGGGTTTAAGGATTACAACATCCCACAACCTCTGAAATAGAGCTGGGAAAACTATTCAACTCAGTGTAAGTCTGGGTAAAAATTTGATCTAGAGTCTACCTCATATTTACAAACAGTCCAGGCAGAGTTTCCTCATGACTGGAAGGTTTATAAACTTAGGTCTGTGCAGCAAATCCAATGAGAGGACATACAGAACCACAGCTAGAGTCAAGTTAGGAATGAGTGGGTGCAATATTGAGCAGATATAAAAGCTTGAGTTCTGCAAGCTTTAACATACATCACCTGCCCTTCATTGGGATTAATTGTTCCAGGCAGAGTGCTGACTTGGTTGCCCGGGTTCTAGAGTGAACTGGGGTGTCTCTCTGACAGTGCTTCCCAACTTTTCACACCTGGAGCACACTTTTTGTGGATAAAAAGCAGTGGCACACAGCAGGCCTTCAGGATGACCTCACTTGCCTTGGGCTAGCAGCAGCCCCACGGGCTCTCAGGGAGATGGTTGTGCCCTCTGGCACCACAGGGCTTTTGCTTCTGGACAGTTCCTGAGCTTGGCTGTGGTGGATGCACACAGGTAGTGGCAGTGCACGTCAGCTTCTGCCACAGGACGTGCAGGTGCCACTGCACAGACCTGGGAATTGCTGCGCTCTGGCACTGCATTATGAAGAAGCTTAAAAAATGGGTCCTTTCTGGGTCAGTAATTCTGTGTTCAGCAGCTCAGTACTGGCAAACGACTCCCAGTCTCAGGCTCCCCTTCCATTTGTCTCTCCCCTCACCCAGTACTTGTCTCATCAGACTCCTCATTGTAATGCTTTCCCTCTCCTTTGCCATGGGGTGCTCCCTCCTTCAGACTGCCTGGGCTGTGGTGGAAGCCCACAGCAGCATCCACAGCTACAAAACTTTGTTCAGCCTGTGCTGCTACACTCCTGAGCTGCCATGGGTTTGGGATGAACCCATGTCAAGGCAGCACTGGGAAGTGTTTAACTGGGCTTGAGCATGCTGCATGACAGGTGCTTTGGAGATCTGAGCTTTTAAACTCCTCATAATTACAACTGGACACATGGAACCAGCAACCACTCTTTAACACACCTGGATGGATATTCACAGGCTTAAAAAAAATAAAAAGTTTGGGGGGGGATGTTTCCCTCATATTCTGCCAGTAAAAACCACTCTGAACAAACGTGGAGTCCAGCGAGCTGCAATTGAAGCTCTGCAGAGCCTATAAATAGGTTTTCTTTATCAACTGGTGGTGGAAGCCCCATCCCTGGAAGTATTTAAGAACAGGTTTTGGGCAACCTGATCTAGTGAAGGGTATCCCTGCCCATGGCAGTGGGGTTGGAACTAGATGATCTTTGAGGTCCCTTCCAACCCAAACCAGTTTGTGATTCTATGATTCTATGTAAATAGACCCTGAGAGGCAAGGTCAGACTTACAACTACATTTGGCATGCCCTGTCATCGCTTTGAGATTCCCTCTCTCACATACCTCATAGGTCCTGGCCAAGACAGTGCTTTACAAGGCCCTTCCTTTCCCTGAAATGACATCTGACCTGACCGGAGGGGTGAGGACGCTCTCTTCCTCTCAGGATGTAAACAAATACTAACTGACCTGCGCTCTGCATGGTGACACTGATGGATAGATGCTCTGTGGCAGGGCTCCAACAGCAGTGCCAAGTCTGTGATGCACTTCTCACTGACACAGGGTGTATATAGATACAGTAAAGCCCCACACTAGGACAGACAAAATCAAGGCAACAAGAGACATAGATCAACATCTCAGAGTAGCGACGGTTAAAGCAGCATCACCTTGCAGGAGGCAGTAGAGCCAGAAGGTCTGGCTCTTCTCCTGGCTTGCTACTGGCATGTTCTGTGATTGTGCTAAAGTCTGGGGGCTTTCGTTTTCCCAGCTGCAATGTCTATATGCTATACTAAGATCTTTGGAGAGAAGATGCTGCAGAAGGCCCAATTTAATAGCATCTAGTTCCCAGAACTCATGCAGATGGCATAGTGAGATTTTCCTCACAAGCATGTTACTGCTCATAAACAGCCTGAGGTTAATTTTTTTGCTGCAATGTTTCTTCAGTTCCCAAGCTCTCTCTTCTTATGCCCTGTGCTACAGAAAATGTGGAGCCTCTCGTCACTTTTGTCAGTGATATTCCTCAAAATTTGTAACTTATGGTGTAAGCTGGTGTCATTGGGCTGAAGTATGATCCAAAATATTGAAAGGCTTGGATCACAGTTTTGCTGACTCTATAGCTCAAACTCAGGAAAAACATGATGTCCTTAGAAAGCACCATATCTGGTACAACACTGAACTTTCCTTCAGGGAACACTAAAGACAGACACTCCCCCAGTCACCCAGCTGTATTACTACAGTATTAATACTGAAATGTCCATCTCATTTGTAAAAAGCTAGTCTTGATCACAGAAATTAAGTAGAATTATCTATGAATAAAAACAAACCAAAGTTGTCTAGCTTTACTGGTACCAGAGCTGAAAGGCAGGAAATAGGATGACTGGCAGCCATGGCCAGAGGGATCAGCAGCAATGGCCAAAGGAAAATGATTTGAAAGTTTAATTATGAACACATTACTGTGGGTTTTATGTTTGTATGCTGTCTTCAGGTTGAAGCTGTATTTACCTGTCTGCGCTGATTACAGAAACACAGCCACAAACTGGGGTTTGGAAATGTCTTTTTTATCTTTTTTAATGGTTGCATGCTACCTTCTGTCCTCTTAAAACCCCCATTCCAGATACTTTATAGGCATTAGCTGTGGTGTCTGCATTGAAATATACAGCATTGGCCCAGTAGGCTTGGCAGTGCATGGAAAAGAAATCATACATGCTGGAACTACAACGATTTATCTGGTCCTGTCATTCAGCCCCACAGCATAGTATCTTGCCTTTGCAAGTCACCTGAAAAAGCTGCTTCTAGTAACAGAGCTGAGCACACGGAGATGTTTGATGCCTAAGTCCCACAATGTACTCATAGAAGCAGAGACACAAGGCATACTTTGGCATCCAGAAAACCTAAACCTGCTTTTATTGTTGGCAATGTTTGCAGGAAACATAAAACTACTGCAATGAAGGGTTGGATAAATGCTTCATGCAACTGATGTCCTTTGATACACTGCAGAGGATGAGTTATCCCTCACCATGTAAACTCAGTATACCTTATCTTCCAGAATATGGAGGTCCTTTGAGTTTATTCCTGCAGAGATGGTATGTACCACTCACCTGAGTTTTTGTCAGGCAGTCGGTTTATCCTCCATACGATGGAATTAAAGGCATGCTCATACTTGGCAGTTCCCAAAGTCACTCTCATTACCGGCTCAGAGCCAGACAGACTGGTTGATCCAAAAGCAGCCCCCTTGTTCACCTTGGCTTTCAAAGATTTCTCCCCCAGGACACTCTCCCTGCGGAAGTTCTTCACCCACTCGTGTGGCACCGGGTAGCGGATCATCACGTTTTCACAAGGGACCTGAGTTAAAGGGTCACGGTTGGAAGAGAACCCAGTGGACATCATCAGCCAGCTCTGTACCTCCACCTCAGCACCATTGATGCTGGCAGCTGTCCTCAGAGTAAAAGGCAAAGTTTTCTCAGCAAAGACAGTCCTGAATCGCATCAGTTCAAACCGGCAGGCATCCAAAGGGTTGAACAGGATAACACGGGAGTTATTAAACATATCCTCATCCACACAAGAATGGAACCGACAGCTGTATAATCTAATCCACTTAGTGGTAGTCGTGGGCATAATATCCTGCCTTGCAACTATTTCATTCCCTTTGATCAGGATATCGTTAAGGCCCAGCCTGCATTCTGCCAGGCCAGAAAGGAAGCTGAGAACGTAGATATGGGTCAGCACACTGTGCTGGAGAATCACACTGTCTCCTTTGGCCAATATGCCATGAAACTCATCCCGAACATCAACTGTGATTTCTTCTTCTTGATAATTTAGTCCCACTGTGCTCAGATCTGTCGATGAGGCTGGCAAGTTCATCAATGTCTCTTGAACAGCATTGATGAAGCTAAGGAAGTCTTGATAATCTGTAGTCCCAAGCTTGATAATTTGCTCTCTCTCTGCCGTGTGAGCAATGGCTGGTTTAGGCTGATACTTCTTTTTCTCCTTGTATGTTGTGCGGTCCAACCGCACGCTGTGTATCCTTCCATTCTCATCGAAGTTCTGGAGTTTGCGCTCTGAAATCTCATGATTGATTTCAAGTTTGAATTCCCTGAAAGGTTTCTCCAGTCCTTTCTCATAAAAAAGCTGTATAAATCCACTCTCAGTCAGCTTGACGTATATTGGTCCCCAGTGCCTGGATGACATAATGTTCTTCTTCTCAGGGATCCTGAGCATCATTGGCCATCCATCCTTTGGCTGAGCTGGTGCTAGGTTAAATAAGGTTGCATCCAGATCATATGGCATCATGGGGTCATCATCAGGCAAGGTAGGGCTGCTCACATGATCCGGGTCTCCAATCTGGAGTTGCTTGAGCTGCTCTACAGCATCTGTGTGGGTTTCACTTTTATTTGTCTCGTGGAAACTGATGGTATCAGGCTCCTTATGTAGAATAATGAGAGAGTCTCTTTGGCTTTTGCCTGGGGCACTGGAGACAGAAGAGCTTTTGGAACGCCTGTCTCGCTCCTCAAAGAATGAGCTGAACGGATTGATGGGTGAGGGTTGGACATCTCGAAGAGATTCATCCAGGAAGGGATTAGTAGCACTCCATGGGGGAGTTTCAACAGAAGGCAACTTGGTTAAGGAGGAGAGATCTAGTTTCTGAATTTTGGAGAGGTCCCCCAATGTGCTTTTAGGACGTTCTCTTTTTTTAAAGGATGCAATGAGGTTAAAGTTAACATCTGGAGTCTGTGTTTCTGCAGGTGGGGTGTCTGTTTTCAAGGGAGAAAGGTTCTGCGGTGAAAAACTAACCTCATTGTCATCAAAAGTCACCCAGCTGGGAAAGCGAACTGTGGTTGGGGTAGATGAATGCCCATTCATGGAGGTGTTGTTCAGCTGCCAGTTGACAGCCTCCATATCTATCTCTTCATCTTCTTGGAGAGATGAGGAATTGTCTTTAAAAAAAAGAGGGGAGGGGAGAAAATTTCAGCTAATTGTTCTGAAGTTACCTAGTTCCCTCTGCAAAAAGAAAGCCACAATCTGCACTACAGTTTACATGCTCAAGAAAGGCCTGTTCATATGCTGGGCAAGAAAGACAGTCAAAAGACTTGGCTAAAATGCTTAAAAGTCTGGTAAGAATTAATGAAGAAATGCACAGTTGAACATAGAAAAGGAATGCAGGAAGACATACAAAAGGAACAACAGCAGTGATTGCACTGCTCTCATTCCAACATAACGACCTGAAAAAGAAACTTAACACATGTTGCAGTGCTTTTTTAAAAACTCCCCTCTCTAAATATTCAGGCTGCATTTCTTCATCTATCTTCCATCGATTGCCTGTTTTGTTCCCTTTCACTCTTGTTCTCATTTCCCCACTTCTGTTCCCGCACCGTTTGTGAAGAATCCAGCAGGGAAAGAACCTGGAGGAAGAGCGCTCCTCCTCCCCTCTGTCCCCATATACTTGCCTGCACATTTGCTTTTAGCACAAAAGCACATGGGGACACAGTGGAGGCACCATAAACAGTATCTAAGCAGCATTTCTGCCCAGGGTCCGTTCAGCAAAAAGACTCTTTTTGCCTTACCTAATGGGAAAGACTCTGCGAGTCCTTGGATGTCTATGGAAAATCTCACAAAGAAGATGTGATCTAGGGATGTATGTCAGGATATCTTAAGTATGGGGTGCAGGGGGAAATGGCCAGCCCCTTTTCAGTGTCTGTGGAGACAGGACAAGGGGCAATGGCTGCAAGTTGGAGCACAGGAAGTTCCACACCAACATGGGGGAGAACTTTTCCCCAGTGAGGGTGCCAGAGCCCTGGGACAGGCTGCCCAGAGAGGTGGTGGAATCTCCATCTCTGGAGATATTCAAGACTCGTCTGGACGCCGACCTGTGCAGTATGAGCTGGGGAGCTGCTTTGGCAGGGGGGTTGGACCCGATGATCTCTCGAGTTCCCTTCCAACCCCTACAATTCTGTGATAAGGAAAAACATGTTTTTGACTTGTACTGTGGAAGCTGTCTTTGTCCTCTGTCAGGACATGACACCTTTGACCACTATTTTCCTCATCTCAGGCTCTGCCAAGACACTTCCCAGAAGCCTGCATCATACTTTGCTATTTCAGTCCCAGCTCCTTCTAGAAGAGATAGCTGCAGTGGTAAACAAGGTGTTTTCCCAAACGAGCATAAATTATCAGAGTTCAGAAATTAAAGGGTTTTCTTCCCATTTTCTTCCCATTGAGCTAATGAATCAAGAGTACTTCTCAAAACAAGCAGACAGCATGAAATTGAACTCGGTGGCTGCACCACGGGTTTGTTCTACCTATGAGACAGCACTGCTAGCTTTTGTGCCTTCTGCCTCTGATAGGTCCCATGTCTTACACAAGTCACTACTGCTCTCCAGTACAAGCAGAAAAGTGAGTGTAAAACACAATGCTTTGGTATGGCTGTACACCTGTGATTTCAGCATTTTCTACAAGCTTAACAACAGCAATAAGAAAAGCATTTAAGTCATTATTTAAATTGCCATGAGTTCCCAAAGAAGATGGGGCTTGATTGCCATTCTGCCTCAACCATCATAGAAAACTTGAATTTTTATTCCAGTTACCATTTAGAATATGAAATATGGAATATTCATGTTAGCCAAAGTCCTGCTATTATTAGTTCATTAGAATGTCTTGGATAACTTGATTTTCTGGACCTCCCATCCCAGCTGTATGGAAGTGAACCTTGTGATCTAAGGACAAAACACATCATGCAAGTTCTAAGGCTTATTATAATTTAGAATTATATACAAAGCAGAATGATACCAATTTGCTTTTCAAGCCACAATAATAACAAAACAGTAACAAGACTATCCATGCATTGTGAGGTATATTTGAAAATAAGTGGCACAATTTCAGTTTCTCAGATTTTCCTCTCTACTCTCCATTTCACCCCAGGCTTTGCACAATGCCTCTCTGTAGCCCCTACCGCTAGTTCCACCACTGGGTACAGCGATGCGTCCTTCATCTGTTAGGTTTTGCCAAAAGATTATAAACAGATTTGTGTGTGGGGCAAACCCAACAAGACAACTGGTTATCACCCACAACCACACCCTAAGTGAAAAAGCAGTAAGAAATCTGCCAAGAATAATCTGACGTTCAGATCATCCAGTTCATACCCTCTGTGTTGTCTCATGTCTTTCCAGCACTTTGGTCAGCAAGCATGCAGTCCTTTGAAGCAAAGCAAAGGCAATGAGAAGATGTGGTAAGAGTCTCTGTTTTTATGGTGTTTCTGGAAAAAACTTTCCCCATTTCTTTTATGACTTCTAAAAATCCTGTGTTTATAAGATCAGGGTTTCTTAAGAGCAGGCCACCTCTTTCCTGCCAGCAATTATCATTTTTCCTTTTCCTGTATCTTAGCTTTTGAATTGCAGAAACCAAATGTGATTCCACAAATAAAGTATTAACACTTCTTGTAAGTTTGAGAGAGGCAGATGAGAGGACTTTCCTGAGGGTCCATGTGAAAAACACTGAAATCACCTGAAAAGGTTCTTCCAGAACTGAACAAGTTTTATAAAATGAATTGCTTTATTTTTGAATCCAAACTCCCACAAATGCAGCAGAAGCATTAAGAGAAGATAAGTTTCATATATGTAATAATCTGTGTAATTTTATTTTCTAGGAAAGAAAAAACAACCAACAAACTGTTATGTGACTTGTTATGTGGAACTGTCAAATCTGGGAAGTGAAAGAATCTTTCCCAAACTAAAACCCAAAGTAAATTCTGCTGCTGCCGAAGAGCCGTATGGTTAGGTTTACAAATATCTGAAGAATACAGAAGTGGTTCAAGAAAAGACAGGTTTTTAGCTTTGTCTGTAAGAGAATGAGTAATAGCAGGAAGGATAAAAATAACAATATGCTAATGGATTTAAGCATCTAAAGAAAGTTCCTGAGAACTAGATGAATTAGTGTGTGTACTCCAGGAGAAATATCAGAACCTCTGATGCAAAGGCAAATATAGCATGGAGAAAAATCTTCTCATTGCTAGAGGATGGCATAGACAATTACTTCACGTGTAATGACACCAAGCTGAGTGGTGTGGTTGACACAACAGAAGGAAAGGAAGCCATCCAGAGGGATCTTGACAGGCTGGAAAGGTGGTCCCAGATGAACCTAAAGAGGTTCAACGCTGCCAAGTGTCGAGTGTTGCACTTGGGCTGGAAGAATCCCAGACACAGATACAGACTGGGAGAAGAGCTTCTTGAGAGTAGCCCTGCTGAGAAGGTCTTGGGGATTCTGGTGGATGAGAAACTTCCCATGAGCCAGCAGTGGCTCTTGCAGCTCGCAAGGCCAATGGGATCCTGGGCTCCATCAGCAGAGGGGTGGCAGCAGGGATAGGGAGGGGATTGTCCCTCTCTGCTCTGCCCTTGTGAGGCCCCATCTGGAGTCCTGTTGCCAGAGCTGGGGCCCCAATACAAGAGAGATGTGGAACTGTTGGAGAGGGGTCAGAGGAGGCACGGAGATGCTCAGAGGGCTGGAGCAGCTGCCCTACAAAGAGAGGCTGAGGGAGCTGGCCTTGTTCAGCCTGGAGAAGAGAAGGCTGCAGGGGGACCTCATTGCAGCCTGACAGTCTCTGAAGGGAGTTTATAAACAGGAGGGGAATCAACTTTTTAAAAGGATAGACAATGGTAGGACAAGGGGGAATGGATTAAAGCTAAAGGAAAGAAGGTTGAAATTGATATTAGGGGGAAGTTTTTTACAGAGGGAGTGGTGAGGGGCTGGAACAGGCTGCCCAGAGAGGGAGTGGATGCCCCGTCCCTGCAGGTGTTCAATGCCAGGTTGGATGGGGCCCTGGGCAACCTTGTGTAGCTCCAGGCATGAGGTTGGTGGCCCTGCATGTGGCAGTGGGGTTGGAACTCTATGATCCGTGGGGTAACTTCCAACCCAGACCATTCTATGATTCATAATTTTCCTTTCTTGACTTGGAGTTCCTGAGCATGGGTGATAAAGGTTTAAAATGTGAACATCCTTCAGTTTGGCAGCACCTCAGTAGGTCGGGAGAAGAAACTTGAGAAAGTGATTCCCTAGAAGAGCTGCTTCTTTTCGCAACTGTTTTTAAAATTCCTTTCTACAAAATAAATCAAGAGAACAGCTTGCTGATGGGGTTCGGCCAGTTTTCAACCCAGAGCAGCTCCTGACTGAGAAAGACTTGCCCTTCATAAAAGAAGTGAAGATGTGATTGAAGCAAAGCACTCTATTCTTCCTTCTTGACTGACTTTGCTTTCCTAAGCAAATTACTTTGATAGTTGTTTACTTTGCAAAATTAAAATACCTTTTAATTGTCTGACCTTGCCAGATTCCAACCTGGGAGGTTGCTCCAGCCAGCTACAAACCACAAGAGCAGATTTACCAAGGAGGTGAAGGGGCCAGTAGCTCTGTCTTATTTCCCAGTGACACCAGCATCATACGAGCTCTAGGACAAGCAGCCTCAGGCTGCCACGCAGCTATGCATCCCTGCATGGTGGCTGCAACCAGCCTTGGCTGTGCCTTATTACATACATACCTGAACATCATTACCAAGACATTAAATATTTGGAATTTTAAGTCCCCAGTGAACAGTAAAATGCCAACTCACGTTGTAAGTTGTGTTGGTTTTTTTCCCTCCACAGGCCTCTTAATGTTTTTGTTGGCTTTGCAAATGTTCTGTCACAAAATGGTTAATCATTTCAGTATGATAAACTGGAAAGCAACTTTGTTATAATGTATGTAGAACATCCTACTGTGATCTTCCTGTCCTGACTCACTACAAGGAAAGAAGGCTTTGGTTCTCCTTTTTGTAGTAACATCTTTTCATCAACCACCAGGTAAGTATCATGTTACTTCTGCCTGGGGGAAAGGCAGCCATCCAGCTACTAAAGGACACTGATACTGCAAACTGTTTATGACCAAAACAGTGCCACGGAAGTGGGAAGAAGATCTGAGAGTTATACAACCTTTTCAAAAGAAAGGCAGATAACAACTTTAAGAAATGGATCTGAGCAAGAGGCTGGATTCTCAAATTTCTGGCTATTTTGCCTCTTGAGAGAAATTAGCTCAGAGCTTCACTGTATGACTGTTTCTGTTATCATAGAATCATAGAATGGCAAGGGTTGGAAAGGACCCCAAGGATCATAGAGCTCCAACCCCCCTGCCACAGGCAGGGACACCAACCTCAGGCCTGCAGCTACACAAGGTTGCCCAGGGCCCCATCCAACCTGGCCTTGAATACCTCCAGGGACGGGGCATCCATCCCCTCTCTGGGCAGCCTGTTCCAGCCCCTCACCACTCTCTGTAAAAAACTTCCCCCTAATATCTAATCTAAACCTTCCTTCCTTTAGCTATCTGAGTATATTAATTTATGTTTCATTCAGATAACTCTACTTTACCCTTTAGTCTGTAGTACAGGCGTTCCCTTAACATGGTCACACTCTCCAGCAGGGTACTCACTTCCTTGATACAACCAGCAGCAGGCCCTCAGACAGAGTGATCACTAGCTACGTTTTCTGTGGGTATAGCTGGATCTATTGTAGGACTCATGCTGGGAAAGTAACCTACATAAAGTCCTACAAACATTGAGGTAGGCAGGTAAGACTTCAGACTTGGCCTTTAGAGATAGGCCAGGTTGAGAGGATGCCTGTAGTGTCCCTGCATAAGTTATGATAGAAAAGCAGAAAGCACAGATAAAATCTGGAGAATCATGGTCTAAGTTGTCATGCAGTTCTCTCCCCATAACAAAGGTTATTCTTTCACATACTTTCTGTGACATCTATATCTGTTCCTCTCCCAACCTGCCGGCCACTTTCCTCACAGCTTCAAAGTAGATGTTGAAGATGGAAGAAGAGCCTCCTTACAAAAGGACTATGGGGAGAACTAGAAAACTCCAAACCCACTGACCACCAACTCCCAACAGGCTGGAACATAGATTTGTAAGCGTTCCTGCAGATTTTGTTTGTCTCTTCAAGATATGATGTGCAGAAGAGATGACTGCTTACACAGTCCTTGCCCTCTACTCCTGGCTGCTGAACACAGCACATACAAAAATTTAACAGTAATCTTGTTCTCCAGCGTGTTGAACTGTTAATACAGAAGTTATGTTTTTAACCTCACACTTTATGGCACAGCTAAGTGACATCTCAAAGTCATCACAGACTACGTAACCATCAGGTTACAAGATGAAAGACTGAAGTCACAGACCTGATCTTTGCAGTTCACTTTCTTATTCCTTCTCCTCCCACTTGACATGCTTCTCAGATCATGTTGAATGGATTCATCCTTAGATAACTCTTTAGTTCATCATACTCTGTCATATTCTACCTCTTTGAACTGGGGTATCTAAATTTAGGCCATGTAAATCCATGGCCTGATTAAACCTCATGCAGTTTTATCCCAAATCTGTACTACATATTCTGGTCCCAGCACTGGGTTAATGACTACTTAGATATGATGCCTGTTGCTTGGTTAACTTGTAAATTCACCACACGTCCCAAAAGAAGTTTAATTGTCAAAAGAAGTCAAATCATCTGAAGCTGCAAAGAAGTTTTATCACAGAGCTTCCAGCTCTATTTAAAACACAACGAAATTAATCTACATTCAATTAAATTATCCCCAGGAGTCTCTAGTCTTTATAAGAACTGTTGTATTTCATTTTAAATGGAAGTCATCATGCAGATCCTAAACTGAAGATGAAACAAGCAAACTATGACTCAGCCTGTCACAGCTAGATTGCAGCAGCCCTTGTACTGTAAGAACTGTTGAAAAGGACTGTCCTCCATGTACTGTCTAAAGGACCTTAGAAGTTTTTGTGGACTTTGTTTACTGAAGTTTGGCTTCTTATTATATATCTACACAAATGTATGCATTTATGGAAAGGTAGGAATACTGCTTTTCAGGCATTGGTGCTTACTATGCTTCACTGCCCTGTGTCTCCTTCACTCATGCTGCCTCTTGCTGCTTGGAGAGGGAAAAGGAACATCTTCCCAACCTGACCTAACCATTCAGAAACTGCTACCAATCTACTCATAAGAACATTGGTAGTTGCAGCTGGAAGTCTCACTGCAACCAGCAATCTATGATGCTGTTTGAGTGTCTTTTTTTTGTTTCACCCATTTTTCCTCTCCTCTGTTTATTCAATGGGAGAAACTAAATGAAGACTGAAATTCAGTCAGAGCCCTGTTACTATTCCTTGAGCAAAGAAAATGTTCAAAAATAACAAAATCAGTTTACAACTTAAAACTTTCCTGCATTATTTCATTTAAAAATACTCAATATTTTTATTGTGTTACATTTACTGAGTTCTTGAAAAAAACCCCACCACGTTTCATATGTAGTATGGAATAACTGAAACAATGCTTTAGCAACTCATAATCTATGTACAGCTCTCAGCTATGCTGTCTGCTCCTGACTCTAACTATCTGTAAAAGTTTCTTACATGTTTTTCTGTCTGTATTGTGCAGCAGGCTGGGCAAGTCTTAAAACCAAGCACCTGTAACACACCTCATGTACAAAACTGGTACATTAAGATTCCTACAGCAAATATCCATACTTAGAAAAATGTGTTTTACAAATACACGACTGACTTAGGTTTTAGTCTGTAAACACTTAGGAGTTAGTGTACTAATACTCTTAGACAGAATTACAGCCAAGAACACACACACAACCTAACCAGAAATGACCAAAACCTTGCAGCAAAGATATATATATATATAGCTTTGAAATAAAAGTGCCTGTATGCCTAGGTTTCCAATTAATACCAATTTATCATTTGAACAGTAGATTCCAAATTAGACACAGTTCATTTAAGTCATGGACAAGTTTGTTAGTGTCTTGAAACTTAGATCTTCATGTCAGGTAGGAATTACATGGTGATAAGTTAGGGGCAATCATGCACTTTAAAAGGGAGTAAAACTCTCCTAGTTAGATGACATTAAGTACTCTAAGAAAAAGCATTGTTTATTGCCTAAACCCAGCTTTGTTGTTGGTTTGGCTTTTTTTTTCCTCAGTAAAGAAATTGAAGCAAGTAAGTTCTGTTCTTTTAACATACTTAGAAACATTTGAGCTCTTCTGTGATGTGTTAAACAATGGTAGTGAATGGGTCCCAAAACTGCTATGGAAAAGAAGGTGGTTTTGATTTAAACCCATTTGAGTCGCAGATCCAGAAAGCATGTTAGTCCTGAAGATCAGTTCATGTGCTGGCCAGAAGGTGGTACATTAAGACTGATGTAATTAGAAGAACTCATCAACAAGATTTTTACAGGATTTAGACAAGACTATACCTGTTCAAAGAATTCACAATACATGTGACCTAATACCTTTGTTTTATAATTAAGAATAATTTGAGCCAAATTGTGAACAGATCTCATGTAAGTGGTGAAGAAAGCTTTAAAACCTTCTTGCTTTTCCTCAGAACGTCTTCCTCTTATATGCTCACACAGTAAACATCTTAGTAACTAAGCATACCTACATGATTCATTACAAAGCAACTCTGTTTCTATCCCTGAAGACATGGGACTGACATATTTTTACCAGTAAGTCACCTAACTTTGTTCTCAGCAAAGGTGTGCTCAGTCCAGAGGTTACTGAGACCATGACTACACCCTAGCCTTAGTCATTATTACTACCATTGGAGTACTTGCACTCCCAGTTTGGCTAGGCTAGACAAACCCAGTGTGTGAGGGGTCAGAGCAGAGCTGGGAAGCACAAACCTGAACCTGTTTAGGCAGAGGGATCAATACCAGAATGACAGGTTCTCTGGAGAAGAATGAATCTCTCTATCTTTCATCCAAAAGGAGAACAAAGAGCAGACAAGAACAACGGAGGAAGACACACACATGGCATTTTTCAGAAGCAGTTCCTTTCAAAGTACACTGATGAAGATAAACAAAACCAATTTGCCTCTTAATGTACTTTGGACTTTGCTTCTTTCCACAGAGGTCTGCTCCACTCTCTGATTCTAATCAGCAGTACGTACGGCATACCCTTCGATAACGGAACCACCACTGAGACAAGGCCATGTCACCTGTGAAGAAATACTCTAAGAATGAATAAGGAAGGAGAAATGTTCCTGCTAGCCCTGGCTGTTTTGGGAAGTTAATGGTATTTTGCAAGCAGAATAAATCTGTAGCAAATCCTACAGATGCAAAGGCAATGCCACTCCATCTTGAATCACAGAATCACACAGAATCACAGAATCTTAGGGGTTGGAAGGGACCTCAAGAGATCATCGGGTCCAACCCCCCTGCCAAAGCAGGCTCCCTATCTCATATTACATAGATAGGCGTCCAGACAAGACTTGAATATCTCCAGAGAAGGAGACTCCACCACCTCCCTGGGCAGCCTATTCCACTGCTCCGTCACCCTCACTGTGAAAAAGTTCTTCCGCATGTTGGTGCGGAACTTCCTGTGCTCCAGCTTGCAGCCATTGCCCCTAGTCCTGTCCCCACAGACCACTGAAGGAGGTGATACTAGCACCCTCTGAACAAGGTCTCTTTTGCAAAGAGCAGTTACATAAATCTATCACACACAGACAATATGCTGCTTCATTATGCCATAATGTTACAAGCAGTATATGATGCGCTGGTATCAACCTATAGAGGCTTGCAGACCCCTTAAGTTCTGTCTGCAGTGCTTGAGATAGTGCCATGTGGAATAAGCCTTACATTTGCAGTGCCAGACTGCAGGTGGAAACGTGCTGGCTAGTGGATCCTCTCAGAATTTGGGGCCCCATTAAGCAGCATAACGTTTGACTGCAAAGCAACACACTACGGTTTCATGCATCGAGTTGTGGATCCAAAAGGCAGTTGCAATATTGCATAAGCATGGGGCTCTGTTGAATAAATGCAAGAAATTTTCCCATAGGCATGGGAAAACTGAAGGCAGGTGTCCATCATGTACGTTAGGTGCCTGAAACACTCTGTGTTTGCTTTTGGCAGTCCATCAGTTCAGAAATTGTACAGGTAGTGATCACAAATGGTAACACCAGTTGATAACAACTTGGCAGTCAGTGCAAAATTACCGACTGATCTCTAATTCCTAGGTGGGCAGTTCCTGCATGACTGAAGCCAACCTGACCCCAACTATCTGCTCGGTCTTGTGCTGATTCTGTAGCAAGAAAAGACATGTCAGTACACAGGGATGTTGAATAAGCCTGTACTGGCGCTCAAGTCACTGCTCAGAAAAATCAATGATGGCCATCACAGCACATCAGTTAGAAAGAGGCAGGACAAGGGGTATCAGGGAAAGGAGGAGTGTGTTTTGCTTGATGACCGACATAGAAAGGAACAAAATAAAAAACTGTATTGGGAGACAAATATTTCAACCTCTATAGGGTAGAGAAAAAAGGGGGGAGAGGAGAAGGAGAAAACCCAGACATTTGTTATTTCACATCTTCAAAACACTTCTGGCTCACCACAACATGTAAAAATAGTAGCACTGCCTTCCGCATCTCTGCACTCAAGGCATTTCCCAGGATCGAGTTTTATATCATATCCAGTCAGCAGCTCACATCCTGTCCACCAGATTTGTCTGCATACCTCAGGTTATCTGTGTGAGAGGTAATCTTACACTTGCACACTAGCCTTAACCCCTGAGCAGTATCAAAAAGGTTTACAAGTTATGCCACTGGTGCTATTGTAACCCAAAGACCCATCTCCCCAAGTTCTAACATAAGGCTCTCCAACTAGAGTGACATACTTTAATATGATGAACTGTAGAGACAGATCTGATCCACAGACAACACAGCTGATACATACTTATAAACTGGAAACTCACAGTGCTCCACTTTTGCCTGAAGCTTATGCTAACATTGCCCCCCATCCCACAGCTTGTTATGCAAACATTTCCTGCTTAAAGTGCAGAGAAGACCATGTAAGTATGTGAAGGTAGCCAGTTTGGCCAGTCTGTCTTGACTCAAAGCATACTGGGAGACCCAGGCTACAGGTGGGGATGCTCAATAAAAAGGTGAGAGGAACTATAACACAGCCATGTGTAGGCAAATTTGTTTTTCTTTAATTTCTGGAGGGATTTTTGGCACATAAGACAAAGGACTGATGGAGACTAGCTGGAAATAGTGTGAGAAAACAGAAATGACAAGCCTGATCTATGTGTAATGCCTGACCCACATAGATATCACAGGGGATGTACCCACCCTTACCAAATAATGATAATTATGGGTGCTTGAGAAGCAGTTTGATGCAAAGATAGGGCATGAGAATGAGCTGCAAAAGGCTTGGGTGCTCATCTGAACTATGTGGTTGTCCAAGTGACCTTCAGCTAGCAATTTACACCCTCTCTGCTCAAGTTTCCTCTCTGCAGCAAAGCAAAAATACTGATGAGATGGAAAGTGTTAATGGCTGTTGTCAAGTGCATTTGTTGAATAGGCTATCTTAGGTCACGTGAAAGCTTGTGGGCTTTCTAGGGACCCTGCAGAATAAATGGAATCACAGAATCACAGAATCTTAGGGGTTGGAAGGGACCTCAAGAGATCATCGGGTCCAACCCCGATGATGGAAGAAGCAAGGGAAGTCCTGTAGGGAATAAAATAATTGGAGAGAGAGTAGAAGCTGTGACCCCTGGCTGAGCAAAACTTAACTCATGCATGGCAAGGAATTTCCTTGTGCACTGGCTGCTTTCAAGAAGGTATATCTGGATGAGAATAAATAGCAAGATGGAGAAGCTCCAGTAAACAGCTAAGACTGGATGCTTAAGTAGAGGACTGGCTGTGAACTGCAAGAAGAAATGCTGCACATTTGCTTCGTAGTGTTTCTTGCTCCCATACACTATGCAAGAGAGCACTGCCTGCATTACTTAGAAACAAGGTGCCCACCAAAAATACTAGAGGCAAATCAAAAAGGCCTCTATTACCAGCCAGCAATACTCTCACCTGAGGCCTCAGTATGACAAATACTCTTTTTTCTAATGAGAAAGAGTGAATGGCATGGTTCTCCCTGCAAAGACTGACCTGATATTAATTGGGGGAAAACCTGATAGAGAGAAAATATGATAAAAATAATATATCTCTCCAGTTCTCAACTAAAACTATCATGTGAATTAACGACTTAAAATCCATTCCTTTTTTTAATGTACCTGCCTTGCATAATGTTGGAACAGGAAAAATTATGATCTGGGAGACACATTCTTGTATGAAAACAAAATACAGAAAATACCCCTATTATTTTGTTAGAGAAAACAAAGTATTTCATGCCTGGTTGTGCTTCAAATAAACAATAAAGACTGGAACATAGAAAGGCTTGAGACACTGAGACTGAGTGGTAAGGTGGGCTGGACAACATTTATACAATGGAAAGAGATTTGGGAAGTTTTCCAGGAGTGTAATGTGAGCATGGGGCTGCTCCTCACCTTGGGTCTGTAAGGCTGTGAAGACTATACCTGCTATTTTAACTATGCGCCTGAAAGACTAAATATTTTCTTAGGTAGAAACTGGGCTAACAAAAGTAGGCAGCTCAGAGATCCCAAAGAAGAAAAGCTTTGCATTGAGTGAAAACACTGAGAGAAACCCTGTTGTTTCCAAAGAGTTACCAAGACCTTGGAAAGCAAACTCTCTGCTGCTGAAATGTGCTTGTTACAGTCAGACAGGTGCTGCTTTATTCTGGAAACAAACTTTGTCTTGAAAATGCATATTACTCTGTTGTTCACGTGGTTTCTGGGTTGAGTCAGGATGCTGCATTGCTGGTTTTCACCTCTTGAGGCCTTTAAAAAAGATGGTTGAGGGAGACAGGACATACATAGTAAGAAGAAATATTCCCACTGGTGGTGACCTAACTTCAGCCTCCTTTGTGTGGCACAGTTCTCAGTTTCTGCCCATCCAGGAAAACCATAGTGATGCTACAAGGGCTCTCTTTCAGAGTGGCTTTAAAAGCACTACTGCATGGGCAGAGTTCACAGAATCACAGAATCTTAGGGGTTGGAAGGGACCTCAAGAGATCATCGGGTCCAACCCCCCTGCCAAAGCAGGCTCCCTATCTCATATTACATAGATAGGCATCCAGACGAGACTTGAATATCTCCAGAGAAGGAGACTCCACCACCTCCCTGGGCAGCCTATTCCACTGCTCCGTCACCCTCACTGTGAAAAAGTTCTTCCGCATGTTGGTGCGGAACTTCCTGTGCTCCAGCTTACAGCCATTGCCCCTAGTCCTAGTTCGTGCCTGCCCTGCCAGTCTGACAAGCATAACCACACTACCCACAACTTCAGCCAACTTAGGAAACTAATGGAGCTGACCCTGCTCACCCTTTGTAGGCAGATGGTGGAAGGACTCCCAGTGAAGGCAGAAGACTTGTCAGCATGTTCATTCAAATAACATTTTACTTAACTGCTCCTGCTACACCACCCTCTGGCCCAGTCTGGGAGTCCTGTTATCATCCCATGGTGCTATCAGCACCTCATCTCCAACCTCAGGGCAGCTGCTGACCAGCCCAGGGAAGCTGCTACAAGGGAATGACTTGCTTTAGGAGGTATTGCTCTGATCGATGAGGTCATTCTTCCCTTTCCACACTCATCTGTCCCAGGCCTGGAACTCCCTCATCAGCGCAGCCTTTCCTTCAGCCCTGGCTCCTACCAAAAAAGCCCAGCTGTTGTCCTACTGACAATTGCAGGAAATCAACAGAACAGAATACAGGGCTGTCACCTATCTTTTGTCACTGGGAGATTTGTTTTTCCTTTCTGTACGTGTGCGTGGAGCCACTGCAGTACAGGGGATTATTCAGGGTCACTCCACAGAAGCAGCCAAACAGAAACAATCCAAAACAAGCCATTTCTTCCTCTCTCCCTTGGGCCCTGCTGGTGTGATTGCAGCTAACAGAAAGGCACCAGCCTCACTGTTAAATGTGAAAGTTTGACCAAAAGAGACTCACGTGTGAAGAGTGGAAAGGAGTAACTCATGATGTTAGCACAGCACTCTGTGGTGAGAAGCGAAGGGGAAACCCACAGTTCCTTCCTCTCTGCACAAACTCTAACTTCTCATCTTCCCATCTCTATCAGGCATCTTTCCCTGCAAGCTGGGGACAAACAGAGGGTGTACAGGGCCCAAGTTCCCTATGCCAGTCCTGCATGCCTTCTCAGCCATGCTGATTTCTTACTGTTAAGTTTTAGCTGCCCCCATCACTGCCTAGTCTTGGCCGTGTGTCCTCTTTCTTCCCCAAATGATGCTCCCCATTCTTTTGATGGGCATGCTGAGGGGGAGGGATTCAGCTAGTGGCTTTGCCAGGTCATCTCTTTTCCTTTCTAAGATAGAAACAAAGAGTGGGAAACATTAAAAAAACCCTGTGGAGAAGTAGAAACCCCAAGTGTCAGCCATCTCAGTGAGGCCCTTGTTATATATGTATATGCACATGTCTATACATGAGAGACTGTCAGCTTCAAAGCTGATGAACAAGGAATCCTGAAAAGTTCTTGTCCTGGGGCAGTAGGAATTAGGTAGGGTGCAGGGGTTGGATGGGACAGGGCTCTGGCAGTGTCAGGGCAATACATGTACAGAATACACCACAAAAAGCTAAGTGGAAATAAATTTCTGCGTTCCTGAAATGTGGATGATACCTAACAGCTCTTCAGGGTACAGGACAAGACTGGGGAGGGAGGAGGATGGACAATGTGATAGAAAACTTAATTGCCTGTATCACCAAACTGCGTAGCTGGTTTGGTGGAGGCTGAGAGACAAGAGCGGCTGAGCACAGAATGTGACTGATGTAAAGGAAAACAAGAGGGGCCTCACAGCTGCTGTGCCCTGTAAACAAAGCACGGCTTTCTGAAGGGACATGTGAGATTTTGCAGAAGAGCCCTGAAAGAACCAAGGCCTGCCCAAAGGAAACAACAGGGATCAGAGAAAAGAGGAACGTGGTATCATAAGATAAGGAATTTACTAAGCTTGAGAAGAAAGGTACCCAGGCTATAAAATGAAGAAAATAATTATTAATGTATCCCTATAAGCAGATCAAACGGACATTCAAGAAATGAATGGGCAATAAACACTTAACAGGTAACTGAGGTGCCCTGGGGCATTATCTAATTACATAGAGGCACTGACTGGTGGAGGAGATTTGACAGGAGTCGCCTAAGAACAACATCACTGCTACAGACAAGAATCACAGAATCACAGAGTTGTAGGGGTTGGAAGGGACCTCGAGAGATCATCGGGTCCAACCCCCCTGCCAAAGCAGCTCCCTAGCTCATATGACCGCCTCTGGTTGCTACTGAGCATTATATCCTAACACGCTGTTCACTTCCTAGGAAAAGAAGCTTTTTCCCTTCACCAGAAGCACAAAGTATTATGGAAATGGGCTGTGGGGAGAAATGGGGATGGTTTTTTTTTTGCCCATTGGTTTATTTTGATGTGGTGGGTAAAGTACTTAGACAAAGCATCAGAAATAGATGTCAGATGAAAACGTACCATCGGTGGACTTCTACTAGGTTAACAAGTCTAGAAGAAATACTTAAAGGGGCTTAGGAACGTGATGTAATCTGATCTTCTGTGCACCTCCCCAGTTCACAGGTTCATACCACTCATCTAGGTCACATCACGGTCACATGGTGGACACAAAAAGGCCAGTCATGCAGATAAGGATGCTCGCCTCATGGAAACTTTTGAATTTAAAATGGCATTTTTGGGTAGGATTTGTTAAGAAACACGCATATGAGCACTTGGAAGTCCTGAAGAAGAATTCTGTCTTTGCTCTGGCTTAATGAAAGCGTGTTTCTGCTTGGGACAAGGAAAAGAGGTTCTACTGGAAGGGAGTGTGTTTATTTGAAACAGAATCTTAATGTCCTAGAAATGCTGACCGCTTGGAAGATTAAAACCTGTATTTACTAACTCAGCAGTATCCTACGATCCTCCCTGCTAAATTTCCCCATCATCTGTGCACCACAACGTAAGGGAGCAACCCTAGAAAACAAGATGCCTACTCGACCCATGACAAGCTCTGCGCTTGAGCTCTCTGAGCTGGATCTGAACAAAGCTCCGCTGATGCTTTTGGGTATGAAAACATCCAAAATGGATATGAAATTTGCTTCACCCATCAAGCAAACTGAAAGCCAACTCTCAGCATAGGATCTGCGCAGCTGTCGGACAGCAGCAGCCCGACCGTGCTGGGGTAAAACCAGTGGCACAGAGCCCTGCGAGAGAGCCAGGGCTCCTTGTGAATAGTTCCATCAGGCAACAGGAAGCAATTACCAAACCCCAGCAAAACCTAATTATGCCCCCTCTCCTCCTCCTTCACCAACTCTATCATTTGGGAGAAGCCAGAAATATTTTTCTCAGCTCCCACTTACAGTTAAAACATAAATTAAGGGGATTTTTTTTTTTCCCCCCTCTCCACCTCCCTCCCCCTTTAAACTTAAGTCTCTTCTTTGTGCGGGGCCTTTTGTGACGGGGAAGAGGCTCTGACCGAAAGACAACCGTCCGGCAGACAATAAAGCTGCCTGCAAACCAGACGCTTTCGGATGGAGGCAGGGATGGCAGGCAGAGGCATTCCCAACCTGTTGCTATAGCAGCGGGGTGAACGGGGGCTGCTGGCTGCCCCCACCCCGGAGCTGCACCCCCCCTCCCCACATAGGGGCTGCCCTCCCCCCAACAGGCACTGCGCCCCCCACCCCTCCCCTCCCCTCTCCCGGGGCTGCCCCCCGCCGCCACAGGCTCTGCTCAGGCAGGAATGAATAGGAAGAGATGTTAACCCCTGCTTGCCCCCTGCCAGCGAGGGGAAGGAAGAGGGGATTGCTGTGCCGGGGACAACGGTGTCTCCTCTGGACGGGGAAGGTAGCAGGAGATGTGAGGCACGCTGTCGGTGCGGAGTGGCTTCCCACGAAAGGCGTTCCTCCGGCCTCCTTGCCTGTACAGACAAGCCTTGCCACTAAGTGGGGAATTTGAAACAGATGGAAAATAACAAGCACGAAACAAGGTTAAAAGACGTGGTCCGGGCATCCTTCTGGGCCCACCAGGAATAGTGGAGGAAAGGCGGGATGCCCTTGGTCCCAGTCATTTCCCAGGAAGCTCTGGCTGGGCAGGGATGCTGCGCTCATGGGTGGGTGGGTCTGCAACTTTTAACACGCGGCAAGAACTAATCCTGCATGTTTTATCCCTTTCCCGAGCTTTGGTGTGAACCGTTAGCAAGTCATTTAATGGAAGTGGAAAACACAGGAGGCATTGGCTGTATTATCCTCTACAAACTCAGGGTAGAGTTTACCAGGAGAGCAGTTACTGGAGTCCTGTGTGCTGTGACTAACTTCTGGCTCTGAGCAGCGAGTCTCTCTGTAGGTACATGCAGCTCTAGGTTATGCAGATTTATATAGTCCCCACCTAAGAATCGGTGCCCAAACAGAAAGCTTCTGGAAGCTTTTGTAATAGGCATGACTTTTTCTTTTTTTTCCTGATCTAAAATGGGATGGGGGGAGGGAGCTCAATTACTATCCTCTTATTTCCTTTTTTATTCACTATAATACTGGGTACAGAAATGGAGGGACCAGCATCCAGCAGACAAAGCAATTCCCTTTTCAGCCAAGAGCAGCCTTACTTCTGGTTCGGTGGGAGGAACAAGGAAACTGTTTACTCCAAGAGTTTGTAAACATTCATGTAAGTACACCAAAGCGTGTTTCTTCGTTGCCTTTCTGGCCTGCTAAGCAGACTGAAAATCTCTGGAGAACAGGAGCTCTCATGAGAGCATCTGAACTTCAGGTCAGGACAGAAAGTCTCCTGGATCAGCATTCCTGACCACATTGCAGTGATTCTCTGTTGGCCCCAGCTGGAACCTGTACATGCTGAGGCAGCTGCAAATCAGACAATAAGCTAAGATCAACTAAACAGCTTTCAGCATTGGGAAAGCTCTGGAGTTCAGCTTAAATTTGTGAAGGAGAAACGTCAGGTTTCATCTACATGACTTCTTTAACTTCCTAGCAAGGGACCACCTGGAAAGGGGAGGTTCCTGTCTGCCTGTGGACCGGCAGATGCCAAGCAGATTTCACCACTCACCACAGATGCTCCTCAGGCTGGTGGGGCTGCCTGTGCTCTGCGTGATGCAGAGATGTAAAGCAGAACTCCGGTACTCTGGGAGCAGCAGTTTTGCTAGAGACAAAAGGGAGCCTCTCTCTTGCTATGCCAAACCAGTAGGAGCCACTTTTAGATGGAAATAATTATGTACATGTCATTTATTGTCATCTGTAAATGTGTGGTGCCATGAATGGCGTTCTCAATGGCATGTAGTTAGGGACAGTATCATGTGCTTGGGTTTCACTCAGGTCAGGAGGGGTCAGAGGGAAGTAAGGCAGCATCCTGGGATGCACCTTGAGAAGCAGTGATTCTGGAAAGGACTGGGATGATTACTACTTCTGGTGCAATCCTGAGGCTAAAGAATTAAATCTTAGGATTTAGGAAGAGAGAAACATGAAGTGGAAGGGAAATCATTTCACTTGCATGTGTAGCAACCACAGCCTGGTTCCTGGTGGACTCGATCCTTCCTCCAGAATTCAGGGATATAGAAAAACTGAGGTGGGTTCAGAAAAGATCCCCAGCTACAAAGGAATAAAACCCTTACTGCACAGCAAAAGAGAAAAGCTCAGTCTATTTAATCTCCTCTGCAGGAGACTCAGGAACAATCAGTCTGTAATCACCTACACAGAAAATTAGAAAAGAAAAATTGCTGTGATCTAGTAAGTGATATGTGATAGTTGGAAGGCAACATGGAGAAACTGAGATTAGAAATAACGTGGAGTTTTAATAGCAAGAGCAATTAACTGCTGAACTGATTTACCAAGAACTCTGTGCAGAGAAGTCCCACATCTTGGGAGTGGTTTAGGCAGATAAGATTATTCTAGCTCTCACAGGAACTGTCAGGGATGTGCTATGGTTTGTGGTACGCAGAAGCTCTAGCTACATGATGGCTTTAAAGCTGTTTTGACCTTTTAATCTGCATGGGAAAAAATACAGCAACGGTTACTGAAGCAGCTCTAGCTCACTCACCTGTTGCCTAACGAGTTTACAAAGAGCTGAATGAATTTTAGTGCTGCTCCCTCACAGCAGAACATGAACGTAACTAAATTAGGTACAGAGAGTTGATCAAATTGAGCATTTTGGAACTGGCTGTAAGGAATGGAAAGCAGAAGTTACAAAGAAACCCAGGACAGTATTCAGGAGGCCAAATATAATCATATCTGTGGAGGATTTCCTCACACAACCTGATCTCATAGTGCTCAGAGATTACACGCTCCTATACATAATGATACCATGGTACAAACTGCTGTTTGAAAATAACAGAGGGGGGGGGGGAAAAAAAGGAGCTGCATCAAATTATCCTTTCTTACAGCTCACAACTGCACTGAATTTTGCTTTTAGCACTTCAGAACTCGGCTCCAAACGTAGACAAGTGTAAAACCAGCTGCTTATCCCTGCATGCATGAGGGCAATGCATTTCTTGTGTTTTCAACAAACACCAAAACCACTGGAGTCTCTTAACAATGCGGCACTTGACGAATCTGAATCGCTCACTCACCCACTGAAATTCTATCCAGAGCAGTTCAGAGCTGTTAATCTTACAGCAAAACCTGCTTCCAATCCTCCCCTTTCTCAAACACCTCAGTGGGCAGGCACAGATCTCTAGGATTCCTTCAGCAATATTTGGAGGAAATGAATATTGCTTCTTTTTTTTATTTTCTTTTTTTTTTATTTTCTTTTTTTAATTTTCTTTTTTTATTTTCTTTTTTTATTTTCTTTTTTATTTTCTTTTTTATTTTCTTTTTTTAAATTTTCTTTTTTATTTTCTTTTTTATTTTCTTTTTTTAAATTGTCTTTTTTTATTTTCTTTTTTTAAATTTTCTTTTTTTTATTTTCTTTTTTTCTTTTTTTTAATTTTCTTTTTTTTAATTTTCTTTTTTTGTAATTTCTTTTTTTTTTAATTTCTTTTTTTTTTTTTTTTTTTTTTGGTAGCTTTCAGTTCATCTTCTTACACCACAGAGGAGCTTTTATCAACAAGGAAACAGCCCGCTTTTCCTCCCTCGGATCAGAAAAGAAATAACCTCCCACAAAAGTTCACGAACCAAACTGCTCTCCTCCCCCACATCTTTCTCGGCTTGAAACCACCGCGCCTTTGTACCGGTGCAGCGGGCACTACGCAGAACACACACAGCATCCTGATGTAAATTGTAATTTACACAGCTTCCCGACCCCTTTTTTTTTTAAATCCCTCGTTTCCCCGAGGACCGAAAGCCAACCTTCTGCCTCATCCTTACCAGTGCTCACTGCATAAAAACTCCTCCTTGTCAGTAAAACTTCCCTAAATCGGTGGCATCATGCGACGTTACAGGCGGAGATGCTTCTTCCACACTCTACTCTCTCTGTTGTCCATCCATCAGCCATCCTTCCGCCTTACCCGCCCTGCTGCGATACTACCTCTCTCCTAAATGAAGTTCAGACACTCCTCCTCCCCCCACCGACAGGAAAACCGACACCCGGGTGGCTCCGATGAACGGATTCCCTCCTTCGCCGCCCTTACCTGAGGCTCGGATAACTTTAGTTGCGCGGTGCCAGCCGCTGGCGTGTCAGCCGGGCTGGCTGCCTCTGCCTGCCTTCGCCCATGGCTGCCTGCTGTGGGAGTTGAGTGGGGAGGTATGCGCCCTGCGTGCCGGAGCAGGAGCCGTGGCTCGCCGCCTGCCAATCAGCCCTTCTCCGACCGGGTGGGCAGGGCGGAGGGATGAAAAAATGTGCAGGTTCAGATCTGGCACACCCAGAAAAGCAGGAGGAGGGAGAGGGGTGGGAAGGCTGGGAGCAGCCGGCTCGGCCAGCATGAAAGTTTGTGTTAAACAGAAAAAAAACCCCTAAGTTTGGGGGGGGTTCTTTTTTTCCCTCTTTTTCCCCTCTCTTTTTTTTTCCTTTTTTTCCCCTCTTATTTCCCTCTTTTTTCCCTCTTTTTTTCCCCCTCTTTTTTCCCTCTTTTTTTTCCCCCTCTTTTTTCCCTCTTTTTTCCCTCTTTTTTTTCCCTCTTTTTTCCCTCTTTTTCTTTTCCCTCTTTTTTCCCTCTTTTTTCCCCCTCTTTTTTTTTCCCTTTTTTCCCTTCTTTTTTTCCCCTCTTTTCCCCCTCTTTTTTCCCTTTTTTCCCCCTCATTTTTCCCCCCTCTTTTTTCCCTCTTTTTTTCCTTCTTTTTTCCCTCTTTTTTTCCCCCTCTTTTTTCCCCTCTTTTTTCCCCCTCTTTTTTCCCCTTTTTCTTTTCCCTCTTTTTCTTTTCCATCTTTTTTCCCCTCTTTTTTTTTCTCTTTTTTTCCTCTTTTTCCCCCATCTTTATTCCCTCTTTTTCTTTTCCCTCTTTTTTCCCCCTCTTTATTCCCTCTTTTTCTTTTCCCTCTTTTTTCCCCCTCTTTTTTCCCTTTTTTCCCCTCATTTCCCCCCCCTCTTTTTCCCCTCTTTTTTCCCCCTTTTTTCCCCTCTTTTTCCCCTCTTTTTTCCCTCTTTTTTTTTTTCTCTTTTTTCCCTCTTTTTTTTTTTCTCTTTTTTTCCTGTTTTTTTTTTTTTTTGAGGCAGCAAAACTAAACCAAACCAACCCCCCCAAAACATTTCAGCTGATCACCTTGAAGAAACGCACCAGGCTTCTCCCTGTGTCACCAGCTGAATCACAGTGTCCAGTTAACTCTTCAGACTCCAGCTGGCTTTAGAACTCAGATCTTCTTTTGTCCTCCCATATGAATTGGTTTGGACTTACACCACATTGGGTAAATACAGAGTCAACTTTTACATGCAAAGTAGTTACCACATTTTAAAGAATAAGTTGGTCATTTTTAATCTCTACTTTTGCACTGTCTTGGAAAGACTTTGCTATGTCTCTCAAACTAAAGGACAGAAATTGGAGGGTGGTTTCTGATCATTGGAAACATATGAGATTCTAGTGCAGTCTTGCAGAATCATAGAGTCATAGAATGGCATGGGTTAGAAGGGACCCCAAGGATCACAGAGCTCCAACCCCCCTGCCACAGGCAGGGACACCAACCTCAGGCCTGGAGCTACACAAGGTTGCCCAGGGCCCCATCCAACCTGGCCTTGAACACTGCCAGGGACGGGGCACCCACCCCCTCTCTGGGCAGCCTGTTCCAGCCCCTCACCACTCTCTCTGTAAAAAACTTCCCCCTAATATCCAATCTAAACCTTCCCTCCTTTAGCTTTAATCCATTCCCCTTGTCCTGCCATTGTCTGCCCTTTTAAAAAGTTGATTCCCCTCCTGTTCCTCTGCTCCCTTCAGGGACTGGCAGGCTGCAATGAGGTCCCCCCACAGCCTTCTCTTCTCCAGGCTGAACAAGCCCAGCTCCCTCAGCCTCTCTTTGTAGGGCAGCTGCTCCAGCCCTCTGAGCATCTCCGTGCCTCCTCTGACCCCTCTCCAACAGTTCCACATCTCTCTTGTATTGGGGGCCCCAGCTCTGGCCACAGGACTCCAGATGGGGCCTCACAAGGGCAGAGCAGAGAGGGACAATCCCCTCCCTGTCCCTGCTGCCACCCCTCTGCTGATGGAGCCCAGGATCACATTGGCCTTGCGAGCTGCAAGAGCCACTGCTGGCTCATGTTAAGTTTCTCATCCACCAGAATCCCCAAGTCCTTCTCAGTAGGGCTGCTCTCAAGAAGCTCTTCTCCCAGGAGGGCATAAAAATCCTATTTTTAAATACCAAAGAAGACAAATTGATGACAGGATGTGTCCATCTGCAGGGGATTAGACTTCACGGTCCAGGAAGTTCTTGCCAGTTCTTCCCATGAAAGCCAAATGAAAGAAGGAAATCTAACCTACCCACCAAGCAGCCAGGTCCACCAACACAGAGTGCTCTGCCTGCCAAATACACTGCTGGGTCTTTCCAAATGCCCCATTTGAGCCCACCTTGTCTCTGTCCCTGCCTTCACCCCTTCCCCAAGCAGTCTGGATCTAAGACTGACAACCACAGGGACAATCTGTCAGTGCCTCTGACCAACAGCCAGCATCCTTCCGGTCTGTTGTGACATTTTTAGGGTTACTCAGGTTCCTCTCATTTCCCCTTAGAGGTTACTATGGGAAACAAAACCTGTTTAGGATTTTGACACAGCAAGGAAAACAGATTGTTTGAAGGCAAGGTTATCTGGATAATTTGGAAATCATGCCAGGAAGCATCTGTCTTACAAATAAATTATTGATATGATATCTAACCATTAAAATCCATCAGTATGGAAATAATTTGAAGTACAGTGAATTAACCACAGCAGGTTAATGGCTTTATGGTTTGAATGGTGGAGTGTGACTGTGCAGAATCAACAAGCTACAACTTTCAGGATTTAGTCTAATGGCAAGTGTGAGCTAAATGATGAAGGGGGAACTAGATGATGGAATGAGTGACTACATGATCAGGTACTGTAAGGAGAAGAGTGCCATATAGCAGTCTTTCAGGTGTGAACAGTGCAGAACACCATGCAGCAAAGCTACTACCTCCTACCCTGCAGAAGAGACACAACTGCCTTATTAACGGTGTACATTTGTGTGAGCAGGCCAGGGGGCAGAATCAGGGCTTAGATACATATCCTCAGGTAAAAAACCAACACTGACTGGCCACATACTGTCCTCCTCTTGTAGCAGACTCTCCATCTAGGCCTTTGCAAATTCGAGCCTAGACTACTCACCTGAAAATAGGTAACTGATACCAGAGCTGCAACATTTGTTTTCTAACATCCCCAGGTCTGCCAGCCATGAAGCTGTCCCTTAGGCAACCCTGTCACTGCTCACTTCCCTCCTGCATCTTGTAACAGTTTCAAATAGCAGATGGGGGCTTTCTCTATCAGTGTAAGAAAAAGCCCTTTTTGTTTCACAGAGGCTAAAAAGTATCAGGCTCGCAGCAAGTTAAGGCTAAGGCACAAGGAGATGGAGAAATTAGCTCAAGGACAATTTGCTTGAACAAGAACTTTTAAAGGTGTTGGGCTTAAACAACATGCTGGCTGGAAAAGTTGAAAACTCAGATCTGTTCTTGTGACTTTCCAGATGAACAACTATGTTTTTCTTATTTTATCCTTCCTCTCCTCAGCCAAGGGAAACCTTTATGTAGATAATTTTGTCTGCTGCTCTGCCTGTTGCCTTGATCTTTCTGTGTGAAACAGCAATGTAAGATGATCAGGGAGATGAAGTCATCTTCCCCTAGACTCCTTCTTTTGTTTCTTGTTCCCAATTAAAGTCCATAATTAATCTGGCCACCATGATGGAGGCACTGCATGGGGTGCTGGGATGTCATGGACATACTGAAGCTAACTTGTTTCTCAAGAAACAGAATTCCCACCCCCCCCACCCCTCATGTGGTACTAGTCTCTGGGTCCTTTGTCTGATAAAAAAAAAAGGTTTCAAATGTGCACAGCAATTAACTCAAATTAGGAGTAGAATCAGATTTGTGAAACAAACAAACTGATCTGCTATTCCAAGAATACAGGCACTGAAGTGCTGTTATCATCTCTAAGCTGAACAGCCTTTGTGAAAAATCAGAACAATAAACTCACTCCAAAATGCCTGTCAGGCTGGTGACTCAGGCTCTCTACCTGGCTGTGGGAAACCTAAGTTCAACTCTCTTAGTGCTCACATAAGAGCTCAACTTGAACTTCACGTCCATCATCCTAGGGAAGGACCCTACTCACCCTGCTATTGCCAGTTTGGGGCCAGACTGTCAAAACCCTGCCTTGGACCTTGATGGAACTTCCCTCAAAATCACAAAAAGGCCACAAAACTTTTCCAACAACCCCCTGCAGAAAAACTAAATACAGCTGATCAATATCAGGGGTCTAGTTCATCCACTCTGAGACTTTCTGATGTTTGACACTTCTTTGGCAGCTAGTGGTGTAGATAGCTAACCAGTGGAGCTTTTACTGCTGGGGCCTATTTGACAGCCCAATGGATCTTATTGCAGAATAAATCACTGAGCAGTCTCTAAGCGTTCTTAACTAACCACGACTAGATCTAGTTTTCATCAAACCTCACCAGGCTTTATTCATACACATCCTTATGAAATATGAAAGCCTGTTTCAACTCTGTTTCCTGAGGCATTTGAAGCACAGTTAACAGATAAGGACTTGTTCTGAAGCAGTATCTTGTCACTACTGGCCTGTGTGCATCCTGCAGCAGTTGAGAAAGAGAGAATGAACCAAGCCCAGCCTGTACAACTCAGGTGAACACCATCCCACCAGCCCAGTTTGGCTTGTGTTGATAACTTGCAGCCAGCGACTTCTGAACAGGAGCCATCCAAAGATCCTTTCCTGGGAGGAAAAGATGGTGAAATTAAAGCTCAGTGGCCCAGGACACGTCTCTGGCACACCATCCTAGCAGCGTAAGATGGGCAGGATATATTCAAAGCAAAAAAGAATGAAAGGCAGCAAGAAACATTAGGAGGAAAGATTAACTGAAGGCCAGATAATCCTCAGCTATATAACACAGGGCTCAATCCAGGCACTAGTCAGAGCTAAATATGACTTCTCATGACTGGAAGTATGAATAGTCAAACCCACTAATACCCAGGAGCTCTGTGAGACATGGTGTCAGATGGGTTTCTGCTTGTTACATGTTTTCCACATGGCTGAAGCAGTGTTTTGCCAGTATTTCAGGTCTGTGAGAAGAGTGTGTAGAGGTGTTCACAGGCCACAGACCACTGCCCACTGGTCCACCATCTGGGGACACTCAGAGATGCCTGCTTCGCTCCCAAGCGTGCTCTAACCAGGCCTGCTGCTTGACTGCAAACCACCCTTGCTGAGCTTAGAAATGGATTCCTTCAGGTCCATCTCCTATCACACATCACCAGGCCCTCCTCCCCGACTCCAAGCTGCAGGCAGGAGCTTTGTCCCCCTCAAAGACGAGGCTGTTTCAGAAGAGCCTGAGAACATCACATTCCTCACGTGCTGGCTGGATGCCACCTGACAGAAAAGACTTCTCCTCGTGCTGAGAAGCAACCAGTGCTGCGGGCTGGAGACACCTGGATCTGAGCACATAGAGAAGGTTGGAGCTGTCCAGAAAGCCAGGGGTGGGACAGAGGGGTTATCTGCAGCATCATTAAGCCCTAGTTCAACGGGCCACTCAGTTGGGTTTGTCTGATGCTCACCCATCCCTTCCAACAAAGAACGTGACTGTAGCTTGATGTCCTGCAAGAGGCTACAAATAAGAGCATATACACACACACACAAGTATATAGAAATAGATGCAATTCTATGTATAGACACACAGAAAGGAGGAACACCCTGGCTCACCTGCTGCATACTTCCACTGCCTTGTGACTTTAAGGCACAGAAAAGGGAAAGGCTCACATGCTGCATAAGCCAGTGCCTGGAGGAAGGAACCTGAAATCTTAACTCCTGACCGTAATGAATGGAAATCATACCACTCCCTCCAGTGCAGTAACACCAAAGGGAACAGAAACGTAATTTGAAGAAGCAGCAAAACCAGTGCCAAAGATAATGCATCATCCTCAGGATTAATGATGAACAAATGCAATTTAAAACTCTGCCCTTTCATTCTTCTGGAGCCATGCAAACTCCAACATGCTCAAGGAATTACCCATTTGTGAAACAACTCCTAAGGCTTTAATGACTATTACAAAAACCTGTCTGCTTTATTTGCTATTATTTGTAATTACTTTATCTTCAAGTGAAAGGTGGTTTTTAATCAAAGACTCACGTGCAGTCCGCCACAATACACAAAAGTTACACCTATAGTAACTTACTCCTGGTTGGAAAAAGAGGACCACAGTGTTTGGAAGTGCAGAAAAGCGTCACTCACCTTAATGACAGACATTGCATAACCAAGTTTCTTTATGCCAAGAGGACATTTTGGCCTATTACATTTCCCAGCAGGTTGCCAACACAGACAGTACAGAGTGATTATAACAACAGGGTGTAACCAGCTTTACTCTCATCTGCCACTCATTTCCATGGGATGAGAGCGTCACCAGGCTAAAATCAGCACGCTGCTGAATCACTTGAGGGATGCTACCAGTGACTTACCTTGAGAGCAGCAGTTACACCAAGAGGTGGCGGTACCCTACCTTGCCCAAGGAGACGAGTTGCAGAGCCACTAATTGTGTTTACAACACGAGAAGCCAAACAAAGGCTTCTCACATCTGAGGTATCACGGTTGACTTGTCCAGGTCATGGTCTGAATGGATGATGGGGCCAAATAAATTCGCAAGCCCAGCAACATGAAGTTTAATGAAGACTTGTTCAGTCAGCCTTATTAGCAAATATGCAGTGCCTCAGGAGGAGGGGCTGCTCTGCTTTCAATAGGACACAAAGGCTGCTAATTTCTAATCTCTGCTCCATTTGATGCTCTTTACAATTCACAGCTGAATTATCAAGTATGAGAAGCTGAGGAAAATAAACAAGCAGCTGATAAAGGCAGCCTTTGTGTTCCAGCTTCTGATGGGGAAACCACAGAACACAAAATTGTATTGGAGGATCTTCACTGTTCCCACAATCCTACCTCACCATTGGAATTACAAATTATTTTATCCTTATAGTGCTTGTAATAAAGAGAATTATCCACAGCCCTGTCATTCATCACAGAAGACTGAGAGATAGCAATGAACATACTATGGCCATTTAAGCCCCAGTTCACTGTCTTAGTGATAACTAGGCAATTACACCATTTTCACAATTTGTTCACCATTTTCTACAGGTGTTGACTTGAAATCTACTCTGAAATTCACTGCACTGGCAGATCTGGCATATGCTTTGGACACATTCTTAAACATCCCCATATATTCAGCATTGTTTCCTTCTCTGCAAACATCTTTCCTTTAGGTTGCATATAGCTAATGTGGAAACCAACTTTATTAAAACACATTGCAAAAACAACTCCATCTATATGAAAAAATAGAGAACACAGCATTTTCCAAACAAAGCTGCGATTTTCAGAGTTGAAGGCTTTAAAAACAAAACCCCAAAAACCCAACCAACCAAAAAACCCCAAAGGATTATAAAGGAACTGTTAAGGTTCTTAAATTTTGGAGGGAAAAAAAAGTGAAGAATATTTACCTTCCAATGATTACTATGCAATTAGATTAAAATCATAGAATCGCAGAATGGTCTGGGTTGGAAGGGACCCCAAAGATCACAGAATCACAGAGTTGTAGGGGTTGGAAGGGACCTCGAGAGATCATCGGGTCCAACCCCCCTGCCAAAGCAGCTCCCCAGCTCATACTGCACAGGTCGCGTCCAGACGGGGCTGGAATCTCTCCAGAGAAGGAGACTCCACACCCCCTGGGCAGCCTGTCCCAGGGCTCTGGCACCCTCACTGGGGAAAAGTTCCTCCCCATGTTGGTGTGGAGCTTCCTGTGCTCCAACTTGCAGCCATTGCCCCTTGTCCTGTCCCCACAGACACTGAAAAGGGGCTGGCTAATTCCCCCTGCATCCCATACTTCAGATATTTATAAACATTGATTAGGTCCCCCCTCAGTCGTCTTTTCTCCAGGCTGAACAGCCCCAGCTCTCTCAGCCTTTCCTCAAAGGGGAGATGCTCCAGGCCCTTCATCATCTTCGTAGTCCTTCTCTGGACTCTCTCACCCCCTGCCATGGGCAGGGACACCCTCCACTAGCCCAGGTTGCCCAAAGCCCCATCCAACCTGGCCTTGAACACTGTCAGGGAGGGGGCAGCCACAGCTTCTCTGGGCAACCAGTTTTGGTGTCTCACCATCCTCATAGAAAAGAATTTATTCCTTATGTCTAATCTAAATGTACCCTCTCTCAGTTTAAACCCATTACCCCCTGTCCTGTCACCACACACCCTTGTGAAGAGGTCCTCTCCAGCTTTCCTTGTAGGCCCCAACTGGAAGGCTGCAATAGCCTTCTCTTCTCCAGGCTGAGCAAGCTCTCTCAATCTGTCTTCACAGAAGAAATATGTCACATAACATGGCACAAGAACTTATTTTACACTCTAATTTTGGCTATATAACAGGTTTAGTGCAACTTTTGCAAATCTGCCTGTATTATGTGGCTCTCTAGCATGTTGCATGGAGCACGGTGGGTGATAGCACTATAAAGCATGACAATCAGTTGGCTCCAAAATATGTTCACTGACTTGAGTGGCATCTTCCCAGTTAATGTGGGACTGCAGACATGGTATTAAAGAGCATAGGAAATAAAGACCTTTTTTTTTTTCCCCTCTGGGGAGGAGTGGGAGAGGTAATAAGGGAATAATTTAATTAATTTTGAAAAATGAAAATATCCAGAAATTTTTCATCCAGAAAACTGAATTTTAAAGATAACACACTTTAGAAATCCAGAGACCAGACTCGAAGTCCTAGTCCTGTAAGGTGCAAAAAAACATCCTCACTGATGAGATAATGAAACTGCAGAACACTTCAGTGTGGTCTTAGCTAACTGCTAAAACTGGTAGGTACTTTCTCAAAGAGTACCCTTACTTCATTACTTTGCAACACTGATACTGTAGTTATCCAGTCAGTGAACAGAAATGTAAGTTCTTAACCAGAATATGGAGAAATTCTTCTGCACACAGAAGTGTCTTTCTGCCAAGTAAAGGAGGATGACAGTCCCTTTACCCATTTTACTTTCACTGCCAGAAGGTAAGATGTAGCAGGTTCACTCACTAAAAACAAGTTCAAGCAGCCTGCATCCCACTTCTGAAGCATTTAAGCTATTTCAAACTGGAAAGGAGCAGAGGTAATGCAGCACCCAACAGAGGAAAAATGGACAGGAAGAGAGAAAATCCTGAGGCAGAGGAAGGAAAAGGGACCTTGTGGGTAAAAAAGCACTTCTTAGAGGTAAGTGATGGATTTTACAGGTCTCAGCAATGGAGGTCAAGTTTTTCTCTCCACTCTGAACCTCTCTAGATCATAAGTGTATAAAAGTCATGTAACATTGCAAAAGAAACTCTGGCCAACAGCAGAAACTTTGGTAAAGCCCACACAGGTGGAAGTTTTATGCAACTTTGTTAAGATGGTGTTTCAGTGCAGTTTGGACAACAGGCAGGCTTTTGGGTTGTTCAGAAAACAGCACCCTTTATTAAAATCTAGTAAACACACAAGGCTGGCATTCCTAAAAGAGAAGAATGATCTCACTTATGAGCTTATCTACATACAATACAGCAGTTTCTAAGTAAAATGATCCCAGAGCACCACATGGACTTCACTAGCTTATGTATAAATTTTGTATGGTGAAATAACAGTCACCTCAGTGAAAGAATACCAAGTCATTCAGAAAGACAAGCAAGTGAAAAATAGCTTTTTCTCCATAAAACTCCAAGAACAGGTAAAAAGGCAGTATCATTTACAGTTAATGCACCTAGATCAGAGCTGCCTTTCACCAGGAAGGCTTTGCTGACTCCCTTTCCTCTTTAGAAAGTACTGGCACCCAGAAGGCTCAAGACCCACCTTAAACTTTTCTGTAAAGCAGGGAATAGGCTGGAGCATGTAGATTAAAGTTGTTCTCTACCTAACACAGTAAGAAAGAGTTTTAATTCGGCAGTAGAGCCTAGCCATACATCCTCATATTTCCTCCCTCCTTACTTCTTCCCTGGAAAAAGAAATCAAGAGGCACCTGAGCTTGGCTTTAAGGTCCAGGAGAACTCTGATGGGACCTGGTCCCATGCTGCTTGGCTTGAGATCCCCTTGGGAGCAAGGCCCAGGAATTAATGGGTTAATCTCAAGTGCCTTTTTTCACTGAAGAGCAGCTCGATCCTTGTCATATGATGAGGGATATGTTGATTCCAACTGATCCACTTTTCCTTTCATCCAGCAGACAAGGAGCAAAATCCTTCTCCCTTCACACCTGTTTGCTCCATTAGTTCAGGTTTGGGTTGTTCAGACACGCAAGACAAACTGGTTTTGTTCTGTGGATGCAGCTGGACTGTCAATCTCAGCACAGCACTGCTAACCCTTTCGCCCCAGCAGCACCCCAGCCCCCGGCCTGTCCGGGAGCAGCCTGGCGAGGGGACGGAGGGCAGAGCTGTGAAGCCTCAGCTGCAGGCAGCAGCCAGCTCTGCACGGGTGCAGGGCAGCTTTGCAGGGCAAGGGACAGGGCTGTGAGCATGCGCACAGCTGGGTGTTGCAGCCTCTAGAAGCCCGCTGCTCCGGTGGCCTTCACTGTGAAACGCCATGGTCTTACTGTGAGCACATGGAAGAAACTGCCCAGCTCTTCAGCATCAAAGTCTCTTGGTAACTGAACCACTTGGTGAAAGTCGATCCCACTACAGACACCTCTGCATTTCCTTAACCCCCTTACCCTCCCAGTAGCCCCCATTACCACTCCAGCATCACTCCCACGGGAACACTCATGTGCCTCACCTCTGCTTTGCTCCTGAGATGCCATCTGGTGTCGATGCCTCAACTACTGGCACACTGACCTCTCTTAGCTAGCCTGCTCTGACCTTTTTAGGAAACCAGTTCATTTGACACTGGACACATACATGACCCATCAGGAAATCAATTGCCTTTCATGATGTTTAACTGTGCTGTGACAAACAGGCTTGTCTCTGCAAGTCAGGGACACAAAGCAGCCAGAGGAGCTGAAGTAGATTTCTGAGGAAAATCAAATCCTGTAGCATCAAGCCAGGCAGATAGTCTGATCACATCATGGGGAGGCTCTCATAACTGTTATTTATATCTAAAGAATTTGCAGTAGCACAGGTTTTAGCAGAGATGTATGATCTTAACGGAGTCCCAACTACATACTCATGCTGTTACTCTACGTGACTGCATTGTCACTGCTTCTGTAGCCATGCTAAATCAAGCAGAAAGCTGCTTGTGAATGACACAATCTGTATTTACCTTAAGGCCAGACATACCCAGAAAGCCTGAAGTCTACCATAAGCAAGGACTGACCTGAATACACCGAGGTAACAACTGCACAGCCCTGCTGACACCTTCTCAGCTAAGCATAGCAGGCTGCCTGGTTTCAAACACGGCCTTTAAAGCAGTGCAGCTTGGTGGCTTTCCCACAAAGAGTGTAGCTTAGTGAGATGGAGAAGCATGACAAAGACTGTGGAGTCCAGTTACAGCATTTGCTGAAGAGACACACCAGCATTCAAAGGGGAACAACGTACACACAACTGCATCAACAGAGTGAAATGCCTTTGTGTCCTTCCCTCCGTGGAGATGAAGAGCTCAAAAGATTTGCAGGGAATCCTGCAGGTCTCCCAGGATACACCATAGTTCATGCTAATAATGCGTTGCTGGAGGCAACCAAGCCTGAACAAACAAATCAATCCGGAGGAGGAGTGATAGGTTCATGAAAGCAAAGGCTCCAGTAAAGCCCCCGTACTTCTTTTGTGTGAGCTTTCCCACCCAGACCCCAGTTCTGGCTGGCTGATGAAGGGCCATACCCAGAGGAGGCACAGCAAAGCACCCTGAGCCAACCTCATGTCCCGTTTTTCAGAGCCAACTTGCTGTGCTGGGGAGACAGCTCTGGAGCACTCTGCTGCCCTGAAGGGCAGCGAAGCTGGTGTGTCGAATGCACCAATACCCTTCAGCTGTCTGGGCTGCTGGATGAACCACGTGCCATGGACTCTGTACCCCACTGGCACGTGCTCCCCTTCCAAACTGATCCCGCATGCCTGCCACACAACATACAAATGCACAATTGGGCAGAACAGAGAAGGCACAAACATGTAGAAATCCTTCTGCTTTTTGCATGGAATGGACATTTCCATTGGGCATTTCAGGAGAAGGATCAGACTGCAGGTTTGGAAGAAAAGAATCAAGAATATTCTTGGTATTTATGCAAGAACGTGAATTTATTTCACTTCAAGACAAAACTGACACTCTTCTTGCCACCATACTTTTCTTCTAAGAGCATGTATATCTCAACACCACTCTTGCCATTAAGGAACCTCATAAAAGGTTTTCCAAAAAAAGAGGATTTATTTCAGATTGAGGACATACTTAAAAACATACGTCAAATGGTCTAAACTGGTACAGAACTAGGTACCTGTTCTTTGTGTCAAGACAGAACTGTACAGATTTTTTTAACTCTCAGACATCTGCAGCCAATGACAGTAGGGTGTATGCCCTATCTTTTCTGAAGAGTCACAGATCTATCAGAGCAGTCTGAATTCAGACTCAGAGTTACCCTGCTCCCTCCAGCCTTGCCAGTGGTACAGTGAACAGCCACCACTGCCTTCATGCTGCCAGAAAACCAAGACTTTTAAAGGTCACAGAATCACAAGGTTGGAAAAGACCTTTGAAGATCATCAAGTCCAACCAATCCCATCCTAAGATAAACCAGATCCCTAAGTACCTCATCTCCCCTTTTTTTGAACACATCCAGGGAAGGTGACTCAGCCCCTCCCTGGGCAGCCTGTTCCAGGCCCCCACAACTCTGCCAGTGAAAGGCTTTTTTCTAATGTCCAATCTAACCCTGCTCTGGGGCAGCTTCTTGCCATTTCCCCTTGTCCCATCTCCTGTCCCCTGGCTGAAGAGACCATCACCCACCTCTCCACAACCTCCCTTCAGGTAGTTGTAGGTGGTGATAAGGTCTCCCCTCAGCCTCCTCTCCTCTAGACTAAACACCCCCAGCTCCCTCAGCTGCTCCTCATAGGATTTGCCCTCCAGCCCCTTCCCCAGCCTGGTTCCCCTTCTCTGGACTCGCTCCAGAACCTCAATGTCCTTCTTATGGTGAGGAGCCCAGAGCTGGACATAGCACTCGAGCTGTGGCCTCACCAATGCCCAGTACAGGGGCACAATCACCTCCCCAGACCTATTGGCCGCACTAAGCTCTGTAGAGGGACCCCATTTCCTGGCCAAGAAGGGATCAAGCATATAAGACACTTTCTCTGTTTACATGCCATAAGTCTGAGGCACTTCAGGACAAGGGATAATAAAACTTAATGGAAATCCCTGCGATTAACCATACAAATTTTTGAATTTTATGTCCATTTTAACATAACCTGAAACCTGTGAAAGTGGCAAGTCTAAGCTT
Organism: Laterallus jamaicensis coturniculus; assembly: GCA_022605575.1. Taxonomy (NCBI): domain Eukaryota; kingdom Metazoa; phylum Chordata; class Aves; order Gruiformes; family Rallidae; genus Laterallus; species Laterallus jamaicensis. The sequence goes on along the minus strand of JAKCOX010000033.1, from coordinate 5,387,925 downwards.
ACCATTATCTGCATTTCAGATAACAATCAAAATAGCTGCTTGCTGAAACACCTACCACAACACATGCATTTTATATTATGAGTTACCCTTTGTAGTAAACACTGATCTCCTGTCCTACACTTCTCACTTTTGGCATGGAGCACTTAAGTGTTAATTTATCTGTGTTTATGCTGCTCATACATTACATTACTCCACTGCTCCAAAATCCACCTTAGGATGTTCCAGCAAACTGCACTTAGTAATTACTGTGTTTGTGAAACGATCAACAAACCCTAGGGCTGGAGCCAAAAGGTGTCTAGTACAGGCACCTACCTTCTCAAATCCTACCCTCACTGAGGTTTTAGCCAGTGAGGAGATTCCTCCAGGCAGCAGCTGCACCCACAGCAGTCACAATCTCAGCCAGTGCTCGGTGAGTTTATGCCTCACCAGTGTGCACATACGCAATACCAGCTAAAAACACAAAGGAAATGGCAGCCAGTGGTACCAGGCCACCATGTGCAGCAGACAGCTGGCCACCCTGTGCTGGGGATTGTTTGCTCTGCCTCCAACAGCTGATTCCTGCCAGTCACAGCCCTCTGGTCCTTGCTCCAGTCCTACCAAGGGTGTTGGGGGCTCTCCTGCAAGCAGTAGCTCCCACACGCTCAACAGGAGGCAGACCAGAAAGCCTCCAGCTTCTGCTCTTCTCTTCTTGTCTTTCCAGACTTTGCTTCTCCCCTCTCTGCAATGGAAACAAACCCTGTCCCCAGCTGCCCTCACACTCCCACCCTTCACTGCAAGGGGCCCATGCATGGGATGCTGCAGAGACAGGTCCTGTATCCTCTGGCATAGTGAAGCAGAAGGCAGTAAGGAGGGGAAAAGAAGTGGAGGAAGAGGAGAGGGTCTCCTGACCACATCCAGAGCTCCCAGGCACATCAGGCACCTCTCTTACTATCACCCACTCCTGCCCACCTCCAGCTCCTCTCCCTGTGTGCCTCACCTCAGGTGAGTCCACAGAGGGAGGTGCTGAAGGCAGGTTTCTTTGCTTCACTCCAAATGTTAGCTTAGTTATGTGTGAACTATCCAGCACGTAAACCTGATGGAAAAGGACCCTGCCCTCATCTTTTAATTTTCAAAGCAGGTTTAGCTTCATCTCTGGTCTAATGCTTCGGTCACCGAAATAAAAATATTAAGAGATAACTTATTTTTTCAGTCTTTCAGTTTAATTTTTGTCTACAACTAGAACTCATAATGGAGATAAAAGCTCAGTAAAGCCAACACAGGACTAGTTGGCCTGGAAAGCTGGGTTTCAGTGGGCCTTACCTTCCTCACAAAGAGTCTTTGGTGGTAATGTTACACACTGGAGCTAAAGCAAACCATATAAATGTGTATACAAAGAGCAAGGAAGTAGGGCTGTGGTGATAATGAAACATCTAGACATTGTGCCAAAACTAATGAATACTTTACCACTGCTCTTTAGTAAGAAGTGGTAAGTGCACAGGAGGCAGGCTGGATAACCAAAAGGAGGGAGTGGAAATGGAAATTAACATTAATGAGGTATGAAAACATTTTGGATAGGTTACTGTTCTCAGATCAGGAGGTCGGATAAGCTCCATTCCTCAAGTCTGAAAGAACTGACATATATAAGTACAACTTTCTTCACCAGCATTTGAAAAGATTTGGTTCAGATGAGGATGGCACCATACAACTGGTGAACAGCACATAGAGTAACTCTGTCAGGGGTAAAGATGCTGAAAGTCTGACTGCAGTAGTATGCAAGGCTTTGGAAGGAAAAAGTGAAAAGCAGAAGATAAAAAAGGGAATGGAAGCTATCTTTAAAAGAGGTACCTTGTTCCAGCCATACCTAACAGATTTCCTTGACAACTGATTTTCTGAAGAAAAAAATATATCTGTCTGTATTAGGAAAAAGCTTTCCATGTGGTGCCATCTAGGAAGGAATTTAAATGGGAGACTAGTACCAGTATCAAGACAGAAGTAAAAACCAAGTTAAAAAGAAGACAGCTGTTGAGTTTTAAAAGAAATATTAGGTTAGAGCAGCTGCAAGTAAAATTTCTTAAGACTACATGATTAAGACTGTGTTTATCTGTATTTCAAAATAATGCTCATGGCACAGAAATGACCATGCTTATGGCTATTTGCTGAAGGCACACAATTAGGAGGAAGCTCTGAACATCCCACTGAAAGGAGTAGTTCATCTTGAGGGCTGAGGTAACAGAAATGAGATGAAAAGAAATAATACAAAGTTCACAATCAGGCATTTAAGGACAGGTACATTTTTTTGGTAATGAAGGAACTCATCAATTATGTATGAGAGAAAGAGATCTAGAATATAAACAGTCAGTCTGAATACAGAGACAGGCCCTTGCCTGATACACTAGTGAAAAAAAATAAAGGAACCAAGAGCCTGGGATGTATCAAGGACAGAATTCCAGAAGATGAGGAAACAGTAGTATCTTGATATCAGGCTATGGTGAGACCTCAGTCTGTGCACAGTTTTGGCCACCACGTCCAAGAAAGATTAATTCAAACAGGAATGCAAGCTGAGAAGGGCTTCTAGGACGAGGAGGAAAATGAAGAAGCAGAATACTAAACACCTCATTCAGTTTTCCAAAGGCAAACAGAGAGGGATATAATTACACTGTATAAATGTATTAAAGAGCTTACACCAGAGAGGGTAAAAAGCTATCTGAAAGACAATATTGGCAGAGGAACACGTGGACTAGAAATGATCATGAATACCTTTACACCAATGTCCTGGGAAACAGCTTCCTTCCCTACCATCTGAAGTGACTCATGTTCAAAGATTTCTCAAATGTTTACATGTGAAAATCCATCAGCCTCAATAACTTGGTGACTGAAGCCTGCACTTCAGTGGCACAATTTCCACAAAGCCTTCATGTGCACGAGAACAGCGAGCTGTAGGACACAGGTTGAAAGGACCTTCAGTCTCCTAAGGTACAAAACTAAATGGCTAGAATTGGAGATGAGCACACAGAGCTGCAGCCATTTGAAAATTCTGCTGTGCCATAGCAGGAATAACTGGGACCTGCATATTTTGGAAGCTGCATTGAGTGCCAAACCCAGATCTGGACTCCCTTAGGATAGATTGCCACTGATGTTTTCCACTTCCAAAGGAGCTGCCTTGATCCTTCTCCCTCCCATTGGCTATTCAGCAATCTGCAGAGTTGCTCCAAACAAATTGAGTCTTCCCTTTTGAACACAGTAAGCACAGATAGACATGACACTGAAGTATTCCATCTCCAAATAAGCTTCAAACTGCAACGTCCTGCCCAGCTGCAGAATCTCCTACTGAAGTCCTCTGGCTTATCATGCAGGCATGTGGCTTTCTGCACTCCATCACTGCAACTCCAGCCAACGTAAACACCATGGCTGAGGAATCACAGCCTTACAAACACAAATAGAGGACTTCACACCACCAAGTCTGCCTCACTGGCATGAGATAAACTACAAACCATCTACCCACATCTACTCTCTTGGGATATTGCCTATATAAAAGGAGATCAGCAGGTCAGTCCCATAACTGGGGCTGGAATTCCGTCTGCTTTCCTTTCAGCTAATCTGACTACATAAACCCATCAGTGAATAGGTGTGGAAGGAGTGAAATTCATCAAGGACACCATGTAGGCTCAGCACGTAGCTCTTTTCTAGCAAAGTATAACCCTGCCCACCGTTCCTGTAGCCTGCACTTCAGAATAGCCCCAAGGAGAAAACAGCATCTGAACTAAGACATGCCCCTTAAGTGGCGTGGAGCACAGGGCCAGTGACAGGGAAGAGATCAGAACTGATTCTATGCTGGCATGCAGGCAAGAAATCACTCCATTAAGCAGTGGAATTAATGTACTTTAAACTTTTTAGAAATATATATTTTTAATAAAAGTGTTTTTAATCGAAACATTTCTAAGCAATAATGAAAATCAGACCTGGTTCTTTTATCTTGCCACTTTCCCCTCTCACACTTTGCCTCTTCCCTCTCTTAGACCTGGTGTTCTCTGAATCTGGAGGAGCAAGGGAAGCCCGATTAATTCACAGGAGAAAGCAGGACAAGACTCAGCCTAGTAGGAACTAGCTTTCTTCAAATTCCTTTTCTTACCATGAGACCAATGTTTTGTTCCCTCCTACTGCAACCTGAAATTCCTCATTGTTCCTGAACGCCTTCCCCCAAGAATCTGACAGTCCTACAGCAGCTTTAACCACTCCTCTTTGGGAGGCAGAGTAATAGAGAAGATAACTAATCAGTGCTGTTTTCTGGGGCACCAATGATAACTAATCAGTGCTGTTTTCTGGGGCACCAATGGAACAGATCCTGAACCTTTTGATTAGGAGACTACATTTAACAGTAGCTGAGTACAAAAGAGCTGGCAGAGCTGAGCTCAGTGACACCTCAGTTCTGCTTTAAGTATTATCACTAGGACAGTCCTTTTGAAAACTGAAGTTTGAAGGGTTAGATATGGCTGAGCAGGAGGAAACTGTGCTGTAGATGATGTTAACTGGGAAACATATAATGGAGATATTTGCTAGGATATGCTATATCTCATTCTGAAGCAATGGGTTTGGTACAGAAATGACTGGGTGAGGTTCTTTGGCCTGAAACAAGCAGGAGGCCAGATTAGATGATAAGAATGATATGATAGTCCTCCCTCCTGACCTTAAAGTCTATGAACCAGATGACTGCTTATCATTCTCTCTACTGAATAGATAGAAATAAACTTTTGCTTATTGTTTTACCTGCTCTGAAGCACAACTAAGCTGTGGGCTCCCCCACTGCAAAAAAGGGATGAAGATTCAACATTGCTGCAGAGGTCACTGGGACACTGTGGATTCCTTAAAACAGCCAAGAAGTATTGGAGAGGACCTGATTTCCAGTCCACAGGTCCGATCTGGGATCAGAACTATTCTTCTGCTATGAATTACCTCGACCTAGCTTCCCAGTTCTGCTCTAGCAAGCCATTACTCAAAGAAGTGAGCAATGCCTTGAGAAAAACATGGGACAACAACTAGGATATAAAACTCCTGGATTGCTAGCTGATATTGAACATGAGGTAATAACCCATCCCTCCTCCCCACCTCTGGTGCTGAATTTAGCCCTTACAGGCTCGACTTGTGCAAGAACACATTTTAGGTGCTATTTGCTTGTGGTAGTCTAGAGTCCCCTCCTCCCTGAAGCAAGGGTTTGATGTTCCTCTCTGTGGTGTCTGCAGCTGGCTTTGGCAGGCTCTCACACACAAATTGTTTTCATGTGTCTGGGACTGGGACACCAGAACAAGCTGATTAATAGTTACACAGCATAACTGAAGTGCTGTTCTGGGTGGAAGGTGGCAATCATCAGCATATGCTATTCCCTCTTTTGCTCCAGCAATTAACATGGAGCATCTTCAGAGCTTATAGCCTGTTTCTGCCATGCAGCACAAGCACACTGTACAGCTGCATAACCTGTCCAGAACTGCTTGTTTGAATTTGCAACCACCCTATGAGGACTCAGTATCTAGCTGGCTGCAGTTACAGAAAGAAATATTCAAGAGAACTGCAGCAGCAGAGTGCTGGGAGAAGGTTTGAAAAGTTAGTCCTTTCCCTCCATTACTTGGCAGAGCCATCACCTCCACACTGTAAAATAGAAGCAGCAGATCTCCCTTCAAAACATGCAATTTACTTTGAAAGCAACAACATTCTCAGAATCAATTCCTTGTGCTGTTTATTGACTCTGTGGATTTTGAGCACTTAGGGGTCACACATGCAGCCTTCTTTCTCCAAACAGGCAGATGTTCTCAGAAAATAACAACATAACGATTTCCTCAGCATCCCAGAAGTCCCAGAGCTTCAGGAGAATGCCAGATTGAACAGTCAACTTTACAACATGCAGCTTTCCTAAGATACAAATCACAACAGGAACAACAGAACTAGCAACAGTGCATTTGAAACAGCTATCAGGGTATTAATGTCTACAAGGCTAATCAACTTTTTATACACACACACACACAGAGAGCAATATAATCTAATACAGATAATTTTTATTCTATGGTCTGTTAAATTTATAAGAGAATATATAGTTTATTACCTGTGGAAATGTATATTGTCTATATTATTACTATATATGTATTGATCATATATACATTATTATTTTGTATACAAAGTCATAATTTTTTAATGTTGGATAGAAGCCAATATTTAATTTCAATTTATAAGAATAAAATTTAGTGAAATGCCAAAACCCCAAACCAAGCTGTGATATATTGGTGCACAATCTCAATACAGGTCCTAGTGGTTTCAGATCTATAATTACAGCTACAAGGCTGCCTTTCCCTTGCCTCTCTGACATGCAGGTATTTGGCTTTTTTTAAAAGCTGAGACAGGCATCTGCTTCAGAATAAATAAATCCTTGTGCTGTCTCAGTAACAGAGGTGTCCTGTGCTACTTCTATGGCAGAGTATGGCACAAATGCCCTAAGTTCCCACTTCTCCACATGCTCATTGACCCAAGCCCAGCGACACGGTGATGCATGGTAGGAAGCTCTGAGGCAATGGGCTACTTCACCACCACCAAACACAGCTTGAGACATGCTGTGACACCCCAGCTGTTGTAAAAAATTAATTCTTGTTGTTAAAATGTTAACTGGTCAGCAGTCTGCTATCACTGACCCAAATTTACTGTCTCATTGCTGCAGACTGAAATAGTCCCGTGTCCTGACAAAGGTGAAGAGAGTATAAAAGGCTTCTTGGGGACAGAGTTCAAACTAGCCTGGGCAATAAAATGCAGCATCTTCTAGCAGCACTTTGATTGAAAAGTGGGGGTTTTTTTGTGTGTGTAGTATTTACCTTCACCACTGTGAACCCCACTGCCTTTACAGGATGTCACTGGGCTCATCACGACCCCATCAGTCAGGAGGCTTTCTGCAGTCACTCCCTGGTGAGGGTAAACTTCCAGGTTTGGATCATTCAGGTCTCTACAACCTCTCTCAGATATCTTCCTACGTCATATCTGATTCTGTATCTTATACAAACATATCCACTAGATAAAGCTCAAGCCCCTGTTTTACACTGTTACAGTTTCTCTCACTCAAAACCAATGTTAAACCTCAGCTACTCTTATAAACCCAATTCTTTACCATCAGTATGTAGGTGAAAAATTGATTTCTTATTTTTCTTGGGTCTTTAGCAGTGAAATGAATCTGATTAGGTTTTTTTCTTCCCTCAAGCTTGACCTTGGAGCCAACATAGCAGCTAAGAGTCAATGTGACTTCACCATCACACAGAGCATGAGGATGCCTCTCTTTTCCTTCATGGAAAAAAGAAATGTTATTTCATTGCTTGATGGAGCCTTCAAACACCACTGAAGGTGGAGTGAGACAGTTTTGGAGAAGAGAAATACAAATAATCAAATGCTTGATTCAAGTCAGGTTTGAATAGCTGAATTTCTGAAGGGGGGCAGAAGAAAGTGATCATTCAATTTTATCCACTTATGCACTGTGAGGGTATGATGAAGGCAGAGTGATCCACAGAAAAGCACCCAGAACTGTGCAACAGTTCCATGGCCACCAAGTCCTCATCTCCCTCACCTCCTCAAACCTTGGCTGACGCCAGCAGGCACCTCAGGGGTTGGGCTGAGCCACCCCACAAATGAGAACAAACAGATGCTCTTTCTTCATGCTGCCCTTTTGCAAACTCCAAACCTGGTGTTATGAAGACTCAATATAATTCTTACTTCCAGAACCACTGAGGTAGCCTATGTTTTAGCTAATGACACAGTCTTGCCTTTATTACCTCCTTTTATACTACTAAAATTTATAGGTGGTCAGAATGATTTTTTGTCCCTGTTTTTCTAATAAATAGGTCAGTTTGTGACTGACTGAGAAAGAAAGAAGAGTAAGAAGACTGCATTCAATGCTTTTACTGAAGTATCAACTTCTCTTTTGGCCATGTGCAGCAAATAATTCCCTATGTGTGCCAGTGATACACAACAGCACTTTTGCCTTTTGTTTCTCTACATTATGTAAAGTTACATGGAACTGGGCATCCTTCATTCCCTTTGCTCACGCAGAGACAGTCCCAGTGACAACAGCCGACCTTTGGCAACCTATACCAAACCAACAAAGCAGTGATGTCCAGCTCATAACTGTATCTATCAGTCAGGATGCCACTTGAATATATCCCTACAAGGTCAGATAAAGGATCCTTAAATAATTAAGATCTACTACTGAATCCTGGACTGTGAAAACCAGAAATGCTCTGACATTTCAATCAGACAAGCCCACCAACAAGCACATAGTTGCATTTGGCTCTTACTTTGCCAACCTGCACTTATCAGGGGTGTGCCAGATCTAGCTGTGATTTGGGGGGAACTGGACTAGAACAAAGTATTCAGCTGCCTAATTCTTCAGGTTTTTCCCCCCTTAGGATTCATTCCCTATATCTCACTTCTGAGCAGGGAGTTTGAGCAGCCTCTAAAAGATCGAGGTGGCAGTTTGAAGGCTTTCCTCTTACCAGCTGAATCTGCTGCTGATGTCCCACCGCTGGTCAAGTCCTCAGTATTGATTGACCGCAGGTCTGTGTAGGAAGGAGCGATGCTTGGGCTGCGGGTGTCCTCTGAGTTAGTTGTCCAGCTGCTCTCTGAGGCACAGGCTTGCCTTTCAGATGAATTGGAGGAGGGGGAAGTCCAGCTGGGTGCTTTTGGTGGGGACACTGGATGCAGAAAACAAACAGGTATCAGTTAAAAGACCTACAGGGCAGTCCTTCCAGCAGATCACAACTATTCCAAAGACATGCTGTATCAGTGGGACTCTGTAAATATAAATTCCAACATCCACAGCAACACCATTGCTTTCTAACAAACACACAGCAACTTAACTAGTGCCTGGCACTGTTCCCCTCCAGCACAGCTCAGCTGTCTGCCTGACATCCCATACTGCTGGCAGCTGTATGTTTTCCTGTTGTTCACATATTGCAGGAGCTGTGACTTTTCAGAAAAGGAAGATTTTGTGTTTCTGCCACTGCTGACAAGATCTGAGTAACTGTGTTGTGTAACACAGTGGAGTTTTTATACTACCAGATCCTTTTATGAAGTGGTTTTGTTACATTTAATGAAGCATTCCCTATCTGAGACACCCACTCAAATGTAGTCATCATCTCAGGAATGCTCCACATGGGAGGAGAAGTATAAAAATAAACTGAAATTAACCTACTGACACGCACTAGAAGTGGCTTCTGATTCTGAACATTCAGTGTGGAGTGTCCCAACCTGAAAAAACTGCATAACATTTCTGCTCAGTGTAGGCCAAAAATCCTGTTCTACTCACTTGACAGATTTGCACATCAGTTAGGCCCTGCCTAAATGTGATCCAGAGTTAAGAACAGAGTCTTACACATCCACTGCTAAGCACTCGTATTGTTTACTCTTTGTATTGTATACTCTTTGTCCACAGTATCACTCAAATGTCAGGAACAGTTGGTGACTCTAGTGAGGAAATTGGAAAAAACAAGAAGTGGTAAAATAAAAATCTTACTGACCTAAGGAAAGGTGTAGTGGTAGAGACTAATTCTAATTTACCATCAGCATACTAACTGTTTTAAGTTAGAATATCCATGATTATCTTTTAAACCAACAAAAATCTCAGTGCACTCTAAATCTTGCAGTTGCAGAACTACTGGCACAGAGTTTCTCTTCTCAGCATGTAATAAACAATAAACAATCCTTATTAGGTTGACAGATCATAGAATCAGAGGGGTTGGAAGGGACCTCAAGAGCTCATGGGGTCCAACCCCCCTGCCAAAGCAGCTCCCCAGCTCATACTGCACAGGTTGGCGTCCAGACAGGGCTGGAATCTCTCCAGAGAAGGAGACTCCACACCCCCTGGGCAGCCTGTCCCAGGGCTCTGGCACCCTCACTGGGGAAAAGTTCTTCCCCATGTTGGTGTGGAACTTCCTGGGCTCCAACTTGCAGCCATTGACCCTTGTCCTGTCCCCACAGACACTGAAAAGGGGCTGGCCATTTCCCCCTGCCTCCCCTGCTTCAAATATTTATAGACATTAATAAGGTCCCCCCTCAGTCTTCTTTTCTCCAGGCTGAACAGTCCAAGTTCACCCAGCCTTTCCTCATAGGGGAGATGCTCCAGGCCCTTAGTCCTCTTTGTAGCTCTTCTCTGGACTTTGGAAGAAAATAGCAAATTACTGTTAAAGAGGATTTATCTCTCCCTACTCCAACCAAGTGGCATACCAGGACACCACCTCATTATGGGAACCTTGCTGTGTGCATAGACACAGCATCCAAAAAGTGCTCCCAGGCCTAACCAGCAGAGAAGTGCAAATTATTTTATGTAGTTGCACTGTTACCCTAGGATAAGCAGGCAAGAATATATTTTACTTGTACAGCTGTGAGCCTAGGTACTGAGCTGCTTCTGAGGAGAGTCATCCCTAAGGATGACGAGCTGAAAGTCAAGGAGCTATTGCACAGTCTGACAATTGTGTTAAGAGTGACGCGACCAAAACGCCCTACTTCTCCTTCCAGTAATTCTGCACTGTGTTGTGCTCCATGCCTGTAGAGGAAGGATGGCAAGTGTATGATTATAATCTGTCAGTCCCTCTCTCAGCCTTTTGTTAAATATGGCATGAGGCATCTGAAAAGCCACCCATTAAACTTCACCTGAAATTGCCTTGACAAAGTGCTTTATTTGAACACAGAGGACCAGCTGAAAAGCTGAGCTCAGTGCATGAACCAGTTGCAAGAGCCAAGGTTTTTTCCAGTGTGTTTTATATCCCAAATTCTAGAAATTATAAGGAATTATATTTTATATATAAATTATGTATGCGCATATATATATATATTTATATATATTTGTTCTTTTCCCAGCAAAAGGAAAATGGGAGAGAGGGCACCACAATGCATAATTTCTGTGACTAAACATTTCTGTGGCCTCACTACATCCCAGGGAGAAAATCCACATGATTTGGCAGCTGTCAGTTATCTATGCATAACTCTGAGAAGCAGAAATATTTTGAAAGAAAAATTTTGCCTGAACCTGGCAGAATGAAGAGCGCAATAAGAATGTCCTATATAATTTACACTATGAGGCTCACAGTGCATTAGAAGTGGAATGATAAGAAATATCTTAGATTTGCAGTGGGGTTTTTTGTTTAAAATCAACCTCAGCAATATGAAAAGCATAAGCTAATTTAGAAACATGTTAAGATTTAATAACTCATGTAGTGTCAACTCATTTTGTGCTTTTAAAAAAAAAAAGTCAAAGGAGGATACTGTAACAGCACTGCAGAATATCTAAGGACAAATTAATTTTATTCCAGGGAAGTTGTGCCATTTTGGAAGAATATATTTGTTTTTTCTAAAGAAAGAGACTTGGACTTTGTAAAACTGTAGCCACAGAGAGCTTTTCCTGCAACACATGTTCTTTAAAATCTCACTGTAGTCAATTTCCACCTATGGCTTTTCTAGGTTCCCCAACCCTTGGAAACAGTAAAAGTGCATTGTCCAGTGTGCTGAGCCAAGAAATGATCTACCATTCTCAAAAAACAAGACAAGAAAAAGTAAACATCTACACACGTTTAGGTCCCTCTTCAGATGGTTCTGCTGCTCTCCAGATTCCTGGAAGTGCTGAAACCAAATTCCTACACGAGGAAGGTGTTTTTTCATCTAGAAATCTAGAATTTGGACTCTAGCTAGGCAATGAAGCAAAGACACGGCCTTTCATCTGCAGGGATTTCCGAGAAATCTGTTTAGGTTGAAATACAGGTACAAGAACTGTCCCTAAGATGCAAATCCTGTGCCATGTGTAGGGTAATGAAAAATCAACTCATCGTTTCCCATACTAGGGAGTGTTTCCTTCTACATGCATTTTGTTCTGCTTGATTTGCATTTGTTTCTAATGCAATGGATTGGCTTCTAATATGCAGATTTACTTTTAAGAATTCATTCCCCTCTGATGTTCTGAGGATCTGATCCTTGATCCCCACACTGTATTGCAATCATAGAATGGCATGGGTTGGAAGGGACCCCAAGGATCACAGAGCTCCAACCCCCCTGCCACAGGCAGGGACACCAACCTCATGGCCTGGAGCTACACAAGGTTGCCCAGGGCCCCATCCAACCTGGCCTTGAACACCGCCAGGGACGGGGCACCCACCCCCTCTCTGGGCAGCCTGTTCCAGCCCCTCACCACTCTCTCTGGAAAAAACTTCCCCCTAATATCCAATCTAAACCTTCCCTCCTTTAGCTTTAATCCATTCCCCCTTGTTCTGCCATTGTCTGCCCTTTTAAAAAGTTGATTCCCCTCCTGTTTATAATCTCCCTTCAGGGACTGGCAGGCTGCAATGAGGTCTCCCCGCAGCCTTCTCTTCTCCAAGTTGAACAAGCCCAGGTCCCTCAGCCTCTCTTTGTAGGGCAGGTGCTCCAGCCCTCTGATCATCTTCGTGGCTCCTCTGAACCCCTCTCCAACAGTTCCACATCTCTCTTGTATTGGGGCCCCAGCTCTGGACACAGGACTCCAGGTGGGGCCTCACGAGGGCAAAGCAGAGAGGGACAATCCCCTCCCTCTCCCTGCTGCCACCCCTCTGCTGGTGGAGCCCAGATGAATCGTGTTAGCATCATTTCCTTTCCTATCACACAGGACCTCAGATTTTTCTCAATTTAGGACAACATCACAGTTGGTCTCATTTTCAGCTGCTGATCTCTTGCTGCACATACTTCCTATTTTCAGTCAGAACAGCACAAAACAGTTAAATGGAAATTTGCCTTACTGTGGGGCAGCCTCTCAAGGGACATGGTGGGAGTCCAAGTTACTGGAGCCATTTAAAATCACACAAAGCTCTTGGGAAGAAGCTGGGGGGGGGGAGGTGTCTGTGTGGGGGCTGCGTATGTGTGGAATAGATGATGTAACAGATCCTGCCTTGCTCTAGTTTTGGTGCTTTGCTGAATACCTCATTGAATTCAAGAGCACAGCTAACACCGACAGAATAGGAGATTGCTAGCTGGGGGCCCATTGTGTAGCAAATGCTAATATGTCACTGGCTAGCTGTGATCAGGTACAGATTATGTAACACGTTAAACCCTTGTGTCAGCCTAAAAGTCTTGTTTCTTCACCTTTGCAACATCAGTTTGATGAGTTTGACTAGCTTTGTAGCAACTGTACCAAAAATCAAAGTTGTTCATTTCCCAGCAAAAAGGAAAAAGGGGAAGAGGGCACCACAATGCATCATTTCTGTGACTAAATATTTCTGTGGCCTCACTCAAGAGTTACTACATCCCAGGGAGAAATCCACATGATTTGGCAGCTGTCAGTTATTTATGCCTAACTCTGAGAAGCAGAAATATTTTGAAAGAAAAATTTTGCCTAGGTTTTACTCTGCCTGAACCTGGCAGAACAAATGGCTTATAAGAATGTCCTATATAATTTAGACTATGAGGCTCACAATGCATACTTTTCATTTCTGTACCTCTGATTTTGACCCTTCTTCTCCCCTTATGAATTCTTTGCCTGCATTATCAGCCCTGTTTCTTCCTATCAGTCCCCCTAATATCTGCTCCCCAACAATGCCTTCATTTTTCCCAGGACCACGAGGGTCCAGCACTAGTCTTGTTAGTTTTCTTACATGCATTTCCTATAGGATAACCCCTACAGGGCAGCTGTCTTTAAATTACTATTGTTTTTAGACTGCGAGCACTTTGGGACAAAGATTTGCTTTTGGTGGAACCTTTACAAAGCTTCTCTAGCCCTGAGGTCAGAGTAATACAGCATCTCTCTCTCTCTCCCAGGGTCCACCCTCTCTGCTCCCATGGCACTCTGGAAATGCCACTTTAGAAGCCATTCTCCAAGCGTGTTTCCAAGCAGCCTGGCCATCAGCTTGGGTTATTATCTAGTCAGCTGTGCAGCTGCTTCAGCACGGACGGACAGACAGACGATTTCCTAACAGTGCTGGAGCCCTGACAGGAACAGAGCCAGGGGCTCTGAGCCTTCAGGACATCGCTCTTCACAGCTGCCTGAACAGGAAACAGATTTCAAACCTCTCCATCCTTCTCACACCATTCCCTCTGTCCGTACTTGGCCTTTATATCCTCCCCTCTCCTCCCCCTCCGTGTCTGCCAGTGCCTATTGTTCTTATGCAGGCTGTTTGCTACTGGAAATGAATACTTGCTGTCACCACGGGCTTTCCACTGAGCCTGTCAGGGTATCGTGGCTATAACACAAAGTCTCCAGCTCTGCTGCCACCCCATAGAAAAGAGACGTGACCTGCAAATTGATTGAGAACAACAAGGCTGAAGTTTATCCTACTTCTGGCTGTCAATGCCCTGCTCAGAGCAGAGGGACAGAGGCAAAGAGGTGTCACCAATTCTGGCCCATGGCCTTCCCTTTAGAGGTGGTCAGCTGCACTGGTCTGGCTATGGGTAAGACGAGGTCTGCAACAGCAGTGGAGCTAGGACAGAAATAAGGATTTTAAAATACCTACTTGACCTCCTTTGGGTTCTTGCATAGCTACAGAAAGACAGCCTTCCAAGCAAGGATTTCATGGAGTAAGGAAGCATGGCTCCTGAACTCACTGCCAAGGGAATCATCTTCCTCCATGAATCTCCGGCAGATGGGAAAAGTAAGTGTGCAAATAACCCCCCAGTACCATGCATCACTTAGGACAAAAGCCTTTACAGGGGAACAAATGGGTGCCTTCTTCAAAACCACAATGCATTTGCAAAGTATTCTTGGATCACCTTTCAGTTATCCCAGACCTCTGCCTAAAACCTGTGACTGAAAACACAAACCAAGAGCCAGTGGTTTTGCTAAGCACAGACCTTAAGATTGTGCCACGTCTCTCTAAGGATGGGAAATCAAGTAATACACCATGAAATTACTTTTATGGAAGTCTCTTTGTTTTGGTTAGCTTTATTGAGGCTGAGCAAAGAATTGTGGGTTTTTTTTTCCATTTAATAAGAAAGTGCACTGAAGAGTTTTCCAGTCAATATGGACACCCCAACGTTAGGAAAGAAGTAAGATGATAGAGTAACCAACAGATCCATTTGAAAACAGTATGTGGCTGTATGAACCTGGATGAGTAGGAGTAACAACCACCTAACCATGATATTAATGCAGAGTCCTTGCATGCATGTTTAAAGTACTTCACAAAGAAATTTTACATTCTAAGAGAAGCACATGAAGTCCTGGAAGTAGGGTTAATTTTGGTGGCTTTTCTATTTCTCCAGTTGCTAAATCACAGCATGAAAAGACAGCAGTACTGATGGTCACTGTCACACTAGTTGCTGGTCTCACTACAGGATTACAGAATGTTAGGGGTTGGAAGGGACCTCAAAAAAATCATCTGGTCTACACCTCCAGCCAGAGGAGGATCACCTAGAATAGGTCACACAGGAATGTGTCCAGGTGTGTTTTGAATGTCTCCAAAGGAGACTCCACAACCTCTCTGGGCACTCTGTACTACACTTCTGGCAAAACCCATATGGGGACTATGTGCAGATAAAGACCACGACCACAGAGGACAGTGATCACTATTCTTTTAGTTCCAGGTTACTGAGGCAAACACGGCTCAGACTTTTCAGATGGCTCTTCATTCCTGTATATAAGACAATGTTAATACTGAAAAAAACATTGTTTTCCCATGGATGTATCTGGCAGTCTCCAGGGTCAAGACCTAGGTGGAACAAATCACAGAAGCCTTTCATTTTTTTTATACAAAAAGAAAATAGGTTTGGTTTATACTGCAGGTTCAACCCAGAAAGAAATGATGATCCCTTTTTGAAACTCTGGTAACAGCGTGTTAAAATACAGAGCAAACAAGTCCATGTTCAAACTCTGAAAAATCAAAGAGCAGTGAAAAATCCTGTGGGCTCTCAGAATATCCTGTAATGTTACTGAAATGGACCTTTTCATGTGTCTGCCTCACCTGCTTGTGGGTGAGTCGATGGAGCACTGGTCCATGGTGCATCTTCAAACTGCACCCAAGCACTGATGGATGATGACAAAGCAGTGCTGGGACACCCATGATTCCCAAACAGAGCAGAATCCACCTTGGGTTTGTCGACTGCATCATCCAGCTGTGTGTGGGAAAGGTCCAGAAGTTCTCCATCCACATTGTGGTTCTCTTCTGATGAGGTGTCTGAGGACGAAAAACATTTCTCCAGAGGCTCCTCAGTGCTGCCTAAAATAGAGGCAAAATAGATCAGTAGAACTCTCCACCACTTCATTGTTTTTCATTTAAATCTCTGAAGTTAAACATAGGTAGAAATCTTTCCCTCCCCTAATGTAATTTTTAGTCTAACACTGTGCATAGGTTTGTATTTGACTGTAAGAGGTGAGGCTTCCTCCATGGTCAGCTGGACCCTGCCCTGAATCAAGAAGGCCAGATCCAAATCCTGTAATAGATCTATGCTAAGAAATTTTCACACTGGGGGAGTATTTTACATTTTGGCCCAAATTCACCTATTACATAAGGGTAGCAGAGATTGTTCAATCTCTGCGCACACTGCTTCCACCTAAGGCAAGCTCTGTGGCACTAGATCTATGACAGCAGTTGGGCTTTCAAAGAAAGTTAAGTCTCACAAGGTTCAAAGAAATCCAAAGGTATATCTTACTTTGTGGGTTAACAGGGAGGAGCAGGTCATCAGCGAAGGACACCCACTCAGATTGGTGGGAGGCAATGACACCAGTCACAGACGTCATATTCGCAGCAGGCTACTCATCTTCACTTGGGGATTATAAAGAGGAAGCAGAACAGGAGACAGGTTGGGTGAAGATGAGCCAGGAAGAGGGAAACACCTCCTTTGTGCTTCAAGTGCTGGTACGATAAGAAGGGAATAAATTGTGTCTTTTAGAAAATCAAATGGGAGAAAGGAGTGCCACCATTTTAATAATACGGAATGTTAAAACTACATACCACATGCTCAGTGCTGTCCAAGTGCTGCCACCTTTGAGACAGGAATGTGACCTGTGGGTAGAGGAGGGTTACACTTAGGCAACTCCCTGATTAAAGTATCTGAAGGTCTTCGCACATCTGCATCATAAAACAGTCAATCACCAAAACCAATGTTTTAGTCCTTACTCAGGGAGCCATACCTCCCACAACCCCAGCAAGAGAGGTGATAAGGGGATCCTCCCAGGTCTAGCAAATTTTGGTTAAGGCCAGTTCCAAGATGTCTGTCTGTCCTTGCTGATCTTGCAACTTACAATGCCTGACCCCGCTCTCACAGAATCACAGAGTTGTAGGGGTTGGAAGGGACCTGGAGAGCTCCTGGGGTCCAAGTCCCCTGCCAAAGCAGCTCCCCAGCTCATACTGCACAGGTCGGCGTCCAGACGGGGCTGGAATCTCTCCAGAGAAGGAGACTCCACACCCCCTGGGCAGCCTGTCCCAGGGCTCTGGCACCCTCACTGGGGAAAAGTTCTTCCCCATGTTGGTGTGGAACTTCCTGTGCTCCAATTTGCAGCCATTGCCCCTTGTCCTGTCTCCACTAACCACAGAAAAGGGGCTGGCCACTTCCCCCTGCATCCCATGGTTAAGATATTTATAAACATTGATTAGATGCTTCCCTCAGTCTTCTTTTCTCCAGGCTGAACAGCCCCAGCTCTCACAGCCTTTCCACATAGGATAGATGCTCCAGGCCCTTCATCATCTTCCCAGCCCTTCTCTGGACTCTCTCCAGGAGATCCCTGTCTTTTTTATCCCAGGGAGCCCAGAACTGGACACAAGACTCCAGGTGGGGCCTGACCAGGGCAGAGCAGAGGGGGAGGATCCCCTCCTGTGACCTGCTGCCCACACTCCTCCTGATGCCCCCCAGGATCCCCTTGTCTCTCTCAGCCCCCAGGGCACACTGCTGGCTCATGGCCAACCTATCATCCACCAGGACCCCCAGGTCCTTATCCACAGAGCTCTTCTCCAGCAGGTCACCCACAGCCTGTACTGATACATGTGGTTGTTCCTCCCCAGGTGCCAGACTCTCCACTTGCTGTTGTTGACCCTCATCTGGTCTCTCCCTGCCCAGCTCTCCAGCCTGGCCAGGTCTCTGGATGGCAGCGCAGTGTCCTGCGTGTCAGCCACCCCTCCCAGCTTTGGATCATGGGCACTTGCTGAGGGTGGGTGCTGTTCCCTCATCAAGGTGTCAATGAAGATATTGAACAGGACTGGACCCAACACCCAGCCCTGGGGACACCGCTAGGCACAGGCCTCCAGTCAGATTCTGCTCCACTCAAGAGCAAGCAGTAGGTTGCATGTCTCAATCAGTGACCTTTATATAGCTGGTTCTGGGGTTGGGATGGGTTGGCCCATGACAGTCAACATGATCTGAGGATGAGGAGATGCTCTCTCACCTAGCTGCACTTTCAACACCACTGCTTGACTGGATAAAAACCTTAAATCTTGTCTGGCATTAAGCAAGATTTTGCTGTAACCCAGAAAAAGCTTTCACAGACGTGCCAACTTAAATTCACATGTACTCCAACAGGATATATCCCACATAGATGTGGAAATCTGCGGGAGCCAACGGGGCACTACACAGAGGCTCTTGTTGTTTCTTAGTAACTGGGAAGGTCAGGTCTGGGGAGAGAAATTCTCTTTCAGAAGCACCCACAACAGCCTCAGAATGCAGACCACTTTAAAACTCTCAGTTTTAAAAACCTTTGCTTCCTCCTCAGGAAGTCTGTGAATTCTGTCCCCAGTTGTCTCGAGTGTTGAAGTGCTTGTTGCCTTGGTATTCAAGTACTCAAAAATACTAAAACTCAGACTAGGCTACTTTAAAGAGCTTTAAAGTCGAGGAGGAGGGCCATGAAGATGATTAGAGGGCTGGAGCACCTCCCCTACAAAGAGAGGCTGAGGGAGCTGGGCTGGTTCAGCCTGGAGAAGAGAAGGCTGCGGGGGACCTCATTGCAGCCTGCCAGTACCTGAAGGGAGCAGAGAAACAGGAGGGGAATCAGCTCTTTAAAAGGGCAGATAATGGCAGGACAAGGGGGGATGGATTAAAGCTAAAGGAGGGAAGGTTTAGATTGGATAGTAGGGGGAAGTTTTTTTACAGAGAGAGTGGTGAGGGGCTGGAACAGGCTGCCCAGAGAGGGGGTGGGTGCCCCATCCCTGGCAGTGTTCAAGGCCAGGTTGGATGGGGCCCTGGGCAACCTTGTGTAGCTCCAGGCCTGAGGTTGGTGTCCCTGCCTGTGGCAGGGAGGTTGGAGTTCTATGATCCTTGGGGTCCCTTCCAACCCATGCTATTCTATGATTCTAAAGTAGCATCTCTTGGCCTGCCACCTCTCACCAAACCGAAGGACTTTTTTGGGTGAAACTTCAAGTTGGGGTACAAGGACTTTGCTGAGACTTTTCTTTATCCCACATTAACAACATTTAGGACCAAAGAGCAAACCAATACTTAAATGCCTTCACTCTTCAAGCATTTTCTGCAGGAAGCAGATCATTAAGTGGCTCCCATATGACTATTTTCTTCACGGCCACAAAATTGTTAGTATGCTGAAGGCATAAGCAGCTAAGACCTGTGTTAAAAAGCTGGAAACTTCTAAAGTTTGGTAGTCACAAACCAGCCCGACACCCAGCAGAAACAATTCATGGGCCACAGAACAAACAGTTGGCAGAATTCTCCTGCCAACAAAAAAAGGACTCCTGGAGACAATCTTGTTGGTTAAGTGCAATTTGCCAGAAGATCAAGCCTATCTCTGTAGGCTTTCCAGAGCTTGTGGCCACCCCACAGCCAGTCACCCCACATATCCTTCCCTTGAAACACTACCAGTTCCCTGCACTTGAGCCCCAGCCCCTTCTCCTCTGCCTTCACACCTTTCCCTCCTTGCTCAGCATCCATTTTGGGTGCTATTAATAGCAAGCACAAAGCTAAACATAGAGGCTCACCAAGAGAGAAAGAACTGCCAAACATTTAGGCTCACAGGGACGCCACATGAGGCAAGGAGATGACCATGGTATCTGGCTTGCTTTGTGTGACCAATCGGTCTGTTTGCTTCGGGCTTGTTTAAGTACCTGTAATCAAGTCTTCCTTTTCCTAAATAACTGAATACTGGCCTCTCCTTACTCCTGGAAGACTCCTTATGGAAACATGAAATGGCAGGAAATGAAAAAAGAAAACAGTTTATCTTGCTCTTAACACGCAGAGACTCCAGTAGAGCTTTTTCTTCTTTAAATGTCAAGAGAAAAAGAAAACATGACAGAAGGCAAGAAAACAGACTGTTTCAGCTGTGCAGATATGTGGAAGAATTATGCTATTATTTTAGGATGGATTTGCTCTTCTACCCTACTGCCCTGGGACAAGCATACTTTTCTAGATTCACTGAGTACTGAACAGCAAAGCTTAAACACTTTAAAATGGCAAGTGAGCCCTATGAGCACAGAAAGACATCAGAGTACCATGCAGTGCAGCGTTAAACACCTACTCTGAACTATACAACTTCCCTGGCTGGAATTTGCTACAGACTTCACAGTCTCATTTACCAAACTGGGTTGACTTTCTCCCAAAATGACCTCCTATTAAAACCAAGTACATAGTCAATAGTAGGCAGAAAAAAAGGAGATGGGGAGTAAAACTCAAATTTTCAAGGCAGTTTCAGAAAACTTATTTTACTACATGTAGAATGCAGTGCTTTTAGAAAAGAAGGCTAAGAGGGAATCTTACTAATGTTTATAAACATCTCAAGTGTGGGACTCAGGGGGGAAACGGCCAGCCATAGTGGTCTGTGGGGACAGGACAAGGGGCAATGGCTGCAAGTTGGAGCACAGGAAGTTCCACACCAACATGGGGAAGAACTTTTCCCCGGTGAGGGTGCCAGAGCCCTGGGACAGGCTGCCCAGGGGGTGTGGAGTCTCCTTCTCTGGAGAGATTCCAGCTCCGTCTGGACGCCGACCTGTGCAGTATGAGCTGGGGAGCTGCTTTGGCCGGGGGGTTGATCCCCATGAGCTCTGGAGGTCCCTTACAACCCCTACAACTCTGTGATTCTGTGATCGGGGTTACCATAACTTTTAGGCAAGCAGCCCTAGAAGGCAGACATAATGTCAAAGATTCTCAGACTAAGAGGCACTCTGAGGATGTGTATGTTAGGATGGGAAACAATAAAAAAACCCCAGAATTTTGCATCTTCTCCTTTTTCAGAAGAAAGCATTAATCCCACCTCCTGACCTCAGTGCTCATACAGAATTGCCAATCACATACAGCTAATGCCTGTGCAGACTATGTGGAAAGGATAGAACTTCATCCTCATGTTATTTGTCACCTCTCTTCCCTTTCCAAACACCTCCTCAGGAAAAAAACCCAAGGAGCTTTGGCCAGGATGTCACCAACACCACTGTGCATTCGGGTAACACTACGATGCTACAATCTGCAGGACTAGTAGAGAGGGACATGTCTCTGGGGGAACCGTTTGACACTGTGGATAAACCTGAATCCTCTCTGTAGCGCTCATTTAAACACTCCAGCAAACACTCTGCAAATGAAATACGGGGGTTTTCTCCCTGTCCTTCAGACTTCTGAAAACATCCAGGGCTATTCCTAGAGAAATGGATTTTGGAGCCTACCAGGACTAAGGGAACAAACGGATCCTCTATACTCCAGATGAGCTACAGTTCAAGGAAAAGTTTGTGCTGCACAGCCTAAGCAAAAGGAGATGGAAACATATTTCCTGGAACAAGATATTCCCAGGCCATGCCAGCATTCTACCCCTCTATGTGAACGGGATCTGAATTCTGTTAGATTTTGTTACTTCTGGATTTGTGTCATTAAGCTTCTGGTGCTGAATTGATTAAAAAAAAAAATTATCAGATTTTTGGTAAAAAAATTGTAAATGAAATGTCTGTTAGTATTACACAGTAAAGGTAAAGCAGATGTTACACATGCTGACCCCAGTGATCTTTACTATCAATTCCAGTGCAGTGATTTGACCATGGGGTAACAAAACTCGAGTAAGATGAAATTTCTGCTTCAGGTGTCCCTTTTCTACATTACAGTTTCACAGTGGGATGTGTAAATCTGAGTGACAAGTAGGTAACATTTTTTTCCAGCTCTCCACAGGGCAGAGATCATAGAGCTGGAACAAAACTCCCTGCCTCTTCAGTTCTTCATGTTTTGATCAGCTACTTCATGTAAGCTCTTTTTAAAAATGATGAAGGTTTCCATCTAAAATGACAACAGTGCCTTAATAACTAGAAATCTCTAATTTCAAATCTATGTAAATTCAGAGTTTATAGGCATTTCTTCTTCTGACACACCTACCTCTCTGCCCTGTTGTACAACCCCGCTCTAGCAACAGAAGAAATGCCATCATCCTTCTAAGGACGATGATGGCTAAGCCAAAAACCATATATCTGAGCAAGTGACATGAACTACTTTGTCCCAGAAATCTCACAACCAGCACTTTGCACAGCTAGCCCTCACTTTAGGCAGAAGCTTTACAAGCTGACTACCAACACCAAGAGCAGCAACGGTTCACAGCACTGTTGAGATGCTTTAGAAGTATCTGTAACTGGATGGTGTTTTTGTAAAAAAACAGGGTTGTTCAGTACATTTCAACTCTGCTCCAAAGCAGCAGCTTAGCACAGTTAATTTTAAACACTAAGGGTGATTTCTGCAATTGCTCCAAGCTACACTGCTGCTGTGATAGGCATTGTCACTGCTACTCAGAACGATGAGATTACAGTTATGTGGAAAAGAGAAGGATAAAAAGAAATTAGGATACAAATTGGGAAGATTAAGTTGAGGTGTTTTATTTCTACAAATGCAGTACCACTGGTAAGTTTGGGCTAAATTTATAGATTAAGTATATTGCCTTATGTGGCAGCACCACTGAAAAAATTCCATCATCCATATAATGACACTGTTTTTCTTGCTTACACATTCCCTTACAGTCCCAGGGACCTAAACGTTAATTGGTCACCATGCCTTGCCTCTGAAAGCAGACCACAGAAAGGAAGACAACTAAACAAGCTGTTAAGTTCCATGTACCAGAAAAAGAAACTAAGCCAAAGGGGTGGTAACAAAGGAAAAGCTCTGACCATGGCTTTTGCTGTAACAATCAAGTTTCACCAGCACCAGGAAAGTCTCAAGGAAAAATAAGTAATCTTATCTTGACCACGTGTTTGGCAAACCTGTACAGACCAAACAGTTGTAGTAGCATGAGCTGAGGAATGATTGCTGCCTTGGGCAAAATTCCAAGTGAGGGAGAGCTCACGGCTATTCCTCTCAAGTTGGCCTGTAACAAGTGCTGGCTATAGACACAATGTGACCTGAATAATAAACAAAGTCCAAACTCGAAATCTGCTCTCAAGCATCAAAAAAAGGTCCCAGGTACTTCAGAGTATGACAGCAAAAACAAAACCCAGAGAAAAATGACAGGAGAAAAAAAATCCCCAAAACTTGAGAAATGCAAAGAAATAAGGAAACTAGAGTTTGATTTTTATTATTATGACTCAAAAATTCACAGCACCAACATCTGTCTACATAACTGAGGGCAAAACTACCTTATGAATGACATAGGTGATGAAAGGAATAAAGTTATCACAGAATCATAGGGGTTGGAAGGGACCTCAAGAGATCATGGGGTCCAACCCCCCTGCCAAAGCAGCTCCCCAGCTCATACTGCACAGGTCGGTGTCCAGACGGGGCTGGAATCTCTCCAGAGAAGGAAACTCCACACCCCCTGGGCAGCCTGTCCCAGGGCTCCCTCACCCTCACTGGGGAAAAGTTCTTCCCCATGTTGGTGTGGAACTTCCTATGCTCCAACTTGCAGCCATTGCCCCTTGTCCTGTCCCCACAGACACTGAAAAGGGGCTGGCCATTTCCCCCTGCATCCCATCCTTCAGATATTTATAGACATTGATTAGGTCCCCCCTCAGTCTTCTTTTCTCCAGGCTGAACAGTCCCAGCTCACCCAGCCTTTCCTCACAGGAGAGATGTTCACACAGAGCACCCAGCTTTGCACACCTGACATTGATTTTTTCATATGTTCCCATCTGAATTCTGGCACAGGCAAGCTGGCCAGACAGATTTCATTTACCAGGCCTGCCACAGCCCCTGCGATTCACTTGCTGTGTGATGATTATCAAGGTGTGGTTTTAGAGTTATCTCAGTGACGTAGAAAGTATAATGTTCCTTGAACCAACTATGCTATCACAGTCCCACATGACTGAAGGCAGCTATCAGGAGGCGAACACAGATCACAAAGCCCTGTCTGTACACGTCCTTCATCTAAACTGGGATGAATGAGGAAAGAGGCAGGGAAGAGAAGCGAGTCAGTGGTCATACATTCACCAGAATATTGTGATGGATGATAAATACTTTTCTAGTAAACACACCTCCTGGCTTGCATGAAATGTCACCCTGTTCTGCCTGGTACTAATGCTCCAGCACTGCCTATATGCCTTGCAGCACATTACTACTTGATCGGCATTCACTGATCCTGCCTCCACCAGTAAAAGGAGAACCAGCATAATTCTTCCTGCCTATGCCTCAGGGCTGGTTTCAACTGCACAAATGAAATCAGGGCTTTATCTTCTGAATTACAACTAAATTTGTGCTAGATGTTAGGTGAAAAATCTTCATTGGAAATGGTGGATATAATTAGTTGCCGTCAATCGGTATCTGTTAAATGTGGACTAATTGGACTAAGAAAGCTGGGGGAAGGAAAAAAAAAAGAACCACCACAAAACAATAAAGAAAGGAGGATGTCAAGGTCTCAGACACTAGCCACATTCAAGACAAGGGAGAAACTGGATTCTGTAGACAGAGATGCTTCACTGGAGACTGTATGCCTACAGAGAGGATGGGCATTCATCTAGCTGAGCTGTGGGCATGCACAGAGCAGGGGAACAGATTCAGAGAGAGGGAAACACACAGAATCCAACTGTGAAAGCATCAGGAAGACAAGGACCATTGAGGAAGTGATACAGCCCTGAAAGAAGCAAAGCAAAGACACTTTCCTGTGCTGAATATTGGCTGGGAAGGGAGATTAGGAACACTGGCCGAGAAAGCCGTCTTCTTGTCAAGCCTTCTCTGTACTTTCATATAACAACTGCATCTATCTATATAAATAATTTCCATATAACTGTGCCTCTGTGTAACGTATTTTATAACTTTTAAGCTGTATCAGTAACACCTTTCTTAGGAAAGGAGTTTAAAAAGGGATCGTCATTACACGGGAAATCCTGTTCAGTGGTTATATATAAAGGATGGCTTTAAAATGTGAGGCTGTCTCCCAGTTTAAGGGAGTCCTGTTTGATTATTTAAGGCCAGACCAAAATAAACACCGCTCTGGAAGACATATCACAGGGAACAAGCCTGCCCTGGCAGAAAATTCCTTGGATGATCCAACTGGTCTTTCCTGGTTTCCAGTGTCTGGAGAGTCAACTGAGATTATGCAATTCAGTGTGATTCCAGGACACTGCAGCCCCGCAGGGCAACCCACAAATATCAGGTTTGTTGTCACTCTCTATTTTAGACACTCTAAATATAGGCCCATTAGAGTTGGTAATGCTGTTCCTTTAGCACGACTACTCCAGTTACAAGGGAATGAAAAGCAGCTCTAGATAAAAACCATGACTGAGCAAAGACTGAATTTAAAGGGACCCAGTATTTTCTATACTATTATAAAAAAGGAATCTTAAAAAAAGAAATCTTGACAGGTCAAATTCACACACAGTACAAAACAGCTTGTTTGCAACACTGCTGTCTAAGACTGTGTTTGTATCTAATTGTCAAAACGTGACATAGGAATGCATGGTATACTAGCATGATGTGGAATAGTGGGTACAAGAAAACCCTTCACTTTTGTTTGGTTCTGGGTTTATTGGGTTGTTTGCTTTGTTTTTAATAACACACGCTAACAAATGGTGTTAGTAAAAGTGAAGCATGTTTCAGGGAGAAAAGAAAGAACCTGTTTTGCAGTATCGCTGCCAGCAAGTCCCTACCTAGAAACTGGAGTTAGTAAACTAATAGCAGAGGTAATATTTGCTCCTGAGTGTTGCTTATTCGTCTCCAGACATTCACAGGGAACAGAACACAAGAGATGGCTTTCCTCTGGTGTGGAGGGGGATAGCCCTTTGCTGAAAATGAACTTCAGAGCATGCTGCTAACTACCAATGCTTGGGCATCACCTGGTCCAGAGAGCAGCAGCTGCTCATTTGTATGGCTTTTATCTGCTCATCTGTATGTCTTTTATCTACAGGAGGTGACATAAGTGCTGCAGGGGGACACAGTCAGAACCAGACCCTTATGGCATATGGAGGCAGCAAATCACTCCTGGTTTATTACACCTGGTATTTAACAAAGGAAGCTACAAGAAAAACCACCAAGAGCCTGAATATCAACAGCAGGAAGGAGGATCTCATGCTCCATAGCATCAAATAATTCATACCGACAATGTTACACAGCTTCCATGAGATGCTCATCTTTTAATCTGACTCAAGTGCCTAACTATGAAGCATTCAGGGTGTTGACAAATATGCAGTATTATTACACGCTGAAATTCATATGAACCAGCTCCCAGCATGGCAGTCCCTGGTGTCACAGTGCAGTTGCTCAGTCACTGCACCAATGCAGAGGGAAAAAAAGAAACAAAACCCAAACAAACCCACCCACACCTGAACAATGATTAAAAAAGGTGACATGGACTGGACAATGGCTCATCACTCGAGGGTTGGGACATTACTACTGAAGTAAAATTGTCAAACCTGGAACAATAAGGAGCACTGCACATGCAGTACGCTGACAGAACTGGGCAGACACCTTGGGCAGAAGCTTCCCTGTAGACCAAACTGTTCCTCAGGGAAGCTTCTGCAGCTCCTTGAGTGCCTGGCTCAAGGCAGTGGTACACGAGCACTGTAGGTGTACATACTTGCACATGGTACATAGAATTCAAAGCTAAACAAGCTGCTATTTACAGGTGTGTGAAAAAAATCTCCAGTTTCCACAAAGAAACCAGAATGTGAGTTGACCTTTCAAAATTCTATGTTTTGAGGATGCAGAATAATATAGCTGGCTGCACCAAATCAGTACTCTAAAAAAAACCCTCCAAGAAACAAAAATCAACCCCAAAAACTGCATCACTCTCCCAGACAACTAACCCTTCAGCTTCAAATAGCAGATACTTGTTTTATCATTAAACTGTGTAAGCTTAATTGCATTAGGTGACCAACCATCCTATATATCTCCAAGTATGCTCTACTCACCTAAGCTTTCAAATTATGCATGTGGAAACTAGAAGAGGGAGATGCAAGGCACGTGGTAAGACAAGTGAAATGGTGAGCATCCTTCGCTCTGAACTGGACTTAGGTCATGCATTGCCCCACCTGGAGTATTGTGTCCAGTTCTGGGCTCCTTGGTTTAAAAAGGACAGGGATCTCCTGGAGAGAGTGCAGAGAAGGGCTACGAAGATGATTAAGGGCCTGGAACATCTCCACTATGAGGAGAGGCTGAGTAAGTTGGGACTCTTCAGCCTTGAGAAGAGAAGACTGAGGGGGGACCTAATTAAAGTCTATAATTATCTGAAGGAGGGGATGCAGGGTGAATTGGCCAGCCCCTTTTCAGTGTCTGTGGGGATAGGACAAGGGGCAATGGCTGCAAGTTGGAGCCCAGGAAGTTCCACACCAACCTGGGGAAGAACTTTTCCCCAGTGAGGGTGCCAGAGCCCTGGGACAGGCTGCCCAGGGGGTGTGGAGTCTCCTTCTCTGGAGAGATTCCAGCCCCGTCTGGACGCCGACCTGTGCAGTATGAGCTGGGGAGCTGCTTTGGCAGGGGGGTTGGACCCCAGGAGCTCTCCAGGTCCCTTCCAACCCCTACAATTCTATGATTCTATGATTGTCTCACCTCTTAAAATTTTAGACGAGAATTTGATACATGTTACACTTCTGGGTGCTGTCAGACATTGTGTAACCCAAAGGTAACTTTCTTTAAAGAAAGGCATGGGGCCCAGTTCCTGCATGACCTGGTTTGCGTTAGCCCACGTGCTTTAGTAGAGCAACAGTGTAAAAAAAATAAACCCACCCAAAAACCAACCCCAACAGAACACAAACCCAAAACCCACCAAAGAAACCCAACCCAAACACTCCTTTCTCACCTAAGGCCCCAGAAGTTTAAGGCAGGGTTTCTACTGTTGCCTTGATGACTTTGGAATCTAGCCAGGAAAACAAAGGGGAAAAAAACTTTAAAAGACTGCGTTGATTTCATTGAAAAATCAATATAAAGCAGAGCAGACACAGAGATGGATGCTGGGCACTTGGATAATACTGGCAAGACCTTTTTTTACATTAAACACAGAATCACAAGGTTGGAAAAGACCTTTGAAGATCATCAAGTCCAACCAATCCCTTCCCAAGCTAAACCATATGCCCAAGTACCTCATCTCCCCTTTTTTTGAACACACCCAGGGCAGGTGACTCAGCCCCTCCCTGGGCAGCCTGTTCCAGGCCCCCACAACTCTTTCAGTGAAGAATTTTTTTCTAATGTCCAATCTAACCCTGCCCTGGGGCAGCTTCTTGCCATTTCCCCTTGTCCTATCTCCTGTCACTTGGCTGAACCCATCACACACCTGTTCAGATTCCAAAGAGTTTGGAATCTGAACATCCTCCTCTGGGCAATCCCTCTCAGGTAACACTGCCAGCAGTGCCTTACTGAGCCTGCCCTGCAAAGGGCTGTAAGACAGTCAGCTCACCCCACCTCGCCACCCAAGCTCAGGCAGCTGTGAGAGACCAGGGTTATGCTCCTCCTCAGCCCACGATACACCTCAGTTGCACAGCGTTATGGTATGTGGGAATACCAGCTCATGGCAACATGAATGCAGCATTACAGCTCTCCTGATGCCTCTGGGGAAGCTGAGTCCAGCTAACCTTTGGCAATGAGGACAAGTGGTGGAAAAGGGATGCAGACATGTAGTTTTAAAAATATTTAAGGTGTTTACCTCCCTCTTTCATAAAGGCACAGACCCAAAAAGGGTCCAGGACTTTCTGTTACCAGTGACCACTGTGGCAGAGTTGTAAGAGTGACACCAAAACAATTCAATGCAAACAAAAGCATGTTACAAACTACTGAAAATTAGCAGAGTTAGGACAATTTCAGGTGGTTTTTTTTTCCAAGACAAACTTCCTGAAAGTTAGTGCCTCCTTCAGTGGCACTGAAGAGTTTACTGCAGCTCTTTGGGGCTGCAGCTCCCAAAGGCCTGTGGCCACCCTCAATCAGTTTTAACTCCAAGAATATTTGTATTAAAAGCCTGGATTGAATACACAGAGAACATAATCCTTTCTGGGGGGAAAAATAAAGTGAATGCTGGTACCAAACTCTGGGCACACATGTAGTGTGGCAAACTCATACAGCCGGCTCCACTCAGACAGAGTTGGAAAATTAAATTGCAGAGGTCAGAGATGAGTTATTTAGGAGAGGAAAGCCCAGATCTGCCCAATCTGTTCTACCTCAGATTTATCCCCTTCAATAAACTTTGATATACCAGCTGTGAATACCTCAAAAAAAATAAAAATAAGCCAAGCACCTATCAGTTGAGGTCTTATTCCTCGTGCTCTAAACACATACCTTGTAATTTGGAATAAGATTTAGGTACATACACCTGATGTTTCCACCATGTATAATTTTTATATACGGGATATAATTTTTAGCCAGGTAAATATTTGAACTCTGATGAACTGGAAACAACATAGCAAGGATCAGAGAGAAAGGAGCATTTCTAGAGGCAAGCTTCTGTCCTCAGAAGCAACTAGCAATTAAATACCAACTAATCATTAAACTTCATAGCCTAAATTCTTCCCTACAGCTGTTCCATTGAAACTACTTTATTAGAAAATAAACTGTCTTTGTGCTGTGGAGCTTGACCAGCTCAAGTTTCAGTTATGCAGCTAGGAATACTTTTTCTCTTCAAAAACCCTTACCAGTGCTTTTTACTATGCATTGCCATCACCCACACAACCACAAAACCACCATGCAGTTCTGCAAGACGGTACCTTCTGCTCACAAGAGGCCCCTGGTTCAGATAGCAAGGGAACAAAATTACTGTATCACATACCCACACCCATTTTAAAAAGTAAATTCAAGATAATTCTTCCATTTCATTTCACAGCTGGCAAACCCAAGAGCCCACAGAGAAGATTCGTTTCTATAAATATTCATGTCTATAAATGCCAACTAAAACTTGGCCTGAAAGGAGCATAATGAAACAAGAAACACAGCTCAGCATAAAGAAATCCTTTCTCTCCAGCTCACCAGGCAGGTCCTCTGCTCTTGGACCAGGAGCTCCGCTGTGAATCTCAGCTCCGGAGTAAACTGCCCGCTCTGGATACTGGGATGGTTCTGTGCTACTTGAGCACCTGCACAGGATCCCAAAGCACTCTGGTCACTTCTGCCCTCTGCTTTAAGCCGAGGGCATTGTGCCCAGACACTTACTTCAGTTACCTTAATAAAGCAAGATGAATCACACCTCGTTTAACTCCGGACGCCCAGTTGGACATCTGAGACAGTCATCCCATGCTCTGTTTATAGTCCACAGAAGGAACACAACACCTCCAGAGGATCCTTCCTCTGATCTATTTTCAAATGAGGTGAACGATCCTCCAGAAAGGCTATGGCAACCAGCTGAGACCTGCATGTCTTGCCACATCTAAATTAATTTTTGGCTGTTATCAGTTGCCTTATGTTGCACCAATACTCTATTTCCCCTTTCACTGACACGCAGTGCAGAACCTCCCCTCTTCAGTCTGGAATCAAATTCCCCAAACCTCTACAACATATGTTCCTCATCACACAGGGCTTCTGTGCAGGTAGCTACTATTACTACCATCTATTCTACACACACACACGCTCAGGTTATCTTCTCACGCTGCTTTATGGCTGCCTCCTTCATTACGTCTAGGGCTGCTATTTGTTTCTTACAGGGATACTGGGAGGCATCAGGAGAAGAGGAGTCAGCAGGTCACAGGAGGTGATCCTCCCCATCTACTCTGCCCTGGTCAGGCCACACCTGGAGTATTGTGTCCAGTGCTGGGCTCCCTGGGATAAAAAAGACAGGGATCTCCTGGAGAGAATCCAGAGAAGAGCTACAAAGATGATTAGGGGCCTGGAGCATCTCCCCTGCTTTGGCAGGGGGGTTGGACCCCAGGAGCTCTCCAGGTCCCTTCCAACCCCTACAACTCTGTGATTCTGTGACTCTTTCCCAGGAGTTTCATTTAGTTTTGTCCTCTTGTCTGCCACAAAGCTTACAAACCACACTTAATATTCAAGATAAATGACTTTATACAACAAAACAGCAGTAGGATTGCAATCTGGCCATCCCACCTTCCTTGGCAATATCAAACTGCCTTACTGCAAAGACTCAACAAGAGCAACTTCAGCAGCAGTTTGCTACTCAAAGACTTACTTCTCATTTCATGTGAGTGCCCCTGAATGATACGAGGTGAAATCACCAAGTGCTGATTTGAACTAATGGCACAACTAATGAAGACATCCCTACAGCACGACCCCTTCCAATAAACAAAAATGAGAATCATTCATGTATTTCTGGACACATCATTGCAGGGGACTGATAAACCTTGATTCACCACTGTCAGGAAAATATTTTCAACATTTTAGGAAATATTTACTGTCAGAAAAGCACCTACTGGAGGATTTTCAGGATGGGTGAGGACAGCAGTTCTTTACCTTTATGGCTCCCTTTTACTGACTGCATTTCTAAACAACTGATGTTTCAGAAGGCTGTAAGTTTCAGCAACTTACCCTTAGAGAGTGTTTTCTAGTGATAACTAGAGAAACAAACAGTGCTTTACCTCAGGGACATGTGCATTGATGCCTTCTCATTTTATTTAACAATATGCTATAATCATAGAATCAGAGAGGTTGGAAGGGCTCTGGAGAGCTCCTGGGGTCCAACCCCCCTGCCAAAGCAGCTCCCCAGCTCATATTGCACAGGTCGGCGTCCAGACGGGGCTGGAATCTCTCCAGAGAAGGAGACTCCACACCCCCTGGGCAGCCTGTCCCAGGGCTCTGGCACCCTCACTGGGGAAAAGTTCTTCCCCAGGTTGGTGTGGAACTTACTATGCACCAACTTGAAGCCATTGCCCCTTGTCCTGTCCCCACAGACCACTGAAAAGGGGCTGGCCAATTCCCCCTGCACCCCATCCTTCAGATATTTATAGACATTAATAAGGTCCCCCCTCAGTCTTCTTTTCTCCAGGCTGAACAGCCCCAGCTCTCTCAGCCTTTCCTCATAGGGGAGATGCTCCAGGCCCTTCATCATCTTTGTAGCTCTTCTCTGGAGTCTCTCCAGGAGATTCCTGTCCTTTTTATCCCAGGGAGCCCAGCACTGGACACAATACTCCAGGTGTGGCCTGACCAGGGCAGAGTAGGTGGGGAGGATCCCCTCCTGTGACCTGCTGGCCACACTCCTCCTGATGCCCCCCAGGATCCCATGTTTTTCCTTGGTTTTTTTTTTAAATGTAAATATATACTGAGGATTATGTTACATTTAAAAATTGATAACAAGTTGGTCAAGATGCTATATCCTAAGTTTACAGTAGCAAGCAGTGTAAAACCTTACCAAGAGGAGCAGGAGCTGTAGGGTGAAATACTTGGCATTAAGGGCAGAACTTACACACTACTGCTTTGTGGCTTTTACTTTCAATTCCTTCCAGTCTGATCCTGCAGGCTGAATTTGCCTTAACACTTGGGCTACATTAAATGAGCTCCTGGAATTCTTCTGACTCAGTTTTATCCCAAACAAAACCAGTTTATGTGCTCTGAGATGGCAAGTGAGGCGCAGTAAGTGCAGATGATCAGGACATTCATTTCAAAAGTGCATTCCTGCTCTAACTGATGCAGTAATGCATTTGGAACCATGATTTTTCAGATAAGAAGGGAATCCTGATGCTTGGTCCCTGGCACCTCCACAGGACTGCCTTTTCTGCGTTTGTGCAATCTCAGTCTCTGAAATGTTCCACCCTTAAGCTTTGAAAGAAGCAGGATCTCCCACACCATTCACCTTATTTGCACATTTCAAAGACAGTGAAAACTGATGACAGAAGTCAACAGGGGATTCATAATCCCTACCCAGGAAGCAATCTTACCCATACAAACACCTACAGATGGATTTAGGCCCTGTTTAAGGTCCTGGCAGAACTTTCACCATCTACAACAGAGCAGAGATTTAACCCTCTAAAGTTTCCAGACACACAAGCTGAGCTGCAAGGCTTCCAAGTTGTGTTTCCTAAGGCTTAAATTCATCTGGTCACAATTACAGCCATAGTCCTGAAGAGAAAGCATGTTCATACCCAACGTGCAGAGACAGGCACCCCTTCCTTGAGGCTAACCACTTGTGAAGTTATTACTGCCATTAGCAGAACTTGCAATTCCTTAAGAAGCCACCCAGCATTAGACTA
This sequence comes from Laterallus jamaicensis coturniculus, assembly GCA_022605575.1. Lineage (NCBI taxonomy): Eukaryota > Metazoa > Chordata > Aves > Gruiformes > Rallidae > Laterallus > Laterallus jamaicensis. The sequence continues at coordinate 5,354,551 of JAKCOX010000033.1, read as the reverse complement.
CAAAGAAAATGTATTAAGAAATCAGAGGACAATAAAAAAAATAAGTGTAAGCCACTCTGCCAGTCTGTACTATGGGTATTTCTTTTTTTGTAATGCAAGTAATAATTCAGACAAATTACCAAGAATTGCCTTCTGAAGGTTCTCCTTTCCTAGCTGACTGCCAAGTGAGCTTGAGTGATTGCCTTAGCCACATCCAACCTTCAGATGGCCAAGCCTACAGTAAGAGGCTGTTGCCACCACAAGAGTCCTTGTAGTTCTATTGCTTATTTCCTGATTTATTTTATTTTAGCTTCCCAACTTCCAAAGAGAAGATCAGCATTGTTGCAAAGCTTTGGAGACTAAAACCTTTACTTTCATCCTGCCTTCAAGAAGAACAGGGCTTTTCAACAATTTAAATTTCACTTATTCTGTGAATTTATTGGCAAAGGTCATGATAGGTGCTTTGCACAAAGCCAGTGCAATACCTAGGTTAAAATCTGCATGAAGAAAGGGTCCTACCAGGGGCAAAGTGTCAGAGCAGGAGAATCCACAAGCCATGATCTTATAGCTAAAGCCACCTTGGCAGCTGCCTCACCGACTGGAAAAGCCATCACTTCTACAACAGGGGCAACAGAAGCCTTGCAGAGCAGAACATCTTGAGGTATTTGTTACACATGTAGATGCCATTCCTCATCTTCGTTTGCTGATGCCAGACTTGAGATAGCTGAAAATGAAGGACTCCACAAACACCGTGTATTTAGCCCACTCACAATATGGTTGTAACACCCCCACACACAGTCTGGGTTTCTCAAGCAGGGAGCTGTACCAGCTGCCACTTCTGAACGAGATAGCTGGCAAGGTAGCACAAAGGAGGGCTTGAGATGGGGATGTGCCTGCTATCGAGATGGAGCTATTGCTTTCCTACCTTGAGTCCCCTGGACTGTTATCTAAACCAGCCACCCAGCAGAGTTATCAATCATGTAACGAGGGGATGCAAGGAAGATATCTGCAGATAACAAACAAGCTGTGTTGTTAAGGCCTTAATGATAATTAAGGACATTAATCATAAGAGAGTACAGCTAGTCAGAGCTGAGACACAGAGCAACATGTGAGAGAAAAAAAATCCATCCTTTTCTCTTCCTGGAAAGTTATTGGTCATGCTCTTGATGGCATTCATATTTTATTTGAAAGCTGCAACTATAAAAGAGCAGCAATCACTAAAGTTGCACTCCTGTGTTTAAGGAAAATGGTACGTTAGACCTGCTTGAGAGTTCTTGCTACTTGCTTTGTACTTGAGGTCTCCACAGGAATATCATGAAAAGCCTTCAATGTTAGTTATACAGAGATTTACCTGACAAAAAAAACCCAGCATAACCAGATGAAACATAGTTCATATTGCTTCATGTTAAAATCAACCTAACCTAGCCATTTGGAAACGGACTCTTGAGGAAAGTTAGGTGTGTTGCACAACCCCATGCAATGAATCTCACTGCAGGTGGGGAAACAACTCTTCAAGCTTTAGTTGCGATAACACAGACTTCGTTTACTAACATAAACCTGTCTGTCTGGAAAACACTGAGCCAAAGTCCAGAGCTCACCTGTCAGTGCAACACACGGGATGTTTCAGTCATCTTGGCAGATAAAAGAAGAGAAATCAAGAGTCATGTGCCACCACTAGTGAACCCCAGCGTTTTGTAATCGAGTTTCTAGTTGAGATTCACTTGCCCAAACGATTAAGTTTGCAAAACGCACATTTCCCAGAAGCCAAGAACGACTGACAGCTGATTCACGAGAAACGCCGATTTATTTTGCCTTGTCAATAACAAAAACCTTCTCAAACCCACGCTGTGAAGTTACTCTAAGGTCAGTTTCCAGTGGCAGGTGCAAGGAAGCACAGGGAGGTGCGTGCTGTAAAGCATCACCTCATCTAGCCCAGCAGCCCAGCATCTTTTTTTCAACTTCTCTCTTAAAAATAAAAATCTCTCAAAAAGGATTAAAAGTGCGGGCTGGGGTGGGGAAACAAACAAACCAGCAAAGCTGAGCCTAGATACAGACAATCAGTCAACAGAAACCATCAACAAAAATCGCCAGAGAAGCAAACCGCGGTGCAGAGAAGGTATTTAAACACAAGAAGGAGGGGGGCGTGCAGGGAAGGGGCCGTGTATCAGCATCAAAACCTACTTTGCATGGAAAGACGCAATTTGAGCTCTTCTTAAAGCCTATCATTGACATCGTGTGTCCAAACAAGGCGGCAGAAAGGCGAGTGGTGATTTTTCTTTGCCTCGCAGTTATCTTAACCGCAGGGGGGGGTGGAAAAGCCACCCAAAACAACCACCCCGTCTGAAAAGCAGCACGACTCAGCAGGCTCGGGAAGGAAAAACCCAAGCCGTGAGTAATTGCACAGAGCAGCTGAGGGGGTAGGTGGATCCAAGCAGCTTCCACACGCTGCTGCTAATGACTCATTAACCCTTCTGCGGGCGCACAGCAATAAGCCGCCAGCGCTTGGCCAGGAGCACAGCGTGCGAATGATAAAGGAGAGCGCTCATTTAGGAGAGGATGGCTGGGGTGGGGGTGTTGCTAGGCTGCCTGTCATCAACAGCCTTCACGGTAAACAGCCGCGACGGAAGGTGTAAGGACCAAAGGGGGGCAGGTGGAAGCGCGGTCCAGAAGGTCAGGGCTGGCAGCGGTGCCCTGAGACCCAGCCAGGAGCGCGGAGGGGACGCTTAAGCTCCGCCGAGCCGCGCAGCCGTGTCCCCCCCCCCCTCCGAGGCGAGCCGCAGCCAGGGCAAAGCGGCAGCGGGCGCCCCGAGGGGCAGGCGGCAGCCCCAGCTCCACCAGGAGCCACCTGCCCCCGGTTCAAGTTTCCCCGGCTCCGGTTACTGGATGCCCTCTGCGCTAGGGCTGTCCGCAACCGCGCAACCCCCGAGCCGCGGTCCCTCTCCTTTGCAGGCAAGAGGGGCGAGCACAGGGGGCTCCCAGCCTCCGCTCCCGGACACGCAGCTTTCCCCAACCTTCCCCCTCCCCGCGGTCCTACCTGCCGGCGGCGGGCCAGGCGCTCCGCAGGGCAACGGTGCCGCCTCCCGCGGTGGCGGACACCGCGCTGAGCGAGGGCGGTGGCGGCCCCCGGCCCGCCTCCCTACCCCCCTCGGGATCGCGGCGGAGCGGGGCCGCCGCCATTGGGCGCTCCCCGGCGGCGCGGGGGACCGCGGCGCCGCATTGGCCGGGGCTGCCCCGCCCCGCCCGGGGCCGCCGGTGGGGCCCGGCTGGTCCGTGTGAGAGCGGCATCGGGAGCTGCGGGGTTCAGCCGAGGGCTGGGGCGGATGGGGGGCTGGGGAGATTGGAGGGCTGGGGAGATTGGAGGGCTGGGGAGATTGGAGGGCTGGGGAGGTTGGAGGGCTGGGGAGGTTGGAGGGCAGGGGAGGCTGGAGGGCAGGGGAGGCTGGAGGGCAGGGGAGGTCGGGGGGCTGGGGAGGATGGAGGGCTGGGGAGGTCGGAGGGCTGGGGAGGTCGGAGGGCTGGGGAGGTCGGAGGGCTGGGGAGGATGGAGGGCTGAAGCGGGCGGACTCAGCGCAGCCCCGAGCAATCCAAAGCCGAAGCGCTCACCGTCTTTCTGGCTTTCAAAGGCTTAGAGATGGCCGTTGGCGTAGGCAGGTGCCTCCTCGGAAGCATCAGCCCCAAGGCTCCTGGTTGAAGGGCAGCTTACGGGACGCGCCCCTGAGCGGACAGACCTGAGCAGGGATGCAGACGTAGGCACTCCCGGAGCGCACACAGGCAGCGGGCCACCACCCCTGGGAGAGCTGCGGGGGGGCATGAGAACACCGAGGAGCTTCCTAATACACAGAGCCCTGCAAGCTGAGAAACGCTCGTAACCCTACCATTCGCATTAACTATTGTCACAGCGGCCTCAATCAGCATCGGGACTGCCTGTAAAAGAGAGGAAGAGTTCCAACTTCCCTCCACGCCAACCGAGTTTTGGAAGCGCCCCTCTTAAAACACTGGGAAGGTCTGGAAAGCGCAAGGTAACCAGGCACTGGTGCCAGCCGATGGTAGGCTCGGCACCGTTAGCACAGCCCCTACACCTGATTTTTGCCTTGAAGCAGCTTCCAAAGGGGTCCGAAGGGTTTATTACCGTACGCAGCAGCCTGGGGACACGCGGCGAGGGGCGCCCGCAGCTCACCAGAGCCCCCCTGGTGCGGCAGGGAGAGCATCCCTGGCACTAACGCGTTGACACGGGTGCCGACTAGAGGTACTCCGCGGAACACAACGCTGCCAGACAGCCCCCGCCCCGTACCAGTATAAAACGTTGATTTCCCAGACAAAATTAGTGTTAAAACCCCATGTTTAGTTGTATAGGGAGAGATTTAGGCTGGTAGCCGTGCTTATTTACAAGCATAAAGGTTGGCTGCAAGGACACAGGCTGGTTCTGCTCAGGGACAGCTGGGAGCTTTGTTCCTTCTCTTTGGAGCCAGAAGAACTACAGACTAGATTCCCAATTGTTTCTATTTTCCCCATCTTTACTAAATCCAGGATCCAGGACAACATCACTGACCTCTGCTGTACTGGTCTGGGAGACATCCTGAGCAGAAAAAGACTCTTAAGGCTATGAATCCTTTCCTGGTTTTGATCAAGTCCTGAAGCCCATTTCACAGAATCACAGAATTGTAGGGTTTGGAAGGGACCTGGAGAGCTCCTGGGGTCCAGCCCAGCTCATACTGCACAGGTCGGCGTCCAGACGGGGCTGGAATCTCTCCAGAGAAGGAGACTCCACACCCCCTGGGCAGCCTGTCCCAGGGCTCTGGCACCCTCACTGGGGAAAAGTTCTTCCCCATGTTGGTGTGGAACTTCCTGGGCTCCAACTTGCAGCCATTGCCCCTTGTCCTGTCTCCACTAACCACAGAAAAGGGGCTGGCCATTTCCCCCTGCACCCCATGCTTAAGATATCTATAAACATTGATTAGGTCCCCCCTCAGTCCTCTTTTCTCCAGGCTGAACAGCCCCAGCTCTCTCAGCCTTTCCTCACAGGGTAGATGCTCCAGGCCCTTCATCATCTTTGTAGCCCTTCTCTGGACTCTCTCCAGGAGATCCCTGTCCTGGACACAGTACTCCAGGTGGGGCCTGACCTGATGACCCCCAGGATCCCATTGTCTCTCTCAGCCCCCAGGGCACACTGCTGGCTCATGGCCAACCTGTCACCCACCAGGACCCCCAGGTCCTTCTCCACAGAGCTCTTCTCCAGCAGGTCACCCCCAGCCTGTACTGATCCATGTGGTTGTTCCTCACCAGGTGCCAGACTCTCCACTTGCTTTTGTTGACCCTCATCTGGTGTCTCCCTGCCCAGCTCTCCAGCCTGGCCAGGTCTCTGGATGGCAGCGCAGTGTCCTGCCTGTCAGCCACATTTCTTCTTTTTCTTTTCCTCCTCGTTTGTTTTCTGATGAACAGCTCCAGGACCAGCCACTCCAGGGGAACATTTCTCAGCAGTGCTATGAGCCTGTAGCCAGACAGACTGCTACAAACTCTACCACAAACAGTCCAACAGTGGTTGCCCTATCTGGCACTGATAAAATTCCATGCTGCATTGCTTTAGCAATCAGGTTGTAATTGAGACTCAGATATTAAGTAAACCAAAGGTGCTGCTGTGTTCAGCATCCTTTTAAAATATGGGAGGGAACATGATTTAGAACATTTGATTCTCTCAAACTATTTTTTCCATCCAAGTTACTGCACCATTACCACAGCATTGGACAGCTCTGTTTAATGCCACTATTCTACGTGGACTTGTAAGGAGCTTTTACTTCTTTGTTCCCCAAATACTTTTACTAATGAGATCTAGAAGGGAAGGACTAGCAGGTAACATACCTGTTACGGGTTCTTAGGATTTCACAAGTTGTCTTAGAATTAAAGCCACAAGAGAACAGTTTGGGTCAGCCCTGGAGTGGTCAGCCAGTTGGATTAGATGGTCGTTGGAGGTCCTTTCCACTGGAATATTCTATGACATGAGAGAATCAGAAACAAAATTACTCCATCTGAATAATTACATATCACATTTCTGGTTGAAAATTGCTGCTCTTACAATAGAAAGAGAAGTTAGAGCATACTTGAAACTTCCCCTGCCCACCCCCACCCCCCTAAGTGATGAGAAATCACACACACCACCACCAAAACAAAGAGCCACACCCCAGAGTCGTTTGACGACTTCAAACAGTTTGGATTTGAATTACAAAAAGATTAAGTCCTTCTATTTACCAGAACGTGCAACATTATGTTATACAAACCATAAAAACACAGCATTCCCTTGCTAGTATTCTGACCTATGTTGAAAATGTATTGATGATGAGACACTACAGAGTTAGAGCATGAGAGATCGTAACTATAAACACACATACCGAATAACTAGAGGCTAGAATTAGCCCAATTCTAATTTATTTTGAATATGCAACTCGCCTGACATTTTGTTATTTCAACCTGACAGGAAATTATGGTTTTTAATGTTAATATTTCATTATAAAGATATTAATAATTCATGACATCTTGAGAAACACTTAATGATGCGATTTCATTCCAATATAAACCTGCAACGATTCTTATACAAGCTTTGTTAACTGATTAATTCAGTTAAACCTGCAGAAGAATTAAAGACATTGAATTGTAGTAAATGAGGTGAGGAAGTAAGACTTAACCCTTGGTGGTATCCCAACAGAGGCCCAACTGAGAAGCGTACAGAAGAACTTCCAGAAATTCTTTTACCCACCTGGGTCTGCTTCCACAATTAATTCAGTCTGTACTTCAGGTATTTCTTTGTACCCTATCACAAAGTACAGCCCAACAGGAGCATTTGTTCGTGTATACCCCTCCTCCATTCGTGGGCTGGCACTGACACGACTCGGCACTAAGAGAACATCCTAGAATATCCTGAGTTGGAAGGGACCCATAAGGATCAACAAGTCCAACTCCTGGCTCCACACAGAGCCTAACAGGTCAGAGCATGGGGCTGAGAGCATCGTCCAGATACTGTTTGAACTCAGTCAAGCTCTGCGCTGTGACTCCTTCCCTGGAGAGCCTGTTCCTGTGCCAGACCACTCTCTCAGTAGAGAACCTCTTCCTATTATCCAGCCTAAACCTTCCCTGTTGCAGCTAAACGTGTCGTGCTGCAAGACTGCTTTGCTTGGCTTCCTTACCTGGCCTTACGTGGATGGCCTTTGCTTCAGCTGGCACAGGCGAGCCTGAAACATCATGCAAAGACACAGATCTCCCCTCAAGTCCCTCTCAGTTACGGCAAGATTAGTTTACAACCAATATTTGGAAGCATCAGATGCTTCATATAAGCAGCACACAGGGAGAGTTAAAAGCTTACCAGACACATTCATTTACAGAATTGGAAAACCTCCTTTTCTGTAGCTGCAGGAAAGTCTTTATTATTTGGCACCTGGAGATCCCAAGGAGACAGTGGAAATGAATATTTTATTTGTTGTGCTTCGATAAGGAATAGCATTTTAAACTGAGAGAGTCTATCTTTGTGTTCTAGCACCTTTTGCAGTGCCAAAGAAGACTAATGAGACACTAGATTTGAAATGCTAAAAAAGGGGATTTATTTTTCCCTGTTAATTTTTCAGTATTTATCATAGAGTTTTTCAGTTTTCAGCCAAATGATGATTTGCAAACTGCATACTCTAAATAGGAGAACTGCTCTCTGATGCTGAGCTAGCACCCCCAGAAGCATTTCAAATTGTTTCCTGTCAATCTAACTTTTGGAGCTGAACTAAGGCTGGCAAATGCAGCGAAGAGCAAACTTTTGGGGATTTGTAAAATCAAATATAACAATTAGGCCCCAAGACAAAACAGCAACAGAAAGAAATTTTACACATGCCAAAAAAAAAAAAAGAGTAAATTTAAATTTTAAATTTAATTTTTTCTGCATCTCTGTGGAGCTTTTTCACTGAATATGCACCATACCAGAGCAGGTAAACATAGTTAATATACAGCATTTGCTAAAATGTTTGTTAGTTGAGAAATACTATGTTAATGAAGAAATCCTTCTTTGCTCTGCTTTAAGTTCCTACCTACTTGAACCCTTTGCCTTCCATGGAGGAAAAGATCAGAGTCCTAGTAGGAAACTCAGTGAGGCTGTTTGTTTAGCAAAGGAGCAGAAAAAGCCAACACAGCTGTGTGCAGTGAGATCACCACATTTATCTCACCGGGTCTGAATTCTCTTACCATAGTCACCTCCCTTCTGTGCAATGTTCCCCAGATTCCAACAAACAAGTCAGACTCACAGTGATTTGTAAAAGATAGGGAATCTTTAGTCAATCCAGTTACAGATGAACATTTATCTGTGCAGTATGAGCTGGGGAGCTGCTTTGGCAGGGGGGTTGGACCCCATGAGCTCTTGAGGTCCCTTCCAACCCCTGTGAGTCTGTGATTTAACATTTCACTCTGGATTCTGCAATAAAACGTATACACACACACTGCTGTGGCTGTTCTTCCTAATGGACTGTCCCATCCTGCAACCAACCAGTGTGAGAACCAGAGATGAATCACAGAATCACAGAGTTGTAGGGGTTGGAACTAAACACGACCTGAAAAGAATTAATAGAAGAGCTCTGTGGAGAAGGACCTGGGGGTCCTGGTTGAAACAGGTTGGCCATGAGCCAGCAGTGTGCCCTGGGGGCTGAGAGAGCCGGTGGGATCCTGGGGGGCATCAGGAGGAGTGTGGCCAGCAGGTCACAGGAGGGGATCCTCCCCCTCTACTCTGCCCTGGTCAGGCCCCACCTGGAGTATTGTGTCCAGTGCTGGGCTCCCTGGGATAAAAAAGACAGGGATCTCCTGGAGAGAGTCCAGAGAAGGGCTACAAAGATGATGAAGGGCCTGGAACATCTCCCTTATGAAGATAGGCTGAGGAAGTTGGGACTCTTCAGCCTTGAGAAGAGAAGACTGAGGAGGGACCTAATTAAAGTCTATAATTATCTTAAGCATGGGATGCAGGGGGAAATGGCCAGCCCCTTTTCAGTGGTCTGTGGGGACAGGACAAGGGGCAATGGCTGCAAGTTGGAGCCCAGGAAGTTCCACACCAACATGGGGAAGAACGTTTCCCCAGTGAGGGTGAGGGAGCCCTGGGACAGGCTGCCCAGGGGGTGTGGAGTCTCCTTCTCTGGAGAGATTCCAGCCCCGTCTGGACGCCGACCTGTGCAGTATGAGCTGGGGAGCTGCTTTGGCAGGGGGGTTGGACCCCAGGAGCTCTCCAGGTCCCTTCCAACCCCTACAGCTCTGTGATTCTATGAATTAACTCAAGTCCCCTTGATCTCACGTTCAGTAACAAGGATAATCAGCTACTGGAAAACTCAGCAAGCCTGTACATTTGCAAACCTTTAGCCTTTGAAGTCAAAGCTGGATGATTCTGAAAAAAAGCCTCCTTTTTAAGTTTTAAATTGGAACATGCCATGTACTTCTCTGACAGTTTTAACATCAGCTGTAATGATGAATTTAAAGTCTATTAAGTATATTTGATTTTTTTTTGTTCCTCCACGTATCCATTTTTAGTAGTAGTGATGCAAACAAGGTTTTCCTTTAAGATTGTGGTTGTATAGATCTGGAGAAACTTTCCAAATAGAAAAAGTATTATTTTAAGGAACCTAAAATGCAGTTTAATTAATGAATTTTTAGTATACAGCAAAGCCAGAGCCTAAAAAATTTACAAGTAAGATTGGACAGAAAAATGCTGTGGTATACTGTAAAATATAGATTTAAAGTTATTTGGACAGCTCAAACATTTAACTAGATGGTATCAGTGAAAAAGTGATTTTAGAGGAAACCTCCATCACCTGTTGCTTAACATTTTCACTTTAGGAAGAAAGAATTTGTACTGTAAGAAAATCTGGATTTAACTTTGCAAAAGGAGCCACTGTTGTGGAAGCTGTGCCCAACTGATCCACATTTTATCTGTACATAATATTCCAACAGATCTTACAAGACAGACTACCACAATAGCAAGTTGATGGCTATACATGTTAAAAATGCTTCAGCACTCCAGGGAAGGTAATTCTTTGCCAGGTCTTTCCAGAAGCTAGTGATTTTCAATTCTGGATTTTTGCTCTACAAATATGAGGCAAATAAGAATACTGAATTGTTTCATTTTAAAAAATAAGTTTCTGAAGGTCCTGTAACCAAACACTCTTTTATGTCTCAGTATACATGTGTGTGTTTATATATATATATATTTATACACAAGCATGTGTATATACACACATATCCTTCCATGACGTGACAGGGACTGAAAGTGTGGAAGTTACTTATTTCACAGAATCACAAGGTTGGAAAAGACCTTTGAGATCAAGTCAAGTCACACCTGTCCCCTGCTAAACCATACCCTTGAGCACCCCATCTACCCATCTTTTAAATACATCCAGGGATGCTGACTCAACCCCCTCCATGGGCAGCCTGTTCCAATACCTGACAACTCTTTCAGTGAAGAATTTTTCCCTAATGTCTAATTTAAAACTGCCCTGGTGCAGCTTGAGACCACTCCCCCTCATCCCATCTCCTGTCACCTGGCTGAAGAGACCTCCACCCATCTCTCCACAACCTCCCTTCAGGTAGCTGTAGGTGGTGATAAGGTCTCCCCTCAGCCTCCTTTTCTCCAAGCTAAACACCCCCAGCTCCCTCAGCTGCCCCTCATAAGGTTTGCTCTCCAGCCCCTTCCCCAGCCTGGTTGTCCTTTTTCCCTAATCTTTGAGGCCCAAAATATTTTTTTAAACAAATCTGAGACACTATTTAATATCTGATGCCCTCTTGTGGCTGCAAACCCTTGTTTTCAGCAAAATCAATTAATAAGAAGCAATTAAAAATAAGAATAGAATCACAGAATGGTTGGGGCTAGAAGGGAACTAAAAGATCATCAAGTTCCAATGCCCTGCCATGGGCAGGGACACCTCTCACTACACCAGGCTGCTCAAAGCCCAAATGCTCTTATGTGTGTGTGTGTGTTGGAAGAGACTCAGAGCTGGTTGTAGCAGAAATCTTAAAGAGAAAAGGGAGAAAAACTTCCAAGTGCCATCAGTGAGGAAGCAGCCAGTGTTTGCACAGGTCCTGCCTTCAGCTCTGTCCTGGAGCATCCTCACATCGTGGTATTATTCTTGCACAGAAATGGAGCCACATTTGTAAATAACAGATGGGAACTGGAAGATCTGATCTTCCAGCACAGCTTATACCTGTGCTTAGGAGGGAGGAAGGAAGAATATGAAGAAAAAAAGAAACATAGAAAAAAATAGAAGGAAAGAAATAGTGAAAATGCCTGACAACAGAATTAGAGGAAATGGAATTCAAGTGTTTTATTACTTTCTTGTGCCACATTCTTCACATTTATTTTAAAAAATGTGGAATTGCAACCTGTGTTGTGTGGAAAGCCCAAAAAGTTGGGTAGCAAAGAAATAAAAATATGAGCAACCTATCCCTGAAGTGCAGACCTGTCTGAAACACTGCTGCACTCAGAAGAGTGACTGGAATAAGCAGCAGCAGTACCTTCCAGGGTAAAACCAGAAACTCACTACAGAATTCAGTGATGGTGCTGGGGCAGTTAGACCACATTTACCTCTTGCTACCTGAAATGCCCTCCCTCAACTTAGCTTTGGAAGAAGTCATTTACAGTCCTCTTCTTACAGGTTTTTGTTTTGGCAACAAGTAGGCAACAGTGAAATTTTCCCTCAGAAATTCTCAATAGGAATTAAATTCAGTATTCAGAAACGCTATTAAGTTCATGTTCATTGAGAGGAAGAACATTTTGGTGTGATACTTAGTAACACATTCTAATGAAACAGGTGTTGCAGGATTACAGACTACACTTTGTATTTTTATTTTTAAATGTGTTTTAGTCTTAGATTGAGGAGAATAAACCAACAGAGAACCCCAAAACCAAGCAAAACCAACCAAGATAGAAAACCAACCCAAAGATATTAGCTTCTGATGAATAGTATTCAGTAGAAAACAAAATCACAATAAGCTCAAACAAAACAAAAGCCCCACCCCACCGTTTCTGCCTGGTACTCTACTCCCACCACAGGCTGTAAGTAAAGCATCTGCACTCCTGACCTCACCTGTCTCCAGCGCATCAACAGTTACACCTCAAGCCACAGGCCCTTTTGGAAGGTGAGGGATGACCTCACTAAGCTTGAGATACAGACTCAAACTGGTTTAGGTCCCAGAAGCTCCATTTCCTGCCTGCAACAAGTGCTGTTGGTGGCAGCAGCCAGCATGGGAAGCCTCCAAAGACTTCGGAAAACTATGGAACTGCTGTCTGGCAGTTCACCTGCGTGGCCTTCCACCCATGTTAGCGTTGCTCCCTCAGCCTCCTGACTTTCCTTCTCCCTAATGGATTCCTTCCAAGTTTATAAGTTCACTGGAAAGCCAACCAACACAATACATTTGAGGATGACTCCCTCTCAGCAGGTGGAGCTCGAAGGGATGAATGGGTTGGAAGAGGCTTGGAAAGCAAGCACATTTTTCAGCTTGGAGTAGTCCCTCCCCCACGCTCTGTGCCTACTCACTGTATTATCCCTGTATTAGCACTGAGAATGCAATAGTAACCCTACAGTTGCTGGTCAATGTTCTTAATCACAGAGCAGTTCTGTGTCTGCCACATACACTGGAAAAGCTGCATCCACCAAAGAGTCACATGCATACAGAGGGCACAGCTAACAATGCAATGCTTACTTCTCTCATCCCCTTTCCACACCCCTCCTAAGTTAAGACATTCATTTTTTTTGGGAAGAGGAATAGAAGCAAAAGAAGTGTGAGTATCCTTTTAGGAAGGAATGCATTTAGCAGCAGCATGTATCCATGGACACCACTAGCAACTGACATCCTCTGTTATCATAACCACTGTGAACACTGAGGGTAACCACACAGGTGGTATCTTTATTTCACAAGATTAAAGATACAGTACAAAATGAATCTGTACATCTTTCTATTAACAGAATGTTTACACAATTATATTACATTTGACCAGCCTTTATACTGATTTTAAATACAAAATAAATTTACAAAAAACTCCTACAAGACCCTTTAAAGAACTGCAGCTGATAAAAACAAAGGGTTCCCCCCCAATAGTCCCTATTTGCCATATGCATTTGCAGTAGTTCAAATCAAACTAAATCTTTTTAGTTTAATAGTCTTCAAAACAAAAATAGAATTTCAGTTCACTGTTGCCTATCTAGAAAGGAAGTAACTTGCAAAGGTGAGTGTAATCCCCTTTTATAGGCCAAAGCTAGCATATAATAGGTGGACACTAGATAATGCATAGTCTTAAAAGTCCTTTCACAATCCATGTTTTCATGTTCTTCTCCAAAATAAGTAACATTTGATAGTTGTTTTTTAACTTAACAAGAGCAGCTGACTTACAGAAGATAGCTAAAAAGTAAGACTGGCTCACAGAAGTCTCATTGGGATGTTTGTATCAAAGGCCTTATCTTCTATTATATTGTCCAACGATAGGGAAGGAAAATTACTTCAACAGACAACTCTGGGCCAAGTTCCACCAGTGCTGAACTAGAATCCTGTTTTCTCAACAGCTAGTATGTTTGATTAATTATTTGAGGTGCAGAACAATGTTTTCCCCCAACTCCTTCCACAGTTTTCTTGCATATAAGAACTCCCACTGACAACAGTTACTGCTCTGTAATTCCATTCTCCGTGCAGGGAAAGAAGAGCATGTGCCTGGGAAGGTCAAATAGACAGGCTCTGGTCTACCTCACTACAGATGAAGAATTTTTCCACTCAAAGCATGCTGAACAAACCCAGAAAGGCTTCTCTTAAGTTTTCCTTCTAAAACACTCCTGCATATAAACTCTTAAGACAATCTTTGTGCTACCAAAAGGGAATAGTACTTCACTGCAATTAGCTGAGCAACCCAGCTCCTTTAGGGAAAAAAAAAAAGCTGGTTGATAAACTGAGTGCACAACAAGGAACATATTGCTAGTAAGAGTTAAACATACTCCCCTCAACATCCAAGTTTCAGAACAGAGTAGCAAGGGATTGTCAGAAAAAACTGAAGAGTCATGTTGTAGACAACTGATTTAGAAAACTTAGTCGTTTCTTTAATCCCTGAGTTAAGTTGTCATTACTTATTGTAAGTACGTTTTTACTACTACCACTTCACTCAAATGAATGTCATCTGAAAAAGTTAGTGGCAGCAATTTGGTGGAAGGGAAGAAAGCAGGAGAAAGACTTCCTTATTGCTTCTTCAGAAAGCAGTTCTTTAAAGTGAAATAGCTTGCTGATCTTCACTCATTTTCTTCTGCTGAGTTCTTGGGATATAAAAATGTATCAGGTTCAGTGAAAGTCAGCTTTAAGACTGTCACATAGCAGCAGCAAGAGATTCTCATGCAAACAGGATAGAGCTTTTAGGTTTTAGTTCTAGTTGATCAAACAAACAAAATTTAATAATGCAGTAATGAAACTGTTAAACATCCTAAGAGACCACTACCAATGAACCAATGGCATTTAGCTGAAAAAACCCCATTTTCCATATAATCTTTAAATTTATTCATGCCAAGCTATAAAGAGCTATTAAGTGACAGAGGCAAAAATACTTCAGAGGGAGTGTTCAGAAGTCACAGATACCTTTGAACTGCAGCTGGGGAGTGCTGTACATTTTAGACACTATATTTAAGTTCAATACTGTTCCATCTGCTAATGATGATTGAGACTGAACAAGACATTCCTCTATCACATGCTGTAACCCTCCAAACTAAAAGGAAAAGATTTGTCTTCACATAACCAGCATAAGCATTTTGAAGTACTGAGAAGTGCTACCTATATTTTAATACTAGTCATTCATGACATTTCAGTTTATAAAAGAGTGGATTGCTTATCTTCCCTCCCAAACTACAGATATATTGTGCAATGGTCTCCTTACAAATGTTCTGAGTATGAAAACATACACGAAACATCAACTCTAAACAAAGCATATTGATATGCTGCTGCCAATCCACTGGAATAGTATTTGCACAAAAGGAAGCCCTGAACCCTTTAAACACAACAGCTTTTGTCAGAAAGCAGCTAAAGCCTCTTCATTTGCATTTCATTCAGCTTTAAAACAGTATAGTCAAAGGATTTAATGCTAGTACAGAAGCCAGTATTTAACTGCCACTGGCAATAAGAACAGAAACTGCTGCACTTCTTGACTTTAAGTTACTCCTCCCCACTGCTTCACACTCTCAACCCCTGAAATTATAGTTCAATGAAAATCATTACTAAGTAAAGATTCTTCTTGCAGTCTAAAAACATCAGTCCACAGGTTGTCTTCTTTACACTCATTAAAAGGCCTTTGCACTGACCTGGTGATATCAAGAAGCCATAAACCATTAGTCTTCCTTCTCTTTGGATTTTCTTGTCACAAGGAATCCTCAGGTTGGCACAGCCAGAGGCATTATTTTGACTTTCTCATGTATGCCAGGTAGAAGAGATGTAGGCAGCAATCAAAGCACTGCTGTAATCTAATATACAGCTTTTCCTCAGTCTGCCCAACTCTATAGAGTAGCATTGCTGGCACAGGCCCACACCCTTTTGTAGAGTAAATGCATCTTTGAGGGCCTTTTCTGCAGATGCATTAAACAGATGCGCACATGAGATACCACCACACACATACACACACATTTCCTTCTTGCAGTGCAGATCACTGCAAGATCAGGATGGCTGAAAATTAAACACAGAACTGCCACCTCTAAAACCAACAGACAAAACAGTAAGCTAGCTCACTGAGATTCCTGGCTCTGTCCTTTCTCCACTGTCCACAGTAATACTGGTGCTTGCTGCAATCTAGACTCTGCCTCCTTGCAAAAGCAAGTTTAAGTGATTTAGGAACACTACTGATTTGTTCTTATGCCATGAAGTATTGCAGAGGACACAGGCTCCAAAACAGTTTTAGAAGGACACTGTATGGATAGTTTTCAACTGATGAGCTTTACAGACCCAATCTTTCCCAATCTGCCTCCTGGGCTACACGTCTGCCGAGAACTGTCTAGTCTTAAGGGGAATAGAAGAAAATACTCAAAGCAAAAAAAACACAAGTGGAAAGTGGCATGTTTGCTGGCTTAGTTTTAGGGAGTTTGTAAATAATCCATGTTAAACCATCCAAGACAGGATAAAAGATCAAAATGTAAGAAGCACTAAGAAATAACAAAATAAGGATTGTAAAAATACTTGGGATGCAGATCAGAATATAAGTTCATACAGCTCTAGTCTTGTTAGAGTTTCAAGATAATTCAGTTTTAGACTTAAATTTGCCATAAAATTATTACTTTTATAGAGGGCAACTGCTATCAAGCAGGCAAAAACCTTCCAATCCTAGCCTTCTGCTCTCTAAGAGATAGAAAGGACTCTAAATAAAGAGGAACTAGATACAGCAGGCAACATTTTTGTAGTAGCACTCTCATGTTTCCATAAAAAAAAAAAAGCCATAGTGTTATTCCATTGGCACTGAAATAACATTCAAATCAGTTTTCAAAGAATTTTCTTATCCCTGAAAAAGGCATCATTCTAAGCAGCTTTCAGACTTTTTTTTGTTTGTTTTATTAACATCTTTGTGCCTCTTTTTTGGGGAGGGACCGTTGATCCACAGTCCTAAATCACAATGGAAATTGTTCCTTTTGGAAAAATCCAGTTCTTTCACTGAGGCTCTTGTTGCTATTGTGGTGGTTGATGCTCTGGTGGTGGTTCTTGTGGAGGCACAGCTGGCCGCAGTCCTGCTGGTCTGGGAATTGCCTGATGTTGCCTTTGTCTGTAAGCTATAATTGTTCCCAGAAGCAAGGCGATAATGGTCATAAGGTAAAGGTCCCATTCAGGCCCCAGCAGCTGGTCCATATCAATATGTGAGAATAGCTCCCTTATCTAAGAAACAAAAAAGTCCACAACATCATGTCAAAGAGCAAGAATAGGAAGAGTTACTTTGATTTTAGATTTGACTTGGTAACATTTTTTTCTGTACAAGTATCAGTTTTAAAACTTCAGTAGATCTATTCTTCCCTGAAAAAACCCATGTTACATCAATGACATTTTTATTTTCCAGGAACTAAATGCCAGTAAGACTACAAGCCATGTTCTACAGGATGAGTTATTCTATTTTCCGTTCTAGAGATGAAGGTTCTTGATATGCAGCTTTGTCGGTTTCACTGACAAAGCATTACAGTACACCATTTAAATCAGACTCCAGTATGTAACTATAATAGGTGCCTTAAAGAGGAGCAAGGACCACCTACACAGAGGTAGTAAACTCATCAGTCCAACCAAGGTGGAAGATTTCAACAGACCAGCATGAATGACAGAACATTAAGTGCCAGGATAGGTATGTGATACAAAGCTGAGATTTGCAGATAAAGTACAGGGAAGTTTTGAGTGAACTAACAGTTCTGAGCGAACTGCCCTTTTGTCAGACTTCTATCAGCAAAAGCATTAGCCAAAACACACTTTATGCTTCTCTATTGTATGTGATGGCACTACAGTCATAGTCAACTTAAAACTTGGGTTATCTGTGTTCTGCATACTAGCTTTTGTGAGGTAAGTACTCAATTGATTTTGAGTCTTTTGACCATCCCCTCCTGAAAGTCCTCTGTCTCAAGACTACTAAATTTTGTCAAACTTCACTGGATTCCCTGAACTTGCATTTGCTTTAAATGGTAATAACTTCCATATAATTTGAATTTATTAAGCAATCCAAAAGGTATTAAGGTGTTAGAAAACTGAGAAATATTTCAGATATTATACAGTGTGCTGGTTTTGGCTGGGATACAATTAATTTTCACAGTAGCTAGTACTAGGCTGTGTTTTGGATTTATGCTGAAAACTGTTGATAACATGTTTTCATGACTGCTGTGCAGTGCTTACACAGAGCCAAGGGCTCTTCTGCTTCTCACAACACCCCACCAGTGAGCAAGGGGCTGTGTAGTGCTTAGTTGCTGGCTGGGGTTAAATCGAGACAATGGAGAAACTTCACCTAAATTCCAGGCAAATATTTTTTTTCTGCTGAGCAATGGCACTGAAACTCTGCACAACAGCTAAACTAATATAAATGCTAAGTGTCTCCCCCCTCCAAAACAAAGTAGGACTTATATCTGAATATAAAATGAGAATTAGGACTACAAAAAAAGTGTTAAGTTTTCCTGAACAGTGATTATGTCACTGTAATCATCTGCTGCACTTTGATAGCAGATGGTCATGGACAAGAACGGCCAAACAGGTTAAGGAAGTTCTCTTCAAGGGAAGAACAGCACAGAAAAGCTCTGTCTGCACATTTCAGTTTCACACCACTGCGCAACTAAGAAATAAGAATCACAGCTTCAGTAACTGTCCTAACATGCAGCAAGACAAAACTTTTCAGAAAGCTCAATGAATACTTCTACATAAGCAAGATTACAACTCAAGCTTCTTTTTAAAATGGCAAACACAGTTGTTGTTCCTCCTTTGAAGTCTGCGTTACTTACATTGATTTCTCGTACATACTGCAAGGAATAAATTACTCCAAGCTTGCAAAGTGCTAGGAAGACTGGAACCTGAGCATCTGGGCTTGCTTCAGCTGCCATGTCATAGAATCGTTTTGCCAGATGGATATCCTAAAGTTAAGAAAATACAAAGCTCAGTTTTGAAGAAGTTGAGAAGTTCACTGTAAAACGCAGAGGTTTCTATAAGCTGTTGTGCACTGACATTTGAACACGAGGGGTTTTGGTTAAGTTAAATGAAGAGGATTCAGTAAAACTTCCCCCTTTTTCCTGAGGGATGTTCAACTTTTCATAGACAAGTAAAGAGAAGCTTCAATTTGAGGATGAAGCTATGGTAACTGATGCTAGAATGAAAGCTTGTAAAGGGATTAGCATTAACATATTCAACCCAGGCACTGTAAACTAAGGCACATATTTAGGTAACTGGCTGTAAAGTCTCCAACACCACATCAAACAGGAAAGACTAAGAAAACACAAGTACACAGCAGCAACTCCTCCCAGTTACACTACAGGATGCCTGCAGCATAGTGTAGCTTCTAACCATTTCCACACAAGACAAAAGCCAAATGCTGAAGCTCACTAAAAATAAGGAAAATGTAACAATTTCTTATGGTGTCACGTAACCCAGCAGATACGACTAAATGAATACATTAATTCATTAATTAATGATATCTTAAAAGAAGGTAGGCTGCTCAAAATGAGTATGCAATTACTAGTTGCATTATTTTGGCACATACAAGAATGTGTTGTTCTGGATTCCAAAAGTTTTAGCTAACTCACAAAAAACCTCTTAAGAACTTCCTAAGACAACTAGATATTCTGCCTTCTTTTAGGCAATGTAGTTTGTAAAGGAAACTGTGGCCAAGCCTAATTTAAAAAAAAAAGAAATCACAGCTAATAATCACATTGTTGGTGCTTATGGTTTGTTACTTGAAGATGCACAGAAGCTGTTTTCAAGCTGTCATGACATGAAAAATGGATGAACTGGTGTTTCAGAGGATGAGAACAATCTTGTGCTAAAATACTCTGAGCCTGGATTTGATGTGTATTCATTTCATTGCACATCATAGCATTACTTGAGCATACTGCACTCTTCTTGCCAGTCTTCACAATTCTGGGCAAGGAAGTTATTTCCCTGTCTGTGCCTTATTTCTTGACATAGGTAAGCGTGCAGTGGATATACTTATCCATTTGCTATTAGAGAATGTACTGGGAGACAACCTAATTCCTACTAAGCGTTTATATGGTGCCCAAAGCACTGCAGTGGTTATGGATTTAATCTAGTATTAGCAAGTGCACTGTCATGAAGCAGACAAGCCTACAGCTTACTCACCTGCTTGATGCCCAATCCCTTCTCATGCATGTAGCCCAGATTAAACATTGCTTGGGCACTGTGCTGTTGCTCTGATGCCAGCCGATAGTGAATAAATGCAGTTTCATAATCAACATCAGTACCAAATCCATAAAAGTGGTAATCTCCAAGTTTAATTCTTGCAACAGTATATCCTATAAATCAAACAAAGTGAAGACAGCTAGGCAAAGAAACTCTTTAATATCAAAATGCAGTAAGGACTTTAGTACTACTTTCCATAGTTTGTAAAAAAACTGGTTTCCCTTTTCCCTCTCTCAAATAAAGAGCCTTTTTTTAAAAAAAAAAAAAAGGTTTAGCAAAACGAAACGCAAACAGCTTCTAATTTAAGTCAAGTCCTGTTCCCTGTAATCCTACCAACATTTTATTGCCATTTAGTGGCACCAGTTGAAAGCTTGTATCACATTTTTCCACACTCAATTATTACAGAAAAACTTTTAATTTATTATATGGTCATTAAGGGATTCAGCTTCGTTGTTAAAACAGAGACAATGAAAACCTGAAAAATAAAGTCTCTCATCACTATTTGGTAATGAAATACTTAACCATTCCACCCTCACAATTTTTAAGGTTGCACTAAAAACCAGGTAGGTCTGAAGATTTTCATACAAAAATCTTAGGCTCTATTTTCAGGATATAGCTGCTTTTAAGTAAAAAGCTGGTAGACAGATATTAATGTAGATATACCCAGATGAAAGTTACAGACCTCGCATAGAGATATTAACTCTTAAAGTTCAGTTCTGCTTATTTTAGGACAGGATCACAAGCATCCAACTTCAAGCTTGGGTTGGATGGACCTCACCACTGAGGTTTGCTTGCTTTGAACAGGAAATTTGATTTCTTATAAGTGATGACAAGTATCAAAATCCTAAAGGGTACTTTTAAAATGGTACTATTTTTCCAAGTGGATTTATTTTTAGCAAAGCCAGTGTAAACATTCCTAATGCTGTTTGACACTGCTCTATAACTCCATATGGAATGGCAGAGGAAATGCACTGTACATTTGTGTTTTAGTCCTTTTAGTCTTCATAATCTCAGAATGGCTCAGATCTGCAAGTGTATTACAATAACATAGTAACAGTGGAACAAAGGACAGGAACTACCCTATGTGTAATTTAATTAACGTTCAACAGGACAAGGTAAGCTTTCCCTCCTTCCCTCTTTTATAAAACCAGGAAATCAAACGTTAAAGACTCTACTAAAGAGAAACTAACTTGAATTGTGAGGTACGGCTATACCTTGAGAAGCTGCTCTGTTCCAGTGAAGCAAAGCTCGAGGATAGGTTTCATTTTCTCCTACTATGCTGGCTTCTTCTAGAGAAGAAAAGTAATTCAGTTAAATAGGAGCATTTTATATGCACACAAGACCACCCCCCCCCCCCCCCCCCCCGCTTATATTCAATCAGCCAACATGAATTAAAAGCTTGAAGTAATCCATGATACAGCACAAACAAGGTTCAAGCCATCTGAAACTTACAAAACACCCTTTTCCATATACCTGCACACATAAGAGCTAGGAACAAATGGTATTATTGTACCCTGAAATATTGCCTACCAAGTCTCTCTCCCATTTGTGAGCTAGGAGACTCTGAAGCATACTTGAGGGATGCCAGTAGATGCAAGTCTTAAGAGTGCACAATTCAGGCTCTGACAAATGTGGATTCAAATACAAGGCTAAACTATAAACTATTCTAGTTTGACCATCTAAGAAACAAGACCAGTCAAGTAAAATGAAGGTTTAAACTCCTTAACCAGCCAGAAACTGCATATTTTACACAGCAGTGCTACAGCTTCTTCAGAACAGAAGTTACTTGACTTGTCCTTGTCATAAATTGAGGTTTTGCTTAAGTTTTGGAGTTCAGACTCCAAAGTTCAAAGGATTTGCAACTTTTTGTTTTTAATTTTTACTGTAGCTATAGTTTCAGCTATACAGCTGACATACAAATTCTCTGTATAAAATGTATTATATAATTTTAAATTAATCTACAGTTGATTTCAGATATATTCAAGTAATGACAATCAGAATTTTAAGCCAGGGCAAGATGCTATTTGTTTGCAAGAATGAATTCCCAGCCAAGGCTGTGATTGGTGTTGCTTATCTAAAGATGAGTCACTAGGGTAACCTTTGAAAAAGCATTAACTGGAAATTAAGATGTTAGACTAGCCTATCAGTCATCAGTAGCTGGTTTGTGTATTACAATAAGCCTCAAGACTGGTAATTAGACATCCAGATTTCTCAATTTGAGATCCAGAAAGTTTAAACTAATGGGTTTTGTAATTTCTAGAAAGACTTGTCACTTGCACTTCTATTTGCCACTTGTACTTCCGTTATTTCCCTGTGACCTCAAACTCTAAAAAAAAAAATAAAAAAATTAAATAAATCCAAATTCTAGACACCTAGTTCAAGTAGGAGACCTAGGACAAGGGGTTTTTTAAATCTATCAGAACCAGTCACCCAGCTCTTCATCCCTGTTTTAAGAGTAGTAAAAATAAAATTTAAAAAACAAAAAAACTTGGGGGGGGAGGGAGGTAGAATGGAAGAGTTCTGAGAAATGCCATAAGATCAACAAAGGAAACTGAAGCTTGTATACACAGTAAAAGCCAAAGGTAAAACCAACGCAATTCCAGCATGTTTAAGAAGTCACAGAAGAAATTTTTCATCACTGCAAGTTTCTAAAGCAGTATCTGCCCATCCCTTTTTAAATCTCCTATGTCAGAATTTAAGTGTATTCTAACTTTTAGGGCCAGAAAGCTATGATTGAGCAGTAAAGAGGACGAGAATCTCTCTGAAATTCTAACTTAACATGAGCTATGTAACTCTATCTTCAACTACTCCAGCGTTCTACTAAATTGGGTACTGCAGACCAACTTCAAAAGAAACTGTCAGTACAGATTCATGTCCTTACTCTGATCAAGTATGAAAGCAGCATTGCTTTGTGCAACTTCGTAGCCTTGTTCTGCCAGAAGGAGATACTGCACCACAGCTGAATTTGAATCACCATCTTTATAGCTGTTGTAGGCAGTCATTAGTCTTTCAGACCATCGCCCCCGTTCACACACGTTCTTAAACAACTGCAGAGAAAAAAGAAAAGGGGGAAAAATGGTTGTCAGGAACATCAGAAATTTCAGTGTTGCAAGAAGTAAATTTTTCAGTCAAATGCCTGTTCAAAATATTTACAAATCACAGGAAAAACTCGATAAGTTAATTCACTGCTTGAGATAGGTTTATTTTAAGACACAGGTTACTAAGCAAATACATGCCAAGATTCAGATGCTTACTTAGACTTACTCTTAGTATCAAGGTTATTGTTACACTTTAACCCACATCTAAGAAGAATTCAGTACTTATAAAAACCCAAAATTTGGTTTGTATTATAGCATTTAGATTTTCTTTAAAGCTAATAAAGCAAATACAAACTTGCCATATCAACACAGAAATTAGATTTTTCTCATGAGATACAAAGGGGCTTGGTAATATATCAGCTTTCCTTTTGATAGCACTGACTCTGCAGTCACCAGTGGATTTCAGCTAAGACAAATTTCCTGTATAAGGCAGTGAGTGTGGTTATACCCAACCTTTTGCAAGTTGATTTATTTGACCCTTATAAATGGATGCCCTTACCTCAACAGCAGTATGACACGATCGCATCACTCCAGTGCCAGTAGCATGCATCTGAGCCAGATTATAAAAAGCCAGAATGTGACCACCCTGGGAGGCCAGGTTAAAGTATTTCAAAGCTTGTTTATAGTCTCTCTTGACTCCAATGCCATCTAAAAGAAAAAGTCATTGCTATTCTTTCATATTGAAACGTTGCATGAAATACTTAGTCTTTAAAATGACTAAAGAAAAACATTGTAAGTGTTATCAAAAACAGAATGAAATATAAATTCAATGCAGTATGATCACTCTGCACACAGTATATCTACACTTCTAATGCCACCTAGTGAAGAGTTACTGAAAGGGATGATGCTTAGACCCAGCAAATAATTTTTCTGATGCCACTTACTGTAATACATGGAACCAAGTTGAAGTTGTCCATCAACCCATCCCTGTTCTGCAGCCTTCTGGAAATACTTTAGTGCTAGCTCATAGTTCTGCAGGAATATTTGATCCAGTCATTAGAGCCTTGCAATACACCATAATTTAAAACAGAAATTATACATGTGCACATGCATAAGTGCATAGAGATCTATATTACAGAACAGTTAGTGAGATGTTCTACTGCAAAAATATCCACCGGTCAAAATTAGAAAAAAAAGTAATGAAATAGTCTGCAATGATATTAACATGTCTTAAACCTGTAGCTATCTCAAAGCTGTCATCCTATATAGCACTTATGTGTAACAGCACAGATTCCATGTTCTGTTTCTAGAACAGCTAACTTACATCCTGGACTAATTCAACTTTTGAATACCTGATTACACAGGTAAATATAAAAACACTTGACAAGAAAGCTTCTTGCAGGAAAAGCAACAAGGCAAATGAACTGATTAAAAATTTCAAAGCATTCCTCCACTGACCTAAGATACAGAAAATGGGGACAATTAGGATTTTATTTCACAAAAACATTAGAGCCAAGCTCAAAGAACTCCTGCTAAAAACTAATGTTTCTAACAGCTTCAGTAACTTTTCAAAACTTGTTAGAGGGAACTCAGCATGTTTCATAGCTAACTCTGTCACAACTTCTAATTTTTTTCATATTACAGATCTCCTTCTGCAATTTTCACTGTAATAGGTAATCTTTACAATTAAGTCTTCTATAGTACTTCCATCCAGAGAAAAAGCTTGTTAACAAGAAATTCAAACAACTGTCAAAAGCTTACCACTGGAACCCCTCTTCCGTAGAGGTAAGCCATTCCTAATCCACTCTGTCCAACTGGGTTACCCTGAAAAAATAGGAACACATTTCTGCAAAGGCAGGCAAAAATTACAGCTGTGTCTTTCAAAATTGGTATGTCTTTAATATCACTAAACCAAATACTGCTTAAGATAGATTCTCTTTGTAACTTTGCTCCTAGTAATAGCTATTTAGTGAAAAAAAAAATAGCATCTTCAGTAACTTTTATTCATTAACTACACAAGTGTTTAACTAGAAAAATCTTTCAACATGAGCTATGGAAGTCTACTGGGCACTTTCAAAATATTGTATGAGATATAGAACCTACATCCATAGAAAGGTGTAGGTTCTATATTAACCCATTAACAGCTTATTCCTCATTAGCTCTTCCAAGTTTGTGATGGTCTGGATGCTACAGAAGCTCCTGAAACAGCTACAGAAACTCTGAAAATCCATCTTAATTATAAAAGGCAGATTGATGGCTCTCCTGTGGGCTGTATTACTGACCACTGTGGTATTCCTTCAATGCTAGGGCATTCAGTAGGGCACATCAGAAACCTTCAGTGAATATAGGAAATCAGCAAACTGAGACACCCTTGCTCTAGGACAGAGGGTAGAACAGCAACCTAGTTGTGGAATGCAAGAACCATGAAGACAGTTGTCTTATGACAGTCCCTTCAAAACTTCATCTACTGCATTTCACATGCTAAACATCTTTCCTTGAGGTCTACTCATGCTTTACCTGTACAAATGCTACTGTAACAGATAGGTCAGAGACAGACACAAGGTATTAACAGACAAAAAACAAACACTCCAATGAGATGAGAGAAAAACATCATATATTCACTGACTGCAAAACAAACCCACAATAGCATAGGATCAGTGCACTGTAAATTTCTGTGACAAGATGATTTAAGTGTTATTTTTAATGAATTTGAATAGAACTGCAAGCTGTTTAGGTGGAGGGGATTTTATACCAATGCCAGCATTCATGAGAGCTAGACTCCTTGTGCTGAACACAGCTTTGTGAAGCACCATGACCAGAACAGGAGGCAGTTCCTGACATAAATAGGCAGGGTTTAATTATGGGATAATCTGGGATAGAAACTCAGAGTAGATGTGTGGAAGTGAACAAAAAGAAGCACTTGGAGTATTTCTAATCAATGTTCTAGTGCATATGCTGTATTTCTAGCTTACAGATAGGCATACCATATCAGCTGCTTTCTTGAAATAATGAAGAGCTGTTTCATTGCTCTGAGGTACAACATCACTTCCTTCTGAGTACATCTGAAGGAGAAAAGCATTATTGAAGAACAGCTGAAGAAGTGAGTTTAGCATGGAGATCATGAAGCATCTTCACTTTGCATATGAGAGGGAGTCTATTGCACCATTAGACTAGTCCAACTATTGCATTACTGAATCATTAAAGAACTTGCCTGGAAGCAGAACACACATCTCTATGCTGTAAAATTCAGATGGCTTGATTGTCTAATGGAGAATGAACTGCCATAAAATTAAAAAGCTTTCATGAATATACCCTTCAGTTTTGAATTCTAGCAGTGTGCAGTGAAGAATACATAGGAGAAAATCTTCTAAGACCAGTGAAAGTCAGACTATACTGGCAGTTAAAATACTTCTTGAAAACAAAGCAAAAACTGGTTACTGAATTCTATTCACTTCAGCATCTATTAGATACAAAACAATCAAGTAGTAGAGAAAGCAGGAACCTGCAATTTCTCATGTCAGCTGCCTTGATGAGCACATTACACTATTTTTTTCACGCTGTAACGACTTGAATTTTGCATCCTCTACTGCAGTGGCAGCTTGAAAAAGATAAGCTAGAGCTGCTGCTTATTGCAGCCTAACCTTACAGGGTATTCAAATGGAGTAATAAGGATTTAGCTCCTCACAGGGTGAAGGTAGTCTGCAACCCAGATCCTAGGCAAGTGACCTAAATACCTTTTTAAGTAGTAACACATTATCACCACCAATAGCACCTTGTCAATCATATTTTAGTTTTAAAAAAGAACGTAAATTTGAGAAAACTGATACAGATGCCTTTACCCTTTTACTTTCTGAACGAAGATTTCCCACTAGGCAAAACTATAAAAAAACCTAGCTTTTCTCCAGTAGTGTGGAAGAGCATAACAGCCTACTCAGTGTTTTGAACTCCACCACAGCAGAAGCAGAACATTTAGGTATTCAACTAATTAAGCAAAAAATCTAGCTCAAGAGTTGTTTAGAAAAAAATACAAGTTCCTAGGAGCAATTAGAAAATTTAAACTAGACATAATAGACTAATATCTAGTAAGATATTAGAATCCTGCAGGACATCTCAAAACAGTAGCAAAACAGAAGTATCTAGATTCTAGCATTCAAGTTTTAGACTGCCTGATATTAGAAAGTGGGAAGAATTTGTTACTCTTCATTGAAAGGCAGTCAATTTGCTTATTTTTGAGAGCATTCATATCTTACCTTTCCTAGAAAAGCCATGGCATGTGAATTGCCAGCATTAGCTGCTTGATTGAAGTACTCAAACGCTCGCTGTAGGGAAGAAAACAAGTATTTTAGCCACTATGACTACGATTTCAGTACCTTTTCTGCCAAACGGAGCACAGGCGAATGGATTGTTTGCAAAGTTAACTTATGCCCAGAAGAACCTGTTATCAATTCCACCTAACTCAATATATGCAACAGGGTTCTCCATTTATAATCAGAATGCTGAGAGTCAATCCCTCTCAGCATATTCCAAAAAGCAGAGGAAAAAGACACAACTGCTACTATGAACAAGCGGCACAGGTAAATCTTACTCCCTTTATTGTGCCTCCAAACCCTGTTTAGAAGGAGACATCTGCCAGTTCCTATTCCAGTTTTACACAGAGCTTGGTTATACTCATTCTAAACACTGGATATAAGCTTTGAACCCTTATAGAGCAGTCATTTTAAGGTATTTTAAATGTGATGATCATGAAATAATTTCTGGTTTGTAGCTGATTCTGAAATAATCCTCAGCATATCTGAGGAGGATTCAGAAATAATCCTCCTCCTTTTTCCAGTACAGAGTTTAAGAGGTTAGCTACTTCTATAAGCAGAAGCTAGGTTGGCTCACATCAGCAGAAGTTCTGTTTTCTGTGCACACTTAATATCCTTAGTATTGAAAGTTGTGCTGTTTTGTCTATAGATGCAAACTATTCTCACAAGCCACATAAAGCAGACTATCATCGATAAGGCACACAAAGTGCCACGTGAAAATTCCATGATGCATAGAAAAGCTCAGCCAGTTTCAAGTACTACTTGATGAAAACCTGGTCTTTATTTTTGACTCCCTAATTTCTAAGATTCTTAGTCTCAAACTAACAGCTTAAGAAAGTCAGCTCCACATGCTATTTGCAAAAACGTTATGTTTTATTGAACATGATGACTGAAGCCATTAAATACCTCATGGTGGTACTTTAACAATTGTGCTTCACCGTGGCCTCAGCTATACTTTCTCCCCCTCCATCAAGCATAATCTGCATCAGAGAGACACTGAAAGGGTACCTGATGATTTTGCTCTACTCCTCTTCCTCCATGCAAGTGCAACTGTCCAAGGCCAACCTAAAAAACAAATTTTACATTGCAAATAAGTATTATTTTTCCCTAGGAAATGTCTTTTTCTAGTAACACAGATACCAGTGAGCTAATCATATGCACAAAGACAGGCCATATCAGAGTTAAAAGATGCCACAAAGTACAAAGGCACAGATTTGCTTCAATAACTACAGCACAGTCCTATTTTTTCCACATAAGCGTAAGCAGAAATTTATCCTAGGTGCAAGTAACCTGACTGTCACATATAGGAAATTATAGCTGTTTACTTGAATTCTGTCCACCTAATTCTTAAGTCATATATGACCAAGTTGAATTGTGACAATTTGCCTATATTAGTGTACTGCCCTCCTGCATTATGTGTGGCCTGCACCATGAAGAAGCCATGTAGAATGGAAGCAGCAAGAAATTGAGGTTGAGTTCTTTTGATTAAACCTTCCTCCACAACACCTAAAGCTATCCTTAAACTAGTCTAACCAGGTTTCTAGTAAAAGCCTCTTTCCCAAGATACTGAACGTAGTTGCATTTATTTTCCAGAAGGGTTTGCATTTTTTGTCCAAGTTCTACCTTAAACACACTAAAATATAAGCCTCTTCTAAAAACGAACCAGGAAATAGCAACCAGGGCAATTCAGAAGGAAAAGCTCCACTGCCTTTTTGTATTTCAAAGCTTTTCCTGGAATTTTTGAAAACCTCTGTGTGCTATCATGTGAACTTAATCTTACCTGTGCTTGTACATCTCCTTTCTCTGCTAAAAACTGGTAATACTGAATCAAGTCTTCTTCTAGCATCCCACTTGCCATTCCTGGATTTTCTACTTCATCTGGTAAGCGAATTCGCTGAACCACTGTGCCACCAGTCAAAGAAATGTCACTAGCAACTGGAAAAAAGGTAAGCTTTCAGACAACTTTGTTAAATACAAATATGGCATTCTAACTTAGTAAAAAAAACCCAAACATTTCTGCAGAGTTTCAAACTGTTACTTGTGGAGAATTAATTACTTTGGCTTTCTCTCAGAATAAGTTATTTGAAAGAATTAGTAGTATTGCCATCAGTAGATGGAGATAAAAATAGCATATCGTGATTCAGAGCCAAACAGGTAGCTTACAGTGCTTCAAGTATCTCCTAGGTGAATGATACAGAAATAAATAGAAAGTCAAGACTACTAGTCTACTAAAAAAGTTTTTACCATGATTGGCTACAAGTCGGTAGTGAGTGAGAGCAGATTCACAACTCTGAAGGACTCCTATCCCAGCCCAGTACCGGTAACCCTAGAAAGGAAAACATAAAAATATGCAACAACATGCCACTTGCCAGGTTAGAAACTTTTTTCACATGATTTGATCAAGATTTGATGAGACAATAGGTAAAAAGAGTCCATTGCGTCTGCACTAAAAAGCACCCCACCAATCCCACAGCCAATATACCACAGGTAACACCCAGGAAAAAGCAAGTAAGCAGAATGATAATTCTGGGTGAAAACCTAAAGCCTTTTACTTACACACATTGCACTTTGTCTTAACTGCCCCAACACTGATTAAGACATCTTCTGTAAAGATCTCTGGCTTTGACAGTTCTGTAAGTCTGACACTTCTGCTTTAAGTAAAGGACTTTTCCTTAAGTCAACAAGGAGTAACAGTGCTATTGCCCACCCAAAGCATGCATGATGGTCTAATATTTGGACAGCATATTCACAAGAATGCTAAGCTTACATTAAAAATGTAAGAGTACAGAAGAGCTTTTGCATGTGTAAAATTAATAACTGTCTTACTTACCAAGATCATGTGGGCGATCAGGTTTCCTCCTAAAGCTCCAAAAGTGTAATACACTAGGGCCTTAAAATAAAACCATCGGTTATTTAACATCTACCTCCAACAGAAAACAGAAGCACCCACTGAATATTTCTAAGTTACCTTAGCTTGACTAGAATTGACTCCTAGGCCAGATGCATATAGAAATCCAAGAGCCTAGAAATAAAACAGAAGCTTGTCAGCACATCCTTTGAAAAATCCAGGATTGGTTTTCCTGGAATACATAAGTATAGAGAAGTCAAACAAAAGTTCAAAGCTGCAAAGAATGCCAAGCTCCACTTCACTTGGGTACCTTCTGTATCTAAGCCTTCCTGTGCCCCTTATGAAATATGAAGTTTCTAAATTATTCAGTTGCCTAGGACACAAACATAAATACATTTTACCAGAATTCAGTCTAACGGATCAACCACAAGGATGAAACTACTACTTCCCCGAATGTCAAATGCAGATCCAAAGGTCCTGAACCATAAAAGTATCTGATCTTCTTTTGAGGGTCTTTACACTCAGCAATATCTGCCATGCTATTCATATATCTTATTTGTCTCAAGCACCAGTGCAAGCACACATGAACTACAGTCTTCCTAAAAGAGTCTTACTCTTTGTCTAACAGATCCTATGAATTTACTATTTTGCCTCTGTTCTGACATGGGTTAGTTGCATTTACAACTATAAATAAAAGCAGTTAGACTGCACAGAGCAGTTTGGCTGAAGTTCTTTAAAAAGTTATTTTTATTCTTAAAATTTACATAATTACTGCTCTACCCACAACACCTGTTACAGCTGCATGGCACAGAGGAGAAACTAGTAGCAGAGATATATACACACACAAGCCTGTATTTTAGTGTTCTAGGACTATTCTAGACAATTCTGAAAACAACTCCCAAAAAAATTAACCCAAACAGACAGTATTGAATTTTGGACCAATAAAAGTCAAGGTTTTCACTGAGATATACAGTTTTGATAGAAAACATGTTATATCAGCACTCTAAAATTAAACAGGGAACAGCAGAAAACTTGGTAGCCAAAGAGCTAAGAAACCCTTTATAATTCATAAAGAAGCTGACAGCTCCCAAAGGAAAACAGAGAACTAAACAATACATATATGCAGATATTGAGACATTTTTATGACATTACATGTGAACAATTCAGTAATGTCCAAAGGCACATGGTCAAAGTGAGACCCATTCCACAGGAGAGCTTTCAAGATTCCTAGGAGTTTATAACTTTCTAGATAATAAACTTGTGTGTGCACATCTACCTATCTTAAAGATAAAACTGCAGATGAAAAGGTACAATATATCACACAAACCACATGAAAACTCAGTTTCAGAGATTTCTTGGCTGGAGTCACCCACATCTACCTGTTTGACTTATACATCCAATCTAGGCAATCATACAACAGGTAAAAAATTAAATCAAAACACCACCATCATGTTATATTGCTACATTTAATTTTTATTTTTTTTAAACTCAAAGAGAAGACCTGTTTCCACGTGTTTACCTTGAGGGTAGCAGGTACCATTTGCTACTGCACCCTCAATAATGCTAGCAGCATGCAGAAGCCAGGCAAACAATTTGGGGAACAATATCTGAACCAAAAGCAGGTACTGGTGAAATTTAAAAAGGTAAAGGCAATGAATAGACAGGATTAGGAAATGCTTAGGCAAGCACTAATAAAATAAATTTCCTGAATCAGAGCCTGAACCAGAGCCTGAACCAAATGTTTTATGTCAAGTTCTCAAACAATTTAAATAAGGAGCACTGTCTGCTTGTCTTTTTTAACCAAGCAACAGATACTACTTACTGTTCACATTCTATTCTGTCTATAAAAGCACCTTAGAATAAGTAAAAATTGATAAAACAATTTACAAACCAACAAAAACTTCTGTAGTATCTAAGGATATACATACCATTTGTCCTTTAGGAGAACCTTCTTCTGTTAGTTTTTCAAATAGCTCTTTTGATGACTGGATGTTCTGCTTCAGATAATCCCCAAACAACAAAGCATATGACACTTTTTCCATTGCCTTGGTATGATTCATGTCAGCTGCTTTCAGAAGATATTGATATGCTCTTAAAAGAAAATAATTTTAGTCACCTTGAGTTAGAGGAGCAGATTCCATTCATAAACATGAAGCTTCTAGGGAGGTGCTTTGTTCTGTTGGTTTAGCCTTTATTTTCTACTAATGCATCTACCTACAGTAATTTGTTTCAGCACTGAATCAATCTATGCAACAACTCATCTGATTTAGCTAACAGCTACACTAGATTTTAATCTTCACTCCAGTCGATATGCAAAGCAGTATGCAGTTCCTCCCCAGTAAGTTATACAAAAAAGTTTAAGGTCAAATCACCATGTCTGTAGCAACAATTTTAAACCATGCACAAAGTATCTTGTAGGATCACTTCTCTGACAGCTTCCTGATAGTAAAATGAAGCCTGAAAGACCACAGTGTCTCTTTGATTTGAGTGCAAAAATAATTCCAATGAAAACACTACATGTTGGGTCCAAGACAACTAACAAGACAACATGCTAGCTATGAAGAAGTTTCCCATAAATTCCCTTTTCTGTATCAGCCTCAGATCTTACAGTAGTCCTCCAAAGTGATGTCACAGCAATTTAAAAAAACTGTAACCTTAAATATTGTCACACAGTACTGTCAAGCAAGCTTCAGCCTGATTTCTCATGGACCTTTGATTGCATTCCAAGATTCTTCTTCACCTCTCCTCCTTTCTATTCTCAGACTTGTGTTCTTTCTTTAGGACAGGTTGAGGCCTCACATAATTTCATCTTCTAAGAAAGTGTAAGGTGTTAAAGAGAACTGAAATCTAATCTTGTTTTACATTTCCTACACTATTATTTTATACAAAAGAATAGTAGCCAGAGTTTAACAGACACTGTTTCCTTTGTATTTGCCAAGGTGTCACAACTTCTAGCTATGCTTCAGCTCCCCTGTCCCAAAGTAGGAATACACTTCCTTATTTCAACAGACAGGTTTAACACAGTAACAGTGGTCAAGCTCCAGCAGCCTGAAGTCACCACTTACCAATGAACTTGTCAACCTAAGTACCAGGGAGTTCTATATTGATATAGCTATTCTTAATCACAGTGGTAAGCTGACAACTATTTCATCAGTAACTGGATATATACAGAGTAGAGAGTAAACAGATCACTCCTATAATTCGTTTTTTTGAGGGGGGGTTGTCTACAAATATAACCCTTTTCTCTCATACCATATTAATTATCAGAGCTTCAACAATTTGTTGAGATTAAGTTTAATACTATTTTATGGTGACAGAAAACATCAGAAAGCAGTAACAAAATGAGAGCAGGACAAGAAATGCTGTTTTTTCCCAACTTAAATCTCCAAAGTAGAATGAAAACTAGACTGTAAGAAATATTTGGAAAATGATAAATATCTTGTATCATGTTCTCATCTTTTTTTCTTGGCAGCTGACATATATAAATTGCGGCTAGAGAACTGTAGCAGTATCTTGCATTACGTCAATGTTCTGACAACATCCAATCTTCAGAAATTAATCTCATACAATTTTTAGTGGATTCAGAAGAAAACCAAGCACAAATTTGTTTTTCTAAGTACCCTGAAGTTTCTGTTCAGTTCTGAGGTCTGCATAGTTTGATGCTAGTCCAATAAAGTGCAAAGACCCAGAGCAACATATTTAAGCTATTTTTCAATTAAGCCAGTGTCTAGCCATGTCATCTTTCTCTTGTAGAGGTGTAAGAGGTAGACTTACTCTTTCTTCTGAGCCTTTTTACTGCTTTCATTTAGGATTTTCATTCCGGTCTGATAAACATCTTCAGCTTCCTGCATCTGCCTTCTCTTATTAGACTGCTCCTCAGCTAAAATAAAACAAACAGAAGAGTACATTAAGAGCGCAAATCATGCAGCTCAAGACTATTCTCCCCAATTTCTTATTGGTTCTAAAGGGAAAAATGCAACCAGAAATATGTTTCTGAAGACTAATAAACAATTCAAGTGATTACAAAAAGCTGTCTAAAGCAGGTGTTGGGTATCTTCGCAGACAGTTTCTTCTCACGTAACGTCTCTGATGTGTAAGTTTGCTGTTAAAATATTCTTTTCATCACTCCAAAGCAAACTGTGCAAGAAAAAACATTCCTCCTTCAGGAGGGCATTTCCTAGAGAAGGATTGCCTTTGTGCAGCAAATCAGCAAGTGAAACAGCAAATACTGTCAAAACCCTACACTCTTACAGTCTCAGAAATGTTCCAAATCAAAGAGTTCCATAGACGCCTCCACCGCACAATTTCCCAAAGAGCTCTAGAAAGCAGCATTTGCATTATAATCTTTTCCCTCACAAGAGCTTTGTCTTTATACTTACCTGTATATCACAGTTTAAAATGGCCATTAATGTATGGTAGGAACTTCTAGACCTTGAAATAAAAGGGCATTAAGATGACTGAAAACACTAGCTTAAGAAAGCACTCCTTGGACAAGAACAAGATATCAGGTTACTTACTTTCACAGAAGCCCCACTTTTGATCTTTCTTGTAATCATAGGTTGTTGCACACCAAAGCCTGCCATCTTCCCTCCCATCTGCAGTGCACTCTGCATACTCCTTCTCCATGAACAAAAAGGGGAAATTGCAAGGTTCACCATCTGCAGTGCCTCCAATAGCTGTCAAAACTGAAAATACATACCCAAGAATTTGACCGCTTTCTTTCATTCCACTAATTTAAGCCATGGCTACATATAGGAAAGCCCTTCTAAGAAATTAAAACCAAATTTGAACTGTATATAAGCAAATTTTCAGTAAAATTTCTAATTTACAAAAGCCGGGAAAAGCAATTATTTTTCTTAATAGCACTATCACCTTGAATTTGGAAGTGAAACGGAAGGCATGCAGTTTCTAATGCTCCTTACTTCCAAGCAAAGAAAATATTTTTGTTTAGATTGGAGAAGGCAAATCTGAGTTACATTTTTATTGCCTGCCAAAATAAACAACCCTTCCTCTCACTTTCTCTCCTCTGCACTCCCTTCCTCATGCTAAAGACTACCCTCAAAGTGCATGCCAGTGCACATATTCATTTTAGCTCCAGGGTTAGAGAAAATCATGACAGAACCATTCACATCACCAAATGTGATGCTGAAAGTACTTGAGTATCAGCAGGGAGTACACTTGGAACATACAACTGCAAGAAAAGACTTAAATGAACTCACTGTGAATCCAGTCACTTCCTATTGTTACATATACTTACACTGAACGATATATTGGTAAAGTGAAATTAAGTTGCAGTCAAAATTACTTTGAACAGCATGATAGATCATTTCTCATGCACTTGAACTTCAAAGATCACTGACTCCAAAATTGCAATATTTTAAAATAAAAATCAATCTTCTATGAAGAGTAAGAATTCTCTTAATTTCTTGAAAGTTACATTATTTCAATTAGCTATAGGTTTTTCTCTTCTGCTTCGCTCAATCCAGCACTTGGGTTCAGTTTCAAATGAAGGTTATTTGCAAAGTCATGCAATTGAGAATGTCAACTACATGGTGTTAGTTCTTTTTCCTAGGGTCTATAATTTTAAGATCTAGAGACAATACTATTTTAAGTTTCATGACTACAAATGATGAAACCTCTTTTATCACTGCCATTTAAGAAACTCCAGGTCCAGGATATTAACACTACTCAAGAACTTGAAGTCTTACTTCCATTTTTTACTACAATGTCTCTTGTATTGAAAGCAAGTGGATACAAACCACTTATACAGTGCTCTGCACGAGTTAGCTGTACACAGAAGTTATGAAATCCCTCTGCCCTAGTCCTCCCCCTTGCCTTTTTAATTCTAAATTCAACTGTATATATTCCCTACCCCCCTGTCCCCCAAGAGTTAAAAATACCAACCCCTAAAGCAAAACAGCAACGCGCTCACAGGATAAAATGCTCACAGTGCTCATTTTTTCGTGTACTTAAGAATCATAAATACAAACTGAAGCAAATAATTTACTCTGAAGATAAACTACTTTTTGTCAAACTCAGTGTTAAGTAACAATTTTCATGTCTTGCATTGTCTCAATAAAATATATGGTCTTTTATAAGTAAATAAGGACAAAAATATAGTTATATCTCATCTCACAGTTTATGCTGCAGGAAACCCAAATCTAGATTACTTCTAAGGATTGGTTACACTACTAGAATATTCTTCCAAATAGGAAAACAAATGCAGCAGGAATTGCCAGCTCTGTATAAACTTGTGGGCAGTTTTCAGCAAAACCTGTTAGTGTGGGACTTGACTGTTACAGAAACATACAGCACAAAAGATAATAACTAAAAAATATCATTTTCTTTACATGCAAGACCTCCTCAATCAGATGAGGACAACTTCTTTCTTAAAAGGCTTAAAAGCTTTAGTAGTACTAATTCTAAATTACCGAAGATATTTTTCCCCCTGCTTAATATCCTGCAAAATACACATGGAAATTTGAGTAATATTATTGCCACACAATCTCATGACCATACACAGGAGCCAAATGGCATTTAGAGAAGCTTTAATCTCCCCTAATACAGTCCTGTCACCAGCTCGTTCAAGAGATACAACATCTCTACCTGAGGTAGGTTCCTGCCCTGCTCAGTTAAAAAGTTTGCCAGTAAAGCTGCCCTTTAGCAGTTTTTGTTCCTGCCAGAATACTTTTCTTTCAGAACTGCTTTTTTTAGATAAAACCAGTAATCCTTCCATGTACGTAAGAGGTTCCAGGATGTGCACAAGACTTAAATTTATGGGTTTTGAAAGTCACTTGCAGTAGTTTGACAGGTGCCATTAAAAACCTTAGTACCAGGGAGCAAGTCAGCTGGTTACACCTTTCTGATGCAAGATTAAGAATTATCTTGAAGTTTACTTTTGACATAGACTGCACTGACTAAACATGGTGCTTATCTCACTTTTGTGGCAGCAGGCTATTTAGTGCATTTTATACTGTACACCAGCACACCTACTGACAGCAATAATTAAGCCTACTACCTTGTTATTTTTACCAACTGTTCTGCATTAGGAAGTACAGCTTATTAGAAAATGGAAGTTAGTGCAGAATGGAGCTCATTTAATAACTCCTGCTCTCTTTTGACATTTGAATCTGCGTTGACAAGATAGACAAATGCTACTACAACAATGTCACAGAAAAAATATAGTTAAGTTGAAGATTTACTTTCTACAGACAAGTGAAAAGCCTTTGCTGCATGAGCTAGGGTACTCAACTGCACCATCTAATTATCATCCACTACTAACTGCAAGTCAAAAAATAATTTAACATTTACATTTCTATTAGAAGCAAAAAAGAAATACTAGTATCACCTGGGAATTTAGGTACAAGGACATTGAGTTTTTACTTATATTTAAAAGCTGACTGAAGTTTAGATGCAATTTAGATGTTGCCCTAAGGCTCCCAATGCCATCCAAGGCAGCTTGCTTTTGCATCACAATTTGTTCCTTCTCTGTCAACTGACTCTCCAGGCAAACAGCCAGCAGGCTGAAACAGTGATGCAATTTCTCCTTCTATGGCTTGTATACATATACACACACAGTATAGTATCCATACTAGAGTCCTATTTCAAGAAATCAGGGGTGTCTCTTTATAGTTAAAGCTCTCCAAGAAGATGGAAACAGCCACTCCGATTTCAAGCACAATCATCAAAAATTTTTGATGTTAGTTTCCAATGGAAAAGGCAGCAATTACCATTCTATTTCAGAAAGGTTAGATACTAGTCATTTCTTATGTTCAAAATTGGTATTTGTGTTCATCCACGCGCCAAAGTTACTCAGATGCATCTTTCCTGCCACTTGTTCAAAAGTCTGTGAGCAGTTACCTGGAGTCTGTATTTCTGCTTCTTCCAAATCCTTATTTAATAGATTTGACATTTCTACAGAGTTTAATTCCTCCAGAGAATTCTCTTTTTCCTCATCTTGACTGTGGATGTTCTCTTCATCCTCCGCCTGAGAGTCCGATTTCCCAGAGTCAAGGAAGATCTGACCTGCCACCACTCGAGTTCCTGTCGAATGGTCCTTCACCTGGTCCTCTGCAGATAAAGTCTGAAGGAAAGCAGGGACGTCATTTAGAAGATCAAAAACTGAACCAGCAGCACAATTAATTCTTCAGATGCACAGGAGAAATTAACGAGACAGCGAGAGCTACATAATTTTAAACGAGTATCAAATCATAGTTCTGAGTTTCAGACTTTTGCTCTCACTCCACAAGAAAAACAGAATTATTAGAAACTTACTTCCTTACCTTTGACTCTAGTGACTCATCTTGATTTCCCTCTTCATCTAGAAGAAATATTACAAGTCAATAAAATGCTTTTCCATCAGGTGATTTTCTCAAAAATAAAAATAAGCTTAGCTATAATACTGGATCATGGTTTTGAGATATTCTAGTGTACTAAGTTGACTAATGTACTTCAGAACACTGTTAGTGCCATCAGGAGCAATTCAAGTGATTCACAGACAATCCTCTTAAATTATGCCAACACAACTGTGGGTGCAATACTAAAGAAAAATAAATAACTATCAGTCCTCTAGATTACTACACGGTCTGAATTGTTCCAGTCCAACTAAACTACTTAAAGTATGCATCAAGTGAAAAGGGTCTATGGAACCTTCGGTTTTTAGTCACCAAATCAGCTTTACTATAAACAGCTTCAGTAACAACATGAAAATTACAATAATAAAATCCCCCTTATAATTAGACATTATTCTTTCCAGAATGCCAATTAATTTTGCCTGACCAGAATATTCAAGCCTTTATATAGAGGTGACTCTTCAGAGCTGAGAGAAATTAGTTTGTCTTTAAGACACTGTTTAAGAGCTGCAAGCCTTGTTTAACCCTCATCTTTCTTATCTGAATGGGCTATGATAAATTTAATTAGAAAGACTGGAAATACAAGATGCGGTAAAGAAGAAAGGCTATTAGGTAGAGATCTAAAGGAACAGACATGAAAAGGAGGAAATTAATCAGAAAAGCTTATTTATGAGACTTATACTATTGTTTTGCAGAACGGTGTCTCTCTTCTTTGTTCCTGTAACCTAAATGGGCTGCTCACTGTCTTTCAAACAACTTGGTTTGCACTATCATCTGGACTGAAAGCCTCTAAAATTATCACAGCCAAAATGTGATTGTTCCCAGTCAGCAGTATCTGACACCATCTCATTCAGCTAAACAAAAGCCCACACATTAGAAAGATCCTACAGGTCACCTGCTCTGCCACACCACACCTGCCCCCCCCACCCCATTCCCCTAAACCAAAATAAAAGCTAAGCAAAGCTGCCACTAACTCTGACTACATTTAGAAATCCCCCTCCCTTCTGAAGACTCTGGGGTGTGCAGTGTCCTATAGCTGTGGGAAAGCACTGACATGCTGGAGACCTGCATTACCAGTAGAAAAAGTACCTAAACCAAGAGAAGTTTGCACTCAGTACACGAGAGAGACCATTTAGTATGCTATAGTTAGCTATTGAGGACTACCTGCACAAATACTGAATGCCAACAAAACTCTCCACAAGTTTAATAAACTGACTTACTGTAAGCATTTGGCAACACACAACACTGGTATACTTTTCATTCTCATGTAAATCCAGTGTATTACCAGTGATAAATCATCTCTAAAGTGACAGACTACAAATGTAGCACTTTATGGGTTCATGTTTTGAAGACTACTACTGTAACACAGCAACTGCTGGTATTTGCAATGAAAGGACTAACATTGGAAGCCAGATTTCAGAAAGTGGTTTCCATGTTGTTATCTGAAGTATGACCTTTGATTAGAATAAATAAGTAAAAAGATGAGGATCAACTTTGAGCTGAGACAGCACAATAAAAAAAACCAACATCCAAACAAGAAAAAAAACACTAAGACTTACAAGTAAAGCTTATTAAGTGACAAGAAGTCTGACACTCGCCATGGTTTAACCCAGCAGGCAGCCAGAACAACCAGACAGACATTTGCTCACTCTCCACAGTGGGAAGAGGGGAAGAATTGGAAAGAAAAAGACAAAGCTCATGAGTTGAGATAAAGACAGTTTTTAATAAGGCAGAAATGGAAGATAATAATATACAAAACACGTGATGCACAGCACAATTGCTCACCTAGTTCCTAAGCCACGGTGCCTCCTGGACAACCCCCCAGTTACATACTGAGCATGATGTCATATGGTGTGGAATATCCCTTTGGCCAGTTTGGGTCATCCATCCTGGCTGTGCCCCCTCCCAGCTTCATAATCCCCCACCTTCTCACTAGCAGGACAGTATGAGAAGCTGAAAAGCTCCTGACTGCTTGGCAACAACAAAAACTTCAGTGTGTTACCAACATGATTCTCATTCTAAATCCAAAACACAGCACTATACCAGCTGCTGGGAAGAAAAATTAACTCCATACCAGCTAAAACCAGGACAACAGTGCTATTGAGACAAATAGATAATAGTCTATTGAGCATATTAAATAGGGTGTAAAGCTCAAAATGTTTCACTGCCAGCAGACAGAGGATTAAAAAAATGTTCTAGAACAGTTGAAGTGGGTAAGCAGCTGTACCTTACAGGTCCAAAAATGAAAGCATGTAGAGCTAGCAGAGACAGCAAAGAGCACTCTAGATGAAAGAGACAGATCCTGAAAGTAGAAATCAAGACAGCGTAAGAACAAACACCAACTTGGAAAAGAAACACCAAAAGAGGCATAATGAAAAATAAGAAAAAAAAAAAAAAGAGAGAAAAAGGATGGCTAGCTGCATTTTTGCAGAGACCACAGTGCTTAGCTTGAGGAATCTAACAGATAAGGATGATTGTGATAAGGCATAAGAAGTTCTACCACTGAACTGCAACACTTCAGATCACGATATTACAGACACTTTTTAATTACAGTGAAAGTACACATGCATTTTGGGCACTTGTTAGCCCCTTTATTTTGAATCTGTAAGGCAAATCTGAAGACACTGTTTCCCACAAATTACATTCTACTATCCTAAATAATCTCAATCTAAAAGCAAATGCTACCCTTACAACTTCAGTGCTTTTCAAGAGATTGGTCTGGAGCGAGGGGAAATTAAGACAGGGTTAGCCTACCCAGCAGCTTGTATGCTGCTATTAATATATACAAAGCACTTTTGCAGTACCTGTTACTGCAGTAACAGGCATCATATTATTTTTAATAGCTATACCAGCTGGGGCATTTGGTTTTGTCTGTTCAAAATCAGCCTAGACACCTGACAGCACTAACCCATTCTAGGTTTTTGGTAACGGCTTTACTAACTGACTTCAACTTGTGGAAAACTAACTTTACAACAAAAGAACCATCCAAGGGCAAATATAAATAAACTGGGTATACTATCTATGCACAGATATCAAAGAACAATTTTATTGTAGCTTCATATGCAAAGTAAAAAAATC
Organism: Laterallus jamaicensis coturniculus; assembly: GCA_022605575.1. Taxonomy (NCBI): domain Eukaryota; kingdom Metazoa; phylum Chordata; class Aves; order Gruiformes; family Rallidae; genus Laterallus; species Laterallus jamaicensis. The sequence goes on along the minus strand of JAKCOX010000033.1, from coordinate 5,313,078 downwards.
TACTTAATTGAAAGGGAAGAGACATCTGAGTAACATTAAGGCAGAGCTCATTCGTTTGCTCTCCTTCCTTGAAAGTAAATAAACCTATTTCATTTCTATTGCATCATTTAAATTCTCTCTGAAGGAATCAGCATCGTTATTAAGAAGTTGTACTTGAATAATTGTTGTCAAAAGAGTTGTTCCAAAACAGAACTAAGGCAACAACAACAAAAAATCCACTTTGCTCTGGGATTTCCTAGGTTAGGCAGATGAGGTTGCAGAGATGACTGATAACATGACTGGAGGAGGGATCACTTACAGCCTTGTTATTTCACAGAACTGCTGAGTAAGTGCACTTGCAGCTCATAGAAGCGTGTCTATTTCTAAGAAAGAGGCAAAGTATTCTCAAAGTGTTAATGAAAGATCTAGGAAAGGTCACAGTTTGACCTAAGAACAGCTCATTAGTCAAGGCTCAATCACCCAACAAAGTCACAGATGCTATGCTTGTGCACCTGCTTCAGAGATTAAAGCTGATAGTTTAGTTTGTTTTTCCATAGTTAAACTAAAAAGTAACTGACTTCGAAAAATTTGGCTCTGTTACAAAGGCTTCCTAATTCTATAACCCCCCTCTGAAAAGGGCAATTGGAAAACAATCCTACCATGTTAGAGAAATTAAGGAGATACAATGATGCATTAGAAGAAAAAAAGTAGAGAAAAATACTAGCAGCTAAAACAGGCAGCTGACAACATTGTACAGAATGCTTCACTTACAGTGTTGAGCTCTAGACACTGCTGGGTGTTCTCACACCAAGCTAGACTCATCTACCCCACTACATACAGCTAAACACTTATTTCAATCATCCACCACTTCATATATAATTAAAATCAGCTTTAAAACGTATTTTTCCTCAGTTAGAAAGCCCAGTGTTCAATCAGGTTCTTTAAATGTAGTGAAAGTACTCAGGCAGCTTTGCTAGATAAAAAGATCCTACCATATGCCAGATAGAGATCCTAACATTTTGCAAGAATTGTCATTTTCAAGAGAGCACTATGAACAGAGAGGGGTAGAAACAAGAAGAGCTATGCAGAGTGATTCAGCAAGAAGAATGTCATTAGCTTGAGGGAGTCCCACAGTGGCAAAGTTTTGCTGTATTAGAAGAACAAACCAACTGACAGCATATAAGGCTAAAGGACTGTTTCTGCTAGACAAGAAATACTCTTAGTTTCAAGGTAAGAATGGTCACTCACCTACAGTAAATAGCCAAAAACTCACTGACTGCAAGAGCTGGCAACCTCCCAAAGCGCTGATGAATGCCCTATCTGATCACTGCAGTCAGTTTCCTTTCAGTTTTCAGAGAGCAACTTGTAAGAGTCTGTGTGCTCTGGAGCAGTGATCTCCAAAGTGGGGTGATGTATACACCCCAGAGTGTGTGCTAGCTGATCCACTGGGAGTGCAGGAAGACTTTCTATTACCATTAATAAATAAAACTTTTCTTAATACACGTTATTTTACCTTTATCTCATTCTTTCTTCTATTCTGTTTTTGTGCATGTTTTATGATGTACAAATATTAGAACAATAATACATACTGAAAAAATAAGTGTAAGTTAAAAAACTGAAGACACATGCTCAGAAGCTTCTGACTGAGAGGAATGCATGAATAAAAAAGGTTTGGTAACGACTGGTTTAGAGCATCCACCAGACATTTTCTGTGGGTATTTTAAAAGGTTTTCTTGAAATGCTGATTTCTGCAAGTGACTAGTTGGATGTTGAAGAAGGATGCAAACCCTGTTTGTTCTATTCCTGCAGGAAAAAAAGGAAATCTTAAAAAAAAAAAACCCTTCAGATTACTTCTCATCCATTTTTCAAACCTTAAATTCAGTGCAGAAACAGATAGGAGAGACACAATTCCTATTACATGAGCCTCTAAAACTTGCAGTGAGTTAAGCAAAATCCTCAAGTGGCATCAATACAGCAAGACTAGTTTCAAAGTAACCTTGGCAGCAAGTAAAAGAGTAAGATATAGGTCAGCCCCCACCCTGAATATAAATCTTTCTTCCAGTCTCCTTACAACTGCTAACCAACTACTTACAAAACTTAACATCCAGCAGTTCCTTAGTATAAATTGAGATTCTCTATCTGGTGAACAAGGCAACAACTTTAGGGAACGTTTTCCATTTAGGTGAGCTAGACAGGAGCTCTGTCTTTTGAGAGTTTCCGTCAAGTTGTATGTCTGTGCTCGTTTGTCCTACCAGATAATGAGACAGTATGAAAATCACAGAATCACAGAATTGTAGGGGTTGGAAGGGACCTGGAGAGCTCCTGGGGTCCAACCCCCCTGCCAAAGCAGCTCCCCAGCTCATACTGCACAGACAGGAGTCCAGATGGGTCTTGAATCTCTCCAGAGATGGAGACTCCACACCCCCTGGGCAGCCTGTCCCAGGGCTCTGGCACCCTCACTGGGGAAGAGTTCTTCCCCAGGTTGGTGTGGAACTTCCTGTGCTCCAACTTGCAGCCATTGCCCCTTGTCCTGTCCCCACAGACACTGAAAAGGGGCTGGCCAATTACCCCTGCACCCCATACTTAAGATATTTATAAACATTGATTAGGTCCCCCCTCAGTCTTCTTTTCTCCAGGCTGAACAGCCCCAACTCACTCAGCCTTTCCTCATAGGGGAGATGCTCCAGGCCCTTCATCATCTCTGTAGCCTCCTCTGGACTCTCTCCAGGAGATCCCTGTCCTTTTTATCCCAGGGAGCCTAGAACTGGACACAATACTCTGAAAACCTCAGCCTGTCACTGAATTTAGCCATGGAAGGTGCTGGGTAGCCAGAGGAAGAATCACTTCCTCTCTTCAGGCAGCTAAGAGAATTTCTACCTCTTAGTTTGCAAACACGGTAGGGGGGGTGAGGGGGTGGGGTGTGTGTGCGTGGGGGGGGAAAAGAATCAAATAGTATTGGCAATCAGAAAAAAAAGAGAAGGTAATACTTTTTCAACATTCTTAATGAAAGATCATCAGAAGCAAAAGGCCATCACTGCTGTGGTAAGCAGAAGATAGCCAGCTTTGCCTGGAGCACAGAGTTACCATTTTTTTTTAGCTGCTTTTGCCAATTCCACATGGATCCCTTAATATTCTCTCCGCAGTCCTCAATGTTCAACTTCTTCATAATCTGTACTGAGATCTTTAAAATAATAGCTCCCATTTTTTTAGGCCTAAAGATTTCAATAAACTGTCACCTAAAGATTTCAATAAACTGATTTAAGCAAAATTTATGACAACAGAGTTAAGGTTTTATGCTGTAGCAAAAAGACTTACTACTTACAAAAAAATCCTCATTAAGAACATCTCCTGAAGTCAGGATATGTAATACTTGCACCACTTTTCTACATCCTTCTTAAAACCCCTCCCTTCAAATGTGCTCACATTCCAGATGACTGTATCCAAACCAGACATTAGGAATGAACAAATATTCAAGGAAGCATTTAACACACAGTCTTGCTTGTGCCAGACTCTACTAGAGAAAGTGGTACTATTACTGTAGGGAATAAAAACATCGAAGCGATGATTCAATGACTTTCAGAATAAAACTCTGACAATAATTGGAGCAATAAAGGTCTTCCTGTTCTAATCTGCTGTTAAAAGCTGGACTCCCAACACCCTCTCCTAATTAATTTTGGGTATTAACGTACAGTTTTATCTCACAGTAGCAATTTAAGTTTGGCAACAGCTCTTAATCTTTTATGAACTGTACCACACGCTTTCTTGGGCCCACTAACTGCATTAGTTCAATTGACTCTAAACATATGGTTTTCTTAAAGGCTGAATTAAGCTATCAGAGCTTCATATTCACAAACACAACTTTGCGACAGTGGAAAATCAATCAAGACACAGCTAGCACAGCCACGGGCACACTCTTGGGCAGCCCTTAATTTAGTCACCTAACTTCTACATACACAATAAATGGCTCACCTGACATGAAGAATCTCCTCTCACCTTGGCTTTTTTCTCTATGTACTCTGACAGTAAGAACACATCATTCAAAGTCCAGGTACATCTCTCTGGCTTCACAGAATTTGTTCATATCTTTCACACACCTTGAGAAGCACCCTTCTGACTTACGTTACCTACAAAGGTCATGTAACGGTGCTTGATACCCAACCTGAACTTCAGTAACATAACTTTAAACTTCCTACTACAGACATGAAAATGAACCCCCAACCACAGAACTTACCTCTGGAGAAGTTCCTTTCCTGAAATATCATTGACAGCCTAAAAGCACACCCCTAGTAGCACTGGATTGGGCTGTCTATCATAAGAATGCTTTCTGGCTTTAGAATCACTATATATATATATATATAAACGTATTGCACATTCCCTGCACCCGCCCACGATGGAAATAAGGTTGTGGGAGGTAGAAACCCCAGGAAAGGAAGTAGATGACAACATACAAGAAACACAAAACCCAAGCTGCATAAAAACAAAAAAAAAAACAAACAAAAAAAAGAGAAAGAAGAAAAAAAGTAACATGGCGACATAATGCAACACCCAGAAATGCCCTATATCTGTTTGCATGGGAAAAACGTGTAGATGACAGCATGCAGCATCATCAGCTTCTCGGCAAAGCACACCAGGGAGAAATAAAGGCTTTCAGCAGAGCAAGCGTTACCAAGTAGGCTCCCAAAGAGCTGCTTAAAGGCAGGCCCAGACTAAACAGGGCATCCACACCCCACACCCCCCGCCTCAGGAGCGCCGAGCAGCCCCTGCGAGGCAAAGCCAGCAGGCACAGGCTGAGCAACGGGCCCGCCGCCCCTCAGCACGTCCGGCTCCGCCACCCCCGCTGCTCACGGCCACGCAGCTGACAGGAGCCCGGCTCCCTTCCTCTCCCCTCCGCCGCCTCAGCCCTCCAGCGAGGACACCGCTGCCCCCGCCCGCCCCCCAAAGCCCCAGCGAGGGCGGAGGGCTCTCCTTCCCTCACCGTTACCGCCTCCGCGCCCCAGTGCGGACGCCCGCACCGCACGGCACCCGCAGCACGCCCCCCTTTCCCCGCAGCAGGCCGTGGGGGCCGAGACGGCCGCAGAGGTCAGGCCCAGAGGGACGCGGAGAGGGGGAGTCCCGGTACTAACCGGCTGCGGCTAGTCCTCCGGCCCAGAGCGCCGCCAGGCACAGCACCAGCCCGAGGCGCGCTCGCCGCCCCATCCCGCCGGGCTCCTGAGGGGCCGCCACCGCCGCCGAGGGGCTCGGAGTCCGGCTTCCTCGCCCCGCCCCCCTCCACGCCGCCACCAATCCGCTCGCCGCGCTAACGACCAACTACGGACGACTGGCCGCAGCACACGCAACCCTCCGGGGAACGGCCTGCTCTACATGGCCCGCTCCGATTGGCTCGGGGGAGCTAGGAGGCGTCAGACACGCCCTCCTGGTGGCCAATGGGATAGCAGAAGGTAAGCACGTACCTCAGCGAGCGCCGCCACGCCAACGCGCCCTTCCGAAACAACGGTCCCGATTGGTTAGCGCCACCGTTCCTACAGCGCCCACAGGGCCTTGCGAAGGGACAGCTGGGGAGCCGCGGCGGCGGGGACTACGTCACCCACAACCTCCCGCGCCAGCGTGCCAGGAGAGCGGCGGTCCCGCCCCCGGCCGTGACGCGTCGCAGCCGGTAGCCGCTCCGGGCCGCCCGCGGCCCAGCGCTCGGCCCCGAGCTGGGTGTCAAGGCCCGGCGGCAGCGTCGCGCTTCGCTCTCGGGAGTCCAGAGGCCGCCTGGGGAGCGGAGCGGCAGCTGCCTGCTGTGGGGCCTGCCCTGCCCGTTGGCGGCCGCTCCTGGCGTCGGAAGCGTGGGGGCGGGGTGGCGGTGTGGGGGGGGTCCGTGAGTGGGGGAGGCCGGGTAGTGTTTCCCGAAGAGCGGCTTTACCGTGCCGTAGGGGCGTCCTGAGGAGCCGGGCGGGCGGGCGGAGAGAGGGGAGGGAAGAGCACGGGCTGGCTGTGCCAGCCTCCTCTCTGAGGTGGGGCCTTCCGCCCGCTGACGCCTGGCCGCAGCTCTCCTGACAGCAGGGCCGAAGTCGGAGGCCTAGCTCCAGCCTCTCCTAGGGGCCGTTGAGGAACGGGAAGATGAAGCTTTAATTTACAGAGTCATTTTACCGCATTCTTATCATCTGTCAATAGGTTTCTCTTATCAACCTTTCCCCCCCTCCCCCCCCAGGTGGAAAACTGTAGGGTTGATGAAAGCACCAGGGAGCCCTGTGTCCTGTGACATGTTCCTGTGATTCGTGTTAACATGAAATAATGTTGGGGTGCATAATGTCATTCCCTTGTTTGGTCGCGGGCCTGGGAGGGACAGTTTGAGATTTTGCACGTACTGTGTTGAAACAGCAATAAACTATATAAAGGATGTGCAAATCTCCACCTAAAGGACCACAGTGTAGCACATTGCGTGCGTTGTGATACCTCTGGAGAAACATCTTGTCTCTGAAAGGAAAGTGATCAGCAGAGGCGCCCTGAACCAGCAGAAACAGCTACCTGAGCATTAACAAGGCAAAAGCTACAGGATGTCTTGTGGGGGTTACCTGGCCAGCACTCCTACATGTCAGTTAAAGATGGTTATGTCTTGTTGGGGGGGGTCGCCTGGCAGCACTCCAGCCTGTCAGTTTACACAGGGGGGCTGTGTTATCCCTGGAAGGTCTATAAGCCAGGGACTGGAACTGTTCGGGGTTCGTCTTGGTGGGGCGGAGACTCCCAGCGCACCCGGTGCTGTCTGTGCACCCCAGCACCCTTTGCTGCCTTTATTCGTTTAATAAATTGTTCAATTTGGCTAAAATCCTGTTTCGGACCAAATCATTTATAACAAGTCAGACCACAGCATTCCAGGCTGCTGAACACTGGATTAGGTGTGTGGGGGGCAGCAGTGAATTAAATATCTGACTAAGCAAGTACAGCTGATGTGTGTGGGACTCAGAATGTAATGAGTTGCATTTTCCCTTCAGAAAGGTTCAGTTCTGGGAAGGAATTGAGGGGCAGAACTCTATCCTTCTTGTAAGAATCGCAGCATCCTGTATGTTGGTTAAAAAGCAATGACAAATGAGGCAGAACCACCATCTCAACCTGCAATGGAACATGGCTGGGCAGTAAACATTACTATGTTACAAGACTGTGGCATTACACAGTGCTGTGCTGAATTATGAGCTAGATTTGTCACATACTGCCTAAATAACATTAAGCCATTGCATCCTTGCAGCTCTGCAGTTGTGGTCTTTGCAGTAGTAGTCACCAGTGTCTGTTTTTTCCCATGGGAGAGAACTGTGGAATTAGTGGACCATGCAGTCACACCTAAGGCTGGCTGAGGGTTTTTCTGCAAGCTGGGAACTGGGCTGCAGGTAGGGGAAAGGCCACACTGCTTCAGCTAGGTGCCTTCTGAATAGCAGGTAAGCATCTTGCATAGATGTAGTAAGTTGTTCTGTTCTCATTAGGAGAATACTGGTAATTTTATTTTTTAATCATTACAGGACAGTTGTAACAGCATCCATCAGCTTTGGCAAAATGGAGCTGCAGGATGGTCTGGGAGCACTGCTGTTTCAGTACAGGCACAAAGGGATTTAATGAGTGTTCTGCAGTTGAACCACGCCTAAGTTTAACCTCTGTCATGCTAAGTAGAACATCGTTGTAGCCCAGCTGTGAATTTCACTCCCTGGAGCAGCAGGGCTGCAAGGTGAACCAAAAGCTTGGTGTTGGCATGGGGGGCCGTTGGTGTCAGCCCAGCAGGGGTGGGGGCACTCAAGTATGGTCATAGTGTGACTCCACACCCCTCACAGAGGGGTTCCTCCAGGGTAGGCTGCTGAGGGCCTGTGTGGTGGTCAAGCCCTATAGGTGTTCCAGACTTCAGTGAATAAATTCCTCCTCAGCATGACCTAATGATCCCTCATGCAAGCAGGGTTTGGGCTAGGTGACCTCTGGAGGTCGCTTCTAACCAAATTTATTATATGCCTGAAGCTGGGGGATGGTGGTGGTAGTGTGTGTGTGTCAGTAAAATGGAAGAACAAGAGGAGAAATGCAATGCAGCAGTGAGGCTGTTTGTTTTTTTCCCCTGAATTAATTAATCACCTTCCAAATAAAAAAATCAGATAATATTGCAGTCTGAGTTAGTTCCAATTAATTTCGTATATGCAGAGTGTGGTAAATTTATTGCTGCCTTTCCATTTATGTGTGCAGCAGCCATAAAATTCCCATTACTTTTCTTAATCAGTTTTGCATTTTCATCTATGAAGCTTTGAGTGGAAGCTTGGCTATTTTTTCTTGTGTTCCTCCTCTCTATTCTGTGCCAAAAAGGTTGTCTTTTATGCACCAGTCCAAGTGACCAGACAAATAATAAGGACTCAAATTGCATCCTTTGTGTTTTAAGTAGCTTTAGGTTTAGTTTCCAAAAGTGGTGTCTAAATTTTCAAGAGTTTTTTGAATTGGACCTATATATTGGACCTATTTAAATACTGCCTAGTATGTAGGTATAATGTATGGCATGATATTAGTTATTTTCCAGGCAGGAGAATGGAAGTGTGAGTTTAAGCTTTGAGTAGTTCAGTGATAAACATGTCGTGGCATGGGGCTTAGAGGACAATAAATTGACTTTTGCTTGCATCAATCTGTGTCCTGTCTCTCAGTCACAGCAACATATCAACTTCCTGAGTGTTTCTCATAGTCTCTTGCTCATTTTCTGTCTCTCTAGTTTGATCATGTAACTTTCTCCTTTGTGGCACCACTGCCTTTAATTTTTTTTTTCCTTTGTGGAAATTTTAGTGTGTGACTTTTTGTTTGTTTTGAATGTAAAAAACTGCACAAGTGGGAGAAGTGTGAAGCTTGGTACATTTTAAGAGCAATTTCCCAAGATTCATCCTTACAGGATATTCTCATGAAGTTTTTTCACCTTGCTTTAAAAAAAATAATCAAAATGAACAAGATTCAGCCACCCCTCAGAGAAGAATTCTGTCCCAAAATATGCTGGTGTAATGACAGACATTTCTGACAAAAAGGACCCTTTTTTTAAAATTTAGAGTGTAAAATATATAGTTGTAGACATTTTCATAGCTCTTTAATTATACTTTTTGCTTTTCTTTGTTTTACGATGTGTTTTTAAAGTTTCTGGACACTTCTGAGGAAACAATTTCAAGGAGAATAAAATTCCTAAATCTCCAGTGTTCATGGCTGGAGGAGGATTATGATTCTATAAAGGCCCATAAACAAAGTAAGAGACACAATACAGAAGTTAATTAAGCAGTCTGAAGGAACAAAGGTGAAAGTCTCCAAGCCTAGTATCACCTGGTCTGTGATAATCAAGTGACCAGTCACAGGGAATGAGGAAGTGATAAGGAAGATTCTTATATTTTATGAGAGAAAAGTTGTTGGAATGCCTTTTGTAAGAACTCCAGAGAAGAGGAACAAGAAGTATGTAGCTCTTAAAAGAGCTGCCAGCCAGTCTAGATCAGTAGCAAATGGTAGAGGTCAATTAGCCAGCATTGTGAACTACCTGCCTTTGCATAAACAGAAATGCAGATAGCCCAGTCCTGTTTCTCCTTTCTGACTGGGAAGGGTTGAAGCTCATCAGTGCAAATGCCAGGCCTTGCTCTCTAGCTTCCCAATTACCTTCACAGATCTCTCTGATACCTATGATGTGGGTTTTAACATCCACACCTAGAGCCTTGTTCCTTACCCAGTATGTAGGGCTTCCCCTACTTACCATCTAGGCTGGCTCGATGTTCAGTACAAAAACAGGTCCACGTGCCCTGTTCCCACATGCACCCTTCAAATACTAGGTCACCAGGGGGTGATCTTATGCCTGTGCATGGACCCCATGTCCCAAAGCAGGTTACTGACTCAGACCTAGAGTCTTTCCAGATACTGGTGTTCTACCTCTGGCTAGTCCAGCTTAGACTTTGCCAGCAAAATATACGTACACACAATTACATCCCCTAGGGAAATAGAGTCTGGTTTCTCCAGCACTTGGATCTACAGGCTTGTGAGCCACACTCCCTGCTCCCCTTGCTGGTGCTTAGACCCCACATACCCCACTCCCAGTGGTGTGTGATCACTTCCCCAGTTGTCAGCGCCCAGATCTCTGTTGTATTCTGGTCTCTGTAGTGTTGGTACCTGCATCTACAGGCCTGGTGACCCAGCTGCTGGCAACTGGACATCGCAGCACTTGCATAGGATAGAGTGAGATGATAAAGGTACGGTCAGTAGTAGGATTTAGTAAGAAGGTAGGATTCAGTGTTGATTTGGTGTAGGGCTCAGACAAGTCTCTCATGTTTTTTTCTCTGCTATCCTTACCCCTCACTTTTCTTGCTTTTGTCAGTTCCCATAAATATACCGTAATTTTTACATAACCCCACAAGTTCTGCTCCATGTTTTTGGTACACTCTTCCAACCTTCCTCAAATATCCCACAATACTAAAAAAAAAAAATCTTGATTTTTCCTCTTATTCCCCCTCCCCACCCCCTCATACTGTGCCTAAGTAGTTCCCTTTAACAGCCCATCAATCTAACCAGAGAGTTCTGGTCTTTGTCTACCTTATTACTTGCTCATTAGCGTTCTTGTGTTTCTTTGCTCTATTGCTTTATCACTTTCCTTGTTGCTTGTTATTTCTATTACACCCAACAGCCCTTAACCAGATAGCTTAATGAGTCAGGTGCTCTTAGATTCTATGTACTCTTACAGTGGCATAGAGAAAAAGACTCTTGTTTGTTTAAGGTTCTGGAATGATGATGCTTTTTGTATCTTTTGTGGTTTTACCTCTGCTGTTGAGTTACTGCTATCACTTGCTTTTTTTTTACTGCTCATTTTCTCAAGGGAAGAGCTCCAGTAATTGTCAGTGAGCTTTCCTATAGGTTTTAACAAAACTTGAGTATTAACATGCTTACCAGAGTTGTAATGTTACAGTCCCAGGGGTATGAGTTACTTGCTTGTATAGATTTCTGATGTCTCTAAATTGTGCTAAGAACATCAGCTCTCAGCCTTGTGTGGAAACCTTTCGGCAGGGACATTGGGTTTGCTTGCAGTAAAAATAACGTTATCCAGTTGGTTGTGTGCTCAAGGTCCTGTCTTCAGATAGCAACAAATAGCAAACACAAATGAGTTTGCAGTGTGTTACAGCATAACAAACGCCAGCCTGCTCTGGAGATAAAGTCACGTCAGGCCCATCTGTGTACAAGTCTGGTGAAAACATAGTATTTATAATGTAAAAGCATTTTTATTATTGAAACAATGGTGTGCAAAATCAGTAGAATTCTATTCTATCCCCTAAATTTCAGGAGCTGGACAAAATGAGGGAAATAGTTTTCTTCAGAAGAAACAGTCTAGCAGTTAAGGGTCTATAATTGAAAATCACAGGAGATAAGTCTGTTCCCTTTCTGTACTGCTGCACATACATGTGAATTTAGGTATATTAGAGTGTCTTTGACATGATTTCCTGAGAGGTGTCTCTTGGGTTGCAGAGCAGATGCAGAAGGAAATTAGAACTAATGCTGTCTGCTATCTAAAAATTTCATATACATTGGCACTTTCCTTGCAATTAATGGATGTAACGGTGTCAATTATAGTAATGGCAATTTCTAGAGTAACCTGAATTACTTTAAAATAAGAAAAGCTCGAAGAGACTGAAAGCCTTCAAGGTAAAATAGGAGAAGATAACTAGTACAGCATATAGACATGGGTTCAGGGGTGACCAGAACCTGGGTGTGATGTTTTCCTTTCTGGCTTGTGAGTTCTGTTTTGAAATCTTCAATGATGAATGCAGGCCTAGGACTAAAGCAAGAGCCCTCCCTGGTCAGTGGTTGGGTGAGCAGGCAAGCATGCACACAGGATATTAATTAGTGGAACAGGGTTGGGTATTAATTGGGAAACATCCCTGTAGCTGCAATTCTGGGGGGGAATGCAAAGCCAGATGAGGAGTGCATCACTCTGAGCATCATATTTTGCTACAGTGACTGTCCCCCAGCTTCAGTGAACTCTTGGGTGTCTAATTTGTGTTTCCATTGAGTCAACACTGTTATTTCTAGGGCTTTTTCAGACTTAGCTCCTAAGTATGGTTATTTACTATTCATAATGCTTTGCTTAAAAAATTTGAGTCGTTCAGCTGGAAAAATGGAATACAATCACAAAGTTTAAACTATCAATCATAAATAAACAATCTTAGTATTCATGCTGGGTGTAATTTATTCAGAAAAATGATTCAACAAACTTGCAAATAATGAACATGCTTGGAGGAGTAATTTTTTTCCCTGAGGTTATTTGGGAACAGGAAATGGTAAAAACTGATCAGCTGTACGTATTCTGGAACACATATGTAGAATCATAGGGGGTTGGAAGGGACCTTGAGAGCTCCTGGGGTCCAACCCCCCTGCCAGAGCAGCTCCCCAGCTCATACTGCACAGGTCGGTGTCCAGACGGGGCTGGAATCTCTCCAGAGAAGGAGACTCCACACCCCCTGGGCAGCCTGTCCTAGGGCTCTGGCACCCTCACTGGGGAAAAGTTCTTCCCCATGTTGGTGTGGAACTTCCTGTGCTCCAACTTGCAGCCATTGCCCCTTGTCCTGTCCCCACAGACACTGAAAAGGGGCTGGCCATTTCCCCTTGCATCCCCTGCTTAAGATATTTATAAACATTAATAAGGTCCCCCCCTTAGTCTTCTTTTCTCCAGGCTGAACAGCCCCAACTCACTCAGCCTTTCCTCATAGGGGAGATGTTCCAGGCCCTTAATCCTCTTTGTAGCCTCCTCTGGACTCTCTCCAGGAGATCCCTGTCTTTTTTATACCAGGGAGCCCAGAACTGGACACAATACTCCAGGAGGGGTCTGACCAGGGCAAAGTAGAGGGGGATGATCACCTCCTTTGACCTGCTGGCCACACTCCTCCTGATGCCCCCCAGGATCCCACTGGCTCTCTTAGCCCCCAGGGCACACAGCTGGCTCATGGCCAGCCTGTCTTAATGACTTTGAATTGGCATATTTGTTGTGTTTGATAGCGGTGGTGGTGTGCCCATGCAGAACTTCAGTAACACTGCAAATGGTAGCTGGGATCAGCATTTTAACTACATCCTGAACAATAAAAGCTGAAAGAGTAACTCAGTAGTAGAATATAGTTGTGGGTGCTAATCCATGCTGTGAGCCATGCCAGGTGCAAAGCTTCTGTTTCAGATTATTGCAGTAGATAATATTTTCATAACATATGGATCCCAAGTGTAATCAAAGCTGGGTGTGTATGCTTTTGGGTTTGCATTCTTTGGTGTATAGACACATGAGTTGGTTAGGGGGGGTTTGTTGGGTATTTTTTGGGGGGGTGTTGTTCAGATCCTGTATGGCTTGCCTGAGCTGGCTTTTGGTAAGACAAGCTGCAAAAAATGCCTGACCATAGCTTTAAGCTAATGATGGTTTAAAAATGTAATTGTGTCATCTCAACTTGCATTTTGGCTTCTGGTTAATGTATTGCCACCAGTCAGAGATGGGTTATTTATTTCTTGCTCCAGGAATTGGAGCTTGCCTACAGATTCAGCAGGGCGAGCATCCATCAGCTGACGCACTGGATGGACAGATGATTCTCACAGTGGAAAGAAGAACAGAATCAGATTTTATTCTTTTTTTTCCCCCTCTGATGTGATTATGAGTTTTAAATGTTCGGTGTATCAGTCTCTTCTGATTCAGTAACGCTCCCTCAGGAGAGCTGCCCTGGTCAGCAGCTGACCTCTGTCATGACCATGTTTTTGCCTGCTCAGTAACCCAACAGCACACAAACAGTTCTGATGGAGCTCAGCGCTCACCTTGCAGACATCAGGATGCTCAGTTCTGAGCGGGTTAGATTAGAGATGCAGCTACCTGCTTGCTGTGGGGGAGGAGAGGTGCAGTTTAGGTTTAAGAGCAATTTTCAGTTCAGCAGGAAGCTGTCCTCACTGTTGCTTCTGCCATGTGTGCCGCTTTAAGGTTGGTAATTGGGCTTCTGTCTCCAGCAAACAGTGCCTGTTGGAAGCGCTGGTGTGCATCATAGAATCATAGGATGGCATGGGTTGGAAGGGACCCCAAGGATCACAGAGCTCCAACCCCCTGCCACAGGCAGGGACACCAACCTCAGGCCTGGAGCTACACAAGGTTGCCCAGGGCCCCATCCAACCTGGCCTTGAACACTGCCAGGGACGGGGCATCCACCCCCTCTCTGGGCAGCCTGTTCCAGCCCCTCACCACTCTCTCTGGAAAAAACTTCCCCCTAATATCCAGTCTAAACCTTCCCTCCTTTAGCTTTAATCCATCCCCCTTGTCCTGCCATTGTCTATCCATTTAAAAAGTTGAATCCCCTCCTGTTTCTCTGCTCCCTTCAGGGACTGGCAGGCTGCAGTGAGGTCCCCCCGCAGCCTTCTCTTCTCCAGGCTGAAGTCTTTAACAGCTCAGAGAAACTCGCTCGGGGCGTAGACTGGATTCGTCCTGAATTGCAGGGGAGTGCCTCTACTGAAGTTTCAGTAGGTACTAACGTAAACCATCCGGTTTCGGATGCCTCACAGCGCCGGGGAAGCTGTGCCCCGCAAGCGCGGCCTGACGCCGCTGCCCGTTACCCTTAGCGGGGCTGGAGATCCCCCCCGCCTTTGCCTAGGTGCCCCCGAAGGCTGGAGGCGCGCGGCCCCGCGCCGCTAGGTGGCGCTGCGGCGCTGGCGGTGAGCCGCCGCCCTCCTGGGACCGGCAGGCAGGCTGATGGAGTCAGCAGCTCGCTGGGCGGAGAGGGATGGGATGCGCAGTCAGCCTCTCACCTAAAGCTCTGAAAAAGCAGCAATTTCTGGAGCGGTTTCTACTGTCGCTTACCCTTATCAAGCGGGTCTTGTGCTGGGTGTCGTAGAACGTCTTGGGCGCGCCTGCTGTCACAGGCGGTGGCTCTGCAGGCTTCAGCGAGGGTACTTGCCACTCAGCATCCTGATGCATAACAGGGAAAGCTTTTCTGGTTCGGGGCCCGTTTGTTTTAATCTCTCAAGGCTTTGCCCAACTGTGGAAAGGCGCTATGAGCGCATCCCTTCTTTACAGAGCTCCGTCTTGTTTGTGGAGCCGTGTTCAGATATTTTAATAGCAAGGCTACTTAAATCCCTAGGTAAACACCATGCAGAAAGCAAGTGCAGGGCAAAATTGACTTCCAGCACAGTAAATAAGCACAGAATCACAGAGTTGTAGGAGTTGGAAGGGACCTCGAGAGATCATGGGGTCCAACCCCCCTGCCAAAGCAGCTCCCCAGCTCATATAACGTGTAGCATCATTGGGCATAATCTGCCTCATCAGGTAGTGGAACAATAGCTGTTTGCTTCATAGTGATTCAGAGATTTAGACGTTGCAATCTCTAAACATGCTTGAAGTGTCTTTATCTCACTCATGGGACTGGGGAGTATTTGTATCAAAGGGAACGGTTTTTGTGGTTCTGCATTTTTTCTTTGACTCTTTAAATCCAGATGGGACTGACTTCCTTTGGTAACTTTGTTTTGACTTTTGAATTCTGAGAAATTTCTGTCTTAAAAGAGTTTTATTTTGAAAAAGGATGCTTTCCTGACTTGGGACTGAAAAACAGATGAATGTATAGTGTTTATATAACACATTCCAGACTAACTGTTGCTAAGGCTTGCTGCCTAATTTAAAACTGGTCTTTCAGACTTGCTGGAGATAGAACTGAAGTTCATCCAATTTCAGTTTTGTAATCTATAGTGTTCACTTTTATCTCAAGTTTTATCTCTCTGTTCCTTGTTGGTCATCGGCTGCTCAAGTGAAGCAGCACCTTGTGAGGGCAGGAATGGATCAGGATCTAACACCTATACTGTATCTGCTGAAGAAAACTTGCTAGGGGTTTTGTGGTTTTGATTTTTGGGGTTTTTTGTTGTTGTTTGTTTATTGTTTTTCTTTAAAAGACACTATCTAGACTGAACATGACATCTCACTTGTGACAGTTTGAAAGGGTAAGAGTTTGAAAGAGTTTGAAAGAGTAAGAGTTTGAAAGAGTTTGAAAGAGTAAGAGTTTGAAAGAGTAAGAGTTTGAAAAGGAGTTATTTCCAACACCCTCTGGGTGCAGCTTGTCAGCTAGTTCCCCCCCACCACTTGGACCACTTGTCTAGACCATAACACAGCAGTTTCTCCATGGGGAGGCTGTGAGGAACTGTATGGAAAGCCTTGGAGAAAACCAGGTAGAGAGTGTTGACTGCTCACCCCACATCAACCCAGCAGGTTACTTTGTCATAGGAGATGATTGGATTTGTAGAGCTTGATTTGCCCTTGGTAAATTCATGCTGTTTTTTTTCCCAGTTGTGCGTTTCATTTGACTTGTGATAGAAAAATAGAATAAGACACCCAAAGATTACAATTATATAGAGACTTTATATATAATGTACATTGTGCAGATACCTGTGGACAGTTGCATATATGGATGTTTTATGTTATTTTTTCATTCTCTCTCAAAAGAGAAAATGGTTAGAAAAAGGTGCTGTGTCTTTAAAAAGAATAAATAAACTTTAATCTCAAGATAACACTGTTGTTTTAGAAGTATTGTCTAGACTAATTTATTCTGTGGAACAGTAAGGTAGAGATACTGATTGATACAGTTTATGTAATTTACAGGATATAGTTTATGTAATTTACAGGAAGTGGCATAACTACCTGTTTGTTCCATTCTTCTCTTGTGGATGTATGTAAATATATACATATAAAAACTCAAAACTAGCAATAGTGATAGTCAGAATAAGGTATTTGCCCACACAGGTTCCTATGATACTCATAGACTGTTCACATAGACCACAGTTTCTGAAAGTGGGCTCCAATAATTCTTAATCCAGGTTATGGATACGTTCCTCAAAAATTGCCTTGACTTCTAAAGATCCTCAGTGCCTTTAGTTCTCAGTGTGTATATAGTCATCTGACTTTAGAATTCCTAATTTGGAAATGTCAGTTATGTCAGTCTTCCCATCTGTAAAATAGAAATATTAATTATGTTAAGACTAATACATTTGAAAGAGACTTGTGATTCTTGAGTAATCTCATGGAAATATAATTATTATAAAACCTTTCATGCATTAATAATCTTTCTATAGGAAAGTAGGTGTTGCTGTCAATCCTTTTTTCCCTCATGCTGATGTGTTTATTTGTATTTTTGGCCAAGAAAAAAGAAATAACAGATTTTCAACTTTGTAAAATAGAATATTGTTGATATTAATTGCAAGTAACAGACTTTGCTCATTTTGCTTAGGACTGCTGGGCATGTTAGTTTGACAGAGACAGAGTTTCCTGGACAGAAAGCATCAAGGTAGAAAGCACTGTAACAATTATCATTGTGCCAATGAAAGTATGTGCCTTAGAGGTTTACTAATGGGATAGAGAACCTTTTAATTAGAGGTCACTCATTTGAATCCAGCTTAGGATAATTTAGTCATTTGGTATCATTTGGTTGAGAGGCCTATGCAAAATGAGTCTTAGGTCAGTTTAGGTGTATTTTTAATTATCTACAACCACAGTTGTGTTGTTTTCCTTAACTGTGTGTATATTAGTAAGAATACGTTTCTTAACTCCCTCCTCTAAACAGACAATAAATGTCAATATGAAAAACATCTTTCTAACTGTTCATGATCGAGAAGGACTGAACATTAAATGGAAATTGATAGTCTTCTCATACAGATAGTAGGTATCATTAATACTGGATTAATGCAGGGGGGTTCATCCTGCAAGAACTTAATTATTTTGATCTTCTGAAGCAAACTTTAAACTCTGTGAACTTTTATGTTCTGGAATTTCATGACATCACTTGTATGTAAAAACAACATGCAAATGCCTTACTGAAGCAGATGAAGAGAAGCCCATAATAAGGGAAATCTTTATTAGATCAGAAGGAAATACAGACTATAGTGTGCTCTGATTTTTTTTCTTTCTTTCTTTTTTCTTATTCAGGGGATCCATGGTGTCCAATGGCTGATGACCTTCTAATACTGAGAT
Organism: Laterallus jamaicensis coturniculus; assembly: GCA_022605575.1. Lineage (NCBI taxonomy): Eukaryota > Metazoa > Chordata > Aves > Gruiformes > Rallidae > Laterallus > Laterallus jamaicensis. The sequence goes on along the minus strand of JAKCOX010000033.1, from coordinate 5,295,134 downwards.
AGCACAGTCCTTGAACTCTTCCAGATGTCTTTTTATAATCCTTTACTACTTGATGGACCTTTTATCCCATCTATTCTCCAGTGACAAATTACAGCCAACCTTTCTTTTCTGTTTTAGCATCTAGAATTTGAACAATGTTTAGACCTTGTTTTCTGTTTTGTATCTTTAGTTTTATTTATTTTATAGAAAGAAGAGAACTGTGGCATTATGAAGTAGACTGATTTGCACCGAATACCCTGTTTAATTAAGGAGTATTGTATCTAACACTGTTTTTTAGTATATGCAAAATCATATTATCCAAGAGAATCACAACCTTGATGGGAAAAGCATGTATTTCTATTGGGGCTCATTCTATGGAAAAGCCTCCACCAAATTGTGGTGCATATGGAGATTTGCATGACATTTTGAAGCAGGTCAGAAATGCATCTTGGATATTATTGGTTTTGAAGATATACATCTAGCACTGTAGTGGGGTATTAAATGCTCTGTGCCTTGTACTGGGTCTGAGGTTCAGGCAGGGGTAATCTAGAAATAAGGTTAAACAGAATCTGGTATTTGTGCTGTTTCTCCAGTCCAGCTGAGAACTTTCAGAAGCTTTCAATTATTATTTTCAAGTCACCTTTGTGTGTTTATTTACAGGTCTTCCATCAGAACATATGATAGATATGTTATTTTCTTGTAATATAAGATCTAGTACTGTCAGGGAAGACAGCAGGCCTGCCGGCGGCCTAGCTCTCTTCACCCAAGACGTAGGGCCTGACAATTTCTACGTAATAGAATCTTTTCACAGGAACTGAAAGTTAAGGAGGACACATTAACTGTCAACATATTGCCACGTATGAGCCAATTTACATGATTGCAAAATGTAGTTGCACAAAAAGATTTCTTCTCCCTTTCTGTGCTTTTCCTGCATCTACAATATGAGACACTGTTCCCCCTACTCCCTGACAAAATAAGGAATCATCCCCATTTTCCCACAGGATAGGATGGAGACAGTTGTCAGATGAGAAAATTGCAAGCACAGAAACAGAAGACGGAGTGGTTTTCAAGAATTTCTTGGTAGTTTTTTTTCAATATTCAATGGAATTGCAGCATTAATCTTATTAAAAGAGTATCTAAAGCCCTTTGTATCGCCTGTGTGTCGCTTCTCCTTTTGCTTCTCAGTCTGACAGAAGAGGACCTTAAGCCATGCCAACAGCAGTAGTCTGAACTCCCCTATTTGAATTAATGAAGGCCAAGGAGACATTAGACATACCTTGTCTACCCGAACTAGCTAGCTCTGGTGCTGCGGTGGAGCAGCGCGGTGGATCCTAACGTGGGTAAGCTTCTGCTTCTTGCTGACAGATTAAGCTAGTGTTTGATGAACTCCAAGTGCATCTGGTAGTTTACTCCAAGTATCACTGTTGAAGCCAACATGAGTTATTTTGTTTAACAATTGGAAAACACATAACTGCCTACTCTTTTCAGTAACCACTGTAGTGAAAAACACGAGGTTCTAGCTGATCTGCAGGCTTGGAACAGGAGTTGTAGCAAATTTATTTTCAGTTTCTCTCAGTTTTCTATCATTTCATATGATTCTCCTCTCCCTACTTAGGCATGGGTGCGTTTGGGAAACAAACAAGTCTACTTTGGCAACTCACTTCTAGAAGTTTAGCAGCCTGCTTCTGGAAAATGGAATCGTGTTGATTCAGTGTGAGTCTCTGAGGTTGCAGAGGAAAACACCAAGCTTGTTCATGAGCTGTTGGCTTCATTAAGAATCAATGAACCTGACCTGAAATGACTGGGAAATGGAAGAAAACCACCCTTATTTTTTTCCTCCATTTCTTTTGCATCAGTTTCCTAAAAGCCCACAGTGGAACCTCCAGTGTTTTTGTTTTTGAAACATAACATAAATACTTCAGCAGCTGCAGCTTAATAGGAAAAAACAGAGTATGTGTGTGAATGTACCTCATGCATGATGTCACCATGCCATAATCCTGGGAGCTGTAGAAGAAGTCTTAAATGAAATTATGTTTAGAAAAGTAGCTATATGAGTCTCTTGCATTTACACTTGCCTTCTGGAAAGATACATCTCAGATTTAGAGAAGTGTTTTATGTGTATTCTAGTTAAGCTTTTATGAGATGCTATCTCAGCAAACAAGAAATTGAATTTCAAAGAGTAGAAGAAAGGGACAAAGCAGATATAAAAAATAAAGGGACTAATCCTACCTGTCTTGTCTCTCAGGCTGTCTACTAAATGCCTTTTCTTCTTCTATGCTTTAAAGGAAAACTGGAGAAATGAGTAAAAAACTGTTGACTAACCTTACAGTAAAATCCTGGGGTGTTTTTCATATCAGTTGTGAAGTGTACAGCACAAAGGTCTGGGGAGGAATAACCTCAGGCCTGGAGGTGCCCAGACAGAACTTTGAGAAGTTTATAGTTAATCACAGAATCACAGAATCTTAGGGGTTGGAAGGGACCTCAAGAGATCTTCGGGTCCAACCCCCCTGCCAAAGCAGGTTCCCTATCTCATATTACATAGATAGGCGTCCAGACGAGACTTGAATATCTCCAGAGAAGGAGACTCCACCACCTCCCTGGGCAGCCTATTCCACTGCTCCCTCACCCTCACTGTGAAAAAGTTCTTCCGCATATTGGTGCGGAACTTCCTGTGCTCCAGGAAGTTCTGCAGAAAGGAGTTTAGATTACCCAGCTAAGCAGTAGAAGCCCCACCAGCTGACTTGCCTGAGTTACAGTGCTGTCATTGTGAACTCTGAATACTTAAGCCAGCACCTGAATTGATGTGGACTAGAAGGAAATACTTGTCTGGATAATTACAAATAGCAAACATCTATAAAAATGGCATGGTCTTTGTGGACAGTTTGAATACTGAAAGAGCTACATTTGGAGACTAAATTGTTTATTGTGAATTGCTCTCTCAGCTCTTCTAGTAAGTGATCTCATATATCAGTGTTCAGTGCTTTCTCAAATAAAACAAAAGAGTCTGGCACTGTGCCACTGCCTGACTTCCATTCACATGCTATTAAGTTTGCCACCAGTGTGCATCTTTCTCTCTTTGGAAAATATATGGTTGAGCAGTACTCAACATTCTTTCCCTTTCCTTCTCTTAGCTGAGCCAAGATACCCTCACACCGCAGGGATAAAACCATTTCTTTAGTGTAATTAAAACATGTCAGTTGCAGCTTTTCTTTGAAGAGTCACATCAAGAAAATTACTTTTCCTACCCTCTTTTCCTACCCTCTTTTCCTACCCTCTTTTCTTTACTGATCCCAGTCATAGCAGTAGCATTTTTTGTTTTTAATCTGAGAAGGAAATTTCACAGGCTAATCATGAGACTGTGGGTTAGAGTGGTTAAAGTAGCTTTCTGAAAATGTAAGGGTGACATTGCTAAGGTTTCCTGAAGCAATCACTCTGTACTACCATTGTCACTCCATGGGCTTATTGTGGTTTTGTAATGTTGAACAGTCGGAAGACAAGGGCTGTTCAAAGACTGTGCGCATTGACCATATATAGACCCATAAAGTGCTCATGGACTGGAGGGGAGTAAGGATTTATATAGATAGCAATGACTAGATATAATGTTACAGTCCTGAACTTGAACTGGTGATTATAAATATGTAAAGCCTCCATCAACTATCCCAGTAACCTGCTACAGTCTAGTCATCAACTCATGTTTGAGTGGTTTGGGCAGATGTGGCTACTACTAGGTTGAAGTAAGTTAGTGTGTTTGTTATATAATAATCTTGTCTATGTAGTGACTTTAGTGGGAAGTGTAAAGTGTGATTTATTTCATCAGGACTTTGGCATAGAGCTGGGAAAGAATGTACTTGTAAGTACTTTGCTGAATCAGGGCCAATGGATAATATTTCTAATAATTAAGCAGCAACTGAAGACAATAAAAATAATTCTGTAAATTGGAATCTTCATATATGCTTATTAGATTTTTATATTTTCTGTTACATCTAAACTCCAACAGTAGTGAAAGTCTGTGATAAATTAAGTGGTTAACTTCTCAGAGGAGGATACAGAAAAATTCATTAAGGTTATTATGGAGTGTGATTTGTCTGGAGAATAATACACTTTTCTCTTGATCTGTTCAGAATTTGTGATCTGTGGAGTGCTGAATCCTAAATGAATGGTGAAATTAGACTAGGGAGTAGCCTTCCAAAGAAGGGAGCAGAAGCTTTGTCCACAACTATGCTGTGAAAGCACTGGAGAAGTCAGGTTATTATTGTTGTTAGGCATGGATTATTCTATAAGGCAGACACAAGGAAGCGATACTGAACCTTGCACAAGGAGTTCACAGCAGGGAACTATTCCAGATTTTCTTAAATTTGACTAAAGATTTCTGTTTATTTTGTTGAGAGAATTAAAAAAAGCCCCTCCCTGTTCTTCTTTTAAAGCAAGGGGAGCAGACCCTCCTTCCTGAAGACTGGACTTTGTTGAGGCAACCTAATTTCCTTTCTAGTCAAGGGCTTTGACCGCATTGAGAAAGAAATCAGTAAATGAGGTCTCACAGCCAGGAGAGGTGACCCAAACTACCCAAAGGGGGTATGCCACGCCACTTTCCTAGCTGAACACAGGGCACAGATGTTAAGCTCAAGATAGAACTAACTTGGATCATAATACTTGGTCAAACTGTCCAGCCTTTATAACAAAAAATAAACTAAAAAAAATAGAAATGAAGTAATTTTTGTGTGTTGTTCTGCGTTTCAACTCACTGGCTAGAGGCTGATCACTCTGATACTTTGCCTTTCCAGTTTTTGTCATGGTTTGGTATAGAGCATTGGTATCGTGCAACTGCATTTCCTTATCCCATCCAGCCATTACTCTGCTGCCTGATCTGTTCTCTACAAAGGCAAAGGGAATAATTTCTAGCAGGATTATTTTGCTGTTTATCTTGATGGATGTGCTCAAACACTGGAATCCCTATGGAGGAAGGAATTGTCACATGCACAAATATGAAGTGAGAATTAACTCGCCAGCAAACAATTCAGGTAAAGGAGTTTGTAAACAGTCTACAGGGTTAAATGTTGTTCGCCATCCGAATGCCTTGATGAATCCCTACAATGCCAAGATGCAAGATTAATTTGCAGTGGGCTTCCAGATAGCTCACAATATTATTATCTACCATTAGTACTTTACTTGCTCTCTTGCTTTTCTGTGTGGGGCTTCCTCTTTACCTATTGGCATTCCAGGCCTGTGTGTATTACCTGTTGTATTCATCCTGACTGCTTGGAGTAATGCTACACAGGGAAGAGTACTTACCTTTGAAGATTGACTGTATTCCTGTCTCTGACTCTTTGGTCCAGAAAAACAAAGCAGCAGAACTATTTCAGGGAGATTTATGACTTCTTGTGGCACCAGGTAGTCAGTCTGCAGCCAGTCTATTTGCTGAGTGCAGACTTAATATGAGGGAGTAGTGAAGTCTTATTTTCTAGTTCCTGGATGTGAAAAGCTGTACAAGTTCTGTAAAAGTGCTTAGTAGGATTTCAGTCGAAGAATTGTCTGATAAAAAAACAGTTAACCACCCCCCAAACTGTCCTGGTTGTTGGCAGGGTCAAAGTTACTTTTCTTCCCAGTAGCTGGTGTAGTGCTGTGACTTGGTTTTAGCATGAGAATAATGTTGATAACACACTGATGTTTTCAGTTGTCTACACCAAGTCAAGGACTTTTTGGGTTCACACGCCCTGCCTGGTGCACAAGAAGTTGGGAGAGCTCAGCCAGGACAGCTGGACTGGAGTGGCCAAAGGGATATTCCCTACCAAGCAGCATCATGCTCTGTATGTAACTGAGGATGGTAGCTGGGAGATAGGACTGCTGCTTGGAAACAGGCTAAGCATGGGAGGGGGGGGGGGGCAGTTTCCACATGTGGTGAGCAATTGCATTTGTGCATCACTTGATTATTATTACTACTATTATTATTATCTTCCTATTTGCTATCCTATTAAACTGTCTTTATTCACATTTCCCCCCCCCCATTTTCTTTTCTATCCCACTGAAGGGGGGAAGGGGTGAGTGAGTGGCTGTGTGGTGCTTAGTTACTGGCTGGGCTTAAACCACGACAGGCAGAATGTATTGAAGACATCTGCTAAGCGGGACACTGCCAGCCCCCGGGCAATATGCTTCCTGTCCCTGGCATATGCACAACTAAGCACAACAGCACCCAACATATTGGGAGAGGTATGGATGCCACTCCTCCAGCTCTTCCCACTCCTCAGAGAAAGAGTGGAACGAACTTTTGCTGCATAAAAAAGCTGTAGTGGAGATTCACCAGCCCTTAGGCATGGATCTAATCAAGTGAGAGAGTCAGAACACCTCTGTGTCTGTCCAGATTTGCTGGGAACTGTTGGCCATTTTAATGAACTGCAGCTCAGAATCTACCTATGGTTTGAATTTGCATTGGAAGGGGTCAGGGAGTAGAGTTTTACCGACTCTTAACAACCTGTAGGCCATGTCAAAACCCGGAATGGAGACTCTGTACCAGAGTTAGTGGTACGTAAGATTTAGTGTTTTCTGATTCTCTTAAAAGTAGTTTATTTTCACTGTGTTTTTCACAGGCAACAGTTCTATTTTTACATTGTAAAACAATTGAGCAACATCTAGCTTTATGTATTTACCTTATAAAAATAATAAAAAGTAATTCTTGACATCCAAATAGTGACTCAAGTGTGAAACATTGGAATAACAGTTCCCTAAATTTTGCTTGCAGTTTAATTTTTTTCAGTGAGGTGTGATTTCTTCCCTGTACATTGTTGCTTAGCCAGGCTTATTCTATCTTTTTCCCCCCCTATGCTTTCGAGAAAAACTGACATGAGCACATACTTGTCTGACTTAATTTGTACTTTGTTGCTCTGTTGAAGCAAGGCATGGGGGGAAAAAAGTGAGTAACAAAAGACAGTAGGAGTAAAAGTAAGAAGGTGCCATTTTTGAGGTGTCTTAGGAACACATACCCCTCCAGTTATCTGATGTAAATTGGGTCCATTGAGTTATGTGTTGCTAAACTGAAAGTAGAATTATAAATAGTGATGCAGAACAGATAGAAATATTCAGAAGTTGGTTTTGCTTTTTTGTTTGTTTGTTTTAACTCTCCTATAGTACTATGGATAGTATAAATTTACTCCTTATAGTCAAAGTGGAATGTGGGGTGCACCAGCTAAAGGTAAGTCCTCTATGACCTGCAATTCTGGAACCCTAATAAATACATCAATATAGCATTTGATTTCTCTGAGCCTGTAACAGTGCAGGAGTGCCATCAAAATACCAATATTTAGAAGTATTTTAAGGGAGTATCCAACACCCAAGAGCATAGCTACATTCACGTACGCCTTGGCAACAGAGTGGAACAGTTTGGGCGCCTTCAACAAAAGGTTAGAGACGAAGAGCATATTATTGTCAGTCAAGGCAGCTTTATGGAAATGTGTCCTGTCAAACAAAACTGTCATCACTTGACAAGATCACAGATCTGGCTGATAAAGAGAGCAGAATGAATGTAGTGTACTTGAATTTCTCAAAGGCATTTGTCTTATCACTCTAACATCTTGATTCCGGGAGGAAGCAATGAAACTTGGCTCTAAGAGGTTATATATTAGATGAATTAAAATCTGGCTTATTGGCAGGTCTAAAGAAGTTGCTGTTGGGAAGAAAGCAGGGAGTCCGTTTCTGACAAGGAATCTGTTTGCTTTTATATTACTAAGCATTTAAGCAGTCCTCTGAAATGTTATTATTTACTTGCAAATAATATTATGATTAATGGTTTATTTAATGCTGAAGAGGACAGGTAATAATTGCATTATTAGAATAATCTGAATTAACTAAATGATTACAGTTGAACATTTTATGCAGATAAATGCAGCATGGTACGTGTAGGAGTAGAGAATTCTGGCTATAGACAAACTTTGCAGGAAACTACTCAAAAGGAGTAACATAGAGCAGGAATTATGCATTATGAGCATGTATCTCAATACTGGTCTTAACCAAAGTGAAGTGCAAAAAGTTCCTGCTGTGAACACTGGCACTCTGAAAAGAGGGATAGCAGGTAAACATACAGATGTAGTCTTGCCTCTGTATGCAACACAGGTAAGATTACTGCATTCCCATGCCAGCTTTAGGCTTTCTACTCCCAAGACAAACATGGCAACACTGAAGAAAGTTCAGAGGAGGGCATGAAAATGATCCTTCGCTGGAAATAAGTTGAATATGTTGATTTAATCCACCTCTCTCTGGAGAGAGCCCAAAAGTTGAATTAATGTGTACAGATAACTCGAGCTGACAAGAAGACGCCCCAGTTGGAGCCATTTTCATTCTTGTTTGTAATAACTTAATGAAATAGGCTAGCCTACTCTGAAAAAGATGCAATATTTAAGTGAAAATACTTTCAGACAGTTCACTAGAGAATGTGGTGGGCTTGCCCTCATTTCTGGAGCTTTACCATTTTAGCATTGTCTTGCTAAAGATCATTGAATATAATTCCTGGAAAGCTGTGTTAAAATGGAAAGAAATCATGCTAAAGAACCCTGCAGTTGTTTAAAAACCTGTGAAGATCTGAGGAAGGATGCTGGTTTGGTTCAGTTTGGGGTCCAGTCTTAGCATGTATATACCTGCCTGCTCATTTCACCTTTCTTAATAGTTACACCTAGGGCTTCTCATTATGGGGAAGAGTAAAATACTTCATGTGTGAGCAAGACTTCACTTTGATTGCCACATAGCATCTATAGGTCATGACAATAACTTGCCTCTTCATTTGGTGCACATGGGCCAAAGGAAATTCTTTTTGGAAGAAGATCATAAGAATTCAGGGCTCATTTTGTTTTAACTCTTTTCATTCTGGGACTTCAGAGGATATTTTCCAGAGATTTACGAATTTCTGAACACAGTTTTTACAGTAGGATGCTGTATCTGAGAGCTAGCTCGATGCAAAGACTTTTCACTTCAGTTGCAGCTGTTTGTATTTCTCCTCAATTCTTTCCTCTACCACTGAAAGGATGTAAAACTCAAAAGACTGAGCAAAAGTTTTGCAGTCCAGGCTAACCCCCTAGATGCCACACATAGCTTTTGGTTTTTTTGGGTTAGATATGCATATATAAAGATTTTATATCTATATATACATATATATAGATATAACTATATATATTATAATATATATATTCATATATATATTATATATCTATATAAAGATTCTCTGTAAGCTCTGGTGACCACTACTTTAAAACAAAAAAAAAGGTAAAAAAAAATAATTCATTTGTGTCTTGGGAACTTCCCAGGCTAATTAAAGCTCTGCTTAGGCAGCAGAGCAAATCACAGCAGTGGCTACAAGAAAGCTTGAGATGGAAGAGTGTTTACTGGCATATGCACACTTCTGTGTGCGAGCACACAATTTTTAAAAGATATGAAAGATGTTCTGTACGAGTGGAGGGGAAGGGTGCAACCATGCACTCCTTGAAGAAAGGTTTGTCAGTCTGTATATTTCATTTACCCTTGAGTAGCTATTCATTCCACTTTTCCCCAACAGTTCTTTGTAACAGTGAAGTCAAAAGACAAGCAAAAAATCACATTCATATGCACGAAAGGCTTTTGAAGCAGAGATTTTTTTTTTTCAAAGTTAAACCATGAAGACTGTAATAGGGAAAGAAAAAGATAGCACTATTTTTCTACTAAACTCTTCTTGTCTGCTAAGACTTTCTGTGCATTTGTAACCAGGTACATGCTGATGCCAGTTGTTCTGGAGGGAATTGAAGTGTGCCAGGCTTTCCCTCTAATCTGCACATGTGGCACGTGTTCCTGTTGCAGCAAAGGTGTGACTGGTAGGCAAAATAGTGCTTCTCAGGGAAAGGGCTAAAGGACTGAGTAGATAGCTAGTATGCCTCAATCCTTCCTATAAAATATTTTCTGATAGGTAATGCCAGCATTCAGCTTGAGAACCTGTCTACCACTGGTCTGGACAGGCACACCCTCTGCTGGGTAAAAAACTGGTTGGATGGCTGAGCCCAAAGAGTTGTGGTAAATGGAGCTAAATCCAGCTGGAGGCTGGTCACAAGTGGTGTTCCACAGGGCTGAGTCCTGGGTCCAGTCCTGTTCAATGTCTTTATCAATAACCTGCATGAAGGGATTGAATGCTCCCTCAGTAAGTTTATGGGTGACACTAAGCTGGGAGGAAGTGTTGATCTGCCTGAGTGTTGGGAGGCTCTTCAGAGGGAGCTGGACAGGCTGGATCCAAGGGCTGAGACCAGTGGGATGAGGTTCAACAAGGCCAAGTGTAGAGCCCTGCACTTCGGACATAACAACCCCCTGAAGCACTACAGGCTGGGGCAAGAGTGGCTAGAAAGCTGCCTGGCCGAGAGGGACCTGGGGGTGTTGGTTGACTGCAGGCTGAATGTGACCCAGCAGTGTGCCCAGGTGGCCAAGAAGGCCAATGTCATCTTGGCATGTATCAGAAATAGCGTGGCCAGCAGATCCAGGGAAGTGTTTGTGCCCCTGTACTGGGCATTGGTGAGGCTGCACCTCAAGTGCTGTGTCCAGCTCTGGGCCCCTCACTACAAGAAAGACACTGAGGTCCTGGAGTGTGTCCAGAGAAGGGCAACCAGGCTGGGGAAGGGGCTGGAGAGCAAATCTGAAGAGGGGCAGCTGAGGGAACTGGGGTTGTTTAGCCTGAAGAAGAGGAGGCTGAGAGGGGACCTTATCATTGCCTACAATTACTTGAAAGGAGGTTGTAGAGAGATGGGTGCTGGTCTGTTTGTCTAAGTGACAAGTGATAGGATGAGAAAGAATGGACTCAAGCTGCACCAGAGCAGGTTCAGACTAGACATTAGGAAAAATTCTTCACTGAAAGGGTTGTTGGGTATTGGAACAGGCTGCCCAGGGAGGTGGATGGGTCACCAACCCTGGATGTATTTAAAAGATGGGTAGATGGGGTGCTCAGGGATATGGTTTAGTAGAGGACAGGTGTGGTTGGACTCGATGATCTCAAAAGTCTTTTCCAACCTAATGATTCTATGATAAAATCATCCTTTGGAGAAAACTGCTGCTGCTGAAAGCATCTACACATGGTCTTTCATGGGTCTACCTGGGAGTTGTCTGGACATCAGGCCTTATTGCCACATCAGGGGCTATTGCAACCATTTCCTGTTGCAATTAGTTTTTGGTTCTGTTTGTACCTGCACATGAGATCACAGAGTCTTACAAAAACTGATTGGAAGTGGCATCTGGGTGTAATCTCACCCAGTGACAATTAGGGATTGTTGCTACTGATAGACAGGGTCAGCTGTGGTTTTGTCTAGATGCAGCATGGAGATTGCACCATCTTTCTGGGCAATGCCTACAAATGCTACACTACCCTTCTGGTGAAGGGTATTCATCATACTCATCATGAACTTCCCAAGCTACTAAAAGCTGTGGCTTTGGCTCCTTGCTGAGTTTCTGAGCTTAATAAAATGGGCTACTTGCTGTCTTCTGCAGCAGGGGAATGAAAATTTACTTCCACTGGCAGGACTTTACCTTCTCTGATGACTCTGTGAGCACTAATGGGCAGATTAAGTCTCTGTGGTCCATTCCTTTTGCTGGCAAGTCTTCTGGGCATGACAAGAGTGTAGCAAGTTTTCAGTGTTAGACAGTTCTGTAATATCTCTGGGCATTGACAGGAGATTACTATTAAGAGAAGTGGCTGTAATGCTCTTGCCATGGTCAGAACCATTGTGCCTCCACTGTTAATTTAGCTCACTCTGCATTAGACATCCACTGAACTGGTGAAGATAACTTCAGGCAGGTGATCACTGTAGTGTTATTAAATAGTTGCATACTAATGTGTTCAGATGACTTGTAAGCCTCATGTAATCAATGGCCACTTGAGCCATCAAAGCAGGTTAAAAGGAAAACACAATTATGTCTTGCTTGCTTTAGCTATTTTTTATTAAAGTAAATGAAGCATATTTCCATTATTTTCATCATGGTGAGGTGGTACTAAATTACCAGCTCTGGGACTCATGCTCTTTCTTCTGGACACAACATAAAATGAGTCCCAGTGTGTTTCTGATATGCTTTTTTTTTTTAATTATTGGGTTTTTTTTATTTTTAGGGGGTGCTGTTTAGCTCTAAATTCAAGTTACATCAAAGGTGACAGGAGTTGCAAAGAGATAACTTACGTAGTATTTCTAAGCCTATATGTTAAAGACTCATGTTTCTATGCTGCAGAGAACATAAGGCTGACTTAAAACGAAACATAAGGTTTTTTAAAATTTCTTTTTGAAATTTTGTTTACTTCCAGTTGCCATTTTTTATTTACTTTATGATACTTCCTGAGCGTAAGCACTCAATCTGCATTTGAGAAATGCCACATGCCAGGCGTAGTTCAGCAATGAGATTGAAAAATGGGTGGTGAAAAACCTGAGCAGAAGTAGAAGTGTTTGTATGGGATGCATCACAGGAGGTCCATGTGTTACGTTGGGGTAGGGCTGACAATATTCTGGCTTGCCTTGTACAATGGAAGCTTTGACTCACTGTGTTTATTAATGAAAAGGGAAGCATGTGAAGTGCTCAACCTCTTTCGCTGTCACTAAGTAATAAGAGGAATCGCTGGAGGACAGATGTAAACTGAGCATTTATCTTTGGGTTGCACACTCTTGTCAAATCAGACTTATTTTCTTCAGAAATCTGTCATGTTTTGCTCATCATACCCCACCTTTGTCTTAATTTTAATACTGTGCTAAGACAAATCAGGCTAATATTGCATTATCAGTCAGAGGTATCAGCTTGCCTGCCCGCGATGCAGAACGTAAGTACCAGCCTGCGCCATCCTCCTCCCGATAAATCCATCACTGGAGCAAGCCGTGCCCCTGCAGTTCACATGCCTTCTGAACAGCTGCTATTCCCACACAGTATTTGGGCTTTTCACACACAGAATCACAGAATCACTAGGTTGGAAAAGACCTTTGAAGATCATCAAGTCCAACTAATCTCATCCTAAGCTAAACCAGATCCCTAAGTACCTCATCTACCCTTTTTTTAAACACACGCAGGGAATGTGACTCAGCCCCTCCCTGGGCAGCCTGTTCCAGGCCCCTACAACTCTTTCAGTAATTTTTTTTTTTCTAATGTCCAATCTGCCCCTGCCCTGGGGCAGCTTCTTGCCATTGCCCCTTGTCCCTTCTTCTGTCACCTGGCTGAAGAGACCATCACCCACCTCTCCACAACCTCCCTTCAGGTAGTTGTAGGTGGTGATAAGGTCTCTCCTCAGCATCCTCTTCTCCAGACTAAACATCCCCAGCTCCCTCAGCCACTCCTCATAGGATTTGCCCTCCAGCCCCTTCCCCAGCCTGGTTGCCCTTGTTTGGACTTGCTCAAGGACCTCAATGTCCTTCTGATGGTGAGGAGCCCAGAACTGGACCCAGCACTCGCGGTGCAGCCTCACCAATGCCCAGTACAGGGCACAATCACGTCCCCAAACCTACTGGCCACACTGTTTTTGTTACAAGCCAAGATGCCATTGGCCTTCGTGGGCTCCTGGGCACACTGCTGGCTCATATTCAGCCTGCAGTCACCCAACACTCCCAGGTCCTTCTCTGCCTAACAGCTCTCCAGCCAGTCTCCCCAGCCTGTAGCACTGCATGGGGTTGTTATGTCCCATGCGCAGCACTCTACACTTGGCCTTGTTAAACTTCATCCCATTGGTCTCATCCCATGGGTCCCTTTTAGTCACTGACAAACTGCCTCCCCCAGTTTGGTTTGGTGCAGTGCTGGCAGCGGGATGGGGATGTAACACTGCTGCCTTTTCCCATTTGATGTGCGAGAAGTCTTGACCATTGCAGTTTGTTAAATATTCTGTGGAACTTTTCCAGAAATTCTGTGTTTTGTAGCCCAGGTGTTTTCTCCAAATGTCTTGTGAGACTTCCCTTGTGCTTTCAAATTAATAAAGCATTTTTTCTGTCAAGCTGGAATGTAATTTAATACTGTCTTTTGCAGTTGTGCTCAGAGATGGCTGAATTTCAGTATTAAGAGAACTGCACACTGGTGCTTAAATAACTTATAAAACATGCTGAGATCTCTAGGGTAAAAGAATCATTAAAAATAGGGACTATTTCTGTTGTTACTGTTGTTACTAAAAGTAATAATTACCTATTTCTTTCTGGAAATTCTATATAGAATTTTTCCTATAGGAGCTCTCCCTGCCTTGAGGCTTTTTTAGTGGCCTTTAAACTTTAATCTGCAGCCTTAGAAAACCTTTTAGGTACAGGCTGAGACAGATTTTGTTACTAAAGCGAGCCCTCCTGCTGATGGAGCTATGTGTTTAATTCTTGGCAGAGCTAGGGAAGCACTTGGCGTGGTTTGCTTGCTGTTCATCTTTTTCATGTAGCCTTATGGGAGATCTTGATAATTCTCAATTGCAGCTTGAAGGAAAGATGGGCAGAATGAATTTCAAGGATGTGGCAAAAGAAAAATAAAATTCTATTTGGTTTAAAAAACTTTTTAGACATGATCTGGGTCCTTTTAGTGGGAGGACTAAAAAGTTGGGCATTTAGTGGACATCAGTCAAAGAGATGCATGTCTAACACTGTAATAAATGCATTTTATAAGAACTCACTTTGCTTTGTTAGCATTTGGTTTGTGAAGGGAGGCTGTCAGAACGAAGGAAAGGTTATACCAAAAACTGTAGCACCATCTTATCTTTCTTGTGTTGCATTTATAGGTTAGAATTTTTAATTGCTTTTTGAATAGACCCTTCCTGGGAGACTGGCTGGCTGTTTGTAACAGGAAGTGAACGAAGCAGCAAACTAGTTTTGCTGGGGTTCTTGGACAGGTTGAAACTAGCAAAGCTCCACTGATATAAGTGGATTTGTGTTCACTTATATCAGCCAAGGATTTGTTGGCTGCTTCTGTTTCTTTCAGTTCAGTGTGTCCTCCTGTGCCCTATGCATTACAGTCTTTAAAGGTTTATTTAAATCATCACAGTCTGTGTCAAACACTGGACATCTAAATGCAGACATTTATCTCAGACTAGTTTTCCCCAGTTCTCAGGTGGCAGAAACAGGGTCTTTCAGGAGGCAGCTAAGAGCACTGTGGTTTAAGCTGTTGCTATAAATTATCACAGAATTGTAGGGGATGGAAGGGACCTCGAGAGATCATCGGGTCCAACCCCCCTGCCAAAGCAGGCTCCCCAGCTCATACTGCACAGGTCGGCGTCCAGACGGGGCTGGAATCTCTCCAGAGAAGGAGACTCCACACCCCCTGGGCAGCCTGTCCCAGGGCTCTGGCACCCTCACTGGGGAAAAGTTCTTCCCCATGTTGGTGTGGAACTCCCTGTGCTCCAACTTGCAGCCATTGCCCCTTGTCCTGTCCCCATAGACACTGAAAAGGGGCTGGCCATCTCTCCTGCATCCCATGCTTCAGATAATTATAAACACCAATTAGGTCCCCCTTCAGTCTTCTTTTCTCTAGAAAGAGCATTTCTTCCGGATGCTTGTATTGCTATGAGGTGATTAGCCTTCTAATGTAGCAAATCAAATTATATGAATCCTGCTTGCTTTTGCTGTCTCTTACTGTAGCCTGTGGTATCAGAGTACATCTTGGACATTAATAATCCCATGTTCTGCCACCCAGCCATTGCGATATTCCAGTATGATAGAAATGTGCTGTTATCAAGCAGTAATGAATCAGTATTGTCCCTGTAAGATGTCAGAGTGTTGTGTGAGAACATGACTTGGAGTCCTCATCTGGCCCAGTCACTAGGCAGGATCTTGTGGTGTCATAAAACCTCACTATCGGATGCTCTTTTTTCCAGTCTCATGAGAAATGAGCTCGGCAGCCACTGGCCAATAACAAGCAAGCCTGACACCAACTGATGAGGCGTTTTATATTGTGAAGCTCATTCATAATGTTCCACTTTCTTGTTGAAGCTGTATTTAATCATCCTATGTGCCTCGCACAAGGCCATGATCCCTAACGAAATCTGTGTAACAAGGAATAAGAATGAAATGCAGTACTCATTATTCATATCTTCCTTTCATTTGAGATACCTTAATTTCTGTAGAGAAACATTTAACAGCTCCTAAAATAGCTCTGGATTTGTGAGACAACAGAAGAATAAAATCCAACTACAGCAAGCTCCCTGGAAATTAATTTGGTTCCCTTTTAAAAACACTGCTGATGCTCAGGTGGGTGCAGGAGGAACCTGGTATGTAGAAACATGGTAGATTCCTGGTAAGGGACAGGTTATAATGGAAAGTCCAAAAGGCTGCAAGCTTTATCAAGTAATGGGAAGAAAAGTGCTATTTGCCCCTCTACACATTGTTGAGAATAATAACCACCTGATGGGTGGAGAACTGGAAGCAATTTTTCCTAGTGACTCTCTGCCTTTAGTACTTTTTCTTTGTAACAGATCTTAAGGTTGAAGTATTTAAAGTTAAATGAGTAGCATAAAATAGCTGGAAATGGTTTCATCTTGGATGTAAGCGCCCAGTTAATTTCACAGTGGAATTACTGATGGTTTGTCAGTGCTTTTTATCACTAGCATACATTCTTGTATTATAAGTGGGGATGAGAAGGCTTTACCTTTCTGTTACCTTTGGTCCCTGGCTTAAGGATTTCAGAATATGAAGTCTTTCCCAAGGGCTGCGGTGGGATGCCCTGCTCAAAGAATCACAGGCATCCTAGACTGCAGATACTTTAGGGTAAGGGGGAACTTAGTGCTAGGGAGGCTGAAGGTTCATCCGTTCATTCATTCATTCCTTGTGTTGCAGGGAGAGAAGCAGCTTTTGCTGCAGGAATCCATTGGGAAGTAAATGAATTCTACTTAGCTGGAAGTTCTTGAAAGAACAGGTGATGTTTTCAGGAGTATTTGCTTATGCTTTAGATCCAGATCTGGATTTTGGATTGTCTGCTCCCTAAAAACAACGTGCAAGATTACTTGGATTTAACTTATTAGGTATAGGAGCTTGAGAAGAAATGCAGAAGCAGGCTGATTTGGTACAAGTTGGCATAAAAATACAAGGTCTGGATCTTAGTTTACACCTGGAATCTTTTCTCTGGCCTGGTTTCCTGGTCTATGAACTCTCACTGCTATTTTGAGAGGATAGAATGTGTAGGCAGTATTTATTACACTGTCACTGTTTTGTTCCCATTGACTGATGGCATCTTCCTTTCCCACATATCCCAAGCCTTTGCGGTTAAGAGTCAAGACTCCTCCTCACTTTTTTCTGACAGGGTGAGAGGGAATTCTTAAACATCAATCATGTTCCACACAGTGGAACTGCAGGGTAAAGTTATATGTTCATCCATCTGCCTACCCTCCTGT
Source organism: Laterallus jamaicensis coturniculus (assembly GCA_022605575.1). Taxonomy (NCBI): domain Eukaryota; kingdom Metazoa; phylum Chordata; class Aves; order Gruiformes; family Rallidae; genus Laterallus; species Laterallus jamaicensis. The sequence goes on along the minus strand of JAKCOX010000033.1, from coordinate 5,277,853 downwards.
CCATGGTCTTTGGGACTTTTTTATGTAAGCCATTATGGAGAAAATCACATCACCAAGAAAGTAGATTTACTGATTTATTTTTTTCTTTTTTTGGACCAGCAGTCTCACACAGTTGGAGATATGACATGTTTGACTTAAATAAACTTGTTCTGTCTGTCTGTCTCCCTCTAGATTCCGAAGTACAGCTTGATCATATTTTGGTCTTTTCTGTCCCAGTGGTGCATCTGTTTCCATTTTTGTCTCAGCTGCATTTATGATTCCTCTGAAGTGTCTGCTGATGAGACATTTGGCTTTCCTCTGTTAGTTACCTGTTTCACTATCCTAAGTGTAGGCATTTTATCTGTTTCTAATTAAACTCACAGGCAAACAGGAAAAGATGCCAACAGTCGCAGCATTGTTATCTCCTCATCACTGGTCTATCCCTACACCTCCCTCTTATTCAGGCAGCTCTTCTTGGCCTTTTCCTCAGCTTCTGCATTGTTATCCAGTTCAAACAGATACCCTTATGGTATTCCTGAGGGTGTAATTGCAATTTTCAGAAAATTCCACATTTCCCCTACCTACTGTAGTGTGATTTTTTGCCTGTCAGCCACCTCTCCTGTTAAATGAAAAGATACTCTTCTGGTAGAAAAATGAAAAAGAAAAAAAAAAAGAGAAAAAACAGTTGATCTCTGAGGTGTCTAGGACCAAACTCACAACTGGATTATAAATTGATGTATCCTGACTGTGCATATCAGTTCTCCGATCAATTTAATAGAGAATTAGCCAAATTAGGTGGGCTACACTGCTTGAAGTACTTTATGGTCTGTCAAAGGAAGGATGTTATTCAAATCTCTGGCATACCCTTGGTTTTCTGTACAGTTTTTTTCTGTATCATCTTAAGTATTTAGCCACAGTACGTTGCACAAACCCTCTGGTTTGTCACTTGTTTGTTTCCTAGAGTCATAAAAAAATGGTTCAGGAGAAGACCTCACAGCAATTCAGTTTGTTTGTGTACCCAAAATGATGTCATTGTGAATCAGCCTCTTCCGCTTTGAAGGCTGTGATCAAGCACTGCCTATAACCCAACTCAGAGAACCACATATGTGTGGTTATTACTGTGGGGTGACATCTAGAGATACTTGGCTCTCAACTTTGTCAGGGCCAAGGGAGGAAAAACGCAGCTCCGCATGAGTAAACTGAACCCTGTCCTTTCCACAATAACAAATTAGTCATTCTGAAAGCACTTACATCTTAAAAGGCAGAGCTTTTCTATCCAGCCAATTAGTGCCTGTTGCTGAGAATGGCAGCCCTCAGCTGCATTTCTCCCAGTTTCTGGTTTCACATACTGTCTGCAACCTGCTGCCAAGTGCGAACATGTTCTTTTGTGCCTGAGAGTTAATGGAAGCACACTCAGCAACATACAAAACACATTTAGACTCATAAAACATAGATAATACCATTTGGTGGTGACATGTTTTTTAAATGGATAGATTTCCATGCCATTTGTCTAAAGTCCCTGCCTCAAATTTATTGGCTGAAGTCAAACGAGGGAATACATTTTATGTTAAAAAAACCCTCAAAACCTCAGAAAACTTTCATGTTCTCTTTGGAAGTTGGCTCTCACTGAAGTGAGAGGACCTCTTTGTCTGCTCAGGAATATCTGCTCTGCTCCTTCTTCAGAGCCAGACATAGAGAGCTCTTTGCACCATCTGTCTTGGGGCGGGATGCTGGAGAGAAAAGAACCCAGCAGCACTTCTAGTTGTGGCACCTATGACCTACCTTAAAGAGGGACAGGTGTTCCTCTCTGGACCCTACTGGCTTTGGGCTTCCCAAAGGGAAGATGGGGTAAATAAAACCCTTTTACAGGTTCTACATAAGAATAGGCATAGCATACCCAAGATAAAGCTAGTGGCACAAAGTAAGGCACTAATTTGTTTAGCTGACTAAACGGGCCAGAGTTTTCCCTTCAGTTAGATGCATTTGCCTGTAAAACCAGACCAACCCAAAGAAAGGAGGGAGGGATACATCCCTAAAGTTACGTGTGCCTTTTGAGCACTGTGCAATTCAGAGCAATTTTTTTACCATAATTCCCAGCTAGTGGCTTAATTGCTGGACTCTGTGCATGTGGGTCTCCAGACAATTCAGTTTACCATGTCAGTATCTATTCACGTGGCTTGATTTGTGGTCTGGTCACAAGCCTTTGGTGTCTGTGGCATAACTCTCATTGATTCTCAGTCCAAGCCTCCTGGTCTTGCTTCTTTCTTGTGTAGAAATGATATGGCAGTTATCCAGGTTTCTTTGGTACTGGCTTCTGAGATGTGACCGTCGGGAATTCAGAATTCCATCACTCTGGCTCACTGTGGTGCCTCTGTTCATACATCTTGAGGTCTATCTTTATGCTTCTTCCTTCCTGTGTTCCCCACTTGATGGCAGTACAACAGCACTTATGGAAATAGGGAGTGCGGAAAAGCTTGGTATTAGAGCTTGCATCTCAGCAGCGGTGAAAATGCATCCTTTATAGTAACTGGTTACTTAAACTACTCTGTGCCTTAAGCTGGCTACATCTGTGTAGGTTCGCATGCAAGGCCACAGCTGTGAGATTTCAGTAATGTGTATGTTCTATTTAACTTGGTTTTCCAGAAACTAACATTTTAGCTGCTTGTTTGTGTATGTAGTAATATTGCCTTTATACAACTGACAAGACTCTGTAACGCTTGACGTGATGTCCCAGTGTCTTCTAATTCGTGAAAGCAATGCAGATGAAACAGCACTTAAATTTCAGAAGAAGCTAGGACTTAATCCCCGAGAACACATTCAGAGAAAATGCTGTAATTAGGAAATGAGAGCCATATCAACGACCTCAGTGGATCACTTCTGGCTCTGTTTGGCAAACCTCAGTATTGCCAGTTGTCAACTGTGTGGTGGGATCAGAGACTCCTTGAAAACAATCTTGTTCTGTTTCTGATGCTTTGATCTTTTGTGCTTAATTGATGCTGACAAGTGCTGGAGAATATCAGAGAGTGCAATGACCTCTTTTTACCCTTTAGTTTTTTTCATTTTAGTTTTAAAACTGGCCTTATAGAGGATATAAATAGTGAAGCTATTTACATACTGTGTTCTGTTCCAGAGGATCACGAGGCAATTTTCAACTACATACACTTGGCATCACTGAAATAAAGTTACTTCTGGCATAGATGTTAGGGCTGCTTTGGCTGAGGTTATATACACAAATCTGGACTCTATGAAAAACTGCCAGGGGGATCTTTTATGTCTCAAGAAAGAAGATGAAACCTTTCTTCTAAAGATTTTTTTCAGAAATGGTTCTTGCTGCAAAGCATGTTGTATAGTACTGCCTACAGCTGCCTTAGAAGGATGAAAGGTTGAGGCAGCCCTCTGAGCGTTTGACACTGAGTCCAGGAGTCTAATTATGTCAAGCCCGATGATGAGACTCTTAAATCATCCCTTCTGGCCTTTTAATTAAAGCAGTCAGGTCAGGCATAGGACTGGCAGGAGAACCACTGATGGAGAGCATTTCCAGCTGAGGCTGAAAATTAAAGGAGAGAAGATGGTGCAGAGCACAGAAGAAACAACTTTAACTTGGTTGGGTTCTTGTGCTTGTAAGGAGGTAGGTTGGGTGAGAAGAGACATTGGAGCAGGATTCTCAAGAAATGGAAGTGTTAAAGTGTAAGAGTAATCTGCAGGAATTAAAGGTTGTCCTGCTTTTAGGTCTCATTTTCATTTCATTAAGTCATCCTGCCCATGTTCTGTAGTTCTTCCTCTGTTGATAAGTGTTTGAGAATAAAGTTCCATCTTCCTGAATTTTTTCTTCAGTGTCCTACAAACATGGAAGGGTGCTGTTGAATGCATGAGGTGCTGTCTTAAAAGCAAACAAAAATAACTCTAGAGTGAAGTACCCTAGACTGGGTTTAGGGACTTCCATCATAAGGATGTTTGTTCTGGGTCTGTTTGGGATGAAGTTATGAAACTAACTTTCTTCGTAGCAGCTCATATGTTGCTGTGCTTTGTGTTTGTCATTAAAATGGTGTTGGTAAGGCCGGTTTGGTTACTGCTGAACACTGCTTACACAGTGTCAATGCTTCTCCCTTTGATTAGGCTAGCAGTGGGCAAGAGGCTGGGAATAGGCACAGTTAGGACAGCAATCTGAACTGACCAAATTCCACACCTTATGATGTTGTGCTCAGCAATGAAAGCTCAGGGGGTAAAGCAGCTGTTGTGTGGGGAGGCACTGCTTCCTAGGAAGTGGCTGAACATCTGCCTGTCTGCTAAGGGCAAGGGCAAGACACGAATATCTTATTTTTTTCATTTGCTTGCACACATAGCTTTTGGTTTTCTTATTAATCCATTGGTATATCTATCCATTAACTCTTTGTCTTCCTTAGATTTCTTTTTTTTCTTTTTTAAATCCCTGTCCCACAGGGCACAATGAGTGTTTGGCTGTTGACTTGGGTCGACTCACCACACTCGTGCATCCTTCTCCTCAAGAGTTTTGGCTAGTATTTCTGCTGGGAATTGTAATCATGCTGCTTTTTCCTTCCAGTTTGCCTAGCCTTTCCCACTGTCCTTCACTCTCAGATAAGCCTGCCTTCAAAACAGGATCAGATGAAAATGATGAAGCTGTGATATTCATCTGTTTGAAGAGAGAAGCTGTGATGACACTCACTAATGTCTTCTGAGGATTCATAAGTATGAGGTATATATAGGTTTTGAAAAGCATGTGGCTAAAATACATCAGGATCTAGAGCTGTTTTGTGGATAGCTTTTATTAGTGTAGCAGGCTACATTGGTAACCTGGGTCTGAGCATTAGGGGAAAACATGTGTCTGAATCCAAACTTTACAGCTGATACTGTATTATTTCCCAAAACCAATTTGAATTGAAAGATGCAAGTGAAATTAGAATAGGTTATGGAAGTTTATTTATTGTTTCTGTTATATAAAACTTGATGGAATTTGCTTTACATTTTGGACCAAGTCAAACTCAGATCTATTACTAGCTGCTACTGCTTCAGGAATTTAAGATGAGGATGCAGATTCACTGAAATGGAATGAATACCAATAGGAAACAAGTACGAAAGATTGGGTCTTCTTGTTTCTTCTTGTTTTGTCTTCTCCTTTCCAGACATCTAATGTAACCTCTCCAAAATGTCCTTCAGAACCAGGGAAAGAAACCTGTCTTTAGAAATATGGCATTTGAAAAGTCCATCTTTTCTCAGGAATCCATAACTTGAAGATTTAATTCAAACAAACAAAAAAGAATAAAGGAAAGCAGGTAAAATGACAAAGGAAATGGCCAAAATTTGATGTGAAAACATTGGGCTCTTCTTAGACCTGTACAGACTGGAGTAGCTGACCTTTGCCCAGCTGCATACTGGAGCATTGGCACTGGGAGATTTGTTACAGGAGATCTGTGTTTGTTTCTGTTGTGCAGACTCTGTCCCAAAGTATGCACACCAGTGTGTGAATTTTGAGCGTTAACTAATTTCACATGGTGTTATCTCAGGAGAATGAAAAAAACTGTCAAACCACAAATAATGAATGAAGTTGTTCTTCATGATTATTTTTCTTCTCATGGTAGTGAGATTAATAATACACTCACTTGTGGCTCATGCATCATTTTAGCTACTGAAAAATAAAACGTTGTGCATGGGAATTTTTCTTCCCCCATCCTTCCCTTTTTTTCCTCTCTCTGGGACTATTTTGAATGTCTTCAGTCCTTGAAGACCTAAGTATCTTAGGATCACAAAGGAGATAGATTTCTGAAATTTGTTTGGATGTCTTAGAAGGTGTCACAGGTGAGACACAGTAAACAGCAAACCACAGTGGACTTGGATGTGGGATTTTTTTTTCAAGAACTAATGCAAGTAGAGCTTTTCTCCATATTTGATTATTTCACACTATCACCTGCTTTTCTCCTCAGTCCCAATGTGGAGAGCGCTGCTGGTCTAGGAAGCTCAGGCAGAAAATGCCTCTCGTGGCTTAAAAGAGAAAGCAGCATGAAATTTTGGCATAAAATAATACAGATGTGTATAATTACAAAAGTATCTACCTGTTTTATAGGCAAAGTGGATGAAAACAACATAACCTTTTCTCTGGAGATATTCTTGAGGCTTCTTCATGAGGGCTGCAAGTCTTTTTGTAAACCTGTGGAGTCTGAGACATTAATGCACTCTTTGTAGTAACTTCATTTCTTCAAATCTCTTTCATGTTTCATTATTTTGTCTTTCTTTATCCAGGGCAATAACTTAAAAAAACCCCCAGGATGTTAATTCTGCTACTAAGTGATATGTTCATTAGCTCTGCTTACCTCCATCACTATTAGGAAGCAGAATTCTGGATGATACAGGGTTAGTTTTACTACCCCTCTTAAGGTTATTTTTGGAAGGAAATTTCTGAACCCCAAAGCAGTTTGCTAGTATAATGTTAATGACTGGGTATTTGTATTTGTTCTATTTTGAAAGGTATGGGAGTGTTCTTCAAGGTCATTGATGAATTATTGGCAGATCTGAGAAGAAACCCCAGTTCTTGCCACTTCGTTCTTGGGATTAACCCAAATAATGTCTCTGCCTCTCTATGCATGCAGCCTCCTGTCTGCTCAAAATATTACTGATCTCTAGCAGAATGGAGTAGGGGTTGTATAAGAAAGTTGCATTTGTAAGTCCTTATAACTGCATCCTATATGTAGAAGGATTTGTGATGCTTAGTTTGTCTTCAAATCTCAGGCAAATGTCTGTTAGTTGATGTGAATTTTGTTAGTTTCAGGATTAAACAGTCTCAAATTGCCAAAGCAAAACATGTTCCAAACACAAATTGGTTTATTCTTTCAGCAAAGCAGAGTGAAGGCACTACCTTTGCATCATAAAACAGCTGAGGTTCTTTGGAAACTGGTTCCAGACCTGTGATCCTCTGGTGAATGTGATTAGAGCATTGAGTTTGAATGAAAAACTTAAGAAATTAGTAAATTCTGTGCAGTTTAGGGTTTTGGGATATATTACATATGGCCTCCATGAAGCACAACAGATAATTACTTCCAAGGAGCTATCTGAAGCAGTTCTGCAAGTGAGTATAAATTATAACAGATATTTCCCAGTCAACTGTGAATAGAGCTTTAGGTAAAATACATCTTGGCTGTTAGGTCTGGAACTGGGTTGGTCCACAAAGCTCATCAGGATTTGGTAATGTTAAAACTTTGGGATTAGGGAAAGTGGCAGCACATCTGGTTAAAGTTCATTGGCTGTAGAATGTCACAAAAATTGTCCACCTTAGGCAATACTGAATTCTTAAAATGTAGTATGAGGATGGTGGGATGCCAGGATAATGAGAGGCTTATACAGGTGTTTTCCCACTTGCCAGGTTAGTTTTAATTGCCATATGTAGAAGCCAATTTGTGTTAAAGGGGAAAAGCAGCATGAGCCAAATTCGGAGGTGACATAAATAGCATGTAATTTACACACAGCTACGGCAGTGTACGTGCACCGCAGGCTTATGCGAGCCATGTGCTGTGAGACACAATAGCCAGTCTGTAGACTGTGGGTTGTACTGATACCTGCTTCAGCCCAGTCCCGCCTCGCTCAGAGCTTGAAATCATCCAGTTCTTGGTAACGCACCCAAGTGGTGCATTTTCACTGGCAATTTCACTTCAGCTCTGAATTCTTTCTGCCTCCTCCTTCCAACTAAACCTCGTGCCACCTGTGCAGCGTGGTCCAAGGTTGGAGTACAGTGCTTGTAATCCCTCCCTGACTGCTGTGATCCAGGTGAGCTGTTTTATGGAAGGGATTTTTTTCCTCTCTGCTGAGTGGCCTTTGTGATGGAGTGACAACAAACCAAACAAAAACCTCCAATTTTTTTGGTGCTATTCCAGCTTTCTCTGCAAGTTTAATCTTTCAGAGGAGTGGAAATGCTGCATATGAAAGGGAAATTGCCCCTTGGGGGAAACTTGGCAAACATTTCTGCTGTGCCGTGTAATAGGCAGTCCTCCATTCCCAGCTTGGTGGGAGTTTAAACCTTCTCCAGTGCTTTTAGGAGTTGTCATGTCTTTACAAGGTGATCAACAAATAGTTTTGCTCCTGAATAATTTTAAGGAGGCACAGTGTTTACAGCAACCTTTACACTAGCAACTGAATGCTATCTGCTAAAACAGAAGCAATCTTCTGTAGGCTTGAAAACCACAAGGAAAGGATGACACTTCCTTCATTGTAACTTCCCTAAAAACTTTAAATATAGGTAAACCTGCAGTCAGTTGACAATATAATGTCAAGTAATTGCTGTACTCTATTTGTGAGCAATTGATCAGCTGTATTAGTTAATGACCAGATAAAACAATCCTGCGTGGAAAAGTACAGCACACCAACTATGAAAGCTGTAATAAGTAACTTCCCATCCTAAACTGTGACTACTGTTGTAAAGACATGGTGAAAGTTGCACATTTTGGTTCAAAAGGCAGTAGATTAATTATACCCTAGTGTCCAACATCGTACTACCACTTAAAACTGTTGCAGACCATGGTAGTGCATCATTAGAACAGAATGTTTAGTTCATACTTTTCAAGTTTATTTTCCCCAGTTTAAATCGTGACATAAGTAGAGTTAGGCATCAATAGCAGCTCCCAAAAAATATTAGGATATAATCTCTTTTTTGTAATAAAACAATGGAATCATAGTTCAGTTATTCCCGTTAGTCTTGCAGACCTAATAGAGCCACAGGACAGTGAGACAGCACTTTATACCAGTGAGAAGAGATAAGAACAGCAGCTTGAATGGTCAGAGCTGAGATAGCAGAAGTCCTGTAACTTTTAATATCAACATATTTGAATTTATCTTGGAGTATTTAGAAGCCCTGAAGTATCTTGACTATTGGCCAGTGCTGGCCTGGAGTATATTCCAAGTGCTGGCAGCAGAGACTGGAGTGGGGAAGAGTGGAGGTTGGCTTCGTTGAGAATCCTTTTCATAAACAGACTAGTGGTGGTCCATAGCAGGGGAAGGGGAATGAGTGTGTGCCTGTGTGATGTGTTCTAAAGTTTAAGGCTGGGAACCTTTCTGTAACTAATACTGGCATCTGTTGATGATCCCTTTGCTTTATATTTCCTCACCCAAAGCTATCTAAGCAGAAAATTGCCTATAAGACAGCAGCTTGCTCCTTGCTTCAGGCACAAGACTGAAGAAGGGAGGAAACAAGATGATATCGGGTCAAAATTGGTAGCTGGCAAACCACTGTAAAAGTTACCTTTCTTGTGTCTTCCTTCAGTGCCTGGTTTAAATCATTGGCTAGTGGGTTCTCCTGGTATCTGTTAACATCTTGTTATAAGCCATGCCAAGGAAGATTTAGCAAGCATACTGCTGAGGAAAAATGAGATGAAGTGTTCACCATGTATCAGCAAGAGAAGTGGCATCTCAGCCAGTTTTTGTGAGAGCTACTGAGAATTGAGGGTGGACAGGAGAAGGAGGATGAAATTTAAGGAATAGGAGAAGACTTTCCACAAGCTTTAAGCATGCGTTACTGCCAGAGACAAGATCAGAATGCCAACAAGCTCAACAAATATGTGCAGCAAACTTGAGCCAAAAAATTTTAAATCATCAAAATTATCCCTCAACCTGAACAGCAGAAGGATATTGCATCCTCTTTCCCTACTACACTATTTCACAAGCACAGAATCACAGAATCACAGGGGTTGGAAGGGACCTGGAGAGCTCCTGGGGTCCAACCCCCCTGCCAAAGCAGCTCCCCAGCTCATACTGCACAGGTCGGCGTCCAGACAGGGCTGGAATCTCTCCAGAGAAGGAGACTCCACCACCTCCCTGGGCAGCCTGTCCCAGGGCTCTGGCACCCTCACTGGGGAAAAGTTCTTCCCCATGTTGGTGTGGAACTTCCTGTGCTCCAACTTGCAGCCATTGCCCCTTGTCCTGTCCCCACAGACCACTGAAAAGGGGCTGGCCAATTACCCCTGCACCCCATACTTAAAATATTTATAGACAGTAATAAGGTCCCCCCTTAGTCTTCTTTTCTCCAGGCTGAACAGTCCCCAGCTCACCCAGCCTTTCCTCATAGGGGAGATGCTCCAGGCCCTTATATAAATATAATACAATATAAAGAACAAAAAAGCAAAAGCTTTTTATGATCACATAATTTGAAAAGCTTTACTTATTTTTAGTAGGAAAACCTTATTTTGGTGGATCCCAGCAGGTACAGGTGAATGGGGCTGTTCCTTTCCCAGGTGCAGGACACGGTACATCCCCTTGTTGAGCTATACAGGTCTTTCTTGTCAGCCCATCCCTGAATGACCCGCTGGCCCGTCAACCTGCATCCCATCTCAGTGAGTGGTATAGCTGTTCATACACACCCAGCATTGTATCTAGGAGCAGTGTTCACCTCTCACTTTGCAAAGGCCTGTTGCTAAGCTTACTTAGTTTCCTCCAGCCTGTATTAAAATAGCAGTAACTCCTTTATGCAGTGGGAAAAGCTTGTGATCAGGATTGTGGTTAAACATAGAAGTTTTTTTCTGGTTGGGGAGGGGAATGGGATTGGGAATTCTGAGAAATGGGCATTTCTTAGCTGCTGGAGCAATAAAGTCAAACCATTTCCTCATTATGCAGAAAAGCACTTAGAAATTAGTCTCTTGCCTTTGCATTTAATTTCAAGGACTGGTTTCCTGGATTTAGATGAGGACTTGAGGAGGCACCAGGGACACACCAGATACCTCTGGGCATCCCTGGCACGGGAGCGCTGCCTGAGATACCGTTAGAGTCTCTGCTGCCAGTGTCACTGCATGCCAGCTCAGGGTGCTGCAACTTCTCTTGCTGTCAGAGCTGTATTGGCAGCTTAAATTTCTTTGCATTTCAGCAGGAATTTTGATGAACACCTTCCTTCCTTCCTTCCTTCCTTCCTTCCTTCCTTCCTTCCTTCCTTCCTTCCTTCCTTCCTTCCTTCCTTCCTTCCTTCCTTTCCTTTCCTTTCCTTTCCTTTCCTTTCCTTTCCTTTCCTTTCCTTTCCTTTCCTTTCCTTTCCTTTCCTTTCCTTTCCTTTCCTTTCCTTTCCTTTCCTTTCCTTTCCTTTCCTTTCCTTTCCTTTCCTTTCCTTTCCTTTCCTTTCCTTTCCTTTCCTTTCCTTTCCTTTCCTTTCCTTTCCTTTCCTTTCCTTTCCTTTCCTTTCCTTTCCTTTCCTCTCCTACTCTGGTCACATGAATGAGTTAATTTTCTCACGTCTGCAGTGGGGAAGGAATGCAATTTAAAACTGGTGCATTTTAATCTGTGGGCATGTGTATATGGTACAAGCAGAACTCTACTTACCTAATAGGAGAAGGCAGTGAAATAGGGTTAAGGGAATCAAAGTTTGTCACAAAAGAAGCAGATGATGGGGTTATACACTTCATAACATGTCTCGTAACAGCAATTCCAGAGTTCTTTCTGAAATCAGAGTATGAGTAAAGCCTGTCTTCTCTATGTGCAGAATTGTCTGAGCTTCTTACACAGTAATGCCTGCTCAGTAGTGAGTGATTACTTTGGATTTAGGAATTCATTCTTACTCTTCATGCTGGTATGTGCATCACAGGCTTGTGAATGTCTCGGGAAGTGAAAAAGCTTTAGAAAACCTACAGTTTGGTCCTGTATTAAATAAACATCTTGCTGCAGCATTTGCAATACCAGGACAAGAAACTTGTTTTAGTGCTTGTGGAAGTGTTCAGGAGAGATGAACGTGAACCTATTTGTATTATTAAATATCTACAGAACGAAGAAAAAGTCATAGTTGAGTAGTGCACGATTTTTTAAACTGTCACTTCAAAGAATTAGAGCTCTACAAAAACAAGTATAGAAAATTTTATTTTAACTTTTAGACTCTTCACTAGTCCTTCAAAGAAATGGACATACTTTTCTGAATAGAAATACTTTTCTCTTTCAATCACTCTCTAAATCAATCATTTCTAATGAGCAGATGCATTAAGTACCAGGTAGCTTTCCCTCAGTTTCACCATTCTTTCCTGTTACCAGACATGTCCTTCTCTAGATGTTGTCAGCTTCATTACTAGGTTTATGAAGACCTTGTAACCTCAAGACAAGGCCATTCTATGCCTAACACGTTGAGCTGTCTTATCTTGAAAAATGTGACTATAGAGGAAGCAAAACCACCTAGAAAATGCTGGATCCTCTTTCCCTTCCACTTCTCCTCTCATGGGTCTAAAAGAACTGCATATAGTTCTAGTTACAATTCACAAAATCATTTATCATAAAATAAAATGAGGGGATCTACTAGCTTTATTAGGAGTATTAAATAATTACTGACTAATGCATGGGCTTTTCTAGGATGAAGTCTATCTACAGCAGCTCTTTCTTCTGATAAATTCTTTTGTGTTTTTGCATCATGTTCTCTCTGTCTCTATGTGTCTGTACAAGTAGAAAGGGTGAAGTAAAAGTAATGCTTGCTGGGATTATATTGTCTTCGTTGTCAGTACAGGTGTCCTGTGGAGACCAGCAACCTACCTTTTATCCTTAGTTCAGTGTTTGTCACTTGTCAGGAACACAACTAGATCTTCTGATGTTGCCTTGAAGGATTTGACTTGTTGCTCTTCCATAGTGGTGAGGTGAGATCAGATATGTATGCCTGCCAATTAGGAGAAAGAGGTACCCTCGTGCATTGCTTCTTTCCCACTTCTCCTTGAGGGGCATCAGGAAGAGTGTGTCCAGCAGGTCGAAGGAGGTGATCCTTCCCCTCTACTCTGCGTTGGTCAGGCCCCACCTGGAATACTGTGTCCAGTTCTGGGCTCCCTGGTATAGAAAAGACAGGGACCTTCTGGAGAGAGTTCAGAGAAGGGCGACAAAGATGATTAGGGGTCTGGAACATCTCCCCTATGAGGAAAGGCTGAGTGAGCTGGGGCTGTTCAGCCTGGAAAAAAGAAGACTTAGGGGGGACCTAATTAGTGTTTACAAATATCTTAGACATGGGTGGCAGGGGGAATTGGCCAGCCCTTTTTCAGTGGTCAGTGGGGACAGGACAAGGGGCAATGGCTGCAAGTTGGAGCACAGGAAGTTCCGCACCAACATGGGGAAGAACTTTTTCACAGTGAGGGTGAGGGAGCAGTGGAATAGGCTGCCCAGGGATGTGGTGGAGTCTCCTTCTCTGGAGATATTCAAGTCTCGTCTGGATGCCTATCTATGTAATATGAGATAGGGAGCCTGCTTTGGCAGGGGGGTTGGACCCGAAGATCTCTTGAGGTCCCTTCCAACCCCTAAGATTCTGTGATTCTGTGATTAAAGCAAAGCAAATCAAAGAAGTTACTCCTGATGAACTGTAAGGTAGAGTTGTGCCATGGTTTAGCCCCAGCGGGCTGCTTAATGACTCCTCTCCCCTCAGTGGGATGGGGAGGAGAATTGGAAGAAGAAGGTAAAACTTGTGGGTTGAGATAAAGAGAGTTTGCTGGGACAGCAAAGGGAAATAACAACAGTACTTCGAATATACAAAGCAGGTGATACAGAATGCACTTTGCTCACCACCCTGAAACCAGAAGCCCAGCCTGTCCCTTAGCAGTCACCCCTCCTCCCTGGCCAACTGACCCCTTATATACTGAGCATAATGTCATGGCATAGAATACCCCTTTGGTTAGTTTAGGTCAGCTGTCCTGGCTGTGTCCCCTCCCTTCTTCCTGTGAAAATGAATTCTATTCTATCCAAAAATCAGGACAAATTGTTTCTGTCTCAACTTTGTGTTCCTGAACTGCCACATCAGGCATACTATAGGATCTATATGTAAGAGATACTGCACTGACTGCTTCTTCCAGTTTGGAGGCACAATACCTACTTTGATCATATTTACAACTATATATATTTCACTCACTGCTGTGCCATCCTTATCTTTTAAATTGAAAGCTTATCCTTCCAAAAATATCCAGAAAAATAAGAATGCACACATTGCAATGTCTGGCTCTTGTTTCCTCACTTGGAGTGAATGGATGGGGAGACAGCAGTTGCTTTTACACTCAGATAGAGGGTAAGGATGTTGGGCTTCTCAAACCCAATACTGATAAGTACTAAGCTGACATGAAGCCCAAAAGCTCTGTGAGAACTGTAAACTACTGGGGCCATTTCCTTGCGCAATTCAATCTTTTCCATGATAGTCTCTGGTTCCTAAGTGGACATTTCAGCTCCTATTCAGCTTTGTGCTTTTGTTCCAAACCTCACCCTGGCTTTCCTTGCTCCTTGTCTGGTTTGCAGCCTGGGGTCTGTGTTCTTGCTTGGTCTTGATCCATGCAGATTATCTGGAATCCAGACTGGGGCTGAGTGTTTGTTTTTCTAGCATTTTAAAATGGTGCCTTCTTGGCTTTGGCTGTTTCCTGCCCATGGCTCTGGAGTCCTGTTCCCCAGACAAACTGTTTTTGCCAAGTGCTGGTAGCAGACCTCAAATTTTCTAATAGTAATTAGCCATACCAGGCCTTTATACTTGTCAGACCGTGTCTGGGTTTATATATGGTCTTTAAATCTATTGTAGTTTAACTTTAGCCATATGTATAAAGTTACTTAAACTTTTCTGCCTGTATCTAGTTCTGGAATCAGAGGAATACTGTCCTAACTCTAATAGCTGAATTTCCCAATGGCAAGCTGTCTTTTGCCTATCCTGTTGTTTCGAGCTCGTTTTTAGCTGTACCATTACCTGATTCACTTTAGGTTTTACTTCACTTTGTGCAGTTTTGTGGTTCTTTCCTAAAAGATCCCATGCCATATTTTACTGTAGCATACCTTGCATGGAGACGGAATTGTGGCTCAGTTCATACTGAGAACCAGTAGGAGAGGAAAAAAGTGTAATTTATTCACATATTAGATTATAAGTCTATAGTATATAGTATAAGTAACCTAGAATCAATACAAGTCCCAAGAAGAAAAGACACCATCAACATTGTTCTCCTTCCAGCTGATGATAATTGGAGAAGGACCTGGGGGTCCTGGTTGATGACAGGTTGGCCATGAGCCAGCAGTGTGCCCTGGGGACTAAGAGAGCCAGTGGGATCCTGGGGTGCATCAGGAGGAGTGTGGCCAGCAGGTCACAGGAGGGGATCCTCCCCCTCTACTCTGCCCTGGTCAGGCCCCACCTGGAGTATTGTGTCCAGTGCTGGGCTCCCTGGGATAAAAAGGACAGGGACCTTCTGGAGAGAGTCCAGAGAAGGGCTACGAAGATGATGAAGGGCCTGGAGCATCTCCCCTATGAGGAAAGGCTGAGAGAGCTGGGGCTGTTCAGCCTGGAGAAAAGAAGACTGAGCGGGGACCTAATCAATGTCTATAAATATTTTAAGTATGGGGTGCAGGGGGAATTGGCCAGCCCCTTTTCAGTGGTCTGTGGAGACAGGAAAAGGGGCAATGGCTGCAAATTGGAGCACAGGAAGTTCCACAGCAACATGGGGAAGAACGTTTCCCCAGTGAGGGTGACAGATTCCTGGACAGGCTGCCCAGGGGGTGTGGAGTCTTCTTCTCTGGAGAGATTCCAGCCCCGTCTGGACGCCGACCTGTGCAGTATGAGCTGGGGAGCTGCTTTGGCAGGGGGGTGGGACCCCAGGAGCTCTGGATGTCCCTTCCAACCCCTACAACTCTGTGATTCTGTGATAACTCATTGTACCGAAAGGGTAAGAATTTGACACCAGAATGAAAACCCAGTTTCTTTTTCCTAGGCATTTATTGCAATACTGGTCATCCACAATAAGAACTTTGTCATCTGAGTTGTAGGAAGTGTTTCTTGTTTTTTTCATTGGATTGCTAGAGCATTAGTTAAACTGATAGTAATATATTTTTCTTGGATTTTCATATGTTGCATCCTATTAATTGACCATAAAGAAATTTTTGATGTAACAGCTCTCTCTTGTCTATTGCAGTCTTACTCTGATTTGCTTGGAATACAACTTGGTCTGCACTCTAGGTAGAATATAAACATCCTTGAGCACAGACAGTATTGAGTGTGAGTAAACTGGCAGTTGCTTGGGGAAACAGTGTGAGTAGAAGTAAAAGTGTGGTTGTAGGCAAGCAAGGAAACTCAGTCTCCCCGCACTGGCCACGTCTGTGTTTGGCCTTCACTGGCTTAAGCAGCTTGTCCCCTGCAAGTGGTCTTAAGTGAAAAGAAGGAGTATTTATTGCTTAGTCCCCAAAACAAATGACAACAGCTATGCTGTCTGCATCTTGGTCCAGTCAAGCACCTGACCTTGTCACTGTTGGGAGGAGAGACTGTGCACATATTGGGACCTGCAGGATGAATGGTGATGGGGTGAGGGAGACAACCTTAAGACTTTCTGTGCTCCCTGACTACTACTTCTTCCTGCTTGGCAGCTCTGCATTTTTTGTGTGTTGCAAAGCAGGTGTTTTGGGGCTTAGCAGAAACACACGGGGGGCAGAAGCAGATGGCATCCTGCTAGGGGTAAGGAACTTGACATTTGTCTTTGGGAGAGAAGCAGTGATTTTGCTGTGCAGCATCCTTATTGCTGTGCATATAGAATATAACGAGGTGTTGCATGAAAATGGAGGAGAGATTTTGAACAGAATATAGCTGACATTATCATATCCAGCATATTTCTCTTGAGGATAAGATTTTAAAAAAATGAAAGATATAAGTAACCCTTAGTTATCCCATATTCTATCTCAGTTTTTTTGACTGAATTGGAACACAACCAAAACATCTGAAAGGTTCTTACTGCCCACTTCAGTGGCCTTGGTAATGTTGCATGTGAGAAGAATACTGAGCCCCTAGAGACAAACCATTACTAGAATCCCTGCTAGAGATTAGAGGAATCCCTAGTTCAAACACTTTGTCTAAAGCTGGTACATTGAGTCTTCTGACTTATATCCAGTCTTTTGTCTCTTAAACTGAAAAAAATCCTTTATGCTCAAAGGGATGAAGTTCCTTCACCTTGTGCCTTGACCAGCTATGTGCTGTTGCTGTATGCTGCTTAGCAGCTAATGTGATCTTTAAAGAAGTGGCTTCATTCAGGTGCTCAGTGAAGGAGATTTCTGTCATGAAAGTTGATTGTAAGAGTTATGAAAACGTACCAGAAAAACTTTGACTACAAGTATAATTATTTCAGAGATTCAGGGCCAAAAATGTATTTCTTGGTTGGTTTTTTTTTCAGTGCTGTTCTATTTAGCACATGGCTGCAAGAAGGCTTTATTAAAGGAAGGAAATCACAGCAAAGCCCTTGAGCTTGTATGCCAAGATGTCTCATCTCTACGTACGCTCTCTTGAAGTCACATAAAGGAATTAGAGCTATATTTGGTTGGCTCATGTTTCTGATGAGATATTTTTAGCAAGCCTGTTTCATCACCCGCATCACAAAACAGCTGGGAGCCTAAGATGCGGTTCAGTGTCTTTTCATTAAAGCTTCCTTCATCTGCAAGATCTTGGAACTAATAACTGTGACCAAAACCAATCTGCCCTCGGGTGAGGAATTCTGGACACAGAGTTATTCATTCTCCCATGACTCCTTGTGGGAAAGTTGAGACTTAAGTAACTTGCAGCTAGAAAAAGATAAATTTGCTGAGGCTGTGAAACAATAATCAGTTGACCCTCGGCTGCAGTGGGTGGCTGGCTGATGGGCCAGATTCTAGGTGCAGCTCAGCCCCATGTTGCTGCTGTGGCAGAATTAGCAGTAGTAGGATGGCTGTAGAGAAGCAAAATTCTGCTTTGGTTGTCATGGTGGAATTTAGGGTGAGGTAACTGCAAGAACAAAACCGTAACACTCAGTGACATAAAATCTGAAATGTATTTACTGAGTGTATTTTCTGTTCAAACATGTGAAGGTGCATACTCATTCATTCTGTGTGGAAATATACTAGTCAAGGTCCATCTGTGGCTGATCTTATGGAAGTAGGGGAATGGAACGCTTGCTCTGGATGGTCAAGAGTTGAAGTCCTCACTGGGACACAGCTGAAGGACTGGGGCTGTCAGATATCACAGCTGCAGTAAACTGACCTACCTTATGCCAGAAAGATTCTGAAGAAAGGTCAGGGGAGACAAACACAATCAGGAGGTTGCAGAACTAATGAGGAAAAATGTCAAAAGCTGTCCTAAAGATTCTCAGAAAAGGGGCTACTGAGATCCACTTTTTACCCAGCTGAAACATCACATATTTCCTGGTTTCTGGATCTTGTGACCCTCTTGCTTGAATTTCACACATTTGCTTTTGACGATCAACCCATTTTCAACCCCCCTGCTATGGGCAGGGACACCCTCCAGGTTGCCCAAATCCCCATCCAACCTGGCCTTGAACATTACCAGGGAGGGGGGCTGTCACAGCTTCTCTGGGCAACCTGTGCCAGGGCCTCACCACCCTCACACTGGAGAATTTCTTCCTAATATCTCATTTAAATCTACTCTTCTTCAGCTTAAGTCCATTACCTTTTGTCCATTACCACTATACTCCCTGATAAACAGTCCCTCTCCAACTTTCCTGTAGGACCTCTGTAGGTACTGGAAGGTCTCCCCAGAGCCTTCTATTCTCCAGGCTGAATAAACCCAACCCTCTCAGTCTGTCTTCACAGGAGAGGTGCTCCAGCTCTCTGATCATCATTATGGGTGTCATCTGGATTCATTCCAACAGGTCCATGTCTTTCTTGTACTGGAGACCACAGAGCTGGTTGCAGTACTCCAGGCAGGGAGTGGGGTAGAGTCACCAACCTTGACCTCCTGGCCATACTGTTTTAGTGGGAAGGAGCAAATTTGGGAATCAGACATTGCTTTACTTTGGGCAAAGTTTGGGTTTAGATATGAGTCCTGGTCTGACAGTCTTACCAGATAGGATGTGTTTTGAAAACATCCAAAGCATCTTCTGCTGAGCCTGTCACATCCAATTGTGATGTTGTCAGACCTTGTGTCATGACTGATAGTAGAGCCAGAATCTCATCTTGTAATCGAGTACTCTCTTTAAAACATTGCTGCACAGATATATTGATTTGCAATATAGTTGAGGATTTGGAGAGGAAAGAAGGATGCAACTGCCATCAGTCATGAAGTATATTCCAGGTTTCTGATGTTACTGGGGAAAGGCTAATTTACACAGCTATTCCTGCAGCTAAACAAATCTATCACTTCAGTACACAGATCACAAACTTTTTCTCATCTCTCTGCTTTCTAAGCAGGATCTATATATTAAAATATGAGATTAAGCGACTTTTCTTGTGGGTTTTATGAGGGTTGAAATGGGACCTACCTTGACTCTACTGTAAGTCAGTGGGAGCTTGAACTCACTTATTAATTTAGCCCATTAATCAGCTCACTGCTATAGCAGTAGTCTTCGAGGCGAACAATAATGATTCATAAATAGCAGAAAAGACCTTGGAAGCCACAAACGTGATGTCACTCCTGTTAGACTTTTGCATATCTTTAAAGCTTTCCACTACTCAGTGCACTAGATGGTTGGGGTATCCAAGAAAACAGAAATACCTAAATAGTACATTTAACAGTATGTGATGTGGAGTGTGGTACTCCACAAATAGGGCTTGGGAGCTAGTGCTCTAATCACTGCTGATTATGGACCAGATTTGCTGGTTCCAGAGTTAGAGTTGGATGTCTCTTCATTATGTTCCCTGGTCCTTTTTTCCAGGACTGTCTCATCAGTCTAAACACAGAGAGACGCTGGTACCTGACAGCTCAGGGTCACGTACACAATTCCTAGAAATTGGGAGTGGAGAGTGGATGAAGTGTCTTTGTGGTGTCAGCTCAAGTTGAAGCAAGGGAGGGTGGGTTTTTTAAGCCTTTGGCTGACTACAGAGGAAATCACTGGGACATCTGTATATTGTGATCCCTAGAGCCAGCATGATGCCAGATGAAGCCTAGCAGGGTTTATTAGTTCTGGCTCTGGGCTGTGCTTCAGTGGCTGGAACCAAGATGATGCTAAAAGCATTTGGGATATACTTGTGATGCTGTGCCTTAATTTATTATCCAGCTGGACCTGAACTGTCTCTGCATCTATGGCATGGACAGTTGATAACCCAGATAATCTACACAAATAGATTAAGAAGACCGGCACTTACTAGGTCAGGTGGAAGACCCTGCTCTGGCTTGTAGTGCACTTTCTTTAACCACAAGGTATCTTTGCATACCAGAGGGCATTTAGAGGCCTTTAAAGACTGTTGCCATTTTCTCAGGAAGATTCAGAGTGTCTCAGCTTGGGTCTGTTCCAGTGAGTGCTGTGCATTCCTGAAAGGAAGGTTGTGGTGGCTCTGCTCTAACTTAGAAAGCAAGTTACTTAACTTGTTCCTGCTATTGAGTTCTCCTAAAGGCATGAGAATCACAGGTCAGATGAGGGTCTAAGTCTGGGTCTAGGTCTGTTTCATTCTCTCATCTCTCTCAGAGTCCCCAGGTGTCTCAGGGGACATTACTGTACCCTGCTGCAAGCACATATGAGGTAATCTGTATTTCCTATCCCTCCCCTTCAGACTGATTCTGTTCTCTAGCTGCAACCTTTGCAGTCATCCTCATCAAATACTGAAACTGTTCCTGTGGTGTACACCAGAACCCTGTGGAAAGGATACCAAAGTCCATTAGGTGCCAGCTCTCTGATATTGTATGCAGTGTCCCCTGCCTGCCACGCACAGGCAGCAAAATTGAGCCAGGTATGGGGTAAACTCACAAGGAGGGGGGGTGGGGAGGGGGGGAAGAGAAATGGAGAAAAAAATCCAATCTGTAGCTTAGAAAAATCTAATTCTCTCAAGGTGTATTGAAGTCTGCAGAGTGGTTATCTTCCTGTGTGACTCATAGCAACCAGCAGTGTGTCCTCTAATAGCCTTGGCGAGATTGAAGTTTTGGTGATTGTGGTCACGTTGTTGGCTCTCATCTTCTTTTCCCAGAGCCTTTCAGCACTGCCCCACATCAGGGCTTTGCTTTCACTAGATGGGGAGAATGAGTGGCCTGACAGCTTTGAAGGAAATGTTTAATAAAAATTGATGGATACAGCCGAAGAAGCTCCCCTTCCATTATTCTTACTGGGAGTAAAGTTATTAAGCTTTGATGGAGACATGCTCTCTGCTGAAGTATTTTGTGCCTGAGATGCTTGTGTTTGCCAGGTTTGAAAGGTGACAGAGGGGAGAGAGATAGAGGGAAGTGGTTTGTGAAGGGAATTCAGGAACAAAATTAATTTGATCTGTAATAGGAGGTGAGGAGCTACTAGCAAAGAGAAATGCCAGCAACCTTTAAGTTCAGTGTGTCTCCTTTCCCCATAGGTACAGCAGATAAATATCTGCCCTATCTGTTAAGTATCCACCTTTGAGGTGGCTATCTTGCTTGCATTGTTTTTTAATATGTAGGAAAACAGAACATGTTTCTCTGAGTGAGAAGGCAAGAGATTATTTTTGCTGTTTAATTCTGTTATCCACTCTCATGTTCCAGAACCCTGTCTGAGTGGTGGAGAGACTGTGAGGTGCAGTACAGGCACCAGGGATCCTTTCCATCTGGGCATGCATAGCTTAGAGAAACAGATCTGGGGGTAGATCCCTATCCACAGGGAAGCATGGCTGGGGCAGTGTGGCTCTTCAGGTTTTCCTCTCCTTGGAACATGCAGGATGTCCTGTTCCAAAGCCATACCTGCCTTCCACAACCCTTGAATGAAAGAACAGAATGTCACTCATTAGTGCTCCCTTCATATATTTTCCACCTTTTTTCCTAATATTATTTTGCTCCTCTTTTCACAGTTTAACATTGAAATGAAAAATTAATTTGGAGGCTTTATGCGTTGATCAAGAGGCACATCAGTGTCCAGCAACAACTCTCACTGGAAAAACCCAATTTAACCTCCCACTTGGTCATTCACATCCATCCTCACACTTTTTCTGCCACAGAGGATACAGGATTTAATAATACAATTCTTCAGCAAGTATCCTTCTCAGAAACACTTCTGTTGTATCCCACATGGCAAAGGACTCTGGTTTATATTAACAATACTTTATGAGACCTACCTAAATTATCAAAGTGAAGGGCCACAGTGGGTGCTTTTATGTGTGAAAAAGCTTCATCCTCGGGTTTGAACATGGCTTGATCAGGCATAAAATTGCACATCTACCTCAAAGAAAGTGGATGATTGGTTAGTAGTTGTTAGTAGTGGTGAGGTGATCACTAGTTTCTGTAAAAAGAACAAGACCTTTCCAAAGGGAATCTCTCAGCTGCATGGGTATGTAGGAATTCAGATTGACTTGACAGCTGGGTAGTATATAATGAAAAGAAACCCAACCTTTGGAGCTTATATAGGGGTGTGTAGATACAGATGTAAACATCTTTTTTCACTGCAACTCCTGTATTTTTAAAACCTATATTTGTATTTTTGGGTAGATTGATTTTATTTTTACCTTGGCTTGGGTGCAGTTTGGTTTCAGGGGTGCCTTCTGGTTATTGTGGCTATGTAAACCTGCTTTTGCAATACCAGGCTCTTGAACACCCAAGGATAACATGATGTTTCTATCTTAGGCAGGCAGGTGTAGGGGTTGAGAACATGAGTGTGAGTGAGGACACAATGTCTTCTGATGAGTGCATACATCTCAATGATTTCAGAGTAAAGGATTATACCCTGTAAACAGTCAGTTCCTCCAAAAGTTTTGTTAAATTCATGGCATCTTCAGCCTCCAGTGGGAATAAATTCTGCCATATGTCTACCTGCTGTATGAAAAAAGATTTCCTGTTGCTAGTTTACAGTGTCTACCTTTCATAGTTTCATTGCACATCTCCCTGTTATGGTATTATACAACAGAGAACAGAAACTCCCCATCCCTCTTTACTAGTATGATTCCTTATCTGACGGACTTTTATCATGTCCTGTCCTTTGTAGCCCCATTCTAAGGCAAACAGTTGAAGCCATTCCAGTGTCTCTTTTTGTGGTTTTTTTTCAAAGCTTTTGACCATTTTTATCACCTTTTCCTGAACCTTTACTTCTGTGGTATCATTCTTTGAGGTGGGAATAGCAGAGGGCCTTCACAGCAACGTGTCACACTGCAGATCGTGGTGACATTTGTACTTACCTGCTTGTTGTCAATATTTACTTGAAACCTCCCAGAATCATGTTTCGATCTTCAGTGTTCATGTCACATCAGTAACTCATAGTTATGTTGAGATTAAATAGACATAGGTACTTCTTTCTCCTTACTGGGCTTGAATGACTAATGATACTAAAGTAAGTTGAGTCCTGAGGCTGATCTTTGAGTAAATTTACTTTTAACTTCCATGGGACTTCCATTACCCTTTCAGAAAGGCATATTTCCCATTAGACATCTGCTTGCAGTTCTGAAGCTAATTTTTGCTTTCTTCAGCTCATCTTCTATTTTCCCATGTCCCTACATG
This sequence comes from Laterallus jamaicensis coturniculus, assembly GCA_022605575.1. Taxonomy (NCBI): domain Eukaryota; kingdom Metazoa; phylum Chordata; class Aves; order Gruiformes; family Rallidae; genus Laterallus; species Laterallus jamaicensis. The sequence continues at coordinate 5,254,575 of JAKCOX010000033.1, read as the reverse complement.
TGGTCCAGAAATCAGAATGAGTATTGCATTTGGGGACTTTGAGTAGCAGTGCACTAAAAGACTCTCCAGATATCCTTACAAGCTTTCTGCCTGCTTCATTTTTTAATGCAATGGAATATATAAAGTGCAACAAAAACCTCTTGCTGAAGTGACAGAAGTTGGATGCTGCATGCTGTTAACAAACAAACTGAATGTTAGAAAGCTCTGGTAATATCAGCCCGTTTAAGGGAACCTTAGAGCATGACAACCACTTACTGAATATTTCAGATTAATAAAGCCATACACTTAAGTTCTGGGCAGGGACAAACATTATCAATAAAATAAGAACTGCTTACTAAATCTCATGGGTGTTGCAGTGGTAATAGCTTGAGGTAATTTCTCTTAGACTCAGATTGGTAGCTCATGCATTTTGAAGCAGTCAGGATTGGACTTCTGCCCCTTCTGTCACCAGATACATTAGAATGTCTATAATATCTTGCACACTAGCCACTGGGAAGCTCTGGCTTTATGCTTCCCCCCTACCCCCTCCCCCAAGCATCTAAGAAAATTAAGCAATAAGTTTTCTCCCTGTTTTTTACTCCTTTCTCCGTTTCTTGTTAGTTAAGTTGAAGGAAACTCTTTCCAAAATTGCCCTTATTCTTTATGCAGAGAAGAGGATATATCAAGATTTCAATATATATTAAACATCCTGAAGCGAAGGTTCTGCTTATAACAAATAAAAGTGAATTGCTCTGTGGGTTTTTATCCTTGCAGTTTTCATGAGCTAGTAAAGAGGAGTTTGGCAGTAAAATACTCTCCATCCCTTAAAGAAACAAATACCAAAGGGTTTTTGGGACTGTTTCTAAATGTCAAGTTCTGGAAGAAATGTAAACAAAACACTTATCTTGAGATCTTTGGTATAAATATACTGGTTTGATTTATTGTATTTGTTTCCAGTGAAAAATTCCCTAGGAGTGCATATACTTCTGTGGGTTGATTCAGGAATCCTTTAAACACAGAGGGAGAAGGATTTGGTTGGTAAGGTGAGAGAAGAACAAGTGATCATAACCTTCAGCTCTCACTAAGACCATTTGCTCGTAGGTAGCAATACATTTGTTTAAACAAATGAAGATGAAATGAGTCTGTCTGATACTGCAGTACATGTAAGTTACTACTGGGAGCTGTTTTACAGGAGCTGCCTCTTGGGTGAAGATTTGGGTTAGGGATTATTTTGTCTGTATGTCATGTTAAATGGCCCTGATATTGATGGATCTGATACTTCCTACATTGCAGTGGAGTTGCCTGCTTGGTTTGGAGTACAGTCGATTAGCCTGAAGTTGAAGTGTGAGCATGGCTGAATTTGGGTATTCCCAGCATGAACAGTATATGGGATTACTGGGAAGAGGGGAGGGCTGGTATGTGACTGACTCAGATTAAAAAACAACTTCCACCATTCCCTATCTTTTCTCTGACTCAAGTGATGAGATTCCAGCCTGCAGGGTTGCCAACCCAACAGAAAGCAGCTAATCTTTTTATACCTTTACTTCCTTACTTTATGAGGAAAGGCTAAGTGAGTTATGAGGATAGGCTGAGTAAGTTGGGAATCTTCAGCCTTGAGAAGAGAAGACTAAGGGGGGACCTAATTAAAGTCTATAATTATCTGAAACAGGGGATGCAGGGGGAATCGGCCAGCCCCTTTTCAGTGGTCTGTGGGGACAGGACAAGGGGCAATGGCTGCAAGTTGGAGCATAGGAAGTTCCACACCAACATGGGGAAGAACTTTTCCCCAGTGAGGGTGCCAGAGCCCTGGGACAGGCTGCCCAGGGGGTGTGGAGTCTCCTTCTCTGGAGAGATTCCAGCCCCGTCTGGACGCCGACCTGTGCAGTATGAGCTGGGGAGCTGCTTTGGCAGGGGGTTGGACCCCAGGAGCTCTGGACGTCCCTTCCAGCCCCTACAATTCTATGATTCTATGATTCCAGTTGGGTAAAACACTCACACTCCAAACAACAAAATGATAGAAACTAGGAGTCAAAATATCTAGTCAGGCAGTCATTGATTAGGCCCCATTCTCTGGAACTCCCATGGCAGTTTTTCCTGTCTCAGAATACTAGGATGGGGTTTCAGCTCTATTTTCAGCTAGTTTATTAAGGGGCTGTGTTAGCATGGATCTTTTCTCTGCAGAAAACACCTTGGTTGTGTAGGTACAGCATGGGAGAAGAGACTGGCACAAGCTGAGCTGTGTTGAATAGATTCTCAGTGCTAGAATAACAAGGTCTGGGTGCAGATGTGAGGTGGGACTAATGTGAGGGGCTGAGAGAGAACTGGAGCAGCATGGATGTAGCAGGTCAGAGGCAGGCACTCCAGAAATCAGGGTGTGAAAACCTTGTGTACCACTCACCTGGATTAATCCTGCACCCATAGACAGTCACACACTTTCTGAAAAACAGCAGTAATTAATGCCTTTCCAAGAGGAAAGAGGTCATTGCTTCCAGTATAGTAACTCCTTCAGTGGAAATGCACTGCTTCAGCACTGAAGCATGTTTAAACTCCCTTTGGCTATCACACTGAAAAGGGACTTTGCAACAGTATAGCAAACAGATGGAAGGAATATTCTGGAATTATGTTTATTTTCCTGTGGTTGGTGGTGTTTGTCTTCTCTATTAGGCAGTGCTGGTGGGTGGGTGCTTCCCTGCTGTCCACTTATGTCAGCATACCACTCGATGTTTAAATAATGACACAGAGCATTTGGAGGGAGAAAAGCCTTCAGTTGAGAATGCTCATTCCTAACACAAAAAGAAAGGCATGACACTTAAATCCTTGGAGAAGAAAAGGGTAGAAAACACTGGAAAAGAGGGAAAACAGCAGTACTGCCTGGTCAAACCACAAATTACTGGTGTGCAGTAGCCTATAGTCCAAGGACAGTTGAATCATCAGTCCTTACTATAGTCCACAACTCAGTTACATTTATTTAGAGCTGTAGCTTGAGGACTACTGATGCAGTTAAGTCAGACATGGCCTTCTTCTGTGGTGGAGCACCAGTACTTCGTGGGAGTAGGTTTCTTCCATTAGCTTGGTAAACAGGTGGTAAAGCATACAGGACTAAATTTAGCTTTAGCAGACATGCAGCAAAACCAGAGGAATCTGTTGGATTTGGTCTGGTTCTGCACAGGGTTGGCTCCATCACCTTCAGAGCTTCCTGCCTTGCGCTCCTTCTGCCCCACAGTGATGCTTATGGGGTTTTCCTCTGGGGGTGTGGAAGCACATGATGGTGACAACAGTGGTACTTTCTGGGCAGGCTTCTGTGTGCACATCTAGGAGAGAGAAACACATCACTGGTGCAGCTCTAACAGTGACTTGCCACAAGAAAAGGAGGGCTGGGTTTACAGTTAGAGGTGGTGGATTTGATTAGCTCTCTTTCTTCCTTACCATTACATTCCTAAAGATGACTTCAATATGATAAAATGTTGCAGAAATTCTAATGTAGTAAAATGTTGCAGACCATCAGAACTGGATTTTTTTGACAGAGATAATACAAGACTGTTTTTAATCTTTGTCACTGTTGCCATCGTGGCTAAAATTCATGATCTCTAGCTGAAATCAGATGTTGCTTACTCCTTTCATTTAGCAATGTTTCTGGCTTCAGTGTCTTTCTCATATTTCTACATGTAACCCTGCAAGAATGTGCAAAGGAGGATATGATTATCAAATTTATGCATGAGGTGATTGAGAAAAAAGAGAGGGAGTTATTAAAGAGTGGAAAAAATACAGACAGGCACTTGCAATAAAACCATAAGGAAGCTTACCAAGTCAAAGTCCAAGAGCTGGCTGAAGCTTATCCATATCCATGCAATACTTGCAAGCCTTGAGACATCATTTTTCACAGGGAGTTCTGGAGTGCAATCCATCATCATACAAAACAGACCAGCCATACTCTGAAAGCTATTTAGGTCACGAGATGTCACCACACCTGACCATAAAATCCATCATGCTAGGGAAACCAATGGCCAGTGCCTGGCATCACGAAACACTGTGAGGCTGAAGTTGTATTTATCTTTGTTAGGATTGACAGATCGCCCCTGTAGCCTCAGATTAGCCCACACTGACATACCAGCTCCATATATTACAATCCATCAGGGTGTTCTCCTTTGGAACAGACCAGCTACTACTCTAGCTTGAGGATTTCTGGGTTTGTTGACAGATTTGGAACGCTGTGAACATATATAAGAAGAAAGGACCCTTTTGAAATGCTAAACAGCTCTATTCTTTATCCTTAGCAATTATCTTTGGTGTTGGGTTGTTTCCCTCCTCCCATCCTTCATATTTATTTCTTTTCTTGAGTCTGTAAGGGCATTCTGTGCTGGGGAATGTTTTCAGTCTGACAGCCTTGGTTCCATTTATGCAGCCAGCACTACAGCCTACAGCAGTGCAATTTGCATCGCATCTTCAGGGTCCCCAGATGACTGAAGACCAAGTTCAGTCTCTGTACCTCACTGATTCATTAGAGAGCCTTCCAAGCTCACCAAACTTCAAATTAAAACTGTTGCCTCTACGCAGAGGACACTTGTCCATCAGCATCACAGTAGCTTTACATTTGCTGCAGTGAATGTCATACCAGAGCTGATTTAATGGAGCAGGCTGATAAAGAGATATTTCTTTGCTGCACAAAAGAAATAAAGAGAGAAATGTTTTTTTTTATATGCTGAGAGCTGGCTGTCACTGATGGGTATTTCTCAATGTCTGACATTTTATCAGATAAAAGACGAAACTTTCTTTCTCCTTGACCTGGGTGCATTCTTCTCATTCTACTACATAATTACAGAAGAACAGGCAGTGGTGGTCAATAGTGAACGCCAAAGCAACACGTGAGCAGGTAAAACCTATAATGATGCTCCTCAAGAGAATACTTCCACGTATTCCTGGGCCTGAAGGGAAGCCTTTATGTTTAATTGCCTTTGACAGATATTTCTTCCATTAATCTGTCCAATTGCTTTTTGAATCTAGGCAAACTTTTATTAGCTACAGCACCTGTGGCATGAGTTGCATTGGTAAACTACTTCCCACTTAATAAAAGGGAATTGCACTGTTGGAGGGACATCTGAGCAGATTTAATGGGAGATCATCTGGTCTCTAAATTACTTAGCTGTTAATAAATATACAGAATATTGTAAAGATATTTATACATTTTATAAAACATACCAGTTAAATGTCAAGACCTGGATGGTATTCAACCAAGAGTTATGAAGTTGTTCAGGGATGAACAGATGAATATTAGCATTAGTAGGTAATCTTGTGCTTAAAACCACCTTACGACCTGCAACACTGCAAAAAACTGCTGCGGCTTGTCACCCTGCTGCTCTTCCACATCAGCAATAGTGATACTGCCAGAGAAGACCTGGAGCATATCAAGAACGACTGCATAGTCCTGTGAGTGATGTTCAAGGTCTTGAGGGCCCAGGTGTTTTTCTCTTCATTCTTAGAACAAGCTAAATTATTTGAGGTGAAACTGTAAAGAGTCAGCTTGAGGCAGGCACCTGTTAGGGAAAACTTTATTTGGAACTGTTTGAAGTCTGACAGTTTTCATACTGAAAAATTTTAGAGGATGATTAGGCAGCCTCACTGCTGTATGCATTTATCAACTCTACTTAAAATTTCACTCTGATCAAAAAATACAAGTCTAGAATTACTGTGGTCTGCCATACCTTACTCTTTTACATCACATTTTGAGACAAGAGGCTGTTACTCTGGTGGTAGCAGAACCTTAAAAGACCTTAAGATGCCTTAAAAGATGCCCAGTAAATAATGACAAACTAGCCAATGTCAGTGTTTGCTAGTGGAAAGTACTCCTTTGAACTAAAATAACCAGCTGTGCTTCAAACTTCATACCATGATGCTTTATAACTAGCTGCTTGCCACACACGCAAGTGCGGGCACAAGCATTGCTGCTGCTCAACATATGGTGCCTTTGATAAGAGACAAGAAGCTGTGGAATACCTCAAAGAAGCCTCTGCAAACTATGTGCAGGAGAGTTGCTGTCGTGAGAAGTGAATGAGTTCTATTTTTCATCCTGGTGGTGTTAATCATGTCTCCTTATCTAGAGACATGAGAGCCACAGAATAAGTGGAGTGATAAAAGTAATGCAACTCCAGTGCTTTCCCCCAGTTTTGTGCTCCAGTGTGGTCTCGTGGCTCAGCAGCAGAACAGGCTTCTGCATCCAAAGGTCTGCCACAAGCCTCCTGTGGAAGTGGGGGACAAGTTGTTTCACTTCTTTTGGCTTTAATTTAGTTTTTCTCACCTGTAAACAATGACTGACAATGGATGATGGTGTAAATAGTGCTTATGGGTATTTATGACCTTGGACTGTTAAATTAAAGGCCTGGCAAGACTAACTCCTGATTTTTTGGTAGACTGCTTCAGGTATGATTGAACTGAAGTTTTAAGTAGAACATGTGAAAGTATTCATCAAAGCTGAGGTTCTTTAAATTTTGATTAATTTGACCTCTTGGTAAATACAAAGGAATACTATTCTCTTTCTATTGCACTGAACTAACACGTAGTGAAAGTTTAATGGGGGTGGAATCATCAAAAGGATGACAGAGAGTGTTCTTTTCTCAGCAGCATTTATTTATTTTAATTCTGTCCTTGTCCTTACTTATTATGTCAAAAAATGTTGATGAACAATCACCTGATTCCTGGTATCCTTACTGAATTTTCTTTTGTTTTTCTTTTCTAAAGATGGAGCTATGGTATTATTGGCAGAGGTATGTAGGTTTTTCTTCTTGCACAAAGAGGAGGAACAGAAATACTCATCTGAAGTTTTGAAAGCATTTCTGAATCAGTGATAGGAGGGAGCAGCAGCATCTTAATACCTGGCGGTCTCAATCCCCATTAGTTAGTTATTAGCTGCAAGTGAAAGCACCCAACATGTTTTTATGGTTTATGTGAAAGGAGTAATTGGATTTTGGTTTTTACAGTATTTATACCATTAGATATACTACCTGTATTACTGTAAATGAGCAGAGTACTTTGCCTTTTATGTTTCAGTAAGATTGAAAGCTCTAGTTTAGTTAGGAACACAAAAAAGGCTTTTGCTCAAGGAGCAAGAATAAATGATGCCAGCAAATGTATGTTTGTCCCAGTAGCCTTTGATGATTTCTCCAAGGTGATTGTACCACCTAGTGTCACTGTAGCCTTACTGGTTCGTGCCCCCCTGTAACTGGGACGTGCACCCCTGTAGTGACAGAGAGAATTCTGGCTGTATGTTCTCAGAAACTGCTCTCATTTTGCCAAATTCAGCATACCTGTACCTAATGTTACCTCCTTTAGCTTTTTATATATTTCATATATTTGCTGCACAAACCCTTTAATTATTTGTACTGCTTTCACTTGAATTCCTTTATTGGAGAGTTTGTGCATCCCATCCAGGCTTCAGGCAGTCTATAGAAAAGCTCCCAGTCAATTTAATAGGATCAAAATGGAAAAAGACATATAATAATTTATGAAGAATATTAGATGTGCTAGTAAATCCCTGAAACTAAACACTGCTTTATGATTAATAATGAATGTTGCTGGTACGTTTCATTGATGCTCTGACCTGCACATTATTTTTGGAGCCTCAAGCTTGGAGAGAACAAAGGAAAGAAATTAAAAGGGTGTTCATGTACCAGTTTGGGATTGGTTTCTACTGCTACTTTCTATGTCATGGTTTTTGTGGTACTCATATTAATCTAGATGCTATTCAATGACTGGATAGGCTGGTGGATGTAATTATAGGGTTTTTATCTGTACTTCAGTGAACCGTGGTGAAAATATTGATTTGTTTATGATTTCTTATTCTTTGGAGTAAAGTTACTCTTAAGAATGACTACTGAAATAATTTACTGCAGCCATAACTTGTGTATGCAATGAGTATGGTGTAGCTAACTGGAAATGTGTTAAATAATTTACTACAGCTAATAGCAATAAATACTGAGAAATCACTAATATCTCATGTTTGCTTGCATAAAAATACCCCAAACCAACAACCCTTCTCACTGTGGGACCTAGGTAGTTGCAGTGATTCTTTGTTACTTTCACACAGAAATCCTTGCCTGCATCAGATCTCTCTCATGTAGATATTAAAGCATTTTCCAAGCAATTTATTACCTTCCCCCTTCTTTTTCAGTTACAGCTTGGTCAGTATGGATTCATTGCACGAATGCTTGACTCCATGCATGTATGTTTCTGTAAAATGCTTTCCTAATAAAGGTTACTTAAAAAACATTTCAGTATGAGGTAAGGTATCTCTTAAGAGACCTTAGAATGTGATAACCAGTAGTTAATGATGGTACAACTCTACAATGAGGTGAATGTCTGCCTCCCTGTGACTTATTAATGCTGTCTGATCATCTTGTCTCAGTTCATTACCATGAGCAATTTAGCCCTTTCAGCTACTACTCCTCATTATGACATTTTAAAGCTTATTTATCTCAACTTGACTTTGCTTATTTTGCAAGTTACAATGAGCAGTTTAATAGATTGCATCACTGTTGGAGATACCGGATACCTCGAATCTTTGTTATCTGTGGTGGTTGTTGATTTATATACTTAAAGCATCACATTAGGGGTGTAGCTTAGAGATAGCTTTGAAATGTCTACCACTTGCTATAAGCTAGCAGTTTTTATGTCAAGACCTGGAAAAGGTTGGCTGCCAGGGCAATCACAGCGGTGCCTTAAGGTATGGTAGTGCCACCTGAACAAGCATCTGAATCAACTGCTGCATATAAGCCTGCATATAATTGTTATTTAACAGGAATATAGTATTGGTAAAAGGTACATTTTAGAAAGAATATTAGTAATGGGGCATAAGATAGTTATCCAAAGTACCAGAAAAGTGATCAACTAGGTATTGGTGTTGGTGTTCACTCTTTTTTCCTAAGCAAGGAAATAGAAATCAGTGAAATTTGAAAGGAAAAAACAGTACAATGCATCATTTTTGCTAATAATCTCTAATAGGGATTCTCACATCTTCCTTCTAAACACCTGGAAATACTCATTGATGTTTTCAGCATTACTAGAGTTTATTATTAAGCGTGTTTTCTAGCAGCATGAGAAATGCTACAAAGGAGATAGGAAATGCACTGAAATCTCTAAGATTCTCACAGAGGATTTTAGATGAGGACTAGTTTGGGCAGAGAACTGAAAACTGAGAATGCCTTTCTAGAGGTTTGACTGAAGACTTAAACTGTAGCCTATAAGGGTAAAATTGAGCTTTATATATGAAAATAATAACTTAAAAGAGTCCTAATAGTTTTCTTTAATTATTTTATCCTACTGTGTGCTTACAAAATGCCATCTTTCTTCCTGTCTGCAGTTAATATCCTGAAGGTGAGAAATCCTTTATCTAAACATTATTATTGTAATTTTAAAGAAAGCGCTTCAGAATATTATTTCTAGTGTGAATGTAATCTATTATAGTTGTAAATAATATCCAGTATGACCCAATGGGGTGATGTTGCAGGCGTCTGAAACATTACTTAGTTTATAAGGTATGTCAGATATCAACAAAATTGTTCTGCAAGAAGCTTAGTCTTCACTTCTGTAAAGAAACATCAAAGAGCTAACAGAGAATGGAGGTATTGTACAGACAGCACGTAAGAACAACCCTACTGGCTCAGATCAAAGGATTGCCTGTCTCAACAGTCTGTTTTAAAAGGATCCATCAGGAGATGATTAGAAAAAAGCATCGAGACAAAATAAACTTCCTGAAAATACTCTCCCAGGTAGTGAACCTTTCAGCGGATTTGTCTTCCATAAATCTGTCATAAATTTGCTTCTCTGAAGCTGCATGCATGAATTTTTGTATTGTGGTTTGTTTTTTTTGTTAGCTTACAGCAGAGAACTGAGGACTTAATGTTTAGGGACCAGGAAGACAAAATGTTGGACAGAAAAGAGGGTGAAACGGAGATCTGGGGGTTGGACCCGATGATCTCCTGAGGCCCCTTCCAACCCCTGTGATTCTGTGATTCTATGATGTCCATCAAATGACAAACAGGGAACATATTCACACTTGGCTGGTTGAAATAGGAAATGACTTAGGAGAGCACAGCCAGGAGTGCCCTGGTGGCACTGCTGAGCGGCTGAGGTGGGCTACCCAGGAGGAAGAGAGCAGGGTGGTCTCAAAGATGGAGATACATTCAGGAAAACACCTGAACTATCTCTCTGTACCATATCTTCAAAGGACTGGCAACAGACTGGCAGGGGCCAATTTAAAGCAAACAACGCCCCTCCATATTTTTCCTTCTGGATATGCATCCTCTTTATGATCTTTCTTAAATGCCCCCAACATGTGCTTGTAAAACAGTAGTTTTTTTCTCAGCTGAGCCAGTGCTTTAACGTTGGCCAGCTCTGGAACTTTACAGACTTATAATTTGTTGTTTGCAATCAGTGAATCCCCAATGCCATCTCTTTGGGTTGGAGCCTGTTTTCTGTATCATAGTGATTTTCTTGGGTTCTTGTTGTCCCCACTTAGGAAGTATATATCAAACCCAAACAGAAAAAGCCACTGTCAAAAATGGGGCATGTTTGCTTTGGCAGATTAGAGCACATTCTGGGAATAAAGATCCTGGTTTTGTATAAATATCCTTGATTCAGAAAAGGGAAGTACAAAAAAAAAAAAAAAAAGAAAAGAAATAAAAGCAATGCAAAAATGATAGGTTATGGAAAACTATTTTTTTCAAGGGATGCCTTTCTAGAGGTGAGATGAGATCCTGAGGCACGTATAGCTCTTCAAATTGTCATTAACCAGCAAGTCCCTTTTATTTTCATTTTCAGAGGAAAAGACCTATGCATTACAGTTTTACATTTAAACAAAGCAACCCAGAGAGGTGAAAATTTTCTGCCTTTCTTTTAGAGACCAATAGTTATTTTATGCTCAGGCCACACTGGAGACTGAGGGTAAAAAGAAAAGGAATTTTTAATAGTGCTGAATTGACTATTTTATTCATTTTACAGTATCTTGCTTTCCTGACATGTTTACTTTACAAATGCTTCAGCTCATGGCCATGGCTTATTTTGAATAGTAAAGTATATAATTAATGTCAAGGTGAAAGGCGATTATGCTTGTGAATACTGGTCTGTGCCCTCCAGAAACCACTTATGAAGCCAATTTAGGTCACACATGGTTCAGTCTCTCAGAAATCTTTCCTAATAAAGCCCCGAGGCACTCTTTTTTACTGAGCAATTAACAGAAAGCTAGTTCCTTGTGTTATTGTGGGGAAATGATAATTTGCAGAGAAGAGGGAGGCACCCTATGAGACACACAAATGTTTCTTCACAGAGCTCTGTTGAAAGCTGAAAATGCAATTTAAATGGGCAGTTAAAGTGGGAAACAACAAAGGTGCAGAATGCTGCAATGGAAATGCTTATACGTTAAGTATGGTGTTTTAAGTTTGAAACTATCACCTTCTATAAATTTTTTCCTGACTCTTTGAATAGATGTTTCCCAAGAAACCTCTTCATGAAGCCATGCTGGAGAGGAATGGTTCCCAGCTTTTGGCATTTCTTTTGCACCATGAAACCCCTTGGACATCCTTCATTATGCAGGCATGTGCTGACAATCTGAGAAGAGCAGAATGACAGTAAGCATTAGACTATGATTTGCAGTTATTTTCAGAAACCTAGCCATAGAAAACCATGGGTTTAATCACCTTACTAATACGGTAGTCACCTAGTACAGTTTAGTTTTTGCCAAGGTAGTCAAAACCAAGCTACATATGATAACATTGTGCAATAATGATATGTAATAACCATGTGTTTTTGTGTGGTACTGGAGCAGTAGTTATCAACTCGATATATTAGGGTTTCAGCTTGGATTTCTCAAGCTGGCTAGGCCATGGACTTTTATGTGAAACATCTGTCTGGTGCTTTTGCCAAAACATAGCTTTGTGTCATTAGTCGCTGAATTCACTGGACCAAGAAAATTCCCACTAGTATGCTTATTAGTCAGAGAATCAATTAAATTAGTCTCATAATCAGACACAATTGAATAAATACTACATCTTTTAAGCTGCCGTGATGCAGAGAAGAGCTGTTACTGAACCAAGACCTGATAGAGTGATGGTTCATATTTAAGTTATGGTTGTAGTCAGCACTTATGAGGAAATAAAGTAAGTTTTGCTTTAGTGGTATGATCAGTCGTATTTCCAGTGGTTATTTTGACACCTCTTATGGCAGTTTGATTTGAATATATACACAAACTTTGTAGGCATCCACACAAGATTACTAAAGTTTGGATCAGAATGGTGGTTGGAAAGCCTACAGTTACTCTTGTGCTATACACAGACTTTAATTCAATGAACCTGATGGCACTTCACCTAGTGCTGATTAGCAGGCAAAGCTGTTGCAGTGCTGCTTAATGCCAGAAGGGACTGCGACTCCCTGTACAGTAATGATGTGGCTGTAAGGACTGCAAAATAAACCTGAAGCAAGTTTTTCACTATTAAAATATGTGAATTGACTGCCTATGTAGAACAGAGTTAAACGCCCTTCTACTAGACAGCAGAGGATGGGAGTTGGCTAGCATGAGTGCTTCCCATTTGGTTCACCACTCACCCATTCTGTTGCTCCCCAGCTATCCTGTCAACACCACTGCTCAGTACTGGCAGGCAGGTGTTACAGCTCTAGGCTGTCTTAACTACCTTCTCCATGCAGAAGCTGCTCTGAAATTCAGACAATCAGTCAGTCTCACAGCCTGTAGCATTAGAAAGGCAGGGAAATAAGGGCCGATTCATTAGTTGCCAAGTGGGTAGTTTACAGTGCTGGTTTTGATAAAAAATACTGCCTGTGAGGCTTGCTGCTGTTAGTGGCACAGAGGAGATTTCTAGATGTGATAATACTGGGTTGGAGGGTATGCATTTGGATAGTCTCCTTCCACTGCTCAGAATTGGCTTGTTAGGGGCTTTTTTTTACATGCAGAGGACACAGGGGACAAGAAATTTGTCTTCCCTTGGAATGTAATGTTCCCCTTAACTCAAGCTACTTCAAATAGCTACCTACACTCTTAACACCTTCCAACCCTCCCTGCCCCAGGTATAGTTTACATTATCTGGTGTTTGATCCCAAACCTCAGCACTCACTGGCCCACGGACCTGCTTTCCCTACAGTCATCTCTGTGCTACTACCCTGTCCCTTTTATGTATAACACCCTCCCCTTTCCCTTGTGAACTCTCATCTTATGCAAAACCCTTCTCCTAAGTGTTTTTGTGGTGCTGACAGGAAATGAACAAACAGTAACGAGGCAGTGAGATGAAGTTCAATTATTTATTTTTAAAGAATGCATATATTAAAGAATCAAACTTGGATGGGCCAGATCCTTACGTCCTACTGCTCTTTCATGTTAAGAGAGTATCTCCGAATTGTGCCAGAGGAATCTCTCTCTGAATGTGTGCAGTTTTGTTTATAATGGTAGTTGATTTTTCTGGGAAATGTTGCTGTTTCAACACGCATGAGTGATAAGAAAGAAACCCTGTTGGCACTGAATCCAACTATTGCTACACCAGTGGTTGCTGTTGATGTACCTTGAGCTCCATGAACCCCTGGCAGCACAGTCCGTGCTGTCTCAGTTGATGCCTGCGGGATGTTCAGCAGTGCGGTGCTGCCTGTTACACTGAGGGACTTTGCAGCACAGCAAGTGGATTAAGCAGTTCTCTCCATCTATTCAATAGTTTTAAAAGCAGCAGAGTGCCATTATTAAAGAGGCATAATGGTCACTGTGCAAAATAGTACACTCGGCTATTATTTAGCCAGCCCAGAACAATTGTCCATAAAAGCACATATTTTATTAAGTATTCTCTCTTATTTCAGCAGCAGCCCAAGCAACCACAAGATAAAATTGAAAAAGCATCTTTGGCATCTTCTTGTACTAAAATGCTGTGTTCTCTGGATAAAACTTAGGTTATGCCTCTTCTGACCTGGGACCAATTTTCAAAATTGGAGCTGTTCCTCAGTTTTCCTTTCGACTTTCTTCATCATTTTGTTTGCAGTCACTTCCTGTGAACTATAGGAAGGTGAATGAAGAAATGGCAAAACTTTTTATGAAGACAGTGAGACTGGTCAGCACCTTTCTGAATTGAAATCCCTTCACACATCTGATTTGAAGACAGCTCAGGAGTCAAATAGATTTCTCATATAAACCTGCTTGACAAGAGGAATTCTAGGTGATTAAATCTGTCTGTAATATGCCTGTGCTTGTTTATTTTCCTTCTTTTTCTTTACAAGGGACTGACTATATGTGAGTGAGAGTAGACCTCTATAGGTTGTAATTCCATACTTCTACCCATATGGAGTCCTTTGAAGCTGTCTATCTATCTCCTAGAGTCTCCATTCATCTGTTTTTGTAGTGGACATGTGAGGAAAAAATCAGGACAATGCACATCTCAAGTAAACTTTCAAGTTTGTGTATAGGAAAGATTGCTTTTTAGCTGTAAGTAGGGCAAGGAACTGCTTGCAGCTGTGGAGATTCTTTGTACAGCAGAGGATTCTAGTTTAAATGCGGTCCAGGTCACCAATGCTCATTGTTCAATTCTTTTTGAGCTACTAGAAGGCAGGAGAAGATATCATTGCTCGTCCCTTGGCTGATATTGTCAGCTGAGAAACAAGACAGAATAAACCAAGGAGCATGAACTACTCCGCCATCTACAGAGCTGGTCCCATCTCACTGGAGAGACAGAGTCAGTTGGTCCCATCTCACTGGGCAGACAGCATTGCAACTGCCTATATTTTATGTAATAGGAAGGGAGTGTTTAGTCCCCAGCCAGAACTGTCAGCCAAGCATGAAAGTGACTTAAAAATTTAAGCCAATTTATAGCTAGCTGAGGTTTTAATTTTACTTGAAGACAATTATCAGTAGAAAGGTCATCTGCCTGCTTGGCTGACACCAGTTTCAGGCTGCATATACAGTACAGCGAAGTATCAGCACTTCTAGGAAATTGGATATACTCCACGACAAGATCTATTTTTGGAACATGAAGCCCTTCTCGGAGCCAGCACAAGACACTAGGCAGAGCAGATGCTGACTCTGTTAGGCAAAGCTGATGATCTCTTTTGCCTGTGTTGGATATGACATCAGCTGTATTAGCCTGAGCAGTGAAGACTCCTCCACTTGCTGTGCTCACATCCTCTACTGCTGCCTCTTCCAATGGCTAGGGTGTGCCCAGGAGAGAGAAGTTAAGAAAGGGAATGATAGACAAGACTAGCAGTTTTTTGTAGTCTAGAAAGTTTATGCTCAGTCTGCTCTCAAATGGGTTGCTGCCTGGCTGCCCTTACAGCTTGAATCTCTGGTAAGTTAGTAAGGACTTATGTTTTGTCACGAAGAATAGAGAACCAAAACTACAGCTGTGCTGGTGGGACCCTAGACAGCTGATGATACAACCTTACTCTTCCTTGCAAATGTTCCCAGGGGAGGCAGTGTGAGAGGCAGGAGACCACTTTGCAGTTAGGTGGAATGTTGCTGCCATAGATCAGTGAAGTAAAATCTCCACGTGCTGTCGTTCGGATAGAGTCACACAGTTGCTCTGTGCTGTAGTGCAGCGCTGCAGCAGCTGGCTAAAGACAACCTTTTGTTTGGTTCATTGATCAGTTTGTACAGTGCTTTTAAGACCATTAGCATGTGTAAGTGAAGTAAATAATACAAGGGTCGTTGAACCTGATACCCACACAAGGATTTACGGGCTGCCAACTTGATGAGTTTCTCTTCTATCCACATTGTAAGTACAACCACTGATAATCAGCATTGAAAGGAATTATGAAAAGGCAGATTTGAGAGAGAAGGCAGAAAAGCAATTTACCTGAGAAAATGAACTAGATATGAAATTTAGAAAGCTGACCTAATAATTTACCTTAAATTCCCATGCTCTTCAGTCTGTAGGGGGGTGTTATATCCTACAGCTGTGCCATGGTAATTTTTGAGTTTAGGTCTGCCATCATTTTGCTAATGCAGTCATGCATGATAAGCTTCTCAGGGAGCATCACCATGTGAACCTCTTCTGTGAGATAGGACAACCTCAAAGAGCTGAATTTTCTTAGGGGATGAAGACATTACTTGAGCTCCCTACACTGAGCCTTCCTTTATTTCCTTGCTATGCATCTTTACAATACAAATTCTTAAGAGCACTTGAGGTTCACAAACATTTTTCATATATATATTCAATACAGAAGTAATGTACTAAAGAGCATGTAGAAGAAAATGGCCCTTGCTGTTCTCTGGAACTGAAGGCAAACTGATGTCAGAAAATCCTATTCTTGAATGAGAAAATACCCAAAGGTTTTAACTAGGTTTGTATCAGGATAAATAGACAAAGTCCATGTTGTTTGCATTTTTTAGTTCACCTGTGTTTTCTGTGAGGTCTTTATATTGTGAGAGTTTTCTTTTCTTGCAATTTCAGTTGAAATCTGTGAGATGGGATGTAGGTATGATGCTACAGGGGGAAAAAAACCCACATGATGGAAAACACAGTGCCACAATACAATAGAAAAGACTTCAAAACATGCTGTTGTATATTCTCTGTCCTTCTGTGTAGTTTTTCTCCATTTAAAATAAGATTGGTTAAGCATCTGAGGATTCTCTTGCTCTTTGTGTAAACACCATTAATGGTGTGCACACCATTTAATATTACATCAGTATGCATGCAATGCTTTAAGGCCAAGTATTTGGTGTCTTAGGGAGTATATAGTTTAGACAAAGACCAAAAGTTTTAGGTTGGAGAGTAAGACCTTATAGAAGATGGAGACATCTAAAAGTTATTGTCAGAGCAGGTGGTAAATCAGAAGTATGTAGGCAGTGGCTTTTACAAGTTTGTCTTTTTTTCTTAATTATTTATTTTCTACCAATAGGAAGCTGATATTTCTGCTTTTGCTTCATTTTTTCAGGATCTCTCATATGGTCTTATGATTTTATTTTTCGTATCATAATAAGCTGTGAACTTATGAAGAGAACATGTGCTAATGCTATTTCTGAGACTCACAAGTACGAACTATTCATATATGTTTCAGGAAACCATGTCATTTTTTAGGATGTCTTTACACTAAATTAGTAGGCAAAAGCAACAAGAGGAAGTGGAGAAAGAGATCAAAGTTCAGTTGTTATTGGCTTTATCATCACTTACCCCTGAATACAGAATAATATTATGATATAATTTATTATACTAATTTGACTAATTGCTGCCCAGAGAGGTGATGGATGCCCCATCCCTGGAAGTGTTCCAGGCCAGGTTGGATGGGGCCCTGGGCAACCTTGTGTAGCTCCAGGCGTGAGGTTGGTGTCCCTGCCTGTGGCAGGGGGTTGGAGCTCTGTGATCCTTGGGGTCCCTTCCAACCCATGCCATTCTATGATTCTATGATTCTATGACTATTATCCCAATTGAAGGAACAGCACCATGGGGAGTTGACATGACATGTATTAAGAAAACTAGCTGTACACCCAAGCTTACCTCCGTGCTGAAGTTCTGTGGTTTTGAAACCACAGTCAAAGAGAAGCAATTAAGACTACATGTTGTTGCTAAAAGTTTGTTACTTCTATGTATTTCAGGTACAGTCCAGTTAAGGCTTTCAGGCAATTTAATATACTTTAAGTAAGTACAAAACCCTTGTGTCAGATGAGCTTTAATGGAGCTTTCAGTGGTGGACATCTGGAGTGGCATTCAGGCCTGGTGACAAGTAGGACCTTCCTCAACCTTTTTGACCTTCTGCAGAAGGAAGGTCCTGCCCACCTCTGCATCTATGTAGCACTGTCTTGCTTCTGATGTGAGATCAGACTCATGGCAGGAAGCAACAAATTGTCATTTATTTTAAAAGGTAAACAATTCATATTTCACTGCTGTGATCTAAAGGCTACTTGTGAGTTCCACTGTCCATAATAAACCTCCGAGAGTCTTTTTAGCCATTGCAATCAGAGCTCTTCTCCAAATCTAGGCTGACAGAGACAGCAAGGAATCTGGGTCAAGCAAGGTCTTGAAAGTGACTTTTGTCATCTTGGTATTCCTGCAGCTACATGAATGGTACTTAATCCCTCCTCCTTTCTACTCACTGCTTGTGAACCTTTAGTCCCAGTGCCATTTATGGGTATATTGGGAGCACAGAACAGGTCAGAACCGAAGTGGGGAAAAAAACCAACCGAGTTGACTTTCAGGTCACCAGTTGTACTGTGTCAGAACCAAAAATAGACCAAGAAACATTGTTTTCAACACAGAAAAATCAAAATCCGCTTGGCTGAGTCTGTGGTACGGGACTTTTCTGTGTATGTTGTTTGTCATGAAATATTTACAGCTCAGAATGACCCCAATTCATTTTTTTAAAGGAGAAAAGTGATTCCACCTGTGTGACAGAGTATGCTGTCTCCCTGCTGAGTGTGGAAAATTGACACTGTATCACCTCAGGAATTAAGAGGGGGAATTGGACAAGATCATTTTTTCAGCTAATCTCCATGACTGAGTTGTTTTGTTCACCCTTGTGTATCTCGAGTACACGTGGAAAATTTAGAAAAGGGTGGGAGCCCTTGGTAGGCCCAAGCAGGCCTGCAGAGTGTCAGCCCTATTGCCCAGCTCAGCAGTGCTCAGCCCTGGCTAGAGCTCTGCGGAGGTTTGCTCAGACTAATCATTGGCTTCAAGCTTTCAGCCTTACAGGACAGAGTGACATTACAGGGCATTTTCTGGAGTTTGTGCAGCTTTGAGATAGATGGTAATAAATAAAGAGAATGGTCAATTTAATGGCCTGATTTGACTAATATTTCTCGGTCTTGTACTTAGTAACTGGGTTTCTAATGCTGTAGAGAAATGTTTTGATGCGGTTAAGTGGAAGTTCTTCAGGGAAAGTTTTAGTGGTCTGTAACTGAGCTATCAGCAGTGCTTGCTAGTCACAGGTGCACTTCAAGGTTTACAAGCCCTCATTCTGATTTTGTAAAGCTTGTGCTTTTTACTGGCATCCTTTTTTTTTTTTGATTTAAGGAAACTGAGCGCTTGCTACTCCTCTGTCTAACCCTCTCTTGTGCTAGAAGCATAAAAGCTTAGAAGTATAAATGCTTGCTTCCCTCTGCCTCTCCATCTGCTGTGCCTCAAGTGCAAACCTTCCCGATGGACTTAGAGAAAAGAGGGACTTGGGGTCTTTGTTATGCAAATCACGGGGAGGAACAATTATTTTGTGTTGCCAAAACCCAGGACAACACAGGGATTTGCATTTTTTCATTCAAGTGTGTTTTGATGACTCCAGTCCCTGAATCCCTCTCCTCAAATATGTGAAGTCAACATAAATATTACTGAGATAAGGAAAACCCCTTTAAGCTGGAGACTCAGGAGGCCAGACTCTGCACGCATGATCAGTGTTATCAGTCAGTAGCTGTACAGACTTTCTTTGACTATAGCTCAGTTCGTGCCAATCTTTTCTTTGCAAAAGCCCTTCATGTTACAAAAGTCCAGAGCCTTGTATCTCTGCCTCAGAAAAGAAACTCTACCTGTGGCCTGACAGCATTCCCTCAGGTCAGGCTACAGGCTCTTGGTATTTAGCTCCAGGACATCCACAGACATTGTTTTCTGGATCCAGCTATGGGAGGAGTTATTCTCCTCAGCTATATTCCATTGTTCCTAATATTTTTGCTGGTATTTCTAAGACCAAGTAAGACTGTGATGAACACACTCTAGGGCTCTCTTAACCTTAGTGGAAAAAGAGCCCGCTTCAGGTCTTGGATGGGGACAGGACTTGACGCTGGAACACAGAACTGATTCCCCACAACCACATCAAGTTGAACCTGAGATTCTTTTTCTCTAAGTGCTCTCACCCTAAGGAAACAGGACCTATTCTGCAGCTTAATCTCACTCTATCAACTTCATCTAGAGTAGGTACTGAAAGTGCGTTCCAGCTTGCTAAATCAGGTAGAAGCGTGCAAGTCAACTCACGCCATGGCTCAAGATAATTGATTTTGCCTGAACAAATAAGGGCTCAGCTAGCAGCTGAGATGTTTTTGCCTCCAAAAACAAACGGTGGAGCAGAGCACGGTAACCATTCCCTTCTACCATGCCATTGCTGAATCTAGCAGAAAACTGCTGTGACCTTCAGTGCCTTCTTTTCCAGAGAAGAACTTTATTTTCTTCCTAGTTGTGTGGCTTGAAAGCAAGCAGCATTGTTCTAGACCTCATTCAAACGCACAATTTACAGAAATCAGGTAATAATTTTCCATTCCTTAACAATGCTGGGCAAAGACCCTCTTTGCTGTGTTCCTTTTAGCTGGAGTGGGGCAAACACTTTGGAGTCTTTGTGAGGGCATTTTTCATTCAGACCTGTTCTCAGTAATCCCAAGGCTTAACAGAGAGATACTGCTTATTAATTCTGCTTTGAAGCACAAACAGGTAGGCTGAAATGTCAGATCTCATTTTACCCTCCAGAGTTTGTCACTGAACAACTCAGCATCCCTGAATTATTCACAACACAGAGTACCGACCAGTGTCAAGATCAGTAATCATCAGCCAAGCAAGAAAGAAATCTGGGCTGCTGGTGATGGTTTGGCACTAATGGGAGAACCTGAGTTTGATAAATTAGACATTCTTGTTATTTAATATTCAGAAAATTCAACAAAAACATGGAACAGGGGGTTGACCATCTAGGTGTTCTGTTCTCAGATTCCCCCATTTATCCCATTTAACAACAACTACAACAAGTTTTTCTTAGCTTTGCTAATTTTTAATTTCAATTTTATTTCAGTCTTTATTTTAGTTTTATTTCCATTGTGAATGCAAAATAATTCCACTGATGGTATTTTAGTCCTTTTGTCTTTGTGTAGATTTCACAGAAGTTAAGTTCTGGTCCCAGTATCTTTGTGTACTATGGATAATTCTTGTCTAAACTAAAGCGAGTTTTAAGGACGACAGCCTTTGGTGGTCCTCAGGATGCAGTGCACTGCTGTTACAGCAGGTCCCTATAAGAGATTCTAAGTTAATTCAGCTGTATATTTTATTTCTGTCATGGCTTGTCAGAAAATGATAAAATGATGGATAATTTAGATGAGTGACATTCTTGAAAAGGCATTTTCCCTTTGATTGAAGAAAAATTACTTGTTAAAAATAGTTTGAAATCAGGATACATTAATTAAACTTGGAAAATGGAAAAGATGAATCCTACCAAAATGAATTCCAAATATGCACAGCAATCAGCCTTTCTCTGTCTGGAAACAGCATTTCCACTAAGCAGAGAAAGTGAATGAGTATTGTAAATGCATTGTCCCTTACATGCACACAGAGAAGGCCAAAAAGCTTCTTCCATGAGACCAGGAGTTCTCCTCAATAATTAGCATACAGGAGAGCTGTATTTAGGTGGTGGGGTTGGTAGTACAGGGTGATCTCATTTGTTTGTTGTGATACAGAGGTTTGGGTTTATTTCATTCCTGAATGATCCCTATTTCCTTACACTGATAATGTGATTCCTGCTGTCCAAATAAATTCTGTCTGATGTGGCTGTGGGTATTTGGTTGTGTGTACTGTCTCTGCAAAGAGCATATGAGCCTTGTGTGTACCCGTTTTACAGCAGAGTAAGGAAACCACAAAGGGTGTTCTTTACTATAGTGGTTGACCTTAGAAACACCAGGGCTCTCAGTGTCTCTTCTTGGTTTCTGTGATGGTCTCTCTAGAATACAGAGAGGAATGGTTGGGAAGGAAGAATGAGAAGTCTTCTTTCAAAAATAACAAAGCCCAAGCCAACCAGCGAAACCCTTTGTAAGTCATATTTCTCCTACAAGGACAGGGAAAAGAGAGAAATCAATAGCTGTAATTTTAAAAAATTGGAGTGATTCTTTGACTTTGGCAGGGTCATAAAAGTAGACAGATAGCAATGGAGTAAAATAGATTGTGAGCTTTCATACCCCTTCAACATGCTGGTGAGGTGAACTGAATATTACAGTCAAGACTCTTTTCTACTGCTTGTTAGCCAGTTGTTATTTTCCTCTCTACATCCTTACTACCTGCCTCTTATTTAATGGTTATACAAGAATATAAATAGATACAATAATAAGGAAAATTTCCTTTCTCAACTAATATGACTTTAATGTTTGTAACTTGTGGTGTTTTAATCCTTCTGATACTTTTCAGTCATCCATACACAACTTCTGGAAGAACAGTCTGTCCAATAGAAATTTGAGTTGCTCTCCCTTCAAGCCCAATCATAGAATCATAGAATGGCAAGGGTTGGAAGGGACCCCAAGGATCACAGAGCTCCAACCTCCCTGCCACAGGCAGGGACACCAACCTCAGGCCTGCAGCTACACAAGGTTGCCCAGGGCCCCATCCAACCTGGCCGTGAACACCTCCAGGGACGGGGCATCCACCACCTCTCTGGGCAGCCTGGTCCAGCACCTCAAAACTCTTTCTGTAAAAAACTTCCCCCTAATATCCAATCTAAACCTTCCCTCCTTTGGCTTTAATCCATCCCCCTTGTCCTGCCATTGTCTTTCCTTTTAAAAAGTTGAATCCCCTCCTGTTTCTCTGCTCCCTTCAGGTACTGGCAGGCTGCAATGAGGTCCCCCCGCAGCCTTCTCTTCTCCAGGCTGAACAAGCCTAGCTCCCTCAGCCTCTCCTTGTAGGGCAGGTGCTCAAGCCCTCTAATCATCTTTGTGGCCCTCCTCTGAACCCTCTCCAACAGTTCTACATCTTTCTTGTATTGGGGGCCCCAGATCTGGACCTCTTTTCTGTAGTCCTGTTTTTCTTATTCCCCTGTGCTTATTCCCCTTCCTTATTTTTCTTATTCCCCTGTGCTTCTTTGCAGTCCTTCAAGGAATTTTTACGTATCAAGGAGGACTCAAATATTAGAAGTTTTGGGTCATGCTTAGCTGGAAAAAGAAAGCTTCAACAGATGCAAAGTATTTCTGATGGTAGCAATACAATTCACGTTTACAGCCCCTGTTGTCAGGCCATACCTGCACAGCAGTGTCTAGAAAAGTATAAGGTAGTTTGGCAAAGGGAATAACTGGCTGGAATTGATGGAAAGGAACAAAGTTGAGGTGATAACTGAGGTGAAAGAATGTTGGAAGCAGGTAATGAGGAAGCTGCTTTGAATGAAGAGAGCAGAATTCAAGTTACATAGCATGGCAGTGATGAGGATCTCTATAGTTTAGGACTCACTGTGGCTGAACTCAAAGGATTTGGTCTATTTTATGAGTTAATGAATAAGTCTAACTTACTGGGCAGCTCAAAAAGCAGTAGTTATTGATACTGACAGTGAAATAAACTTTTATTAAAACTTTAAATTTCAGGTTTCTCTTTTATTGAAGCTTTTTTATGCTATGTGAACAAGTGCTAAAAAGCCTGTGGAATACTTTGCAAAAGGTTCCTCAGGTGTTAAGGTAGTGTGGGAGGTGATACAAGGGTAGAGGAGGAGCATTTGCTACAAGGGACACAAAGCTAGGAAAAAGTGGCTCCATTGCATCGAGTCTAACAGGTTACAGTCACAACTGACAGTCCCAGTAAGAACGTGTGTGTCTCTGTGTGAGAGGGGTGATCTAAACCCTGTACCCACTCCATAGCCACGTAAAGAAGTGGGAGAAGGGAAGAGATGCTCCTTGGAGTTTCTGAGTTGGTAAAAGTACCTGAGGACAGCTGCAGTCAGGATGCAGGTCTGTCATCTAGATGGTTCTAGCTTGCACTGAGGACTGGATATTTATGCTTTCTTTTCCTTTTGATTCCATGCTTCTCAGAATTTTTAAAAAAGAGAGATTTGCCCAAATAACTTTCCCCCTTCTCTCCCCTCAATGATCTTGGCAAGATACAGAATGGGTTTTGTCACCCCTAATCAGGGCAGTGATCACTTTGCAAATCATTTCCCAGACACTGACTGGATGTATTCACGACGTAAAATGCTTCAGAAGGGAAGTAAAGGGTACAGGAATCAACTCCTCAGGACATTGCCAGAAAATAGAGTTAGAACAAGATTATAAAATGAAACAACTGGTGCACACACATTTTAAAGCATAATGTTCTGTAGGGTGAAAAGTAATTTTCGTGCTTCTTATCTGCCAGTTCTTTTCTTCTTGCCAGTAAGTGTGCTGAGCTGTATTAAAGTCCAAGTTTGTTCAATTCTTGTTTTCATTTTTCTTTCAGTGCTTACCTTGTATCAAGCTGTCCTCAGTGTTAGAATAGCTACCCAGTGGCACAAAGAAGCATGAATTTCTGCTTGATCACCTGGTTTTGAATGTAGCTTGGCATAAAGGAAGTACAACCCTCCAAAAGTTTGATTTTTCTTTAAGAAGTACTAATATATTTTCTTTAAATTGTAGAATAGAAAGAAATCTTTCATTCAAAAAAGTAAAAGCTTCAATTTAGGACTTTACAGGTTCTTTAAGTCTACTTGATGAGCAAGAACAGGGCAAAGGAATCGACAGTAAGTAGGAGGGGAGGAAGAATATTCTTATCCCCCCCGACAGTTTATAACAGTGCATCTAATGCATCAGCCTTGCTGCAAGTAGAAGTGAGAACTAAATTCAATGCAAGTGTCTACAAGAAAAGCCAAGGTGCTGAATTCTTTGTGAGTGATTTTTTAACATATATAATAGATTAATACATATAATAAAGTAAAATATATCATAAATTAAAATAGATCTATATAGCTAAATATATTATATTTTATTAAATATTATATATAGTTATGGTAGATAACTATATATAATCTAGTTAATATATAATATATTAATATATATAATAAATTAAGATATACTTATTTGTAACATAAGTTTAGTGATGGGATCCAACTCTGTTCAGAGGAGTGTGGATTTAAGGGCTTTTTGTCTCGAGGCTGTTAATGATGGAAGTCATCCTCTATCTATAATGAATGTAATGCTCCATGTAAAGTATTAATGAGCTATGAAGCTAAGAAAGTTTCTGTTGTTAGAAATCATTGCCACTAGAATCTGTGCACTCATGGCTCCTGTAGACTCTGACAGTACTTACTGCCACTACTCCTGAGCTGCATGCATCATGGGTACAATATACAGTGCAATATTTACCTGTTAGTTTCTGGTCTGTGGGTTGTGGTATGCTCCTTATTAACACAGGAGCATTTTGGGGAAGACAGAAGGGATTTAGACTGAGTTCAAGCAAAGAATAAACCTTAGAAAAGTGCATTTGTTTGAATTTAAGGAAGTGTGGTAGGTTTAGGTAAGTCTAAAATTACAAGAAATGGAGAATATGGGGCTCACTGCATTCATTTCCTGAAACTTATAGTTTCTTGATATCTGCTCTGGACTGTGCAGAGAGGTCAGGGTCTACATGTGATTGCTCAGAAAAGATGTAGACGGTGCTGCATATCTTAGAGCTGGGAGATGAAAAGTATTCAAGACAACAGTATGTCTGACAAACTGTAATATGGGTGAACTAATTTGTTATGCTGCTCAGAAACTCTTTGTTCCAGAATCAGAATAACAGATCAAAGAAGTTAGCTGTTTACTAACGGTCTTAGAAGGGCTTTATTCTTTAACAGAATGGGAACTGTTGGCTGTGGGTGAGCTGGAGAATATATTCACATGTATTCCTGGGGTGCTACATTCTTTTCTTTAATGAGTGATCATAAATGCCTCTTTCATATGCCATGTCTAAAAATCTGCTCTTGCCACTAAGAATCCAGTGTGTGGCTCGGCAATTTCAACCATACCCTGTTGATTTTAAAAACAACAGTCTGGGGAAGAGAATTGGAATGGTGGTGGTAGTGATGCATGTCAGAAATGGCAGTCTGCACTGAGTTATCCTCTTTATGGACTGTGATGCTGTCCAGAGTCTCTCCAATAACATATGCTGTAGCTCTCTGTGGTATATGAGGCTCTGATTTGACTGGGTGAGAGGTTTGGACAGATACAGCTGTACCAAGCAGTGAGGGAAGGACTTACTGCAGTAGCTCTCCTTACATGATGCATTTGTGGATATTACTGTTTCCCCCTCTGCTCCATGCATCAGAGCCCCCAAAGGCTTTCAGCAGGATAATATTGTTAAAGCACATCTAAAATGCATCAGGTGCATTAAAGAACAAGTTATCTCCACTGATTATAGAGTTGAAACAATTAGCTTGGGTATGGATGTTTGTAGCATAAGGTCTATAAAAGACTGGATAAATGAAAATTACTCTAACTGTAGGGGACCATGCATCTATTCATGCCTTGTTTTGGCTTTTATACCATGCTCAACACCAAAGCCAGTGGGCTGCATCTTAAAACTGGCAAAGTTTATGTGACCAGATAGCCTTTGCAGGACCTCACACCACTAGGCATATGGGTTGCATTTCACCAGCCTGGTTTCAAATGAAATTTTTGGTCAATCATAGAAATCACAGCACAGAAGAACGGGAAGAAAACTCCTGATGACATGTGGTGAATCCTTCTGCCACTGTGGAGAGCTGACACTGTCATGGTTACAGTTGGCAGGTTTTTGTCACTGTTAGTGCACAGTCACTTCTGCTGGAAGTATCATCCTGGATGCACCGTCATCTGATAAGGCAGACTTCACAGTCTCTAAATTATAAAGCAGTTGCACACAAATGAAGCAATAAATACTAAATTTGTATCAAGTATGAATATTTAATCAGTAATGAAGAAAAGACTTCCAGCTCTGCAGTATTTGTGTAGATTTTAGATTTTGGAAGTAGGAGGGTAGAGGAACAACTTCAGGATCAGGAGTACTTACCAAATTGAAAAGGGTCTCTGTGATCTTGCAGTGACTCAATATGTTTAAGAAAAGGGTCTCTGTGATCTTGCAGTGACTCAGTATGTTTAATGATTTGACTATCTATCCTGTATGGAAAGTGGATGCAGTGAGGCAGGTGATCTTTTTCCTAAATTTGTAAATATGCTGAAAGTGGATTTTTGAACCTGTGAATCTGTCTCAAGAATTTTGGAAAGTTAGAGATGTTCAAAATCCACAACAGGCAAAAAAAAAAAGATAGAAAAAACTTTGTTTTCCTCCAGTTCTGAATCCTGGTTTAGACCTTCTAGAGTTGGCAGCACAACTAGAGGGTGAATTAATTATATGTAGCTTTATAGCAATAAATCAATGAGCTTGAATAGAAGAATTGGTTGTATGGGAGCATTTTGATTTGTGGAGCCTGATACTTGAAATTAATTTTGTCAGATGCAGGTTTCCATTCAGCTTAATATATGACTTTCCCATCTCCCGTGTTCTTGAGACATGGCTGAAATAAGATTAAATTCTTCATGTTCGTATACTCGCAGTAACTTTCTACTCCTGCATTACATACAGCAGTGGAGGAGGGTAGGGTGAAATAATAAGGATTTCCTGTCTTCCCAGCAGCAGCCTGCTTGCTGATGGGCTGCACTGCTTTTCAGTGCTTCAGCTTCTCCAGCTACAAAATGACTCTATGCTTAGCAAACTGACATAATGGTATAAGCTTGGCTCATAAAAGTAGTACATGAAGGTTAAATGTAGCTCATTAGTAGAACTTGTGCCATTCTGTAGCAGGGAAATTGTGAAGAGCGTGAGAGAGAGAATGGGATGGTCATGTTAATGGGACAGCTTCTTAAGCCGGCTTACTGTAATATACCTAAAAGAAGTCTATCTGCTTGGAACTTGAATTATATTTTATTTTTAAAAGGAAAAAAGCAGGAGAAGCCAGACTGAGTTCAGCATGCAGCACCCAGCTGTAGGCCCATGTCCTGTGAGCAGGCCCTGTGAGCAGCCCTGGGCAGGCTTGGCACTGAAATATACTTAAACACAGAGCAAAGCAACCCTAGTTCTTGCCCAGGGGGAGACGTGGAATTTGTTTCTATCTGTGGTCCCCTGTTGTGGATTAATAGAAGCACCTTTCAGGGAGTTTGGACTTGGGAAGTGTTCTGAGTAAGAATTACTGAGGAGAAGCAAGCACCACAATCTGATATGGAGGCCTTCCATGGGAATGCATATTTATTTTTGAAAAGCTGAACATGCAAAGAGTACTGAGAGAAAAATATTCCAGAGTGAGTGCAAAACAGAGGGAGTACACAGGAACATTTATTTTAAGGACAATTATCCAGGAAAAAAATACTTAGGGTATAGGAGACTGGGCTCAAATTTGTGGAATTACTTTTAATTGCTTTTGTAAGCAATAATGTAATGCAAAAAGCTTTTGTAATGCTAGTAAACATTTGAAAACCTTAGTCAGTCTAGGGGGAATAGAGATTTCTGTGTGTGGCTGCTTTTACTTATATTACATAATGTACAAACCCATTTGTTCCCTGAATAGAAGTTTAGAATTAAAACTAAGAATGTGGCTGGGAGATTTTTATGAGGAAAAATATATATGGATGCATTGGTTTTGTGAATATGAGGGTTTTTTTAAGTTTCTTTATTATAGCTGAATTTCTGTTTGGGGTTTACAGTGCAGTGTACACAATGCAGTTCTGATATTAAAAAAAACCCCAAAACTCCATCTGAAGAAATCTCAGGATTTATATTACATGCCTGCATTGTATTAACCCTGACTTTGACTGAAAGTCAGAAAAATCAGAAATATAAAAGAAGCTGGTGATATATTGGTAAATTAGCAAAAGCACATTTAATCTGATGGTGAAAGATGACAAATCTTGTTCTGCCTTCTTCAAATATATCCTCTATGCAATCATTCTAAACGTTCAATTTATTTTTTGTAAACCCTGCACTAGGAAATAGATGCATAGAATAGGAATGTGTCACCAGGGCCAGTGAATCCAGTCCTGTACGAGTTTATAATCGATATTTAGTCTGTAGAAGTCTAGGGAACAATCCTGCCTCAAGCCTGTATGCCTAAATAGCACCCTACACAAACTGTGCATCCAGAGTGGACAAAAACTCTGTAACCCTCCCCACACCTAAGAGTTCTACAGTGTGAAGGAAATACAAACAATACCACCCATGGTTACAGTTCCTTCTTCACAATTTAAAAGAAGGCTGACCACTTGATTTTTTTACAAGAACTCTTAAAAAGGTTCTCATTTCTTCCTGACTACCCTTTAAAATCTTTAAAAATGTTTCTTTAGTGACGTCTTTTTGCTCCCATGACAACGTTCTTGGAATGAGTTGCTTGCAACACACTCTCTACAACCTTCCCACATCTTTAGGGGTTAGAACACCTTTTGGCTGGCCTTTTCCCACACTTATTAGATCTAGTTTATCCAGTCTCGTACATTCAGTGTGAGTTTTGTATTTCATTCACTCTGCATGTTCGTGGATGTTGCATCTATAGCTCAAATGTTTACTTCACAGCTCCCATGGCCTCTCTTTTTCCTCATCTTTAATGCTGTGCAACACACGACTAGCTCTGGGCTCTGCTGGATGGATACATCTGGCACCTCTGGCCAGCGAAAAGGGAGAGAGCTGTGGTGCTTCATGCCAGCAGCTATGGGTGAATAGTCTCCCTGATCCCTAGGAAAAGAGCACCCTCTTCTGCTACACAGTTCTTTGCCTTGCCTACCAACAGCATGACCCCAAACACATATTTATTCCAGATGCATCATTCGGGGTGTGGAGGAGTATGCCAGGAGGAAAGGAGATCTAAACATCTACAGATCCCCATGAACCATCTCATTTGGGGTAATTTGGATTATGTAACTGCTGGGTAATTACCCTTCAACTGCTGAGGGAGGTGTTTTACATGTCTGCAGAGGTGTGCATACTGGAAATCTGTTTCACAGAACTGCCTTTTGCAAACAGATGTTACTCTAATATAATCTTCTTTTTCTTTTACTGTCACATTGGGTTGACTGTTATTTCTTGAGGGAGTACCTGGTGTTTGGACACAAAGGTGATTTATTTATTATTTACTTACTTTCCAGTGAGCTTGTTAGTTTGTGTGAATATGATGCATGTGTGTATCCCTTCTGCACTTTACCAGAGGACATGGCATTGGAAAGAGCCAGAAACATTTGTCTTCTTTTTGAAGACAAAATGTGATCGAGAGGTCAGCACTGGAAAAATAAATTCCCTTCATTAGACTTATTTCATGGTGTCTACATGTCACTTCTGGAGTCGGTATTAATTAGTGGATATTGCTCTGTGCATTTTAATATCTGGGTGAATGTTTTGCTATGTGGAACTTGTAGAAATCATAAAACCTAATGATGCTAAATAAAAAAAGCCCCAACTGCCAACAACCTCATTACATACCATGCCAATTGAATGAACAAATGTGTGCAGAGAATAAACAGGCAGGATGGATGCCTAGGAAAGCACTGGCATTCAGGACAAAGCAAAATGCAATTCAGACACAGAAAATTGCTGAAGCTCTTGGAACTTATTTTAAAAATACAAAGCCAAGAAAATATGTAGTTAAAAGGTAAAAATCAGGCTTGCTGAGGTTCAGCACAAGTCAATAACTAAGCAGCACCACACAGCCACTCAGTTACCCCTGCCAACGGTATGGGGAAGAGAATGGGATAAAACTTGTGGGTTGAGATAAAGGCGGTTTAATATGATAACAAAGGAAGAGAATAATAATAACAGGAAACAATAATTGTATATATTTAATATATGTATATGTATAAATATATATAAAAAACCACAAATAATTGCTCAGCACATGTGGAAGGGAAAAAAACTTCAACCCGACGTCCAGTCTGTTTCCAAGCAGTGATTCCACCTCCCAGCTACCTTCCCCAGTTATATATGGAGCATGACACTGTATGACAGGGAATATCCCTTTGGCCAGCCTGGGCCAGCTGTTCTGGCTGTGATGTCCCAGCTTCTTGTGCACCTGGCAGGGTGTGAGGAGCTGGAAAGTCCTAGACTTAATGTGGTCACTACAACTACCTGATGACAACTGAAAACATCAGTGTGTAATCAACATTATCTTCATACTAAATCCAAACCACAACACTGTACTAAATACTCAAAATAAAACTATCTCAGTTAAAACCAGGACAAGGCTAAAAGCACCAGGTATTTCTGAAGGAGAGCACTCTACCTCTATGCTAACATAAAACACAAGTGGGTTAATCCGAGAATCTGTATTTTCTTTGTATGAACAGAGCAGTGACACTTTGAATGGAGCCAGTGGGTCTCACTGAAGGATATTGCTCTTCACATTCTGAAATAGGGCTGGTCCTTAGCAATGTTGTTGACATCTCTGGCATCTGCGTTGTTGCTATGTTGAGTTATTATGGGAAATCAACCTGAAGACCTATAGCAGCATGAATCTGAAGTAAAGCTCAGTTTCTTTTCTAATACTCTCATTTTCTCCAATAATTCCTCTCGTGTTTTGGTTTTGGGGTTTTTTTTGAAGGTTTTTTCCTCCTTTTCCTGAGTCCAGTGCTGTAAGCCCCAACTCTCACCAGGAGAACTGGGACAGAGACAAACTTCAGTGTGATTTGGGGGAGGACTGGAACTAGTTTTGTTATTGATTCGATATGGTTCAGATCAGAAATGATTGGGAGGAGGTTAGCAATGTCTGCAAAGCAGTGCATTAGGAAGACTGTATGTCATCCCTGTTCAGAAGAGTTTGAGTGGCTGGCTACAGGGTCTGGTTTTGGTTACATAAACAAAAGGAAAAGTTTTCTATGGCTGTGAACTCATGCACAGACATTTTTTCTCTCCTATTTGTTGTTTTGCTGTTTTGCTGCCTCCTTTAAAGGCAGAATATTTTATAATTTCCTGTTACTTTAATATACAGTATCATCTCTCATGGGGATACCTGATGAAATTGAGATACCTGATGAAATTGGGATGCCTGATGAGATCGGGATATCTCTCATAGTATACCTGACCAGATATTCAGATTTAGTATATTGGTCTTACAGGCACACCCTAATAGGTGTGGAAACTGAACTGTTCCTGAGGGAGAGGTATTTCTCAAACACCTAAGGAACCCATTGTCTTCTAGAAGGATTTATTTACCACTACCTCTATAACTTGTTATGTGATCTTGGGTGATTTCTTCAGCTTTTTTGCCCTACACTTTCCTTTTGTAAAATTAGCATGGCTAATTTGTCTCCTAGGAGGTGGATGAGCAAATACCAGTGCTGCTGCTGGGAGTCTTCTGGAATTAATTGTGCTTCATATTGTGATGCTATACAGTTTTTCTTTATTTTTTTACTGCCTTTATCAGTTAGGATTCTCTCTTACCACATAAATACTTAATAAAATGGATCTCCAGCTACGATCCCTAGAGATTAGTCTAATACAGATAACAAAACATATTAATGCATTGCAAGGGAAGGACAGTCAAAAGTCCTTCCTTCTGTGTTTGTTAATGATGTGATCAGTCTATTAAACTTACCCATGCACACACCTAAACTTCTGCTCTCAGTGAGTCTGCTGCTTTCCCATACAGTCAACTGGAGTTTTGTCATGGACTCTGGCACAGCTGGAACAAGGTCTGTCTGGTCATGGGGAGAGGCACATGTGGCACCAGCAGCCCTCTGATGAAGGTCTGTTCCTGTAAGCCCTTGGGGGCAGCTCTTCTGTCTGGTGATCCTCTCTCATCCTTCCTTTTATTTTGTGTCAGTCCCAGGGGAAAGGTTTCTTCACAAGCCCTTTGCTCATAGAAGATGCCTCAGATGCCAACCCATAACGCTTACACAAAGAGGAGATTTGTTGATGTGAAATCCATGCAAAATTCAGCAGGCATTCTAAAATATTGAACAAATCTACGTGAGAGAGACAGGCATGTAGAATTTCCATCTGGTTCTCAAATCCTTCATCCTCCTTCTGTGCTCTTGGCTTACCTTATTTCAGGGTAATGGAATAGACTATGTACATTTTTCCCCAACGTTGGACATTTTTAAGATTCAGCTGGAATTCAGGGTTCTGGGCCATTTTGTCTGGAGGGTGATTTTCTCTTGATGGAGCTTTTGTCAAGAAAGGTTGGACCAGATGATCCTTGAGGTCCCTTCCAACCTGGTATATTATGATTCTATGATATTTTTGGATCTTACTTTGGAAGAATTGCTAATGATGCTTGAATTTAATTAGCATAGGACTTAGTACTGGCTTAATAAAAATTAAATTACAAGTGATTCATTATTCCTTGGAAAATATTAAAATTTATTATCAGTGTCTCTGAAATTAATTAGTTTAAAACTGATACTTTTCAGAATTAAGCTGGGAAAGTGGTTTGTTTATTTTTAGGGTGTAATTATGTTGAGTAGAGTTTTTACTGGAATTCAACTGTCTCAATTCAGAGCCATATTTCCATTTTATACCGTTATATATTCGTTTAGAACCATACTCTAAAGGAAACCCTGCATACTTTCCTGGAATCCAATGAATGCCTGTGAAATAAGAATTATGTTTCCAGAATGGTTGCAAATAAGAAGGTAAATGGGAGATCAAATTGATTTTTATAATGGAAAAATGGAATATGACTTTATAATGAAAAAATGGAATGATGATGATAATTCATTCTAAGACACACAGAAATTAATTCCTGCTGTAACAGTAGGAATTACAACAATCTTGTTTTGTTGGGAAGAACTGAAAGGATTAATTTATTCTTATAGAAATATTGTAAAACTTTCAACCTGAGAGCCCTTACCTAGATTTCTGCTGTGTGACTGCTACCTGGCTATATCTTCTTGGAGCCCTATGTTGGTTCTGACTGTGTCCAGAGCCACTATTATCTTTGTAATATGAAAAGCTGACATGAATTTTGAAAGTATATTTGAAATCTTTCCTCAAATGTTTATCTTCCATCTCCCATCTGTGTCTTCCTTTCATTTTTAAAACTAGAGATGTTGAATTAGTGCCATATGATTCCTTTATCTTCCACATTATTGTCCCTTTTTCCTACATTTTGCTAGTGGAAACCAACAACTGCATGGTTTCATTTTCATTTATTCTTTTTTTCTTTCTCAGTGATGTTTCAAGACTTCAACCTCCGAAGAGCAGTACTGTCAAAAGGGGGTATAGAGAAGTGATAAGAAAGTAACAAAAGAAAGTCTGAATGATATTTAATCTGTTGTATTCAAGTGCAAATAGGAGTGCAGGAAAAATGTGGGAAGGGGAGGAAGGATAAAAATAATGAAATTCTGACAAAGCACATTTTATTAGTTTTTGGTGGACAGGAAATTTTATCTTTGGAGAATATGAGAAAGATTGGGGAATTTTTAACGTATTTTGTCTCTTCTCCCCTCCCCTGATAATTTTGGACTCGATGTTATGTTTTGGCCTTTTCAGAGGCTCAACAAAAGAGAGAACAGGGCCCCAAGGGCTCAGTTTCTACTCTTGCTTAGTATATAGGAGCTGCTGCTCTACTTGGAAACATAGCTTTCCTGTTAAATAATCAAATCTCATGGACAGGGGAGAACATACATGAAGTTTTAACCCATGGGGAGCAACAGGTTGTTATAGAGAGAATTTCTATGTTTATTTTGAGGTCCTGTCATCTTTGCTGTTGGATGGGATAATAGGCTTTGACAGCACTTTACCGTTAGAAACAACCACTTCCCTGTAGCCATAGATAGCAAAAACATGACTATCAATGCCAGCAGGTTCCTGGGCACACTGTCTTCCTGACATTATTCATTAAATACAACATATTTTCTCACAATTGGTCAATTACTGCTGTTAACAAATGGTTTATTAGCACATTAACCTGCATTAATAAAGAGTCTTGTCTGTTAACTGCTAGAGGTAAGCAATTTCTCAAGCATTATATATTTCAGTAATCATTTTATGGAATGACATGTACACTTTTCCCTACTGAAAGAATGAGGAGGATTTTCAGAGACCTAACTGTGAGAAGTATCTGGCAATACTTGTAGCAGTCCCATACCTGTGGCATTTATTCTTGTTTTAAAGTTCTCTCTTGCTCACAAGGCCTTTTAATGTATTGTGACCTCTTGAAAATGCTGGAGAAAGATCTGTTTGGAGAAAAAAATCTGTTGTTACTAGGCTGATGAAAAAGATTGATCTGAGAGCTCTAGAAACTGATGTCTGTTTCCTGAAGTGTACAGATACTCAAGTATCTGAACACTACATGACACAATGAAAATAGGAACTATGAGTGTGGCACAGGGTGTATAAATGAAAACTCAAAGCCAGCTAAAGGCTCATGATTGATTTTGCAGAGGAGGGAAGTAATGTGTATGCAACCTCCTCAGGACTCCAGAAAGAAAATTCAAATCCATTCCTCCCTAGTTGGTGAAATAAGTAACAGTAATATAGCAGGAGGAGACAATCTGTAGCATTTGTTTTAATATTTCCCATCTCTCCAAAGAATTTTTTGAGTCTGTTGAAGAGTCAAGATACTATGCAGATAGTTCAGAATGTAGAATTCTCACTAATCATTACCTAGATGAAGATGATGAACAGTCATTGTGAGGCCAAGGACAGTGGTCTGTGATTTCCTCCATCCGACTGCACTGTGCAATTTGGATTGCTTGAGTGCTATGGTGAGGTTTTTGCCTTCTGGTTGCACTGGGAGAAGGGAAGGAGTCCCTATATTTTACCTCCATTTTGCACATTTGTGTTCTCCTAGCACAGAATAGATTGTAGGCTGGGAATTTTAAGAGTGCCCAAATGACTTTAAATAACAAGCTCAAGGATTCAGCCTCCTTAATCATTCAGATGCCTGTAACCCCTCCAGAGGTATCCCCATGCTATTCCATAGGTAACAGTTTACATTAATATATCCTGAAGTGCAGTATTTTTCTTCTGCCTTTTCAGGTTGCTCTGGATGGTACTTAGCAACTCTTCCTCCCTAGCCTAGACCACTTGCCTTGTTAAACTTAATCTCAATAAAATAAAAATTCTACCTCATTAATACTAAAGCCTGACCTTTCTGCTAATCACCAGTCTTATCAAAGGGTTAAGTGTCATGCTATTTTACTTTTATAGCTGCCTATAGTTTTTCTTGTTGGACTCATTAGCACCGACTGCCTTTGAAAATGCCTTTCAATTAATATAATTTTCACATATGTCTTCACCCTCCAATTATGATGGAAAAGAACTTGATCAGGAAAAATTGATGTGTGATGGGAATTGTGGATTTGTGAACCACCAAATAGCCAAGCTTATTTCCCAGTAAAGGGTATTTGCATTACCTTTCAGTCTAATTAAATTAATTGTTCAACTAGGTAAAAATTTTACAGAGTTTAATGATGTTGTTAACTGGTGTTTCTGCTGTATGTAGTAGGTGTGGAATATGAAAACACATGGGTGATCTTTCAAGTTGTAAGCCACAGCTGCAACTGATGCTGGATTAAATTGCTTAGAAGGTGAGATGACAATGGAAAATCATTTAACTTTTGAAAGAATTTTCAGGGACGTCAGGACTTTGATTTTTCACATTTCTGGACCTTGAATATTCTGCCACCAACACATAGTTCTAAGCACCCTCAGTACAGTGAAGTTGTGGGTGGTATTCTGTCAGAAGGAATTTCATCTAGCGTAGCTGTTGTACCTGTTGACCCTGTAGTCTTTTTGTTAAGCTGAGTACCATATTATCTGATAAACTAATTTTCCAGCTAGCTTCTTTGTGATCAACACTCAGAAATGGAGAATTCTCCTGTCTTGCTTCCTCTTCACTGATCAGATTCCTGTAAGAGTCCTTAGGCATCCTGTGTGGTTTTTAGCATATAACTTGAACAGTAGAGGTGTTGAATTTGCATCCACTCCTAATGCACAGGGTCTGTTAAACACTCTGCTGTGCTACTGTTTTCGTGCATCAGCACAGATACCATGTTGTAAAGACTTTAGAGATGACTCAACAGGGATATGATTTATGTTTGAACTAAATAGATAGCTCTTTAATGGATGATTCCCAAATGGGATGAGAAATGACATCCTTTAAGTAGCTATTGAGCCCTAAGTCATCAGAGTGGTTTAGTGAAGTATCATCAAATTGAATGCAGTAGAAGGAACCATGTATATTCGTGCACCTGTGATGGCCTGAAACCCTCTCTGTGTGACTTTCTTCCAAAGAATTTCTACATTCCTCTGCATACTTACCTTGAATGTTTATACATCCCTATTTTTTTCCTTGCTGACAGAGAAGGCCAATTTATGTTGAAAAAAACATTCATGAGAAATGACAATAGGCAGTTAACAGCATTGTGAAGCACTCAGGTGTCCCATTGCCTTTCTGTGCAGCAGCTCAGCTGCGATAGGATGGAGGAAATGAGAGAACAGCATTAGGTCAGTAGGTAAAAGGAGGTAGTCATGTAGGAAAAGGTAATGTAAGAGCTGCCTAGATCCAGATATTTTGGGAATCCTGATGTACTACAGTAAATGAAGATTCTCAGTATCATGAGGCCTCACAGAAATTCATCACATAAAAAAAGTACTGTAAAAATCATACTATTTTTCATCTTGTGGAAAGCCTTAGGGATTTGAGACCTCTAGAAACTGAAGGTTTAAGAAAAGCATATAATATCAGTATATGCATCATATAGAAATAAGAGAGTAAAAGTGCAAAGTACAGAACAACTTTTCTTCCAACTGCATTACCAGCCACAGATCAGAACACAGATGATTTAAAACATCTTTTGGAGGGGAATACTTCTCTTTTTGGGTTCTCTGGCACAGTTGTGCCTTTCGGGATTTGGGTTTCTAGCAAGACTGTGATGTTCTTGAAACTCTTCCGGGCAATCTCTTGTCTCATAGGAAAATAAAAGTTAAGATAAACTTTACAATGGTTTAGGAAAAAAAAAGTTTTACTCTTTCTGCTTTGTGGATTTTTTGACTCTAAGACAGAGCAGGGAATCCTTTCCAATGTCACATCCTCATCAGGGAAAATCTTGACACATAGTAGTCTTTGATCACTTCTGAATGAGACTCAGTATAACTTAAAGCACATATCCTCTAAATTTTATCTGCTATTGTAAATGAGATCAACACATTGAATGGGGAGGAAATGAAGAGGCAAAGCTGTCAGTTTATCTGGCCAGGGCATCAGGGATCAAAGACTGGGGCGCAGCTTCCAGAAAATTGCTTTGACATCGTCTCACCTCTCTGAGTCAGTACACAGCCCAGTGGAAAAGTAGCACAAACAGACGTCAGTGCTATATTAGATCTACGGATGGCAGCTGCTGAGAGAAACTAATCCCAACTAAGGCACCTCTTGGAGGCACTTGTGATACTGCCTGGACTTTTGTGCTTTCTGCATTTAATCAGTAACTTTTTTTTTCTTGACGATTGCAGTCTCCATTCCTCTGATGCAGATTACATCATCTCCTGAACATGCTGGGTTCCAGTAGACCTCAGTGCTAAATTGAATGTGCTTAATACCACTTACTAAAGGGAGAAAGAGCTCCAGTGTCATTGGCTGAGGTTATTTATCCCATGCCTACTTGGCTCAAAGGAGATACAGGACAGAGCTCTGCAGGTCACGTTGCCTCAGTGCTGAGGAACCTTATTTCCAAAGAGCTTTTTTAATAGAACTGGTTGGAGAGCTACAGTGTTTCCCCTGCCACAGACAATAACTAATAACAATAACTCATGCAGAGCAGCTTTAACAGAAAAGGATTTGTAGTAATCCAGGTGTAGTGGTTTTCTTTCGCAAGGAATAATGAGCAAGAATTCAGTGTGACTGTTTATAATAGCCACCAGAAGGACTTCTCTGGCCATTATGGCAGTTTAGGGTGTAAGTCAGTATGGTTAATGTTCCAGAAAACAGATAATAAAGATTTCAGGTGCGCTGTCACCAGATCATTTGAGTTAGCAGATGATCATCAGTCTCAATTTCACTGTATTGTCAGTGTTCTGCAGTCTTAAGTCTTTTGCCAGGAGGGACCAGGACTGCTCAGCCAGGGAGCTTTTGCTGCAACAGTAACCTTCCATTGTAAATCACAGCATGCTTGTGTGGTTGTGCTGCGGATGGGGTTCATTTCCTTCCTAATAGCTGGTATGATGCTGTGTTTTGGATTTAGAATGATGTTGATAACACACTTTTAGTCAAGGATTTTTTCAGCTTCTC
Organism: Laterallus jamaicensis coturniculus; assembly: GCA_022605575.1. Classification (NCBI taxonomy): domain Eukaryota; kingdom Metazoa; phylum Chordata; class Aves; order Gruiformes; family Rallidae; genus Laterallus; species Laterallus jamaicensis. The sequence goes on along the minus strand of JAKCOX010000033.1, from coordinate 5,215,728 downwards.
ATGGGGGTGTGTACACGTGTGTGTACACAGGCAGGACAGCTGACCTAACCTGACCAAAGGGATATTCCATATCATATGACATCTTATTCAGCATATAAACTCAGGAGAAGCTAGCTGGTGGGGCTGCCACTATTCAGGGACAGGCTGGGCGTCATTTGGTTGGTGGTAATTGTTTTCATTTGCACCACTTGTTTTTCTCAGGTTTTATTTCCTGCTTTTTTTTTGTTATTCTCCTTTTAGTTAAAATGCATTGTTGTTATTACTACGATTATTTTATTTTATTTCAATTATTAAACTCTTATTATCTCAACCCATGAGTTTTCTCACTTTCACTCTTCTGATTCTCTTCCCCATCCCACCAGTGGAGGGGGGACGGATCAAGTGGCTGCGTGGTGCTTTGTTGTTGGCTCAGTTAAACCATGACACTGGTCTTTTGAGAATGCATGACTTTATGTTCTGACATACACTGACATTTCATGTTTCTGTGGTGTTTGATCGTGACATCTGTCCTACCTTGGGTTCTGAACACAGCAAATGTGGCATGGATTCATTTAATCCTTTCCCTACTTACATTCAAGAGTATGTTGTAGTAAGAGAAACGCTGTATCTCCAGCATATCTGCAATTGTTTTCTTTATAGACTGATTTATGTACAACAGCTAGTTGTTAACCCTTTATATACATTTACATATATTTTAATTACATTTAAGGGGTGATGGACAAAAGGTTGGTTGTAGTAATAGGACTGGGATGAGCAGTCACTGCATCAGGCCCAGGCTAGACGTGAGAGAGCAGCTACCTAGACGACGGTATGTAAATTGGCGAGCTGGGGAGAGGTCAGCAAGGTGTAGTGAGGTAGTAGTGTGGTACACACAGACAAAGGCAAAGGGCAGGTGCCTTGGTCTTGAAGTCCTGTCACAAGATGCTTGTCATATATTAGTTTAATCTTAAGCCTAGACATTTTTTCTGGTACTCCTACTGATTTCTGATTGTTCCAGAATCTCTCTGCTTTAAACCTTAGAATGTCTGTATTTGTTGCTGGCTTGCACATATTTTTTGTTAGTTTTCTTTTCTTTCTTTTTTTTTTAAAAATACTTAATTTTCCTCCTGTTTATATGCACAGAGAGTATCAGCTTGCACTTTACTTGAATAAACAAACAGTTGCCATTTCTTAAAATAACCGTTCCTTTCCTTTCAGGAACACTCTTTGTTCCAATTTATTTTTTTCTTGAAAGAATGACATTAGAATCACATTATTCCTCTGTTGCCTTGTACAATGCGATTGCACAATACTATTTGCTTTCACTGGAAGTACTTACCTTGTACACATCCCAAAACTGAGTTTGTCAGGCTCAGAGTCACGTTTCTTGATATTTACAGTGATGAGTTAATACTCCCAGAGGTTTGTTTCTCGGTGATGATTCTCCATTTAATAGCAGAAGTCTAGTTCTGGGACGGAGCCTAGATGCACAGCTCTGTGCTGTGAAACACTGCTTTTTCCAATGCCTTTGGAATTTAACAGCAGGTTTTCCTAATTTAAAAAATAACCCCCCCTTTTGTTTATGTTGGCGATGCTTCTCCATTGTTTTTTGTGACCAGAAAATACTGTTGACATGTAATAATAATAATAAATAATAATAAATATATAAACCAGTTGATGAAGAACATAATTTCTCTTCACTTGAAGTCGATGCTGTACAAAGCCCCCCAGCTGCCACACAAGACCCCCCAAACTGCCCAGCCTCTGAGCCCACACATGCAAGTGAAGGAAAATAAGGAATTCATTCACCACTTCCCATCAGCAGGCAAGTGTTCAGCCATCACCCTGAAGGTGATGGAGCGAAAGACCCCTGACTGCTGCACCAGGACCCCAACCCACCCCCAGGTATAAACAGAACATGACATTGTATAGTATGGAATATCCCTTTGGCCAGTTTTGGGTCAGTGTTCTGGCTGTGCTCCCTCCCAGCCTCTTGGACATCCCCACCTTCTCACTAGCAGGGCAGTATGAGAAGTTGAATAGTCCTTCACTGCTTGGCAACAACTAAAATAGCAGTGTGTTATCAGCACTGCTCTCATCCCAAACACAGCATTATACCAGCTGCTAGAAAGAATATTAACTCTATCCCCAGTGAAGCCAGGACAGTATTACATAAGACTCCTGTAGAATTGTAGTCACCAACATGACTTTATGCTAACTAGTTCATAGTATCTTCTTCATGCTAAATAGTGATTTCTCATCTAAGAGTACATTGAATGCTTTCCTTAAGTCTGATTGATCAGATCTACCCTAATTTACCTAAAAAACCCAATTGCCCTATCAAAAAAAATCATGATATCCTTCAGTGTGTTTTAGATTTACTGATATTTATGCCTTAATATTTTTACTGATTTGGATCAGACCTTGTAGTTGCCAATATCCCTTTTTCTCATACCACGTTTCTGATTCCTCACCTGCCTGCTTTATCTCTGAGCTGAATTTATTAATCCATAGCACTTTCTGTTGCTTTAGTGCTGTCTCCATCTCTTCTGAAGAGCCCATCCTATTCAGTGCAATACACAGTCATGCATTCCATGTTCTTTTATCTTAATGTTTGGAATCATCCAGTTTCATGTCCTACACCGGGGTTTGCAGTTCTTCCTTCAAGTTGTTGCCCTTGCTTTCTGCAATAAATGCAAGGGCTGTTTGTCTCTGGCCTGCTTCTGTGTTTTGTATTGTCATACACTGATCGTATCACCCACCTAGCTACTGCTCCCATCTGACATTCTTCTGGCCCTCGCTCATCTCTGTGCAAAAATCCATTGAGCTAATTAAGGACCTAGACCATCATCTGCTCCTCAGTAAAGCCTTTATTCTCTGCATGGCCAGTTAAAATGAATATACTTGTCAGAAAATGTCTCACCCTTGATGTTTAAAAGTTTCTGAAGCAGATCAGTTTTTCTGATTCCTTCGTGGCTAGTTTCTGTCCTGAAGCTTCACAGTCTGTTGGTTCATGTGTCGGGCTCAGAAGCCCACCCAGTCCATCTGATACTCAGCTGACTACGTATCTACTCCTGGAATGCAGGATGGCTGGCAAAACACCCTGTCTTTGGCTCAGAAAATGCAAGACAATTCTCAGGAAGGTTATATTGATAATAATGGGAAAAGTTGTGGAGAGCAAAGGGAGTAAGAATGTTGCGAGTGCACAGAAGACAGAAACAGTACTGAGTAATTTTTTGATGTTTGATATACTGCATTTCTCTGCAGAAAGCCCTTGGGCTTTGCAAGCAAAGAAGAAAATTCTCCCCTTAATTGTTTTTCTCCACTCATTTCAGTGAGAGAGCAGTGATGGAATAAAGTCTTAAAACCCCTTCACCTGAAGTGCAGCCAGGCAGCAGGCTGCTCCACACGTGAGCTGTTCAGCACTCTGCATGTGAACAAACCTGCTCTTACACCTCCTATTTCAGTAGGATCAAAGGAGAAGTTATATGAATGTCCCCTCAGTTCTTGGCATTGCTGTTTGTTTTTTGGGGTTTTGTTTTCTTTTCTTTTTTTTTTAATCTGAGATTGTAAGGACCAGAATTGCAGTGATTTGAACTCTGTTACCTGCTTAAAAAATAAGAAGGCTGACAATACAATATAGTGACTAGAATGTTAAAGAAAGTGTGATGGGAAAGGACCCTTTTCTCTCAATGACTAAGTAACCCTACTTGTCTCCATGGGAACTGCAGGTCAGCTCCACGGTCTATGGATGCTGCTGTGTGTTTCTCTGCTGCTAGTTGTTATTCCCTACTGTTATTTAGAACAGAAAGGACAAAAGTTGATAGTCTCCCTCACTCTTAGCAAGCTTTATTCACTGGAAAATCTTGTGCTTGAGTGTGAGTAACCCTGTAAAACCTGAATTGTACATCCAATTGCCTTCAAACTTTTTTTTTTTCATCTCATCCTGTGTTAGTCCCTCAAAACACCATCTATAATCACCTGAGTTTCCCACAGCTCTTTTCAGTTGGTGCTGTTGGGTCAGAATGAGGGCAAACTTTTGAGCTGTATGTAAAGACTCATATCTCTATGATGTTACAGGGACTTGGTTAACAGGTTGCACTCTTCTTGTAGCTTATTCCTCTTTTGCGAGGAGAAAAATGGGTCCAGACACTATATTCCTAAACTATTTCATTTACAGTGTTTACAGTCTTGGACAGAGACCTAAATGACTAAAGTGGCAACGTACTGAAGCAACAGCAAAATGTACAATTCCCTTGTGCCAGAAAGCAGCTGTGTTTAAAAGCTGCCAGCCAGCAAATCCTCTTTGCTTTCTGCAAAACTCTGTATTGCCATCAATTTATTCTGCCCCAGACCACTCAAATTAAGGTCACTCTGTCATTCTGTTGCCATGTCAGTTTTGCATCCTCAAATGAAAGCCAGCATTGAATGTGGATGTGTCCAGATAACGAGAGACTGCACCATCATTTATTACATGTGAAATACATCCTTTGCTTCTGTGCAAATGGGTTGCATTAGCATTGGAGAGATGATAGTAGGCACCCTGAAAAAGTTATTTTGCTCCAATTAATTATCCTGAACTTCTCCTGATTCACTTACAGCCTTTCAATTCTGATAAAGCTATTAGTTTCATTGCTTTGCCACTTCTAGCACAACAAGACATTCCAGGTCATGACTTGGACCCATGAGCATATGAGGATTGCCCAGCAATTCCTTTTTGATCAGATAAACCCTGAAGGGTTCAAATGTGTATCCAAGTGCATCCAAAAATCTTTGGAGGAGAAATCTCATTAGAACAGACTTTCCTTTAAGCTTTTTGTCATCCCTGACTGGCTTTGAAATAGAGCAGAAATAGCTTCATTCATGGCTTTGTTTTCAAAGTTGGTTTTTTTTTTTTCCCCCCAATATTTCCATTTGTAGCTCTGAGTGAAACTGGATAGGAGAATAATATGAAATTTCATGAGAAAAGAACCTAATTTTCCAGAGACAATCAAGCAGCAGAGCTAGTCCGGGCAGTGGTCAAAATGTAATGCTGGTGTTTAATAGTTACCTGACCTGACCCATCCTCTTGCTTGTCCTGTTGTCATGGAGTTTGTAAGTGATGATTAGACAGTGAAGAACTTGTTTTAATAGCAGAGTAATGTCCAGTTTCTAAATTCATTCACCAAATGTATTTTTAATAAAAAAGATTTAATATTGTTCTGGCTTTGTTATTTAGCTATTTTACTTTAATTGATTAGCTATAAATTGTTGGATGATGCTCTTCAATTCCTTCAGCGCTTTGAATAGTCTGAACGTTTGCATGAGTAAGCGTAAAATTCCCTCTCTGAACACTAGCAGCAAGTGATGAAAGTCACTGTGCGAAGTCAATGTAGTTACATGAATATGTGTGGAAGTAAAACACAAAATTCAATGAGAAAAACCACAGCAATAGCATTACAGGATGAATTCTATTTCTTACAACTTAACAAGTTCTTGCTTACGCATCCATCCTATTTTTAGTAAAGACTTCAAACAAATGTGTTGCTAAAACGTAAATGAAAGAGACCATGGCTGTTCCTTCTTATGCTATTGTGGTGGGTTGACCCTGGCTGGAGGCCAGGTGCCCACCACAGCTGCTCTATCACTCCTCTCCTCAGCTGGACAGGGGAGAGAAAATATAATGAAAGGCTCACGGGTCAAGATAAGGACAGGGATAGATCACTCACCAATTACTGTCATGGGCATAACAGGCTCAACTTAGAAAAAAAATTAATCTGAATGAAAACAGAATAATGAGAAATAAAACCAAATCTTAGAACACCTCCTCCCACCCCTGCCTTCTTCCAGGCCTCAACTTTACTCACAAACTCTCTACCTGCTCCCCTGCAGCAGTGCGGAAGGATGGGGAATGGAGATTGCAGTCAGTTCATCACATGTTGTCTCTGCTGCTCCTTCCCCTCACACTCTTCCCTGCTCCACTGTGGAGTCCCTCTCATAGGAGACAGTCCTCCATGAACTTCTCCCACATGAGTCCCTCTCTCGGGCTACAGTTCTTCATGAACTGCTCCAGCATGGGTCCCCCACAGGGTCACAAGTACCCCCAGTAAACCTGCTCCAGGATGGGCTCCTCTCTCCATGGCTCCACAGCTCCTGCCAGGAGCTTGCTTCAGGGCAGGCTTCCCATGGGCTCACAACCACCTTCAGATGTCTCCACCTACTGTGGGGTCCTACACAGGCTGCAGGTGGAACCTCTACTCCCCATCGCCTTCCAAGGGCTGCAGGGGGACAATCTGCTTCACCATGGTCTTCATTGATTATGGAGTCTGCAAAGTTTCTTACATCTTCTCACACCTCTCTCTACCTGCAAAAGCCACCACGCTTTTGGGGTTTTTTTCTCCTTTTTTTTTCTTTCTTCTTAGATATGTTATCCAGAGGCACTACCATCATCACTGACTGGCTCAGCTTTGCTCAGCAGTGGCTCCGTCTTTAAGCCAGCCAGTATTGTCTCTGTTGAACCTAGGGGAAGCTTCTAGCAGCTTCTCCCAGAAGCCACTCCTGTAGCAGCCCCTCCCTCCCCCACTACCAAAACCTTGCCATGCAAATCCAAACCAGTCAAAACTTGGTCTTCTGAGCCCTCCAGAGTAATCACGCTTATCTACATCGTTCCTGAGCTTCCATTGGAAACTTGCTGTTTAATATGTTTCACCAGGATCTGAAAAGCTTACTTCAACTTCTGCTATTTATGTTTGCATTTCTTTTTTTTTTTTAACCTCACCAAAAAAATTACATTTGTCATTGCATAGATGTATGGATATAACTTGTTTGCTTGTTAGAATTTTAAGACAAAAATCTTTGGATAGCAGACAAAATTCTTGAGCCAGTTAACAATCTTAAGAAAAAAATCAACATTTTTAGTTGCAGTTCATAAGTCACAACACTTAGCCAGTTCTTTTAATCTCAGGATATTCTCTGAAGCTCTATGAAAATGTAGTCCAAAATGGACTTTAGCTCAGTGTTTTGCAAACTTTCTGGAAATGATTTGAGGAGAGAGTTTGGTCATCTGTGGCTCCAAGCCAGAGATTAGCTCCTTGAAATCTCATGCCCAACAGCAATCCTTCTGCACAGCAAAGAGAGTGCCAAAGCTGAGGCCCAAAGTGCTGCTACACAAATGTTTCCTAATGAAAGCTCCAGCGAAACAGACCCATCTCTGCCATCAGCCTTCTCATTTAGGAGCTGACATAATTCATCCTCCTTCTCATCTGTTGCCCCTCATTATCCAGGTGGCCTGATGTGCCACATTACACCCTCAGTAGATGTATTCCTTTTCAAAAGCACACTCCCCAGATCAGAGCTGTTTCTTTTGATTTGCTTTCTGACTCGCTGACATTTGCAGAGATGCGCCAGTGCATCTGAGCCCAAAAACAAGAAGGTAGAAAACACATGAAGTTCCTTTTGCCTTTCATCTCTTCAGCCTTTGTAGTCAGACGAGATTTCTATTACATTGGCCTTTCTTATCTTCTTCTACCTTCTTTTTTTTTTTTAAATTTTGCTTTCATTTACCCCTATCTTCGTATTAAAGTTGCTCAGCTCTTTCTTCAGTCCTGCCAGCAGAGTTCTTAGCAAGTCTCCACATGCTGTGACTCTCTTATGTAAAACATTCTTTAGCACTTTGTCGCTTGAGTTCCTCTGAACTGTATTCCTGTTACATCAAGATGCACTTGATTGAAGCTGGGGATGCAATTTGAAAACACTGCTGAAAGGAATTATTTTCCTCGAACCCAGGTTTGTTTGAGGGTGTCGTAGTCTCCTTACTCCATCTCAGTTATCTTTTGCCAGTTTATGATACAGAGATGTCTTTCTGTCCCCTGTGTTGTAGTAATGAACTAGCAGGCAGATTATGAATTCCTGCATTTTTCTGCTTTGGACTAAATGTTGGTAAAGTCTGAGGTTATCCTGTACTTGTGGTTTGAGCCTAAAATAAAGCCGTATATTATTACATAAAACTAACAAAGATTACCAGAAGACAAATGCTCTACCAGTCATCTATCTATGCATTAAATATCTGTGTTTGTAGAAGGTCCTGACTTCTGATGCTTCATCTGTCTAGTTTAATCTATGATTAGTATCTGTGTAGGTGTAACCACACCTACATGCAGTTCATGCTTGCAGCATTTGTTTTCAGGAGGATGGGAGACTCAAAAAAGAATAATTTCATTGAGGCAGTTGTGATAACAGTCCTGGTAGATACATTTATGCTTCTCTAAAGTCGAGCCATGGAGGGCAGGCAGCTTGCAAGCTGTGACAGCACTACCTCTCTGGTTTTTGAGCAGAACAAGCAGTTAACTGAGAGCCAGAAAACATCTCCTACCCTGTCAGATACTGTTCTTCCCAATGCTTCATACTCTGTGTAAAACACCTGGGGCAGTTGTAGCATCCTAAAGTCTCCTTTTGCCCACTGTAATCAAAGTTAGAAAATTTGTTATGCAAATTTTAACCTGGCTTTTCTTTCCTCTGCAATAATTCAATCTATAAATGTCATACACCAGGATTTTTGAGCTATAGGAAAGTGTTATTTTTGATAGAATGTCAGTTGAATTTGTTGAGGGCTATGAAATGAGCAACTTACATGCTACATACAGAGAGTTCCCAAGCCTTGATTATGGTTAACTGAATTTTATACTCCACAGCAACTAATTTTCCAGCTTTCAGTGCTTTGTTCTGTATCTTGACTTCGTAAAACCTCCATCGGGAGGTAAAGGAAGTTTTCAGTATATGCTTCAGTAAAGATAAAGTCACGAGAACCAGTGTTTGTTGAGCAGTCCTGAAAGTCATATAGTTTATTTAAAGGTTGTTATTAGTGTGTTAGATTTCAGCTGGACAGACCAATGCTTCTGTGACCAGCTTTGCTCCAGCTTGGACAACAGCCAAACCAGTTGAGAATTTTTTTGTAAGACTGCTGAGTGATCTACTGTATCTAAGTGGGTGTAAGATTTAACCCATCAGTTACTTTGGGCTGCATCATTCACAGATGTGAGCTGACAGTCATGCCTGATTCCTAGTTCTGACCCTTCCTCCTTTGTTCAAGCAGCCATTTGGATTTTGTTTTCCCTGTTCTTGCTCTGTCCCTTCTCTGGTTGGAGTCCTGACTATCAATCCTGTACTTCTGCAAAACAGCCTTTGTGGCCATGTTTGACTACTATTTGTTCCTGAATTTTAACAATGTTATTACCTTGCCTTTCAACTTCATACCTGCTTGATTTTTTTGCAGTATCATCCTGTCTCCCAGCCTGGTGGCTGCAACCTGATTCCAAGCTCTGTGACTCACTCTCTGCTGGATCTCCCCAGCGATTCCCATGATTTAAACATGTTCCTGCACACTTACAGTTCTGAGCTGCAGAGCTCAAACAGCAAAAAGAAATAGACTGTTTAATGTTGTACAGTGATATTTTACTACAGCTTCTGTAAGTACAATTCTCTGATTCTGCCTTTCCTAGAACAGCCAAATTAAGTCTTATTTTTTAAGGCTGAATGACTCAGGAGGCTCAGTTAAAGGGCTTAGGTTTTCAAATCTGTTTAAGGAAGTGTTTTCCTTGCTCAACTAAAACAATTAAGCAGGATTCTTACCTAGCAAAAGGATGCTCAGAAGTGTTGATGACAGAATCTGTCTGGTTCACCGCGGTGGGGAGATTGAGTGGGGAGGGGAAGAATCAACAATTCTGCATACCAGAAAAGCTGGTAAGTGAGAGAGGAGATGAATTTGAAGGTGAAATATTATTCTACAAGGAGAACATACAACTTTCACAGTAAAAGGAAATAATTATAGCTGTCCAGCTAACTTTTCTTTTCTGAGATCTTGATGATATGTTATGGTAGATGAGATGGTATTGCAAGTTGTTTTTCTTGACATGAATAAATGTTTGTCTTTGCCAAGCCAACAATATAACCCTCTTGACTACTGTGACACAAGTCGTTCTCTGAAAGTTATTAGTGGCAGGTAGCTGAGTCATCTTGCTGCTTTATTCATGATACTTGGCAGCAATTATTGGAGGCACAGATTTACTGGGAGAGTCTGGAGAATGACTCTCCTGGTTTGGTTTTGTGTCTGCCTGTTCACTACCTATAATACTTAATGTGATACAAAACTTGGGAAGAATAGAAGGCTCCAGACCTTGAGTTTGGGGTTGTTTACTAAATAATATAATCTTGTGAAGAGATTCTTGGCATTCAGTCCCCAGAGGAGGAGACATGATGCAAGTGTTTAACCTGGATGGAGTTTTTAACCTGGGAACCATTTGAACTTAAAGGAAGTCTTCCAAAGCATTGAACAACTTTTAGTTGTTCCTTGTGATCATTTCAGACTTGCTGGTCTTGAGGTGGCCAGACAAGGGGTGTCTCGGATCTTAACTGGTTTACACTGGTGGAAAGACAATAAGGCATTTAGTGGAGAAATGGATTTATCATGTGTGATCCTACATTGTTCGTTGTCTTTGAAACTCACTGAAGACAAAAGGGATACAGCATCTGAGTATTTCTGGTCCCATTGACACAATGAAGTGTGATAACTTGGAAGGCATGTTGTGTGAAGAAAATAAAGAAATATAAAATAGATGCATAAACTGCAGGGATGACACTTTGAAGGGAAAACAATGCGAATACAACTGAGTGGCTGATTGTATTGACAGTACTTCCATGTAATTACTGAAGCCAGAATAAATTGACTAAAGGCCACATACACTAATTTTGTTCATTTGGCAGCTTCTTCCAGAAGTATTGAAGAATTAATCATGTGCCCAAATTTGACAGAGGGAGACAACCTGGAATGTAAGTTAGAGCATCAGCCACCAAACTCTTATACCAGAAGAGCTCTGTGTTTCAACTTAGAGGCTTATAGGCTTATAGGAGACAGAAGGGTGAAAAAAAATGAAAAATGGGTGTATTCTGTGGCAAGTATTTTTAATCATTCCCGTATTAGAAAAAAGATGGGACTAAGTACAAAATAAGTCTATATTTTGTATAGATTTTTTAAGAGTCCATGATAATATTTCTTGAAAGATAGCCCCATGTTGTCATGAAGAAAACTTAGAATCCATATAATGTTGAAATGGTACAGATTTATTCATGGTTCAAGATGTACAGAATAAAATGTCAATATTTACGGTATTAAGAGAGGTACAAACCAGGTCTCATGTCTGAGGTTTAGGACTAGGGTCTTAGAAAACTATTGTCAGTGTTGCACTTGGAGCCTTCTTTAAAAGAAAAATATACTCCTGAAATGTTTAAATAAAGTTCTGTACTCCTCATAGAGGGTGTCATTAAAAAGAAAGAAATTTCTAGTTCTATTAGAGATGTGGAGAGGTATTAATTGAGATTGCCACTCCCCAGTAATTCAGATTTTTCATTCTGTCTTTTGAACTTAACCTTAAAAATCAGCTTTTGTTAATATAGTTGACTGTTCAGCATGTAGCCTGTTAATTAAACAATGTGCAAAAAAATACTAAGCTGGCTGAACAGAAATGAAGATAAAAAAATTTTAGATGACATTTCAACAATTGTTTCTGACCATCCTTCTATTGAGCTTTGTCTCTTCTGTGTAGAGCAGCATTATGTCCAGTAATGGGAATGCTCCCTCTCATACGATTAGTGCACTGTCTCAGATGTGGAATTTCTCTAATTTAACACAGCTACAGTGACAAGATCCAGATATCCAACAGCAGCCAGAAATACAAGACATCTCATTTCTTATCCCTGTGTAAACAAGAAGTAGCACAGTTCTATACTCTAATGGCAGCAAGGTGTTCAGGTTTGTACTGAACAGAGACCCAGCATGATCCCCTATCAAAGCAATGAAACATCACTTAATAGCTCAGATAGTTTTTTATAGCTTGTAGAATGCAGGGGGACTTTTCACTTCCAGTCTTGGTTCTTTTGCAACTCCCTGCTTGTAATTCACAGGCGTTGCTGTCGGCATCCTTTTTCTTCTGTGCTTCTTACAGATGTTTTTCCTAGTTGTTTACACAGTGTTTGCCAGATCACTGAGAGGTGAGAGCCAGGCTTCCCATAGCAGACTCTGCTTATACTTTCTAATGAGACTTTTTATTAACTCTTATAGTTAACCATGAGCCAGCAAAATGCCCTTGTGGCCAAGAAGGCCAGTGGTATCCTGGGGTGCATTATGAAGAATATGGCCAGCAAGCAGATCCAGGGATGTTATCTTTCCGCTCTACTCTGCCCCGTTGAGGCCACATCTGCAGTGCTGTGTCCAGTTCTGGTCTCCCCAGCTCAAGAAAGATAAGGAATGACTGGAAAGAGTCCAGCTAAGGGCTACAAATATGATGGGTGACTGGAGCATCTCTCATGAGGAAAGGCCGAGAGAGCTGGATCTGTTTAGCCTGGAGAAGAGTGAGAGGGGATCTTGTCAGTGCTTATAAATATCTAAAGGCAAGTGTCAAGAGGATGGGGCCAGACTCTAGTCAGTGGCACCCAGTGAGAGGACAAGGGTCAATGGGCACAAACTGGAACACAGGAAGTTCCATCTTAACATAAGGAAAACCGTCTTTACTGTGAGTGTGACAGAGCACTGGAACAGATTGTCCAGAGGGGCTGTGGAGTCTCCTTCCCTGGAGATACCCAAAACCCACCTGGTCACAGTCCTGGAAAACCTGCTCTAGGTGATCCTTCTTTAGTTGGACTAGATGATCTCCAGAGATCCCTTCTAACTCCTACTGTTCTGCAATTCTGTTCTAACTTGCATAAATATCACTTTGGCATTGTTCAACGATTTTAGAATTGTAGCTCCAAGTATTGTACAAGAAATATATAAACTCTTCAAACTATCACCTCTAAATCATTAAATGAAAGGTTTTATCTTTGCTAGAAACCAGGGCAGGTAATTGAAACTGCTTCTCTAAAGGAACATGATGGAAAAAAGTGAAATTATGGTAGGTTTGAACTGTGTGTCTGCTCTTGTATTGAGATTTCAAGGCCTCTCTGGAAGTCTGGGTGCTTTTGACAATGATTTGGACTGAGACTACCCTGCAGCAAAATGCTCAGAATATCTCAGTATCAGTACACAATTATGGAGTTAACCGCTACTCTTAGTGAAAGCATTTTATTCTGTCAGATTAGAATATTTGCTCTCCCATGATTTAAGTAATCCCTTTTAAAAGTTAAAGGATCAATTAGACCTTTAATGAATTGAAATATCCAAGGCAGAAGTGATTGTTACCCTATTGTGATTAAAGCCTTTTTCAGTTAAGATCTTTCACGACTGATTTTGGATACATTACTCAAGTTTTGGTGTACCAATTTGAGGTACCAAAGATCATCTGAATTCCAGAAGAAAAAATAATTCCTCAACATTTTGTCATTATAAGGCCCATTCCAATGCCTGAAGCTGAGAGGGAAAATAGTTGCATGCATTTAATAGAGAAATCTCCTTGCTATCTCTTAGACAGCAACAGGGCCTTAAAAGTCATAAAAGCACTTTCCTACCAGCTGTTTTATGAAATATGAAAATGTTGATTATTAAAGGAACATATAATTAACTTCAAATGAATCTTTAAATTACATTCAGCTGCAATTAACCTTAACAGAGTTAATCAGCTATGGTTACTTAACATTTATATAATTGTAGGTGCTTCTGCATTAAAATAAACAGTATATTAGTGAAGTAGCTTTTTTTTTTAAAATATACAGTAGAGATCTAAATGATACAGGGTTATATATCTATTGTGATGATAGCTGAGTTAGCAACATGGCATCTTCTTTTTTTGGTACAGAATATATTTTTATAGACCCAATATAATATTAGAGCAACAACGAAATTTCACCACCTGGAGATCATGAATGCTTGTAACACCAGTGTGTACAGCCAGTGCCTGCTAACTCCCCCCACCCCTCCTTCCAAGGTCTTGGGTAAGCAGCTGCTAATAACCAAGCTGAGGTGTACTGAAGACTATAGGAAGAGGCCTTCATGAGAAATAACTTCTTAATAGCAGTTTGGGCATGAAAGAGTAGTGTTAGATAAACCTTCAAACTGGAAAATCTTATTTTCTTATCCTTTCTCTGTGGTTTCTCTTCAGTTTCCTCTAAAGGTACGAAGTTGACCTAACATCTTAGAGAATGATTTGAAAAAGCTTTTTAAGGGCTATGTGTTGACATGGTTTTTGCATAGTGCCACTTCTAAAGCTTTTAGTGTAGTTTAATGCAGTGCTGTTTAAATTCAGGAAAAACAAGCTAGTCGAGAACCTACCTTGACCACTTAGTCCTTCATAGTGCATCAAGGACACCTCAGAAAAGCCATTTTTCAAGGGTGTGGTATTCACTCTTATGCTTGGATATTTAAGAGGGCTTAGCTCTCATTTAAATGATAGATAAGGAATAAAAGCTCAGGTAAAGTCACACTTCTACTTACACTGAATCCCTTAGAGCAAGAAGGATGCAAGTGGGAAACTGCAGTGTTTGGGTACAAAGAATTAAGTTCTTAGGCTGGAATAGCTATGGGCTACCTTTATTCAAGGTAGATTGCAGTGTTGTGGTCTAGTCTTTAATATTTATGGAGCATTTTGAAGATGAATAGCATAATACACAGCATTGTATTGCTATAGTGATTGGGACTACTGCTGTGAAATAGTCTAGTATTTTTTAATAAAGGTAGTAACTGGAAAAATATCCATCAGGGATGTAACCAAGCCTGAAAATGACTGATGTGAATGGTGCTCTTTACAAAAAAAAAGGAAAAAACCCCTCCAAGACAAATAAACACTCACTGCCAAACCCTTATTTTATTAAATTAGCTCCTTTTGCTCTGTACTTGGTGTTTGTCTTTTTAAATGTCAGTAGTGTATATTATACCTTTAAGAGTTCCCATCTGTGCCTTCCCTACAGCCATGCTGACTTTCAGTTACTGTCTGACACAATGAAACAGAGGCAAGCATTTTTTACTAAAAGTTCGAGTACATCATTCCTATTTCCTCAATCTTCTGCTAACAAAACAGTTTATAAAAACTCTGAAGAGTCTATTTCCTAGGTGTGAATACCTAGAGTTTGGGGTGAACCCCGTTGTCCTCTTGAGGTAGATGTTTATGAAGCACAGCTGAGAACATTTTCTAGTCTGGTCATATCTGAGGTACAGTTTTGGAAACACCTACCCTCAAGCTAAGAGACCTGAAGGCTGCCCAGCATCTGAACTGCGCAGGAAAAGGCTAATTTAAAGTCAGAGACTTCACTGGGAAGTTTTTCATGTTCTTGACAAATACAGATCCATAAACAAATGAACAGGTCTCTTCATCTAGTTCTGAATTGCCTTATTTTGATACATTAATCCATATGAGTTAGTCATTAATTTTCTAGTATGGATCAAAGTTCGCATACAAAATGATGAGGCTTCACAGGAAGCTGTTGACACATGAGAAGCTGACACCCCAGGGTTTATAGGCAGGAGTAAGTCATTAGCAAAGTTTTACAAAGCAATATCCTCAGCTAATTAGATCTCTCCTAGTTATATTTGCCTGACAAGTGGAAGAAGGAGGAGTAGAATGAAATAAATAAATAAACAGAAGTGAAGAGAGGAAATTCGAAAAGCAATTGTTAAAACTTGTTGATCAAACCATGAAATAGTTCATTATCAAGCAGTAGTGGGATGCCTCACACTAACTGTGTATGTTGAAGCAGTACTAAATGTCTTGGATTCAACCATGAACTTTGGGCTTGGGGGAGCATTCATGTAAGCGTGCAAGCGAGGGTGCATGGAATAGTAATTGAAATTCCTGGGTCCTGGCTTCACTTTATCCTGACTCCATGGCCCAGTTTCCTTCCACTATTCATATGCACAAGTGTTAAGGTCAAACACTTGTCCATCCATCTGTCTGTCTTTGTGGCCAGTGCCAGAAGTACCACACAGAGGGTAGGTCTATGCCTCTACCAGAATTAGCCTGTGCAGGGGATGGTCATGTGGGATATCCACTGAGACATGCAAACTATAGTCTCACTGAAAGCCCTTCTCAGTTCGTGCTGTGCCAGCCTACTGCAGTGGTCAAACCCTTCAGATTTTTCAAGTGCAGTTAGATATTTGGCTGAAAAATGACATTTCCCTTTCTACATGATGAGTGGGTGCTTTCTCATTGTGAGCCTTTGATAAAGTGCACTGGCAAAGCAAGGATAGGAGGTGATGCCACCTCTAGCTGAACTCTGAAATCTTCTATTTAGCTGTGTCCCTGCCTCAGGTGAGAAGGAAACCTTTCCTCAAGCACTTGACATGTGTTGTCGATGTTGCATTCCTCTTGCTAGAGTAGGTACAGAAACCACCTTAGCTTCAAACAGATCATTTTTGTCTTTTCTTATGAAAAACACTCATTAAAAGCTAATTGTTGAAAATAGATTAATGATGTTCCTTGCTAAGCAGATCATCTGATATAAACCCTTGTCTTTCAGCTAAATGGTGGGGATTTTTTCTAATCAATGAAGGGAAAATATGTTTCGTGTTAAAAAAATATAGCTTCTATTTCCTGTGGAGACTCCCTTAATACTGTTCACAAGAACTATCTTTCTCTGTCTCCTCCCTATATTTTTGTCATAAATTCAGTATTTGTGAGGAAAGCAAAATAACCTCTATGACTCCATGCCTTAGTAATGGACAAATCATAGAATGATAGAATCATAGAATGGCATGGGTTGGAAGGGACCCCAAGGATCATAGAGCTCCAACCCTCCTGCCACAGGCAGGGACACCAACCTCAGGCCTGGAGCCACACAAGGTTGCCCAGGGCCCCATCCAACCTGGCCTTGAACACCTCCAGGGACAGGGCATCCACCCCCTCTCTGGGCAGCCTGTTCCAGCCCCTCACCACTCTTTATGTAAAAAACTTCCCCCTAATATCTAATCTAAACCTTCCCTCCTTTAGTTTTAATCCATTCCCCCTTGTCCTGCCATTATCTGCCCTTTTAAAAAGTTGATTCCCCTCCTGTTTGTATGCTCCATTCAGGTACTGGCAGTCTGCAATGAGAAGCCTTCTCTTCTCCAGGCTGAACAAGCTCAGCTCCCTCAGCCTCTCTTTGTAGGGCAGGTGCTCCAGCCCTCTAATCATGACCAAACCTCATGGTAGCACTGGTAGCCCCCATCCTGCACACTTTTTTCTGCTAGATTTCTGCTAGACTAAGCCAAGAATGGTTTTAAGTTGCTCTTTGGCATGGATAACAGTGCCTTCTACTCCTCACCAGCCTGCTCTGCTGACCTGCTAAGCTCTATTTCTTTATCTTTAAAAGAGTCCATGACTGGCAGCGGACCTGAGCCTGGCAGGTACTGCCCTAAAGGGTTACAGCATCAGCTCTTCTATTAGAGAGGACGAAACAGGACTGAAACTTTTAAAACCAAAAGTGGAGACCTCATAGGGAAGAGGTGGAACTTTGTTCTTTAAGCACTCTTGGATCCAGTTTCCCATCTGAAGAAATCAGACCTGTCCAAGCGTCACTTAAAGAGTAAATCAATTTATTGTAATAACCCCATGTCGTCTAGGCACAGAAATTATTTTTTGTCACACATCTATGCTTTTTAGTGTCAGATTTCCTTAATGCAGTTACATTTCTATTACTTATTAATTGTACATACAAGGGAGAAAGGTGGAAATAATTTAATCCTGTTTGATTCTGCAGAAAGCCTGAAACAGTGCTGGAGAAATGAAAACTGGCCCATTTCTCTCAGCAGGGAAGACTGTGATCTCTATAATTGCTTTGCCACCACAACATGGCATTTTGTCAAGATGTTTCAAAGCTCAGTGCTTTTGCAGTGCACTGTACCATTTTCTGCCTTCTGGCATCCATTACTTTAATTTCTGCCTTAGTGCCCTGCCTGTGGATGAACTCTGACCTGAGGTTTTTTTTTCCAAAAGAAGCCAAGTGCTGGACAGTGCCGTATAAACCTGCTGAGAGGGGGGTAGGAATGTGTGTAAAGCTCAGCTTCAATTAGTGATCATTGGTGGTGTAATACCCCAAATCCCAGGCTCTGTGCTGAAGATAAGCATCTACATATTATATACCAATAAATATGTTAATCCATAAGTGACAGTGGATGTCTTTGCTAGATAAGATGGGGATGAAGCTGAGAAATAGAATAAAGTTAATCTGAGAGTAGAATTTGAAGGTTGCATTAAACACATTTTTTGTGTGTCTCAGAATCTCCTGATTCTGAGATGGCCTTTTGGAAGGAGTAAGTGTTCAGTGAAGCAGGAATGCTATTAAATATTCTGCTCACAGGAAGTGCATCAGTAGTATCTTAAGGTCCTGTTGTTCATTTGCATATTTTATTCCCTCCAGCTAAACAGGGAGACAAAAAAAGTCCCATTTCCCTTTAGGAGTCTTTCTGTTATATTGGCCTGTGTGATGTCATCTTGTTCTAGCAAGATGTATGTCTGATTTCTCTGTACGGTGGGCCAGCCCCTCCTGGTAACTGCTAGCAACTGCTGGTGTTACTGACCTGTGGCCATCCTTCTGGATGACCCAGAGAAATTATTCAGAGCCACATTCTGGAAAGCTTCTGGAGGCTTGCTTGGGAATGTGGATGTCTCACACCAAAATGTGGGGTAAACACAGAGCCTCAGATAGACTTTACAGAACTACCCTATTTGAATTTATTGAATGGTAGTATCACCTCTCCTATTCTCCATTTTCTAGAGGTACTAAAGATTAGTAAGTACTTACCAAATACAGAGGAAAGGAAAATGTCTACCTATTTCTCATTGCTTCACTTGGTTAGCTGTTCTATTTTTTTCCCTATAGCTGCTTGCATCATATTTTTGTAGATTGTCCAGACAGGATATTTTCCCCTTAGGGTTAGAAGATGCTCTAAGCAGAACATACCCTAATACAACATGCTGGTTTAAAACATTTTGTAATGCACTAAATTCATTAAACCTTGACAGAACAATTAGCTGTGTATAAAAACTCATTTGCCTATTCAACTGGCCCTGTGCCTGCCTCTATAATTTGGATGGAGCTATTTCTCCACCCTTGGAAAATGGAAACAGTAAACTTTCTCAAATAGGTATAAGCCCTTTAAGAAACTTGATTGCTGCTGTTCCCAGTAGTGACATTATCTTGGCACTGGACTCCACAGATGAAAGATTAGTGACTCTGAGTGCAAAGAAACCACAGGTCCATTCAGTCTTTTCTTGGACTAAGAAATATTACACTTGGACAATCCTTTCTCCCATTGTGAGTAACACTATTTCTGCTCCTCCCCTGTAGAACAGTGAAATACCTAGTACATGCTTGACTCATGATTTAAAATTAATATTCTAGGATGTACCAATTAATTTGATGCTCCTAAAAATTAAAGGACTCTGAAGATTCAGAGGTAATTTGGCTTATTATGTAACTATAGGTACATAATCCCCAAAAGCATGGATTCTTGGCTTAAAACTCTGTTAATTTGCCTTATTCCTATTCAACATGAATTTCTGTGGCGATTTTTTTTTTCCTATCCTGTTTATTCAAGTTTTTATATAGTGTCTATCCCTTTGGTACTTGGATAAGAACATAAAACACTTGTACTGGCCAGGCGTGGGTGCCCAGGGATGACTGTAAGAACTGGGTTAAGCCTGCAGTAATAACTCCCTGGTGCACTGTTCCAGCAGCCAGTGATATGTGGCTCAAGGATTTCATGAGCTGGAGGTAGAATCTTTATACTGATTAAATCATGGTGGATTTTTATACTGGGAGTTAGTCCAATTGCCTTCTGAGTCCTTGTAAACACGTAGCAGCTGCCATGTTCTGTGACAGTGAGTTCAACAGCTTAACAACGTGAGGAGGAATCTCCTGTCATTTCTTTTGTACCTGCAGCCTGCTATCTTCCTTCAATTTCTCCTTGTTCTTGTATTAGAAAAGAGTGAACAATACTTCCATGTGCATCATCTCAAGGCCTATCAGCATAATATTGTCAGTACATCTTCTTCCTGACCTGTAGCTCCCCTGTTACATGAAATCTGGATGATGACAGGTCTGTATTACCTGTCCCAGGTTCTCCAGTTGCAGCTTCATCAGAGCTGTGCCTCTCTGTGAAAGAAGAGTGGAGACTAACACAGAGCATCTTCCACATAAGGATGTTTAGTCCCAGGTTGATGTGTATCCCTAATATATGAGGACCAGACTCTTTTCAAGTAGAGAGTGCAAATCATGCCAAGTTGTGGAACGGTATTTTAATCTGTGCTTGACAGATATGCTAGACCATTTTGCTTGTGACTTACAGCTAAATCACTTATGTGGTAAGTTTAATCTTGAGGTATTTTTATTGCACGATGTTTAAATAATGAAGCTGGCTTAATGGGAGATGTGTTTAATCAAATGAATCTCAAATAAGGGTTGAAATCCCACAGATTGGGTTTTATCTCAGTTAATAGCAATACTAGTTCAGTTTCTGAGCTGCATCATAATACAGAGATGAGATTTCTATTCGATATCACAGTGCATATTGGAAGATGATTGATGACACTAATTTTTCTGGTGCTTCCACTGTAAGCCAAATATATTAATTGCTAATTGTTTTAAGATGCACCACTACCTATTTGAAGCTGCAGGGAAGGGGGTGGGGGGTAGTTGTCCCAAAGTGATGGGTAGTGAGTGCTATGAAGGCAAGTATGAGTCTTTAATTTACTAGATCCAATAAGGGCTTAGATGTTGCTTTCTAAACTGCATCATTTTATACTTGGTGTCCAGCTGTTCCCAGGGCCTGATTCAGAAAGGTTGTTAATCCTGATGACTTCCAATTTGCTAGAAAATATGTAAGAGGCTTGAGAAGCAAAGTCTGATGGAACAAGACTTGTTTATTCAGCTCTCAGCTTCCACTGACAGTGCACTTCATTGCCTTTACACTGGCTCAGCTCTCCATGGCTCAGGGCTGGCAGGGGCTTACATTGCTCTCCTTGCCATTACAGGCACAGCACCTGGGCTCCTTAATGGGCTGTCGCTCAGGCTCCTTACAGAGACGTTTGAGCAGATCCTCTGCATTTGTACTGCTGACAGCAAAAGACAGAGTGCCCTCTACATGACAGGGCTTTCATTGGCTGATGCCTTTCCCATAGTTGCTTAAATTTGGGTGAACTGGCCATAAAATGTCCCCAAATTAAAAAATCAGAGCACAATTCTGCCAGAAATAGTAATGCAAAGTGTTGTACATCATTTCCTGTCCAGTGTAGATTTAATTCCATTAGCTTTTTGCACTGGAGCAAAGAACAAAGATAAAATATGTTTACAGAACCCAGCCAGGGATAATTCTGACTAGGTTAACTTTGTGTCCATTTCCAAAATATGGTTCATTAGAAAGGTGGTTCATTAGCAGAGTGCATCCCATTACTGGGGGTCGTGGAGTCCGTGCATATCCTGCCACAGAAGATGGGAACCCAAGAGCCCCACTCTATGCAGATTAAGACACCACATAAATAAGAATAATCTTTCTATGAAGTAATCTTTCAGAGGTTTCTGTCTGCATTTATCTTACAATTTGCCCTTGCAAAAAGATGTTTCTCACTACTGATCATGCAAAGTATAAAAAGAAAAATTTTGCATTTTACCAGTTTTCCTTGTAATTTGAATGATAAAGGGTGTGGAAAGATTAAAGCAAAAAAATTGTTTATTAATGTTGTCTGCCACAGAGCCAAAGCCTTACATTTCCGTTTGAAGAAATATTCTTGGTATTCTGTTTGTGACTGGGTAATAAGAAAAATTACTGGGAATTCAACCTGATGCCCCACTCAGTGCAGCCCCTGAATGTCTATTTAAAAACCCCAGGTTACACATGGTTTAGTGCTCAGGTGAACATCAGTGTGACTTCTTTGACAAGAGCAAGGGAAAGCATAAAAGCCCCCACATGTATTCTGTGGAAAAGTTCCATATATATTATCATCTGTCCCCTTGGCGCATGTCTGCATTTCTGTTGGGGAAAGCAGTGTGTGCATAGAAGCTCTGCTCTGTATACTCATATG
Organism: Laterallus jamaicensis coturniculus; assembly: GCA_022605575.1. Taxonomy (NCBI): domain Eukaryota; kingdom Metazoa; phylum Chordata; class Aves; order Gruiformes; family Rallidae; genus Laterallus; species Laterallus jamaicensis. The sequence continues at coordinate 5,193,796 of JAKCOX010000033.1, read as the reverse complement.
CTCCAGCCATCATGGACTAACCATGAACTAGCAGACAGGCTGTATATTGCCTGGATAGACTGACTTTTCATTACAAGAGCAATGAGGCCAGTCTAGTGTAGGCATCATGGCCATTAGGAATGCCAGCAGATTGCTGCGTTAGACGAACAGCCTATTTCCACTGAAACCTGTAGTCTAGTGTTCAAAGCAGTAACACTGGCAGAAGTGTTTGCCTCCTGCTGCTCCAAGGTGGAAAGCAAAATGAAGTACCACGTTTTTCTGTTTTCCTTTCTGTGTCATTTACTTTGTACACCAAAATCAAAGGAAAATGCTTTGTCCATTATTAAATCTGTATAAGCTCTGGATGCTTAAATTAGAAGTAAATGTAGGATTTCAGAACTTTCTGCTGCACTCTTTATTTCATGAAGAGATAGATCACAAAGTTCCTGTATCTTCTTAGGATGTTACGGTTTCTTCCTGTATATAAATGAACAACCATTCATTTCAGTACAGGCTGGGGGTGACCTGCTGGAGAAGAGCTCTATGGAGAAAGACCTGGGGGTCCTGGTGGATAACAGGTTGGCCATGAGCCAGCAGTGTGCCCTGGGGCTAAGAGAGCCAATGGGTTCTGTGGGCATCAGGAGGAGTGTGGCCAGCAGGTCACAGGAGGTGATCCTCCCCCTCTACTCTGCCCTGGTCAGGCCCCACCTGGAGTATTGTGTCCAGTGCTGGGCTCCCTGGTATAAAAAGGACAGGGATCTCCTGGAGAGAGTCCAGAGAAGGGCTATGAAGATGATTAAGGCCCTGGAGCATCTCCCTTATGAGGAGAGGCTGAATAAACTGGGACTGTTCAGTCTAGAGAAAAGAAGATTAAGGGGAGACCTAATTGGTGTTTACAATAATCTTAAGCATTGGATGCAGAGGGAATTAGCCAGCCCCTTTTCAGTGGTTAGCGGAGACAGGACAAGGGGCAATGGCTGCAAGTTAGAACACAGGAAGTTCCACACCAACATGCGGAAAAGCTTTTCCCCAGTGAGGGTGCCAGAGCCCTGGGACAGGCTGCCCAGGGAGGTGGTGGAGTCTCCTTCCCTGGAGAGATTCAAGACTTGTCTGGACACCTATCTGTGTAGTATGAGCTGGGAAGCTGCTTTGGCAGGGGGGTTGGACCCGATGATCTTTTGAGGTCCCTTCCAACCCCTACAATTCTGTGATTCTGTGATTCTGTGATTTGCATCCAAAGTAGAGCCACTGAAGCCAGCAAGCTAGACTGCAGTGCCATCACTGTTCTGATGACACCTTGTCTTTATGTTTCTTCAGTGGCTCCAGGTGGAGGGCCTCTTTGCATCCCTCCCTTTCTGAGGGAGAATCCTAGGGTCTGGGATGAGAATAGCTCTCCAAGACTCCATTGTTTATACAGGATGCAATATTCAAAAAGTTGTCATAGGCTCCATCTGCCTTCTGTTTTAGTTATTTGGTTGTTTGCAACTGGTTAGAATTTGGGGTGTGGGGAGGAGGATAGGGGAAACATGTCAGGTGCAAGGGAAAATGTAGGGAGGTGGTACCGAGAAGTCAATTTGAGCACATAAGACTGGAAATTTAACTGCAGTTTTAGCTTCTCTAAATGTAGATTTTCAAATAAGGAGCCATTTCATTTTTGTAATCACTGTGTTTCTTCAGATTATTTCCTACTCAGCAGTATTTAGAACAGTCTTTGCTTTCAGTGATGAGAATTCATTCTGAAAAAGTAGGCTGTAAAAATATTTGTTGGTTCCTCCTCTATGAAGGATAACTACGTGGGTTGCATGTTAGATCTCAAGGTAACCACCATGAAATGGGATGCTGTTTCTGCTAGTTGAATGGCCAGAATCCTGCTTCCATCCCTCAACACCAGCTCCTGAAACACACCTCACTCATCAGTTATTATCATTGGAATCTTTGCACTTTGGTAGAAATAATATGTGGTACAAGATGTGATGGTATCATTTACTTCATGTGCAGTGAGGTTAGTGTTACTTAGCCTGAACTGTGGTTTTTTATGACAGAACATAAAAGACTTGTGTGTAACCTCCCACTAATCCAGTGCTGCTGTTGCCTGCAAGATGGTGCATAGGTTCCTTCAAACAGAAGTAAATATGTTGCCTGAAGAAGAACTGAGCCTCAGAATCCTCACCTTGTAGTTGATGTCATAGTGAGGAAGCAGGCTCAGGTAACATCCTGGCTGGACTACAGTGTAACACTTCCCTTCAGACACAGTATGTACAACTGTGAAGTGCTGTTGTTGGTTTGTCAGTGGTGTGTGTCCATCTGCTTTATGTCCCGCCCTATCCAGAGGCTTGAGGGAAGGAGCTTGCCTAATCACTTTCCATTTTATTGACTCCACAAATCAAATGCTTGGCAGTATGTGATGCCTCTCACGGTGTCCTGCTGCTGGGAACAGAAAAAAAGTAGCCATGAAAATGAGATCCAAAATCTCCAGGAAAAAAAAAAGACTACTGGTCTTGTAAAAGATAATGTTGTCACCAAACATGGCAAGGCACTTGATCCACGTGCCTCAGTTTGTAGTCTTTTCTCCATGGGTTATTGACTTAGTAGCAGGGAGAGAGGGTGACTGCCTTAGAACTGGGAATGAGGATCAGCCTGGATATGTGGCTTCTTCAGTGCCAAACGTAAGAGACTTTATACTCTGTTGAGGAACCATGTTTGTAGGAACTTACACCCCTTTAAATAAGTGGAGTCATGTCTGTTCTCCCTTCAGCAGGAGGGGCAATAGGTATGGTAGAATGTTTTAGGTAACCCTAAGCCTTACTAGTAAAACTAAATGAAGTCCCAAAGTGGTATCTGTAGCTGATCTCCCAGGTCATTGGTTTGGTAATGTAGGACTGGACAAACTATGTGGGACAGCAAGCCCATCCCTATCTGTCCCAGGTAACACAGGTAATGGACATTTACCTCCATTATCCCAGCAGACCAGTCTCAGATCCTGCTCTCTTGACATTGTTCTTCACACATAAAACATTCCTTTCAGTACCATTTTTTGGGTTTTTTTCCAGGCTTGGGAGTGCTGTTGATTTGGCAGGTTTGCTCTCTGGCCTGCAGAAGGAACCTGCTATTGCTCTCCAGTGACTAACTGTGAGAGTTACAACTATCAGTGATGCCAGGCTGCTTCCCCAGAGTGTGAGGTTTTAAACACACCCTCAGCTGTTAATGGCTATAGGTCACTATTCTGCACAGGATGTGAATCAGTGATGTGGCAAAGACAAGCCTGATGTGCCTCTACCATGGCCATAAGCCATCCAGGGTTTCTTTTCAAACTACCTATGGAAATTATCTGCATTGTTGCTCTATTTATATGTTAGTGGAGATAATGAGATGCTATGAGTCTCGGTTTTTGCTCCCTATTTTCAATAATGTAGTTCTGTTGCCCTTGATATACTGTTATGGGAGACTAATGATTAATGGGCAGACAGAAAGGGGATGGCTAAAGCTTGCCTCCCTGGGAAGACCAGGAGGTCTAGCCAGCCAACCATTAGAAGCTCATTACTATAGCAATAAAAAGATTGATCCTTTAGTATAGCTCCCTCAGAACTTTAACAATTAACCCACATGCAATTATATGCTGGCAGTATAAAGAGGCTGCTGATAAATCACATTTTTCATTTCTAAAGGCAAGAGGGAAGAGAGACGTTAATACACTGCAGCATATGGAATTAATATAAATTGGGAACTAATAAAACAAGCTGCTAGGAGCAGTGCTGCCATTGCAAAATTTTGAATAACTTGACAGTAGCAGCCAATTCATTGCATCTGGGCAGGGACCAGATTCTTCCCATATCAGGTCATTTGGCTCAGAGCAAACATGCACCTTGCGCAGACTACGGGGGGGCAGCGGAAGTGGCTGGCAGAAGTGAAGTTGGAGCAGCTTGAAACAGTGGCCAGAGAAAAAATTAAGACTGTTTCAAAGTGTAGAGTACTAATTACTTGATTGTACTGATTGCAAACACTGTATCAAAAAGTAGTTCCCAGTGTTGAAAGTTTATAGTTTTCTAGATAGTAAAGTGTAACATGGCACACAATAGATCTGGTAAAAGCCAGAGGGAGAGACATACATGGCAGGGAGGTGTTGATTCTCTGGATTCCCCTTCTGTGTTTCCACACACTGAGGGCAAGCCTGCACTGAGATAAGAAGACCGGTGCTGTCTAGCTGAATCCCATTAGCCCCCTAGCTCTGCTTCTCTGACCATCTTCTTAAGAAACTTAGTTAAATTACAGGTCTGCAGCCAAAGTTGTTTGCTCCTACCCAGGGTAGTCTTGCAAGATAAACAATGCTTATGCAAAGGAAATAAACTCCAATGGTAAATTGATACACATACAGCATCTCCAGTAAAGGGCTTCAGTGGCCCTACTCTGCCTTGCACAAAGGAACCCAAATGTTTCGCGTATTTCTCCTCTCTGTCCACTTTCAGATAGAGCAACTGGCTTTTGTGGAGCTCTTCTCAACGTGGTGGGTTGACCCTTGCTGAAAGCCAGCTGCCCACCAAAGACGCTCTGTCACTGCCCTTCTCAGCTGGACTGGGGAGAAAATACATAATGAAGGGCTTGCAGGTCAAGATAAGGACAGGGAGAGATCGTTCAGCAATTACTGACATGGGTAAAACAGACTCAATAAGGAATAAAATGCATCTAATTTATTATCCAAAAACCCAGAATAGGATAATGAGAAATAAACCCAAATCTTAAAACACCTCCCTCACCCCTCCCTTCTTCTTAGGTTCAATTTTATTCCCAAATTCTATACCTCCTCCCCCTGGAGGGGCACAGGGGGATGGGGAGTGGGGGTTTGGTCAGTTCATCACATGAGGTCTCTGCCACTCCTTCCTCCTCAGGGGGAAGACTCCTCACACTCTTCCCCTGCTCCAGCATGGGGTCATGGGTCTCATGGGAGACAGTCCTCCATGAACTTCTCCAACATGAGTCGTTCCCCCTGCGGCTTCAGTTCTTGACCAGCTGCCCCAGTGTGGGTTCCATGGGGTGCAGCCTTCAGACCAAGACTGCTCCAGCACGGTTCCCCACAGGCTCACAAGTCCCCAGAGAAAACCTGCTCTGGTGTGGACCCCTGTCTCTACAGGCTGCAGATCTTGCCAAGAACTTGCTCCAGACCATGGTTCTTACTGGGTCACAACATCCTTCAGGGGTCTCCACCTTCTACACAGTGGAGTTCTCCATGGGCTGCAGGTGGAATCTCTGCTCTCATCTTTCATGGGCTGCAGGGTGACAGCCTGCTTCACCATGGTCTTCTCCATGAGCTGCAGGGGAATGTCCCCTCTGGCACCTGGAGCACCTCCTGCCCCCCCTTCTCCATTGACCTTGGTATCTGCAAAGTTTTTTGCATCTTCTCCCTCTTTTCTCTGGCATCAAAAAACATTCACTTGCATTTTTTTCCTTCTTAAATATGCTATCACAGAGACACTATGACTGTCACTGATTGGCTTGATCTTGGTCAGCAGCAGGTCCATCCTTGAGCTAGCTGATGTCTCTGTTGAATCTAGGGGAAGCTTCTAGCTGATTCTTGCAAAAGCCACCCATGCAGTCCCCACCACCATCACCAAAACCTTGCCACGCAAAATCCGAATCAATTTCATAAGTCATCCCAGGGAAGTTCTGTCTGATAATTTACTTTTTCAGCTTCCAAAAATCCCCAATGTCTTACCTTAAGGAGAGTGACAGGGGGACGTGCACACTCGTTTTGCTTTCTGTCAGGTCTGCAGGCCTACCTGTGGGGTGCCAGATGGATTTACACAGGAGTTAACAGGATGTGGGGTGTTCTTCCTTTGCAGTGCAATGCTGCAGGGGCCACGGATCGTGGTATGGCCCCACTCAGGTGATTTTAGAAGCATTAACAATTTTAGAATGATAAGTAATAATGGCACTTGGTATTAATTCTTTTGACTGCTTGAAAAGCTCATACGGTTTGTGTAAACGACTTGTTCTGGGTTCTGCAAGCTTCCCTACCTGGAGTCCTAATTCCTTGATAACCCATCTTCCACTAGATATGCCATGCTATAGTCCAGTTAATCCCATCCATTTAGGATAAATGAAATATAAATTTCAATGATGGAAAATGCCAGCTTTTCATCCCCAATATTTTTTTCTAGAACTGTTTTTAAGCAACTGTAAAGAGCTGATTGAATAAATTCTTTAATTTCTTCTGCTTCCCCATTGACCTGTACTTATTTTCCCTTTTGGATTTTACACAAAGTTGATAAAATAAATGGGCATTGATCTGTGTGCTTATTTAATTGCACAACTGTCTGTATTCCCCTGCTTTCCTTATAATAAGCTTCATGGAAACCCAGTTGCTGTAACTGAATTCTTGCAATTTATGAACATCAAAAGAACTAACAGCAAGGCCCATCAAATCATCATTCTGTTTTCCATTTCCCAAATATCTATATATTTTAGCAAAAATTTTTGGAGAAGTTCATTACTTGATTTACATTACAAATGTAAACCCATTGAAATACAGTTTTATATCTGGGCTAGAGTTAAAATTTTTATTACAAAACTGAAGCAGGAAAAAAAATGCAATGCCAAATAAAAAGAAAATGTTAAAATCTGCAAAAAAAGTTGCAGAAGTTTTAAATTTAAATGCTCTTTTAACTGCAAAATTTTTGAGGTAGGGTTTTTTTACCAACTTTTGTGACAGTAGAGGCTTTAAGCAGTAGGCAGAATCTTAGTTTTCAATGCAATAAAGACAAATATAGTTAAGATATGAGGGCATTTTCTTAAACAAAAAATAAATAGTGAATATAGGGCATTTTGGAAGAGAAGTTTTCTTTACCTCACTCTTGTGATTGATCCACAAAAGAAAAAGTTAATTAATTTAGATGAGTTCATAGGAAATAGGCAAGAGCTGCTCTTGGCCTGTCTAGCCATGAGGGTCTGTACAAGGTTAGCATTAGAGCATGTCCTCCTCCTCCTGCATCAAAACAGAATGTCCCCTGTGCATAGAAAGATTCAAGAGCTCAACTGATGCTGCAGTGGCAATATGTGCATCCACTCTTAGCAACTGCTTCCTTTTCATTCTCCTTTCATGACCTGAGTTTCTCTTGAGGGAAGGATTGAATATTTTAACGGTACAGTTTTAAAGCTACAAACATTTGGAGCATGAGAGAGTATTTAGGAAGGTATTCCTATGTGCTTGCCCTAGTTTTACACTTTTCCCTATGCATTTAGAGTACCCCTGGAGACATAATATTGAGTTAGACTAACCTTTTGTCCCACCAGGATGACTGTTTTGTTTGTGTGTATGTTCATCAGAATATATATGTACAATTTTAGAAGCTAGCAAAACTCCAGAGATTTCTACAAAGTGTTGTTTTTCTTCACAGGGTCTCTTCTTGAACATCCACTGCTGTGTGAAAAGTCTTTTGAGTTACTTTTGCTGTCTGCAACATAGCAGGCAATGCTATGCCTTTTTTTTTTTCTGTATTTTTTTTCTTTGTTATTTTTTCTTCATCTTACACTCAAAGATACAAGGCATGAAGTCTTTGGGTGCCCTTGGAGGACAGGATGTGACAGAAGAGCTCATGCACTGATTTCTCTTATGTGCACAAAGGCCATCTCACATCCACAGAGTCTTTCACAGTCTGGATTTAAGTTGTTGGTGTCACTGGACCTTTTTAGGTGGCTTTTCAAAAAACAAACCCCCCAAAAATTAGTTGTTGATATGTACTAGATTTAGGTAGTCTCTGAATACTGTTGAGGATGCACCTACAAACCCAGGGTTGCATAATCGTCACTGTCCAGGAAACAGCTTTGTTTCACCCCAAATGCAGTGTGGTGGTCAGAAGTTGTACAGGCTTAGCAGAGTGCTTCACGAAGACATAAAGTCTTTTCTAGGCAGAGGCATGCCCTGCTCTTGGAAATGGAAAGAACTTTTCTCAAAAGAAGCAGCAGGTAAGAAGTACTTGGCTGTGGTGTTGGTTGTTTCCTTAGAGGAGGAATTGAAAGAGTTTCAGAGAAGGTGGTTCACAAACCTTCACTGAGGGTTGGTTTTAATGAGTCTGAGAAATCTCCACGACTGCTGTTCCTACAACCATGCTACATCAAAACAGCAGTACTTCCTGCAGTGGGAGCTCAGTGCATTCAGAGCTGAGCACCTTATTGCACTCTTTCCTAAGCATACCTTCTCTCTCCCACAGCGATTCCCCAGCACAGTTCATACTGATGGGAAGCATTAGGCCACGCTTCCATCCTTGCATCATCACAATCCTCTTTTCCATAAGAGTTTAGTGACCTATAACAAGAGGTCATGACGGAGAACAGAATAGGCCCAGGAGGCTAAGAGATTCATAAGCCACAGATGTAAAACTGCCCCATAATATTTAACAATTTAAAACAAGCTGACTGGTCAAACCCAGCGTAATGTACCGTACACACAGTGCAGTCAGGGGGTAAGTTTAGCAGTGAATTCAATGTTGCAATCTACTGTGCATGCTGGGGAGAGGAGAGTTACAGGTGCTGTGGGAGCTGTATCCATGACTTTCTTGGCTTTGTTTGCAATTTTCCTTCTTTTTCTTCACAAATCCTTTTTTTTTTGGGGAAAAGCCATTTCGGGACCTGAAAAAAAAATATATCTTTTTTGCAAGAAAACTGTGCAAGTGAGAGTGAGCTGTTACAATCTGGGAAGCTGCAGAGAAGACCAAGGGAGTCCTTAAGCTGAAAAGCAAGGAAGATTTCCTTGATATTTGAGCATGTGTTTCTGCAGTGGGCTGCCATCATGAGCCTGAGGTCTGCATAGGATAAAGAAAAGGCCAATCTAGTACTTCAGTGCTATTGTTTTCATCAGCAATGGAGCAAGATACTAACAAAGCCACAAACCCCAATTATTTTCCTCTCCCTTCTATCATCAGAGATCTTGGCACAGTTGTGTGACTGCTTAAACTTTACCCACCAGAGTAAGCTTTGATGTGCAAGCACTCCAATGTCTCCTGCCAAATGATCTGCCTGAAGCAAGAGTGATATTCTTTACACAGAAATGCCCCATTTCCACCAAAACATGAGTAACTTTCATCCTTTTCCCATGCAATAGTCTTCAGTGTGCAAGTTTCCATAAGTTTCACCAGTTCATCAATCCTGCCCTCTTCTCACAGCCCATCAGAACTGCCTCTCCTGGTGCTTTCCCTTAGCTCACCAGGACTGGATGTCATACAGCGTTGCATGAGCATGTTAACTGAGCAGTTTCCCTGGTAGCTGCTACAAAGGTACTGTACAATTCCCTCTTTGCTTCTGGCTGAAGGATGCTGTCTTAGTTTGGGAAGGTTCAGGTGGAAAAAGGCAGGCTGGGAATGCTTTGCAAGCTGACAGGAGGGAGCAGAGGCAGGTGCAGTGCCTGTAAGCAGGGCTGTGGGAGCCTGATGATGAGTTGGACAGCACTGACAGGGTGCAGTAAGTGCCTGAGGGATCTGATAGCTTACTGACAGGATCAAAGTGAGGTTAGGCACTATACCAGCATCAGCTTACTTTATAAGAGCTCTGAACAGAAAATTCAAGTCATAGCCAACCAAACGCACCTTTTTATGCTTTCTAGGTAGAAACAACTGTTACCAGTTGTCCCAAATTTTCAAGAGGACAGACTTTAACCCAGATTTCAGGGGCCATTCTAATAGAGCTTCCCATGGTTGTGCCAGAACCTCACCATATGCTGAAAGTGAGGCAATAGCACTGTAATGGATCAAGGCCAGAGATTAAGGTCCTGCCACATCCAAGCCAAAACCCTCCTGACTTTTGTTTTTGGTTTAGCATTTGTTTTCTTTTCATTATGCTCCAATCACGTTACCTTTTCCCCTAGTCCCATTAGCAACAGACACTTTTCCCAGGACATTTTCTGTACTGTAACTTCCTTTTGTTGCTGGCCAGGCCTGGCTGCGTAAGTGGTTCTTGCCTCACAATGAGGTGGGGGTGTGCAGAAAGCGCTGTGCTGGCCTGGCAAAACGTGTGCTGGGTCTCTGCCTTTCCTTCCAGCTAGAGCTGTGGTGCCATCGATATGCTAATTCAAGGCAGCTGAGAGCAGAACTCCCTACCTGCAGCTTTTTAAACTCAAACATTTTTTAAACAGTTCCCTAATTGGGACCTAGGGGACCCCATTATGCTTTAATAATAGATTGGACAAAATCTATCTCTTTTTCTTTTAAAATCCTTAATTATGGGATGCATTTTAAATGAGTTTGATCATGGTGAATATTAATATGTTCCAGGCTTTTTTTTTTCTCTCCTTTTATAAGATTGGCACACAGAAATGCCCTGGAATCAGACATAAAATACTCCATATGGACAATTCAGGGTGGTGCCATTGTATGGATCCAGTCGCTACACAACAATAACTTCTTTTTTATTCAGTTGTTTTCATTATCTTTGCTTTAAGGGTGACCACGGTGATTGGTATGTGTCACTGTGGTGAGATTGATCTGTGTCCCAGAAGGTCTGAAGCATTACATAAAATACTGTATTGGAAATTTGGAACTGACAATATAGACCAACAATTTGTGTGGTATATATTCCAGAGACACTACAGGAGAATAAATCAGCTCATCACAGTGCTTCTGTAAACAATTTCTTCCTAAACTCATTTGATGATTGGCATCATGCTGTCCTTCAGCCTGAGGACTGAAAGTTACTGCTATTTAAGAATCTTATTTCTTTTAAGTGATAAGAGAAAAGCCCTTTTTTGGGCACATAGACATGATCATAAATATCCCACCTTGTAGGAGGAAGCTCACATTACACAAAATGAAGGATCTCTCTTTATTTTGTCTATATATGCTGATATACTGACTGTCCAGTTTGTAAATCCTCCTTTTGTTGTTTGTCAGATTACAAGGTGAAGGCAGAATTTCATAGCACACTAATGACTAATTCAGTGGTTAGTTGATTTGCACGCAATTTCTAACATTACACTCCAAGCATAATTTTCTTGTGAAGGTTGTATTAAATTTTACTAGGCATTATCTTGTGCTGCCTTTTCTTAAGCCCTGATGAGGAACTTGGCAATGTTGTCACCAGGATTTCAGTGACTGTCTTTGTAATTTCATTTTTGGGTGGTCCTCAGATCAACTCTTTAGAGTGGCAATCACGACAGTCTAAAGAGCATGTGTTTTTCTTGGTGACTAAGCACAAAAGGCACAGTAATAGTCCTAAGATATATCAAGATAATTTATCACTTCTTGGTATGTCTGTAACCAGTGTGTGTCCTGCATTTTGGTGTTTGTTAATAGCGGCTTTCTTTCTCATAATCAGTGTATGTCCCGCATTTTGGTGTTTGTTCATAGCTGCTTTCTTTGAAAGAGGTCAAAGAAAGGATGGTATCTGTCTGTCAAGGAGCAGGGTGCTTTTAGGGGTGTTTGCTTGTACTGAGTGTTTGACCTCTGAATTAGTATTTGTTGGCACCTTCTCGAGGTTCTGGAGTTAGTACTTACCCCTAAATGTCTGATTTATAAAGTGAGTAATAAATACTCTGAGTGATGACAGGGAAGCTGAGGCTGCTCCTATGGAAAGCGTCTGCCAAGAAAAAGGTTTGCTTTGGAACTTTGTATGGGGTCTGAATTTTGGTCCTGGTAAAAGGATTCGCTGATGGAGAGATTCAGAATCACTGAATATCCATCCACACAAAGCTACAACAAGCTGGTACACTCAAATAATAATGCTTTTGGCATCCGTATTGTTAGAAGAAAACTGTACATACCTATACCAGTTTCCTATACTAGAATAATGCACTTCTGAGATGACTTGGTTTAGAGGCATCTCCCCACCTCTTGCCTTAGAGCCCCAAAGGAGGTGACTTTGTATATTTGGTTGAATGTCTAGGATTATGTTGGGCAAGCTTGGACTTAAGTGTATAAACGAGGTAATGTGCTCAGTTTGAAGGAAGAGAGGCACTGGTAATAATGATCAGTGGAATGACTTCTGTATTTGAGCAAAGGAAGTCTGGTAGAAGGATTCCAGTTAAGTATTGGCTAGAGGCAGCTGTGCTGTGAGCTGGGACACAAAAGACTGCAGGGGCATCTTGTAAATCTGCTCCATTCCTCTAAACTAGGAATGGTGACAATCAAAATCAATATATGCATGAAATTTGATAAATGAGGGCCATAGAAGGAACTATGGCATTTCTTCTACCCAACCATCCCCACCATGTAAGTGTGTGTTTGCTCTTTGGGTCCTGACTGGAAAGAGTGCACAAAATTATTATAATTATATTGTGGAACCATAAAGAAATCATATACAGCTGAAAGGAGACCCTGAGGGAAGTGCTGTGGAGCATGAATACAACCAGTATGTTTTGTGGGAAAGCAGTTCTAAACTAAGGGTACACAAATCAGCCTGAACTACTTGTCTTGATTCCAGAAAAGACTCCTCAGTCCTATTTTACTCAGTTTTAGGCATGAACTAGGAAGAAGATCTACTGCTGGCAGCCAAATGAACTGAAATATTATCAAAGGAAGCAAAAGGGATGAGCCAGATCTAAAGTGAGCAGGTAACGGGTGCAGGGGAGATGCATCACAATTCACCTCCATCTTTCTTCATCCAGGCAGGAGGACTCCCATCTTCTCTGTTGCCCTAGGACATGTGGTGTATCTTGGTATGGCTGGCTTGCAAACCTTATTTTCCTACTGCAAACACAGGCAAATCAAATATGTATGTCCCTGACACTGCTTGTTCTGCTATCACCCGAACTGGGAAGGCAGCTTCTGCAAAAGAAGCAGCAGACGTCAAACTGCATGACACATCCTCTTAAAAGAGAAAGCAAGTCCCTCTGTGTGAATAATTGCATAATAAATAAAAGCTCTTCTATCTCAAAACTGTTGACATTCTGGGTCAAAACTCTCCCCAGTGTAATTCCCATGTCTTCAGTGAATTTACATGAGAGGAGAAGTGGACCTCTCTGTCTAGAGGCAGAAGTGATTCTGCCTGTGCATTTGTCTCACAGCTTGGAAAATTACTTGCAATGTTATGCCTGTGTCTCTGTGTGTATAATACATACATCTCTGCATGTGCATGTACACATGTGTGCATGCATTAAGATAATAAACTTCACAGAATCACAGAATCACAGGGTTGGAAAAGACCTTTGAAGATCATCAAGTCCAACCAATCCCATCTTAAGCTAAACCATATCCCTAAGCACCTCACCTACCCTTTTTTAAAACACATCCAGGGAAGGTGACTCAACCCCCTTCCTGGGCAGCCTGTTCCAGGTCCCCACAACTCTTTCAGTAAAAATTTTTTTCTAACATCTAACTAAATGGCACAGCTTCTTGCCATTTCCCCGTGTCCCATCTCCTGTCACCTGGCTGAAGAGACCATCACCCACCTCTCAACAACCTCCCTTCAGGTAGTTGTAGGTGGTGATAAGGTCTCCCCTCAGCATCCTCTTCTCCAAGCTGTATTACAAATTTTAATGCTCTAATTTATCAGTTTAAATGCATTCTGATCATCTGCCTGGCCCATTTCATGCTACAATTTGCCTACTCACTTTTGATGGAAACCTTAGTGTCCCCTAACTTGCAGTGAAACAGGATTCACATGGTAATTTTTAGCATTAGAGAACAAAACACTATAGACGGATTTTAAGTACCATAATAATCATAAAAGTGACTATAAAGCAGCATATTCCTCTATGACTTGTCTGCTTTTTTAATTTCTTCAAGTCATAGTTCATTAAAATGAACTTTTTTTACTCCTCTTTTCCTTGTAGCCTAAACACAGCTCCATCAGAAAGAGCAGAGTAGTGGTTACCTCACAGAGATCAATTGGAAGATCAGCTCTGTTGCAGGATGCATCCTGTGACCATGAAGTGAGAAACAGCAAATATCACCTGGATTTTCAAGTGTTGCAATTGGTTGTGAAGCATTAACAAAAGGGGAAAAAAAAAAGAAAAAGAATTCCTTTTTCCAGGCTTTTATCTCTGCAGTGAGATAGCACAAGTATAGGTCTCCAGCACAATCTGATTTGTCTTCCAGTCAACAGAAAGAATCCAGATGAGACCCACCTAACCATATCTTGCAGAAATAGAGGCCATCTCCTTGTTTGGACCAGTGGAAGGAGATCAAAATAGGCCAAATATGAAATAAGAGATGAGCAGGTAAAGAGCTGGTGTAAGAATGTGTGTCTCTCTCAAGCAGAATACAAGGCAGCTGACCAGTCTCTCTGGGAAAAGCTCACAGCCAGCAAAAGCATTCCTCTTGAGCACTCTGATGCACATTTTTCTTCTTGTCCAAAATGTCAATTTTACTAATACTATCACGTTTCTATAGAAGAATGTATCTGAAAGTTTATAGGGAAATATACAGAGAAATTGAAAGCAGAGAGAATAGTTTTTCACAGAAACAATTACACCCCTGAAAATTACTGTGGCAGGTCATCACTGAAGGCAATAGCTTCAGAATATATGAGAAAAGAATAGTCATCTAAGGTACAAAATGACCAGAAGTTTTCATAAGTACCACTAGTCTCACTGGGTTTTTTGGGGAAGGTTCTTGAAATGTTTTCCTCAGGGCCTAAACCCAACAACCAAAGTTTGAAATGAAGGCTGAGGTGAAGGGTGATGGGTAAAGAAGAGTATTACAGCATGCTCTGTTCCTGTTTTGCTGTGGTGCACTCTGCAGGCCTTCTCATAGCCTGGGGCAATTTTAGCCTTTCACCAGGACCTTTAGGCTCGAGGCAAATGCCTCATGTGTGCAACCTTCCTTTGGAGCATCTGTTGCAAGTCGGTGACAGAAAGAGGACTCTCAAGTAGCTGGATAAGGTTTGGACAATATTCAGGTTTCTCTGAGAGGCAGCTTAAAAACCAACATAGTTACATTGTACAAATAAGGTATATATGTGGATTTTCTCTTCTGTACCTCTCTCATACCTTTCTGTGCCCTGTAGAGAAGATCTTGCTGTAAAGCTATATACTTCATTGTGATAAATGCTGATGTTTTCACAATGTGTAGTCATCTTTTTCCACCTACATATAATTGCAGCTGCCTAATTATAAGCTGTATTATGGAAGAGAGACAGTATTAAAAATATCTTCTCTATTTTATGTACATAGAAGAAAAAGTGCTGGATTTTAAATGAAATAAAAATGGTTGAATTAGCACTGCATGGTGCCACCTTAAAAGAATAGATGTCAGATGTACTGCAGAAAGATGTCTGTCTTGCATGTTCTTGATAGCATTACACTCATTCCCACCACCCAATGATTGCTGAAGCCTACAAGGTTCGACTGATCTTTTCAACTCAGATCACATTTCCCTTATGGAAATGAGGAAAGATTAGAGATTTGGTGCTACCAGACTATCTTCCTTCTCTCTCCCTTCCTATTTTTCAATGCAAAGAGTCAGAATGTGAGTAATGATCATGAATAATAGGTTCAATAGTAATTTTATATGCTAGAATGTATCATACTACAAACTAACTTAAAGCACTTCCTACACAACATGGCCTTTTTTCATTGCCATCAGAAAGATGCGAGCAAGAGCAGTAACATGCTCCAAAGAATGGGAGAATCTTTTGAAGGGGTTTGTGATAAAACCAGTTTTAATGTTTTTCAGCTACTTGGTTTCACGAGTATCGCATCCAACCACACGACACTGGGATGGAAATGAGAGTTTCCCCTGTCAGTATGTATTTAGTGTAGCATAGGTATTTAAACATTTCATTTAAACAATGGATCGTCTCAAGCTAAATTGTAAGGTTTCTAATATACTCTGAGAATTTCCAAAGAAGGATCTGTGGTTAACTCAGACCTTACTTTGACTGTAGTGGCTATTTTGTTCATGAGAAGGATGTCTGGATTTGACCCTAAGCTCTCAGGAGCTGTCCCTTCCTGCTTCTTTACCTTTTACTCAAGCAGGTTGTACTGTATTGCTGTTATTTGAACTACTAAATATAATCATAGATATAACAGTGGTCCTTTTCTGACCTTATTGCAAGAGACACTTCGGGGTCCACAGCATAGTAGGACACATTAAGTACACTCTGTCCTTTCCTGGTATTAACCTTAAAAATGTTTCCCCATTTCCCCTACAATAGACTTGATATACACAGCAGACATTTGTAAGACTCAACATGACAATGCCACTGTTTTAAAAATAATTCAATTTTTTTATTGATTTGACAGCAGGAAGAATTTGACAGGCAGAGATGGAATATTATTTATGTTGTCATATCACATTTCCATTTGTTTGGCTGCTTTTGTGAGGGATGATATGTTGGAAAATAAGATACAACATCTATCATCATTTACCTGAACATAAGAAGTTGCTTTTACAGTCTTTACAACAAGGTAATGCATTCTGCTCTCCATCACTCTGTGGTAATTTTGGACCAAATCTAATGACTTCTAGACAGCTTCTTGAGATGACAGCAGGGTAAGATTGCTTAACCAAGCTAAATAGGATGGCACAGTGACTCAGTGACTCGGCATTCAAAACTTTCTCTAAGTCCAACACTCTCTACAAATTAGAACTGTATTTGAGAACGGTTGCATCAGATGCAAATTAAGTTTAACAACTGTGTTAAACTAGCATAGTCTCATCAGAATATTTACTGTCTGCAGCATTGATCAAATAAGATAACCTCCCAGTGTCTGCTATACAGGCTTAAACATGATACTGGGGACCAAAACGCAAAATACCTTCACAGAAGTGTCTTAGACAGTGTTCACTCAGTTGCATCCAGCTCTTGGGAGGTATCTGAAGATGGGGTAAAGTTCTGCTGTAGAAGAGCTTGCTGACATTTTTCATGGTGAGGTTTCAAATCTTGACTGCTTTATATTTTCAGCTTTAGAGCTGTGAGCTGGTTTTTAACCTAATGTAACAGGAGGTCTGGGAGATGGTACTTGCCAACAGAAAAGAAAGATTATCGATGAGGATCTGAACCTGCAAGCTCCCAGTACATGTTTATCTCCACCAGTGAGAGTCCAGTTAAAATCAATGAATCAGAACAGCTGTAAATGTAAGCAGATACGTGCTTGAGAACCCATGAGATTCCTCTTTCAGCTCATGGAATGGTGGACTATATTGTGCAGCCCAAGTATTTGTGCACGGATCCAATCCCCGAGATGAATAGGGTTGGTTCAGTACTGGAACTGCACATCTCAAAAGACATCCTAGGACACTCCTGGAAATCTTTCTCATAATTGAAACAATGTGTATCCTTTCCTCTGAATCCATTACCAGGCTAGAACTAGGGAATAGTATTTAATGGTTTGGGGCTTTTGTGTATCATACCTTACATAGACAGTTCTATCAAGAATGCATCTCACTTGCTGGGAGTTCTGAGAACACGTTGAAAAGCTGGACCTTTAAAAGACCTAGGCTTGTTCTTTTCTAGGATACAGACTTGTTGGATGACCCCTTGCAATGCACTTCTCTTAATTTTCTTTCCACTCTCTTCTCTCACTCTCTTGTGCCTATGGCAGAATAGCAGAAATGTTTGCCTGACAACATTGAAGTAGATTTTATAAACAGGAAACTTTAGGTGCAAGGCTGCCAGTACCTCTCAGAATTGGAGTACTCTGGGATTTTTTTTTTAATAAAGTGAAGTTCAGAAAGGTGCTGAGATGTAAACAAGCTATAGCCCCCTAACTTCTGCTGCAGAGCAAAACAGTCACACAGGGCCAACAGTCATGTTCAGCTCTCAGGAAGCCATATTTTTTGGGGGGGTGGAAGCGATTTATGTCATTTTTGTGTCTGTTTTTGACGTTTGTTTGAACATACTGTGCACCTTTCATTGAAAGCATTCAAAGTTTTGGCAGTCTTTATAAGACTGTCTGAAAGCCAGCAACGTTGATTTATAGTATGTGTAAAAGGATCATTGTAGTCATCGATGAATTGCATCCATTTCTAGAGAGAAACACAGCAGGTGCTCCACTGAACACAGCGATTCTAAGCGATAGCGTGAGATAAGATGAAGAGCCTGTCATATAGAAGAAGAGCAACAGAAAGAAATGGTAGTAAGTAAGAATTAATATATTGGGGATAGCCCTTTGTTTCTAAGAAAGGTGTCATTATGAAACGTTGTAAAGGGTCAGGATATAGCAGCAGAGTACACCTTATAATCACACCAGTAGTAACTTGGGAGAGTGTGACCTTTATTGAATTTATGAATTAATAGATTAATTATTCCTGAAACCAATTTTTATATTAGAGATGGCTTTGAAACACTCAAAACTGAATACCATCACAGAATCACAGAATCACAGAATCTTAGGGGTTGGAAGGGACCTCAAGAGATCATCAGGTCCAACACCCCTGCCAAAGCAGGCTCCCTATCTCATATTACATAGATAGGGTTCCAGATGGGGCTGGAATATCTCCAGAGAAGGAGACTCCACCACCTCCCTGGGCAGCCTATTCCACTGCTCTGTCATCCTCCCTGCGGAAAAGTTCTTCCCCATGTTGGTGCGGAAGTTCCTATGCTCGAGCGTACAGCCATTGCCCCTTGTCCTGTCCCCACTGACCACTGAAAAGGGGCTGGCCAATTCCCCCTGCAGCCCATGTCTAAGATATTTATAAACACTAATTAGGTCCCCCCTAAGTCTTCTTTTTTCCAGGCTGAACAGACCCATCTCTCTCAGCCTTTCCTCTCAGGGGAGATGTTCCAGACCCCTAATCAACTTTGTCGCCCTTCTCTGAACTCTCTCCAGAAGGTCCCGGTCTTTTTTATACCATGGGAGAGGCAGAGGTAGATCTGCGCTATACCACATCGCTCTTCTTTCCCACCCCCCATTGTTTTATAAGCACATCCAGTTTTATGTAAATGCAGTGGCAAAAAAAAAAGTAAGCTGATAAATAAAACAGCACATGCAGAGCAAAAAAAAGCCCGTTTGAAAATTGTGACTCTATTGATGCCCTGAATGTTTTGATCATAGCCCAGCATAGCAACCTTCTCTTTCACCATGGTTTGAAGTGGAAAGCCAAGAGGTTTTGATCACCCTGAATTGTCCAGAAACACCTGTGAGAATCCCTCTCTTCTGATTCGCTCTCACAATTCACAGCATTCAATGGCCCTTGATTTGCTTAATTTCTCATGACAGATGTGATGGTCTAGTGGTTGTGCATGGGGTAACAGCGTACAGCACGAAAGGGCAAATCACATTTTCTCCTGCAACTCTATCTGCCAGATTTTTGAATGATGTATTTATTTATTTATTTATTGGTGCAGTGGTGGGCACTGATTTCAGCTCTCAGATGCAAGCAAAGACAAAAACTGAAACTGTGCAGAAAATTAAATCTATGTAGATATTTCCATGTTGATGGACAACACCTAGTGAAATGTCCAAAGGGCTTTCTGTGACACATATTGTATGGATTTATTCAATGAATACTCGTCGTTACAATTTGAGGTAATTTATAGTAGCTGTTTAATTCTATTGGCAATTTTAATTGGGTAGATGATTCATCTTTGTTTGTTGGCTCATTGCCACAACATTTTTTTGTTCATTATTAAGCATCTAGAATAGGATACACTGGAACAGAGCACTGGAATAGGCTGCCCAAGGGGCTGTGGGGCTGTCTGGATTCCGACCTGTGCAGTATGAGCTGGGGAGCTGCTTTGGCAGGGGGGTTGGACCACATGGGCTCTTGAGGTCCCTTCCAACTCCTACAATTCTGTGATGCTGTGGTCTGCATTAAGCCTCTGTCATACAGAAAAAATGTATTCTCAAGGAAAAGCAAAGAACTAAGTTGTGTTTCTTTCTTAAATGTAAATGGGATTAATAAAACTTTGCCCATTTTAACAATTTAAATTGCACTGCTTTTGGGATATGGTGTCTCTAATACTGGATTTATCCTGCCTCCTGCAAGGAAGCATTGGCCCTGGCTTCAGAGTCTTGTTTGGTTCACTAGTGTGATTGAGCAGCAAATTGCCTGAGGACTGCAGTATCAAACTCCCCCTCCTCCCCACCCCCCTTCTGTGGGCTTGGTGAAGGAATGAGTCTCTGTGGAGCATGGGTTAGGAAGTCTTCTCTTTCCAGTATGCTTTATTCCAGGTAAAAGCCAAACCTCACTGGTTTTGGCTGGAATAAAACATTGCTTTCCTCGCTCATGTGAGCCACTGGAAAACAAAGTTTTCACTGTCAGCTCCCTGAAACACTCGTGAGCAAAAGAGATTTAGTGACCTGTATTCCTTGAGAAGCTTCAGAAGGAGGGAAGTGTCTTCTGGCCTACTGTGAAGTGAGGGAGGCATGTTGAGTCAGAAACCTAACAAGAAAAAGAGTTTGAGTGAGACATAGACAGTAGAAAAATAAAAAGACCATAAAAAATTACTCTGGGCCTCAGATAACCAGTCAAATTAATTGTTACTGTTTGAACAGCCTTTGATAGTGTTGAAGGCCACCTACACAGGTCAGCTGCCATATCAAGAGAAAAATATTCAGGCAACTGACTTAGAAGGAAACATTCCTGTCCTGAAGGAGAACCTGCAAATAAAATGCCACTGTAAATCCCAGGGCTTTCCAGCAGTTTTTTCGTTTCCTTTTTCTTCCTCCTTGCCCAGCAAGTTTCTGTAAAACTTTAGTTCTTGTTTCATTACAGAATTGGGCCTATGGGGAATCTGGCTGTTGAAGTGTATTGGAAGGCAAGTCTACAAAGTTTTTTTTCTTGGGCATGTTTTGGTAGCTCAGCTCCTGAAGGAGATGAGGGAAGAGAGAGTGACATCCTGGGAATACTTCAATGCTGTGTCAATGTGGACAGCTTTCTGGCTTCACTCACTCTGCTAGGGCACAGCATCAGTGCTATTACAATTTATCTTTTAGTACTTCTTTACATCAGAGATTTTTGTGTGGAATAAAGATGATGACATGCTTAGAAATGATATCCTTATGGAGTCATAATAATACAAGAAATGCATGTTACTCATACAGATTGGATTGCATTTTAATCCATGTAGAAAGTGCCTACATGGTATAGTAGTGTACTTACCAAAGATAAATGGTAAAGGAATGAACCCCTGCTTTTATCAGTGTGCTTATAACTCAAAATTATTCAAATGCATTGCAAATTAGTCAAATTAGAGGCTACTAAACTCAGCTGACTTAGACACTGAGAAGAGTCTAACAAGAGCTGCACTGAGAAGTGGGAAGGCTAATTAATTTTGCTTCTCAGCCTTCTGCAACTGTTATGTAGATTGGTAATGCTAATGGAGACTGCTATATGAAATTAACAGAGAAGAAATATGAACTGAGATCAGGAAGGTCTGGGTCTGATCTTTGCTGCCACCAGCAATGGAGTAATGTGACATTCAGAGGTTATGAAATCCAGCATATTGCCTGCTGGGTTGTAACAGACATGCTGCAGCTCTGTTGCCATTTTTCCCCCTCCCAGTCCTTTCCATAATCTGCCTTTCAATGCACATCACAAAAGTATGCTTTCCTTCCAGATTTCATAGAAATACCTCAAGTATTTGAAAGCTCATTTGTTTTCTGGGTCATTGTTGATGGGAATTTAAAACTGGGTTCAGGTGCAGGATTTCCATCACCAGCATCTGAAGCCCTCTGTTCATAGAACAGGTGAAACACGGGTGACTGATTTAGGAAACATGGTTTTACCCACATGTTCTTGGTCCTTCCTTAGCCTTCCTGCTGTGCAAGGCACTTTATCACCTAATGGAAGTTGAACACAGGCTGTCGGATGTGTCACTTCAATAACCTTTAAGTCCTTGAGACTAGGTCCAGGTCACTGTATGATGGATCCAGATGTGGGCTTCCCTTTGATTTCACTGAATCACCTTCCACTTTGAAAGCAAAAGCGTTTCTGTTTAGGCATCCCTTCTCAGCAAATGGACATTTTCTGCATTATAACTTTAATGTAAAAAACTGTAATTACCCTTTTTATCTTGGCTGTGAGGTTTTCTCCCGTCTCTTCCTCTCCTTGGAAACAGTTTTTTCCTTTCTTGTCTAAAAATATTTCGTATCCTGACACCCCCTCCAACTCCCAGTCCCACTGCGAGGATCCAGGAGGAGAGCTCAGCTCCTGGCAGTGCGAGTGGCAGTAGATGGCAGCAGCAGTCCATGATGGGAGCTGCGAGTAGCAAAATAAGCGCTAGGAAGCAGAGGGGCTCGCAGGAGGCTGGCATTTTAAATATTTTTTTTTATTATTTTTTCTTTTTTAACTATTTTTTTCCCTCTGGCACATCCCTGGTTCTGGTTTTGGTGTGTCGCCCCCCCCCCCTTCAGTCGCCTACATAATAAGAATTATCCATAAGGGCTTTTAATTTTGTTTGCTTTTACACTTCCACACATGGGTGATTGATAGAAGCCTTGGCCACGCACCCTTCAAAACATAAGCAAGAAGGGAATTTGGGAGACTCAGATGATTTCTCTGCAAAAATACAGCACTTGGATACATTCTTAGTTTTCCTAACACTTCACTCCCCGCATACGTGCTTACAAACCAAGGTGTTTCCAAGTGACTCTTTTGGTTCCTTGTGCCTCTGAAGCTGCTGTTTTGTATCAGAGCAGAGAAACCCAGAGGAACTGCTTTCTTTTTTCCTTTTGGACACTGTTTTTAATTGTTGTAGCTTAGTACCATGTCTCATAATGGAGGGAAGAATAAATTCTCTTTATTTATACCATGAAGTAGGATCCCACAAGGCACAGAGATGGCTTTTTGTCATCTTGCAAGCTAATGAAGGGTTTTGAAGTACGGTCATTTTGCCCTTGCAAGTGATGACAGCAGCAAGAGATTCAGCCATAGAATGTCCTGAGTGTATGATAATCTCCAGGACTAGGTTCAGCTCATGCATACTCCACTGGTCTGGAGCTCACAGTGTCTTTTATTTCCCAGGAGCAATGCTGATTTCTTCACACTCTTCTGTCACTTAAAACATTACTCCCAAAAGGAACCTGCAGATTAACAGCTTCACAAGTCAGGCATATGCAACAGCTACAAGCAGACAGAGAAATTAGCTGGGAGCAGAAGTCTAGAAAGAGCCAGTGTTTTACCTATCAAGCAAAACAAAAGAGAAATTGTTTCACAAACAATAAAGTAACTTCAAGGCCCTTGCTCTTGTTAGACTCTGGGCTCTGACTCCAGGAAGGCAGTTATTCCTGTTTCATCAAGCTAATTCTCTTGCAATGAGCACCCACGCTTTATCTAGCTTACAAAGACAACTCCTTGAAACAGGGTAGTTCCTCACGTCCAGGCAGCAGCTCCTGGATTAGTTGCCTTGTACAATCATAGACCTTTGTGGCTGATTTTGTAATCAAAAATGACCTCTCCCTAACAAATTACTTTCTTTGGGTGTGTTCCAGCCTGTTGTTTAGAGGTTGCATGCATATAAAGAGTGCCACATAAATTACTGGCACTCGTTAAGCTTTAGAAATGTGTGTTTCAGAGAGGAGCAGTGAGACTTAAGACAGCACTGATACACTCCTCTGAAATGGAGTCTGTGGGGTTTTAAGGACACAGACAGGGAGTTCAGTATTTCACACCAAAATCATAAATGGCATGAATTGATTTCCTATTGTAGTCATAGAAAGCCCGTGTGTTGTAATTTCATTCCCTGTGGCTTCACCTGCCAACCCCTCAAATGCTTATTGTCTTCTTGTTTAACCAGTTCACCACAGGCTGCATCAAACCTAGTGCAGGCAGCAGGGGCAGATGCAGACATCGCTAGAAGAGCCATTCACATGGTTTTCAAGTGATAATGTCAGATGTTGTTGTAACTGGTGTGGTCCTCAGCTGCTAGCATTAACTAAAGGTCTTGTCATTCACAAGCTTACATTGGTGAATAAAGGCATACAACCTGGTGTAAGTTTCTAACCCTGTTCACAGAAGCCCAGCAGTTGGAGATGCATATCTGTTGTCAACTGCCAACTGGTAAAGCATGCAGGTTGCCCTTAAAAGTTTCCAGAAAGTTTATTAGAAACAACTTTGAAGGGGATTTGAAAGTAATATCAAAAATTAAAAGAGATCTAAAGTGTTCCTTAAGGCAGAGTAACCAGCAAATCCTACTGCATTACCCTAAGCACGGTGGCTGGACTTCCATCATAATTAGTCACTCATCTTCACTATCTTAATCATCTCTTGCTAGTGAAAAGGCCTATTAATGCCCATTTTGAAGAAGCAGCTTGTGAGAAATAAAAGTACTATCTGTGAAGGTTGCACTGACCAGCTTGAGTATAAAGAATGGAATTAGCCCTCTAGCAATGGATATTCCCATTGTAAGACATTACTGAATATAACTCATCCACAGAAGTCTTCATTTACATAATTAAAAAGATGGCAGCCCCTAGTAGTGAGTTTTCTTGCTGCATAGAAATTTAGAGATGAAGAAAGCTTAAGAGATGTTTTAAAATACACAAAAAAACCCCTGGAACATTCCTCAGAGTATCTGATGTTTATTTATAGATGTATAGTACTAACTTGAATATATTGCTATGCCCCAGGAGGCACCTTGAGAGTATTATAAACACAAATATATATTATAAACACAAATATATAAGAGGATGGCATAGGGGTAGCTGAAAGAAAAGGAGATAGAAGACAAAGTATCTGTCTAGATGGCAAGAACTGTACTGAGGAAAGCTTTGAAATCTGCACAGGAAAGGCTGAGCTATATTCATTGCAGAAATGAAAAGAAAAAATATAGCCTGCTTGTCTTAGGTAACCTCTTTTTTTATGCAAAGTAGGGATCTCCTGAAGTGGCTAGAAAATCTGCCTTTGTAGTCTAAGCAATAGTATTTCTTATTTCCAGGCAGGGAAGGTAGAGCTCAAACCTAGTTGTCAGCTAAAGTGGTTGTCAGCTCAACTATTCTGTGGTGTATTTTAGTTCTGAGTTTTGGATATAATTTATCAAGGAACAGAGAACAGATTAGGATGAGGAGGAATGGAAAGAGTATAGATAAGCATGCACTTGAAGTGTGTTCAAGCAAACAAGAGAAACATCTGCGAAAAAGCAGTGAAAAAAGCATCAATCAGCAAAACAATCTCCTAAGTGTGGGGAAAAAAAAGGGAATTGAGGAAGTTAGGCCTTGCACAGGGAAGCAATGAGTTCTTAAAACATTTAGAGAAAATGGGAAAACAGAAAACTTGAATTGTTCTTCAATGAGGATGAGATAGAGATAGTAATTTAGATGCACCTCAAAACAAACAGAATTCTTTGCTACAGTTTTTTGACAATAATAATGATGACAATGTTGATATTAAGGGTATAGACAAAGATCAGTAAGGGTGAAGAGATGAAAGTGGAAAAAATGCAGTGAGTTAAAAGCAAAACTCAAGAGCATAAAATGCTTTATTTGGGAGGTAGTAGCAATATGTGCTGGGGACTTGTAGACTGTTTCAAGTCAAATACCAGAAAAGATAAAAAGCAATACAATTAAAAAGGGTGAAGATGATGTATGAGCAATAGATACAGCCTGTTAGTAAAAATATTGACTGAAAACATAATTAAATACATGTAAAGAATTAGAAAATGGGATAAAATATCTCATGCTATGCTGCCCTAGGTTTTTTGTGTGTATGCAGTAGAAGGTTTGGGGGTTTGCTTTTTTTTTATTTTTTATGATGGCAATGGAATCTGAACTGAAGAAGAACCAGCATGTTGATGTAGATATTTAGCACATTTCCTCCAAGATTGGTCTTGTAGCTAATCTTGCTTGATATCTCATTAACAGCTATGACAAAAGTGTAAGCAGTTTGCTGATGAAACAACATCTGTGGGAATATATTACAGTAACATTCTTAACTGAGATATTCTCATGATGAGTACCTCACCAGAAACAGAAATAAACATATTGAAGTGAATTCATGGTCAAATGTCAGGATCAGCTAAGAAAGCAGTGATATAGTTCCAGCAGAAGAAGGAAAGTATTACAGAATCACAGAATCGTAGGAGTTGGAAGGGACCTCGAGAGATCATGGGGTCCAACCCCCTGCCAAAGCAGCTCCCCAGCTCATATTGCACAGGGTCTTGAATATCTCCAGAGAGGAGACTCCACACCCCCCTGGGCAGCCTGTCCCAGGGCTCCCAAACCCTCACTGGGGAAAAGTTCTTCCCAATGTTGGTGCAGAACTTCCTATGCTCCAACTTGCAGCCATTGCCCCTTGTCCTGTCCCCACAGACACTGAAAAGGGGCTGGCCATTTCCCCCTGTGTCCCATACTTCAGATATTTATAAACATTGATTAGGTCCCCCCTCAGTCTTCTTTTCTCCAGGCTGAACAGCCCCAGCTCACCCAGCCTTTCCTCATAGGGGAGATGCTCCAGGCCCTTAATCATCTCCGTAGCCTCCTCTGGACTCTCTCCAGGAGATCCCTGTCCTTTTTACCCCAGGGAGCCCAGAACTGGACACAATACTCCAGGTGGGGCCTGACCAGGGCAGAGTAGAGGGGGAGGATCCCCTCCTGTGACCTGCTGGCCACACTCCTCCTGATGCCCCCCAGGATCCCATTGGCTCTCTTAGCCCCCAGGGCACACTGCTGGCTCATGGCCATTACAAAAGCTATTGGTGAGGATTTTTATGAGGATGCCTGTAGAAGTTTCTGACTCCCCACATTCAAACAAAATTAAATCAAACTGGATGAGGGATTGAGAAGTCTGTTATAGCTGAGCCGAGCAAAATGAAAAGCTGAGTGGATAACACTGATACCAAACAGCAGATGCTGAAGAAGCCGTTTAAGTTTTTGCAGGGGAAGTTCAGTGGTTTGGGATGCTTGAAGAAAAGTCTTACAGAATATCTGTTCATCTGTAGTTAAGACACTTAAAAGCAGTATCAGTTCCTTCTGCCTCAAGCTGGGAAGCAATCACGAATAGCATAATTGTAGAAAATGTTCTGTCACGAGCACATTATTGAACAGTGGAACATTCCAGCATGTAGCATGTTCTGCAGAAACAGATGGTTCAAGGGACTGAGATGCTGGTACCAGAATCATGGCACCGTTGATTGGATGCAGATAACAATCTGTCTGTGTGCAAGATGGCCCTCAACAGCCCAGAGAGCAGCTGGTTATGAACCATATTTGCTTAATAATAGAAATACAGGAATAAGTCTGGAAGCAGTCCAGCAGCCACATGACTGTTCTGGTGATCTGTACTGGTAATGCTGCATGAAGAAAAAAATACAATTGGTTTTCATTCTTTACATTATTTATATTCTATATGTTATTTATATTCTTTACATTGAGAAGCAAAAGCCTAGAATTCAAAGACTGCATGCCAGCTTCTCTGGTCTTTCTTGCAAGGGCCTCAGGGTATTTTGAGTGACGTGACTGAATCTGGTATCTTAGAAGTCTATCAGATGGAGCAACGAGAGAAAAACATTAATGGGAGGGTATTTTGAGTGAGGTGACTGAATCTGGTATCTTAGAAGTCTATCAGATGGAGCAACGAGAGAAAAACATTAATGGGAATAAGGCAAAGATATGAAAACGGGTCCAGCAGTTCCATGTCAACATGTACTACTCATTCACACAGTTTGCAGACCTTGGAAGCTGAGAGTAGGGTGAGGGGGATGAGAGGAAAATGCTATGACATTTAAACAAGACAGTCAAAGTTGAACTCGCAAGGGAATCTTTTTCTCCTGAAGGCAATTATATTTTTTGAAGTCTTCATTCCTCCCAATGCCTCACTTCCTTGACATTATCTTAATTAGATACGAGGGTAATACAGCAGCAAAGTAAATTTTGGAGCAGCCAAGAGTGTAGCTGGCAAGTAGCTCTACTGAGACTGCACCTGGTGCATGGTGCTCACTCAAGTTATACCTAAAATATTTTAAAAACCAGGAACATGCCTATTTCATGGCTTCTGATATTTAACTCTTTATCCAGAAAGGATCCCCATTAGATCACAAAGCTTTCAAATGTGCAGAGGGAGTAGCATTTAACTGGGTAGCAATAATTGAAATGGAGAAGAAAGGGAAAAGGATATAGTGGGGTGGGTAAATGTGAAAAAATAAAATTCCTTATGGTTACACAACATAATCCAGTGACAGAGACAAGAACAGAAACTCAAATTTTCCAACTTCTCCTTAATCTCTAGTATACAAAAAGGAGCTTCCAAATTGGGGCATTTGTCACACTAGTTGGCTATAAGCGACTTCAGAGTCAACTTATCACATTACAGGGCTGAAAATGACCCCTGCTACTGTTGACACAGGTAGCTGGGAGCAACCTGAGGCTACCCCTGAGTTGTGGCCCTGTTGTCTTCCTATTCAAGCCTTCTTTCCCTGCAGCTCATTCTCTACAATGTGTAGATGGTAGCTTGCAAAAAATGAAGGTTTGTGGCTGTACAAGGGAAGTTACTGAAAGACCAACATTAAAGCCACTCTGCCTTATTTTTTCCAGTTCACTTAGTATTTCCCATTAACTGCTGAACAAAAAAAATGATTCAGGCATTAATGAAATCTGTATGAAGTGCACACAGCTTGATTCGGGACAGCCTAAAATGCACAGGACAAAGAGGAGTTCTGCAAGAGATGGAAAGGGATCACCTGGGTAGCATTTGTGTTGGACAGGGGTAGGTCAGGCAAACAGAAACTTCAGGATGTGGGCCTAAAAGCAGACCACAGTTTAGCATGCTGCTCCTTCCTGTAACGTTAAGCACTCCAGCCATTGTAGCAGGATATAGCTACACAATAGCTGAGGCTTGGAGTAAAGTTTGAAAGACTTCAAGAAAATAAAATATTCCCTTTTTTCTCTTGAAGTGTCTTTAGAGCAACCTGTGTTACTTGGCACAATTTTTCCTTCCAAAGAATTCATTCATTCCTGTAATGACTCTATGACTAGAAATCTGCTGGTAAGGTTGTTATAAGTAAAGTAGACTCAACCCTTGAGATCAAAGATTTAGCTACTGCTGAGCAAGGAAGTAAGAACATGAATTTTAGGTTTTACATTAATGATGACTGTATATTATGACTTTACTTTCAATCTGTATTTTTTTCTCTGAAGGATATCACTTGTATACTGTTACCCCAGTTCGGTGACTTACCCTACCTGTCCTGTAGTCTTTTGCTGTACACATGACAAAGGACCTTTCTAATCATAGAATGATAGAATCATAGAATGGCATGGGTTGGAAGGGACCCCAAGGATCACAGAGCTCCAACCCCCCTGCCACAGGCAGGGACACCAACCTCAGGTCTGGAGCTACACAAGGTTGCCCAGGGCCCCATCCAACCTGGCCTTGAACACTGCCAGGGACAGGGCATCCACCCCCTCTCTGGGCAGTCTGTTCCAGCCCCTCACCACTCTCTCTGTAAAAAACTTCCCCCTAATATCTAATCTAAACCTTCCTTCCATTAGCTTTAAACCATTCCCCCTTGTCCTGCCATTGTCTATCCTTTTAACAAGCTGATTCCCCTCCTGTTCCTCTGCTCCCTTCAGGGACTGGCAGGCTGCAATGAGGTCCCCCCACAGCCTTCTCTTCTCCAGGCTGAACAAGCCCAGCTCCCTCAGCCTCTCTTTGTAGGGCAGCTGCTCCAGCCCTCTGATCATCTTCGTGGCTCCTCTGAACCCTCTCCAACAGTTCCACATCTTTCTTGTATTGGGGGCCCCAGATCTGGACACAGGACTCCAGATGGGGCCTCACGATGGCAGAGTAGAGAGGGAGAATCACCTCCTTGTCCCTGCTGGCCACCTCTCTTCTAATGGAGCCCAGGATACCATTGGTCTTGCCAATGGTAATCAGGACCCTTTGACTGACTCACAGCAAAACCCATCCAAGAAATCTTATAAGAGACATCATAGCATGTTTAGAGTGAAAATGCATAGTCATGTGCCCTCTGCAATGACTGGAAATTCAGTGACTGTGCTTAAGGCACGGTGTTGGTGCATGTGGTACAGCTACCACCAGACTGGCTGTTTCGGGCTGAAAGCCGACAATGGTAAACAGAGCATCGTGTTTCTTGCTATACCTTTAATGTAGCTACACCGACCATGGTGTGTCATTAAATAGCCATAAATGAAACATGTTTTGCTGAAAAATGTCCTCACTACCATCCACTGTTGGAGGTGCTGGATGATATGGGTGAAATCAGGGATGTCTGTCTAGTGTGAGATGTGGGTTCTGCTGCATGTTTTCTGGTACTTTAGGGAGCCACTGGAGGTTTCGTGAAGGGAGATAAACTGACTTCTGCCACCCTTTGAATTCTTGGATGCCTGTGATGCCTCTGTTGAGCTGCCTCCTTGCTTGGTCCTTGTTCACAAGGTGCTGGACCACGACAGAAATAGGAGTGATACAAACATCAGGATAGGTCATCATATGTTGTCTGAGGATTTCTCCCTAGCTGAACATGGGGGCATTAGCAGACATGCTAACTCTCATTACTTTCACTTCAAAATCAATGAGAAATAGGGAATTTCTAGAACTAAGACTAAAAACTATCAGCTTTTTCAGCTGAATTCCTGGGAGGAGTAACTTTTCCAAAGTGTTAACCCTTTTCCAGAGAGTCAACTCAGCTCCCATGCTCTGTGATCCAGTCTTGATGCTTCCTTTTTCTGTCTTTGAGATTGTGTAGCTGTCTGAACACATCAGTGCCCAGCACTGGCGCACTGTTTTAGCATACCATGACGATCTGCAGATTTCTCCTGGCTGTGTGTGCAGTAAAGGGAAGCTTCATTGCTTCATCTCACAAGCAAGCAGCTGAGTTATAAAGAGGTTAACACTGTGGCTGGACTGGTAATTGAACCTTCACGCAATGATTTTCAGATCCAGGGAATTAATTAAAAATTGATTTGGGTTCTGACAATACTTTCTAGGTTAACGGGAAGAAAAAAATCCCAGCAACAAAGTCACACCCAAAATAGAGTAAGACCTTGCCCGACAGTGCAGGTTGTTAAATTCTCTTCTCACCCTCCATGAAAAAGCTGTAGTTAGGCACTGTGCAGTATCTAGGTGCTTGCTGTTTGCCATTTTGTGGTTACAAAAACAGATGACTTGTGTCAGATCAATAATCTTATATCCTTGAGGTATTTATATCTCATCTAATCTCCATGTAATGGATTATACACTGTACTTGCACTTGGGGTTTGAATTTCATTATTCTTATTAAGATGTCATTTCCATAGCTGCTTCATTCATTTTCATTTTGCAAAGGCCTGTGCTGAAACTTTGGTGGCTTTGCTAACCAATTACAATAATGTCTTTCAATTATGCTACAAATAGAAGACTCTAGCAGCTAATATTTAGAGTGTAAAATGTTTGTCTTTTATTTGGCCTGACACTTGAGATGTGCACACATCCTCTGGTACTATTGTTATTCTAAAACTTTTATAGAGTGGGATTGATTTGCACGCATTGTAGACATATAGAAAGAGACATGTTACCTGCCCCACGGAGCTTGAATTTTAAGATAATGCAAGACAAATATAAGACAAGACATTTGAAAAGAGATCAGTTCAAAAAGAGTCTGGAGGAGGAGAGTAAGAGAGAGAAAACGGGTTGGGAGATGAACTCCAGAACGATGTTTTAAATGCATGGCAGCATGTGAGAGGCACAACGCTCTCAGTGGGAAGTGAAATGAGGTGTAAGAATTAGGACCTTTGACTGGAAGCAAGGGACACAGGGAGAGCTGCGCTTTGCAATGAGCTTGTTACAAAGCCCTTCAGATACTGCTGTCACTGTCTTTTTCATGGGAAGTGAGAAGTAGCTACATCTGCCTAAAAACAGGCAGGACGTGGTGAAAGCCCTTCTCTCCCCACCCTTGCCAAGGCACTGAACCACAGCTTCTTATCCTGCCTTTCAGTCCAGGCGAATTTTCCTCCTGTTAACATCTGCGCTGGTTATATACCCCACGGGCTAGTCCAGCAGGAGCTAAGAGGAGTCAATACTGAGCTGATTTCTCCTTGCCTCTCATGACTTGATCGTGTTCGCATGGATGCAGCAAACAGGAATCCCTGCAGCTAGCCTCCTTTTTTATGGGATAAAGAGAGGCAGGAGACAACAGCCATGTGCTCCAATTTATTAGCTCTTCCGCTGCAGAAGTGCTACTAGTATGAAGAACGAAATGGAGAGACAGACAGGAGTCAGCATGAGATCCATGACCTTTGTGAGTCCTTGGGATGAATCTGTCTCCTCTTGATGCAGGTTTGAATGAACAGCTCACCCAGGTGGACCATCCAACCGCAGCTTTGTTTCAAGAGTGCCATGGATGTGACTGACAGTTAAAAGGCACAAGATAAGAATGGTATCCTCAGGAGCTTGCAAGCCATTGTTTCACTGAAGCTTTCTGGATAGAAGTGACATGTCTCCAAGGAAAACTGACTGTATTATCTTTCATTAATTTGACACAAGGGTATGACCTTTGTCTCAGTTAAATAGGATCTGGGGAAAGAGATGCTGCAGAAGGCTCAGCAATGATTGCACAGTCACAGCAACTCTGACCTACTTATTCCACCTACTGTCTTATGTCTGAAAACTCTACATGCCATGGAAAGAAATTTAATATTTGGACTTAGCAATTTTGGAGAACTTTATGAACATTAGTAGTTTATGCTAAATGTCTTCTACTGCTGAGGTTTCCAATGAGGCTTATACTAAAGCTTATGGGTACAGGGCACATAGGACCACATAACTCTGTGTTTGAGTGCATCAACTCCTCTACTGATGGTGGTGTAATAGGACAACCCTGTGCTTTGGTCACTGTGGAGACCATGACTTTGAGTGGGATTTCTATTTTTGGCTAAGAGCCAGCCTGAGCCTGCCCACAGGAGTGTTATGGCTCAAGCTCATGAATTTTAGATTGATTGGCCAAAGCAAGGGGAAAAGCATAAGTGGATTTATTAGCTACAGATCTATGAAAGACAAGCTGCCCTTCCCTGCATTAATCATCTGCTGTCAGATTATCTGCAGTGATTATTTTGCTAACCGAATGCAAGGGAAGGACTGGAAAGATGGGGAACATTTCCACAGTGAGCTGATACACAGATGGAAAAAAATGCAAGTACTAGTGACAAATGCACACACCAAATAGTTCACTGAATACATCCTGATTATCTGGACAAGTGAAATTGCTGACATCTTCAGGCACCAGAGGTGCATGTTTGGGTTTAGAGTGGCAGAGAAATTATAAAATCTACCAGAACAGTGAGAAAGGAAGTCAGATAATGGCTGTGATTTAGGAGATCTGTTTTCAAGTCTGTGTTTAGCAGCTCTGTTAGGCCTTTGTGCCTGGCTTACCTGTGAAGTCCAGCTAACATCTGCAGTGACAGTAGTTACAGTAAAGTTTGAGAGGTCTCCAAATGCTGTTTGCTAACGGTTCACTGCACAATGTCTCTTGCATTTGGCACAGGGCACAAAAGCCATTTCAAATACTTCAAAAGCTATAGGGTGTTTGCATTTCCTAGCTATGAAATATTTTCAGGAAACTCTCATCACACGCAGCTTACTTAACTGTGTCTTAATGATTATGGATAAGATGCCCCGGGACAGCAGATTTTTGGTTGCATGATTTAAACATCAGCAAAAAAACCCTGGAACTAAACCTGTCTTTCTCCTATGCTGGACTAAACTGGGAAACGTTTCTTAATGCTATTTTTAACTCTGGGATATGAGTGTTCCTTTTTGATGTACTCTTTTGTTTAATTAAAAAAAACCCACCATCTGCTGTGGTGATTCCTTAAAAGCTATGGAATCAATCATAGCTTATATAATGATTTTTAATGAATATAATTCAGCAGACTCGTGAACCCTTAACATATTATGGAGAATGGACTCTTTGTAACAGAGTTTGTAAACTACTTCTTTGAAAAATGTTTATTTGAAATAAAAAGCTAGAGGTGCTAAAGAAGAAATATATCACTTATTTAATGAAACTTAACTTCTGTGGTAAAATAAGCAGAAAACATGTAATTGTCCTTTTGCAATTTGTTTCTGTCTGTGTAGGTATTAGGTACATCAAATTGCATTTTAAAAGTCATATACCATGTAACCAAGTAGTAAAGGTGTAGAATTTAAACTGTGCTAGCTGTGAATCTACATGTCTTTGATTCCCATGCCTACCAATATGAATGTTAGTTCTAATTTTCAGAGGCCACTCCAAGTGTAAGCCTTATAGCAATTGACTAGGGGTGAGTGTAAGCACCCCAATCATTTTAAGACCCCCAACTGAATAAAACACTGAACAACCTGGTCAGTGTCAACCTTGTTTTTATCAGGAGCCTGGACTGAAGACCTCCTGAAGTGCCTTCCAACCGGAGGGATTCTGTGAAGAAACTATTTTAACGATGCTTCTTCATACAAAGACATGCACACACTTACATTCACACTGAGATGCAGACCAAAGCTGTGTCTTAGGGCATACTCTTGTGATCCTGAGATTTAAAAATGGTGTAAAACATAAAGACAGAGAGAAAAAAACCCCAACCCTCTGTAATAGGTCACAACAAGGAAAGAAAAGATTCTCTGAATGTGAGTTTGGAGCACATGGAGGATCATGAGATCAGAGAATCACAGAATTGTAGGGGTTGGAAGGGACCTTAAGAGATCATCAAGTCCAAATTTCTTTATCTAATAATACTAATTTTTAGAGAGTAGGGAACTGATATTACTTCTGCCACAACTATGTTGAGTTTCCATCCACAGTCAAAGGCTCTTTCTATTATCAGATATTCTGGCATCCCGTGATTTTGTGAGTCTGTTCTTTTTTAAAAAAATCACATTTCTAGTCCTTGTTAGGAATTAAAACCCCAAAATTATTCTAAAAAAAACCCCTAAATAATTTTTCAGCATTTCAGAGTAACACAGAAATATCCTCTAAGTATAGAACTATATATTTTGAGAAATGTATTTGCTATTACAAAGAAGGAAAAAAAATCTGTGAGCTTCATAGTAAAATATGCTTGCAGAGGTGACAGAATATGGTGGCCATCTTCACCATCTGTTTGCAGAATGTTTCTGGGACTTTTCACATTTTCACACTGCACTGCAACTTGATTTAAAGTAACCTCCCTGCTGCAGAATGGGAAAACTCCTCCTCCTTTAAATTGACCTTTTTTTCTAAAAAATCCCCCAAATTGGTTGCTGCACCACTAGATTACTGGTTATAATTACTTTTACAATTACATTCTTGTGTGTTCAGATAGAAAAATTGTATATACCGACCTTCACCAATCAGTGTTATATCTTGCTTTAAGGCTTTTCTTTCTAATGCTGGAATACTGGAAACAATAAGTAATTCATGAGGCAAAGTAAAGGTTGCCCTCAGCAGTACTACAATTAATACATTTTAATACTTTTTTCCAGAAAACTATGCACCATGGAAGTAACAGTGTCATTTATTCTATTTCTTATATATGACTCCATGTTAATGTTTTATTTGCTAAAAAAATCCACAGAGGTTT
Source organism: Laterallus jamaicensis coturniculus (assembly GCA_022605575.1). Lineage (NCBI taxonomy): Eukaryota > Metazoa > Chordata > Aves > Gruiformes > Rallidae > Laterallus > Laterallus jamaicensis. Next base: position 5,158,494 of record JAKCOX010000033.1, on the reverse strand, counting down.
TTTCTTGGAATATCAGGGACCACCTGTAACTAAGACCAGAGTAGAGAGAAAGCCCATGTGCTAATGCTGTATTTTATTTGTTTTCTCTGCTATTTTCTCTCAGTTAGCTCAAAATGTTGTAAAAAATAATAGATATTCTTGAAAAACTCTAACAGTATTGTACATTTCACAGTTTACAAGTCTATTTTGGTTATGTAATGAAAGTGTAATAATAACAAACACCTTGAGGTGCTGAGAAGCCAGAAAAAACCATAAAATGAGACCTTAGAAAGGGAAAAGTCTCAAATTTTATGGGCAAATACAAAAAAGAAGTGAAGTAAATACATTTTAGATGTACTTGATTTCAGGCTTTCATTTTTAAAGTATTATAGAACATGATAAGAAGTCAATATTTTTGCATGTGTGTGCTGTTTTTCTGGATTTTCAGTTTCTAAGCATACATTTCAGGACTGAGGATAAGATTCCCAAGACACTGACCTTAGCAGCTACTGCTAAATAAAAGGTTATATACAGGATGATATTTGCTGTAATATTTGTTGAAACATACCCTGATAAGAATTTGAAGAAGAGGGAAGAAACAGTCAGGGCCGTTGAACCTTGTTCATAATAGCAGTAAATCCTCTGCAAGCCAGACTGCAAAGCTTTGTGCAAAAGATATGCCAAGGATGGGCAAAGGATGGGCAACAAAAAAGAAAATTCTAGGTGAAATTCTAACTTCAGGCAGGTACAACTAAGTGTGTTAAACACCATCAAATCTAGGAGCTTTAAATTGAAGTGAGCCGTGTTTTAAACAGAGTAAACACTGCTAGTGAGGATCTCTGGAGGCAAAGACTTTTGTAGGAAAAATAAAAGAGTAGGAGCTTGTCTGAGAGGGTTAGAAAAGCTAAGGGATATTTGTGGACCAAAAGCCCCCAAAATCCACAAAATGAAAGGATCTGAAGATGCCATGTTAGGACAAGGTGTCCTGGGATAAACTGCTAAGAGTGGCAGACACCCTGCTGAAGACTGGAGGCAGAAAGAGGTCTTTTCCCCAGGGGAGACCTGGCTCCTCATGGTGACAGGAAAGCTTGGTGAGGTTGTTGAAGAGTGGCTTTTTCGTGGGTGCTGGTGAAGAAGGGAAGACATGTAGGAATCGAGCACATTATGGTTAAGGGCAGGAGGTGGGATTGATTTAGAAGGATTTGCCTTTGTTGGTGTGAGACATGTACTGAGTCAACTGCTTTCTGAAACCCTAGGCATAATGACATAGCAGTTTGTTAGTGAAATGAATGATTTCAAGGTTATTTTCTACAGTGATATTTATTGTGTGACAGTTTGACTGACCTTTCCATTGAAAATAAATGAAATGGGATTTTCTGACATGGATTTCTTCAAGCTGTTCTAAAAGAATAGAGGAGTTCTACTCAATCTGAAATTACATCTATTTGTAGTTCAGGTTGCACAGATGTAAATCTTGTCCCCTCTAGCATGTTCATCCACCAAAAGAGGTATCATACAGCAGATACAAATAGCATTTTTAGTGACCTGTGATTTCTGTGGCATCCTGTCTCTTTCTGTTGAGGTGTCTATGAATGCAGAAATAGCAACAGTGGCAAAAAGAGGTGGCAGGAGGCTCTGGACTAGTCAGACAAAAAAGATAGCAATCAGTATTAAAGCTGCCTTTATCCAGTAATCGCAGATTAAACACTACAATGGTTCTGTAAAAGTCTTTCTACCTCAAGCCTTATTTCAGTTGGGCACATGATAACCTTAATTCTAGAGGTATGGATGTGAAAAAAATGTTTAGAGCAAAATGAGCTCAGAAGTCACATCAGACACAAAACTGTGTAGCTGTAACTACATGTGCAGAGTGAAGTGCCATCTGTTTGAACACAGCACATGCGAGCAGCAAGAAGTGCTTCAGACATGCCCTGTCTGTTGTTTGTTTAGGTTATACACAGGAGTTTAAGTGTCTGGTAACCACATAAAATGTTTCATCATTTTTCTTATGGACCAAGCAGTCATACCTGTGAAGGGAAGCATTATGAGCACTGATAGCTGGTGATGGATTCTTTGATGCATTTCAGTAGAAAAGGCTATTCTTGCTGACTTGTTTGTATGCAGAGGACAGGCAACACATTTTTTGGCCTTTACGAAGACTTTTATGGACCTGCACCTCCAGAGGTGTGCACCGTTGTAGTGCACACTGTCAAAGTTCACCTGGCTGCTTCATTGCTGGAAAGCTGCTGAAGGATTTAACCTGTCACAAGATGCAGCACACAGAGTAGTACAGCTTCGAAGCATTCTGCTTAGAAACTCTGAATTTTACCTGTGAACCTTTGCTGAAGTTTCACTGCTGAGTTTTCATTACTGAGATTTCAGAGGTAAATGGGTTGATACTATGTATGAAAGAATGAAAGGGAAAAAACCCCACATCCCTGTAAGGTTGGTCCTTTATCTAGTCTGAGGTACTGTGGAGCTGATGTCAATATGTTTAGAAAAAATCTGAGGTGCTATAGAGTTGACATCAATGTTCTGGGGCAAAGAAGTAGAATTCCCTGGTTATTTTCAAATCAGATTTTTGATGTGCATAAAAAACTGTCATTTTAGTATATAATTACTTTTTAAAAAGAAGGACGGAAAATTTATACTAAGATGACATCATAATCCTTTTCATTCCATGACCCAGGCATCTTGTCTTCACAGTTATTTGCAACTTTAGATTCTTATAGCATCATAGCATTTCCTCCTCAAAGCAAGAATAGCAGACACGTATTTATCTCCATCTATTCAGTGCCTATGGTATATTGTGGACTGTTCTGATTTTAGCTTGGATAAAGTTAATTTTCTTCATAATAGCTGGTACAGGGATGTGGTTTGGATTTGTGTTGAAAGCATTGCTGATAAGACAGGGATGGTTTTGTTACTGCTGAGCAGTGCTTACACAGAGCAGGGGCTTTTCTGCTTCTCACACCATCCTACCAGTGAGTAGGCTGGGGGTGCACAACGAGCTGGGAGGGGACACAGACGGCCCCAGCTGACCAAAGGGATATTCCATACCATATGGTGTGATGCTCAGCATAGAAAGGTGGGGGAAATCATGAATGAATTCTTCCTTTTGCTTTGCATGTGTCTGTGGCTTTTGCTTTATTAAACTGTCTTTATCTCAACCCGGAAATTTTCTTGCTTTTACCCTTCTGATTATCTCCCCCATCCCATTGGAGGAGAGTGAGCAAGTGGCTGCGTGGTGCTTAGGTGATTGGGCTTAAATCACAACACAGATGACAAATTATTAAGCTATGACTTCTTTTCAGATGGTCATGTTGTAAATAGGAAATCCACAGAATTTAAAGTTGGGGTTTTTTTCCCCATAGTTGTGTCTCCTCTTACTCTAAACCAAAGCAAAAACTTTAAAGGAATATGGAATAAGTGGCGGGGTGGGGGGGCAGAGGAGGGCTACAAAGATGATTAGAGGGCTGGAGCACCTGCCCTACAAAGAGAGGCTGAGGGAGCTGGGCTTGTTCAGCCTGGAGAAGAGAAGGCTGCGGGGGGATCTCATTGCAGCCTGCCAGTCCCTGAAGGGAGCAGAGGAACAGGAGGGGAATCAGCTTGTTAAAAGGATAGACAATGGCAGGACAAGGGGGATGGATTAAAGCTAATGGAAGGAAGGTTTAGATTAGATATTAGGGGGAAGTTTTTTACAGAGAGAGTGTTGAGGTGCTGGAACAGGCTGCCCAGAGAGGTGGTGGATGCCCCGTCCCTGGAAGTGTTCAAAGCCAGGTTGGATGGGGCCCTGGGCAACCTTGTGTAGCTCCAGGCCTGAGGTTGGTGTCCCTGCCTGTGGCAGGAGGGTTGGAGCTCTATGATCCTTGGGGTCCTTTCCAACCCTTGCCATTCTATCATTCTATGATAATGCTCTTCCTTATTACAAGCTGCAGAAAAAGGTTGATTATCTCAAAAGATGAGAATGTGCTAGTAGCAGCCACTGGGAGCATAAGCAGAACAGCACAGCTTGAATTGAGGTGGGAGACTATTTCTTTAAAAAAGACTCAGCTGTCAAAACCCTTAGAGCTATGTAGTATCTACAGAGAGGAGCAATTTTGTGCTACAAAGGCCTTTTGTGTTACAGAGGTAAAGATGCTGATGATATTTATTCCTAGTTTTTTGATACTCCATTCCTTTCTGCAAATGAAACCATATACTGGACATCACAAAACCTTTTGTGATACATTCCCTTCCCTCAATTATCTTGGGAATTGACAGCTCTAGCATGTGTGGCATCTCTTTCCGCTTGCATGGTCAGAAAGGAAGATGAATTTAATCAAACAATTTAATAAGTGAGTCCCACTAAATGCCAGATTACTAAATTAATCTAAAATTCTTCATGTAGTAAACGTGGCCAAAGAATAAGCCTTTTCTTTTTAGGACTGTCATTGATCCCAGTAAATGCCTTTAATGTTCTCCCTCCCTGTAATTACCAGGGTCCATTATGCAACCATAGATGTGATGAAATGGTCTGCCTGCCTTTGAAGCATGCCAAAGACAGTTACACATTGGTAATGAAAACATTTCCATAGCCCATTTCACCCCTGCTTACAATCACTTAGCACATTTTATAGAAATGCAAGATCATTGCCAATACTTTGACAGGTGATGTGACATTCATGAATCATAAGGGAGACTTGAACCATCCAGTGGTTGATTATGTAAGGGAATTCATAAATGAGATTGCAGAAAATCAACACATCATGCTGTGAGTGTCAGCAGGACCAAAAAAGTATGGGTAAATGTCAGGTAGAAAGGTGTGTATAAAAAACAAAGGGCTTACTCTGAATCAGGAAAAATCAATTTTGGCAGTTTTGAAGAATTCAGTCTCAGATTTCAGTGCAGCCCTTAAGGGAAACAACCTTAGCAAAAGCTGGAGAGCCACTGCAGGTGCCAATTGTTAGGAAGAGCACTACCAGGCAGGAGAAACAAAAACTCTTTAAGAAAAATCATTGGCTCAGCTGTATTCACGATTAGAGGCTTGAGCCCAAACAGATAAATTGCAGTCCAATGTCTTTCAGAAATTGGTATACAATGTAAATACCTATTTTCCTGAAATTTTACAGGGACCACCAGCTTCAGTAAAAGTTATTCTATCGAAAAAGTACTAAATAATGCCAAGTGAACATTGTTCGGACTGGGAACAGACTAGACTATTATAATAGTGGGCAACTTCTGTATAAAGACTTGCTTTATAAGTATCCTTTCATACTGTAGAGAGCTTATGTTTTGTTTTGATTAGCCAGCTGTTCTCCAGCCATGAAATAAATATGAGTTATGGTAGATTATTTGATGTGGTCTGCTTGTGAAAGTAATAAAACTTTGAAAATTTAAATCAGAGCCAACTGAACACTAGGTGGGTAGTTCAGAACATAGTCCCTGGGAGAAAAAAACAAGAAAATTAGAAAGAAATTTTTAACATGAATTTAAACACAAACCTCATATTTCTTTTTAAAACCTCCTGGGGTAACATGCAAGTTACATCTACATGGAAACTGATGGACACTGGTAGCATTTAATTCTGTCTAGTAAACTTTGAAGATGCACCCAAAATCCATTGCGGTTAATTGCTGATGGATTTAGATGTTCTTATAATAGAAGCTTTATATTAAGAGTAGAACTCTCACAGGTTCATGCACTAGGGGAGGTTCAGGTTAGAAATTAGGAGAAATTTCTTCTCAAAAGGAGGGGTTAGGCATTGGAATGGGTTGCCCAGGGATGTGGTGGAGTCACCATCCCCTGGGATGTTTAAGGAAAGATTGGATGAGGTACTTAGGGATATGGTTTAGTAAGTAATACAAGTGGGTAGGGGGATGGCTGGGGGATGGTTGGACTAGATGATCTTGGAGGTCTTTTCCAACCTTAAGGATTCTATGATTCTCTGTATTGGAAAGAGCTACTGCTGGGTATAAAATGATGTATGAACAGACTATTTTAGAGCCTGAGTCTGCTGAAGGAAAACATGTCTAGCTGTGTGAAGAGAAATAAACTCCTTCGAAAGCAACTCATCCAGTCTTTTCCCTCCAACAGAGAAAGCTACATGCACTTTGTTCTCACATGGTTGAATAACAACCATTTCAGATATATCTTGAAACAACCTAGTGGCAGACATTCTTTGGATGGGACTCAGAATTGGGAGTCCTTAAAACAGGGTGAAAACCCCATTGAAAATGAGGAATAGAAAGCTCTCTCTTAAAAGAAGAAATGGTAAAACAGTTGAGGAAGGCTTGTAAATTAAAATGGTACAAAATTTTGCTCTATTTTCTGCTTATTGCTTTTAGTCTGATGCAGTAAAATGAGTATACAGTCCAAAATAGATCTGGTGTTCAATCACAAAAGAGGGAATGAGGGGCTTGTTTACAAAGGGGGGAAAACAAGAACTGCAGTAGCTCAGTTCCTGGCTGTGGATTGAGGTCTGTTTTCTCAAGACTACATTTAAACCATAGAATCATGGGATTGTTTAGATTGCAAAAGACCTTCAACATCATCAAGAAAAACCATTAACCTGGCACTGCCAGGTCCAACCACTTTCCCATGTCCCTAAGCACCACATCTACAAATCTTCTAAATATCTCCAGGGACGGTGACTCAACCAGTTCCCTGGGCAACCTGTTCCACTGTTTGACAACACTTTCAGTGAAGAAGCTTTTCCTAATATCCAATATAAAAGTGCCCTGGTGCAGCTCGAGGTCATTTCCTCTTGTTCTATTGCTTGTTACTTGAGAGAAGAAACCAACACTCACCTCACTACAATCTCCTTTAGGTATTTGGAGAAGAAGCTACAACTTGCTTCTTTATGCTTCAGAGATGTCTGACATTTGAAGCAGGATGATGTGGATAAAGGAAAAGTTGATATATTTCTTCTAAAACAGTCAGAAAATAGACATCCATAAAAATTCAGTACCCAGCTTGTAAGCTTTTTTCTTCAAGCCTTTGTATTAAAAGAAACATGTTTTATGAATAAATTTCTGTTCAGAAAGATCCACCAGCAGACTCATTTAATCCCTGGGTAATAAAAGGCACTCTTGTTAATGATTGTAATATGCACTATTTTAGTTTAGTTTGCCCTCCACACTATAATCTTTGTCATTAAAGCCCACCTAATGCTGGGGAGGCTTTTATGAAGCACAGGGATGTTTGCATGAAAACACTGGTCTGACCAAAGAACTCACCTACTTCATGAGACAATACTGAGAGGGTCATATAGGAACACCTGAAAGGTCAACCTCATACTAAAATTCTCCAATATAACATCTAAAGAACCATTCTAAAAGAATTCTTTGTTGTATATTTTTTAATAATGATTTTAATATTTTATAACATTTTCCTTTTCCTTGAACTGTTCTCTGTTGTTACAGAGGATACCTGTAGGGGTCTAAACATAAAAAACAACTTTTTCTTTAAGTAGTGGTGTATTTTTATTAAGAAATGTGATAATTGCAGAGGCATTAGTTGAAATGCATTTTGAAATTACTTAGACTGTCAAAACCAGTACAGCTATATTTTCTACTTCTGTGGTATTTATGTACTTATGAGTGGCATCACCATTATTTTTTTTCCCTACTAAATGGACAAATTATTCTTCAAAAATATGTTCAGAAGACAGCCCTTCTTTTCATGAGGTAGAAAAAATATAGTGACTACTTCATGCAACGGAGAGGTTTTTGAGCTCTAGGATGAAATAGAGAATTCAGGGTATTCTTGTAGAAGCATTTAATAGTTTTTATAGAACACTGAGAATAGGGTTAGGGGAAAAGAACGGTGCCACTAGGAATCAAAACTATTTTGAAATCAGGATTTATTCTTAGAATTTGCTTAAGAAGTTTGCAGTGGGTGAGAGTCCCTTTTCACATGTAGTCAAAAAGTATTTTCTTGTCTATACCAGTGTTAAAATTTCATACACAGCAAGATTAAGCAGAATGATTAAGTTCTTAAGAATTGTGCTTCTACTCTAAGGGTCCCCATTTTAATAAGTGAATAGAACACACTGCTGCTGATCAGGAGACAAGACAAATATGACATACCTTTTGTCAAACTCTTCCCAAATGGTCATCACAACCTGGTATTCCTTTTATTTACTGGCCATGTGCTGTACATGTTCTTTTATACAGCTGCCAGTGTCAGAGTATGTGGAAGCATGGAAATAATTATTCTTCATTGATGTCTCACTGGTGTGAAAAAATTAGTATCTGTCTGAAACTGAAGGGATTTATAATGCAGTTCTTGCTAAAATGCATAGTTTTATATATGAATCTAGTAACAACTGTTTTTAGCAGCTGTCCCAAGAGTAAATTTTCTCATTTACCAAATGCTTTCATCAGTCTTGGTTCATGAGATAGCTGACAATGACTGCAAGCAAACCTGTGTGCACCTAGGCAGATTTACGAGGCACCTGTAGGTTCTTCATGGGTTTCAAGAAGAGGGAAGTGGATATTATTCACAGTTGACACCGATCAACTTCAAGGTCACTCATTTATACAGAAGGTTCTTTAATGTGAGGTAATTTCATTTCTACTTTCTCCCAGCTCTGTCTGGGCTGTCGAGCTGGTATGTCCTTCTAGAGCCATGATGCTACTTGGCATTCAGGGAGTTGCTGAGCGCCAAGCAAAGGTATCTTTACAAGTAGGCTAGTCAAAAATTGAGTCATGAGGGTGTCATGGCTGTAATTGAGCAACAACCTCTATGGAGGCTCTGTGGGCCAGCTGACTGTGACTGGAACTTCTGAAAAGATAGCCTAAGATGATGTCCTGCTGTCTGGAAAACACTTGGGGGAGATTAATTTAAATAAAATAAATAAATATAACAATAAAAAAAAGAGTAAGGTAGTGAGAAACAGACACAAAACTAAACCCATCTTCCTTTCCTCCCTGCTTTTATCCTTGCCCAGAGCCTTCTATATCATGTCAGCACAGTGCTTGTTTTGTTAAAGTGCTAGAGGTTTTGAAAGCTTAGGCTTGTTGATCACTGACTAAAGCCAAATGAGGCTTGTCTGTTCTGGCATGACAATATTTCTGTGATAATGGAGTTGGAAGAATACTTCCCTTTATGTCCCCAGGTATTTGTCATACCTGATGGTTCATACTTCAAATATGGGAGCAATATAATAAGGCAATAAGAGACTTCCTTCCAAGCTGGCTTTCTACACCTTTGTGATGAGAAGAACTGAATCTTCAAGTCATATCTGCAGTGAAGGGAAATACCTTGTGACTTACTATCTATAAATATTATCAGTAAAAAATGCATAGTCACTACCAGAACCATACCTTTACAAACAGCTTTTCTGCTTGACAAACTCGATCAGGAACACTTCAGGAAATGCAGAATGACTCATCTGTAATTGCTGAAGGTTTGAAAATAGCCTACTCACATGAATATCTCTGCTTTCCTATTTGAAAAAGATATTTGAAAAGCAGTGATTTTTGCTTCTACCTCTTTATCTGTAGGTGTTTCTCTCAAAACTTCCTCACTCGTGTGAAATAGGTACAATCATTATTTCCTTTCCAGGAAGTTGGAGAATTAAAAGCTGAACATGTCAGGTCAAGTAAAAGGTCAATAAATGTAAAATGTCAATAAATGTAAAAGGTCAATAAATGATTTAGAATATGTAGAAATATAAGTTATTTTTATATTTGAAAATGTGACTCCTCCTCCTTTGTGATATCAAACCCATATAGTTTTGAATATGAAACACTCAAAATTCTGAGTTCGATTGATAATCAGTACAAACAAATAACTTTATACACAAAATAGGAAATACAGTTCATTAGTGATCTTAAGCATTTTAACTCACTGACACTAGTGACTTGAGAACAAAGTTAAATTTGTCTCTGGGTTTGGAATGTCCATCTGGTTTTGTAACTGGGCTCAAAGCAGAGATGTTGCAATATAGAAGAGTTGACTGCTGCCACGTGGCCTTGCTTGAGTATATCATTGGGTATTTTGTCATGTTGTGTGTAAGATCAGGAATGAAGGATTCAGGGAACGAAAGAGTCACCCCTTGATGTAACTTGTCAAGGAAGATACAGTCTCTCTCTTACTCAATTCCAAATCTAGGAAATCTGCAGAGGAGATGAAATGAAGACAGACATCACTGGGAATAAAGAGCCATGTCAGAGACTTCGGGGAATATGGTGTTTGAAAAGAAAAACTTGAGAGTCAGGGAAGATTTATTTAATAATTTCAAACCCCATGTAATAGAAAAAGTCAAGTTTGTTTCCATTTGAGAAAGGAGTGATAAGGGATTTAGTTTTGTTTCTTGAGAATTGTTTTCTCTTCATGTCCCCTTCTTGATCAAAACCTCTGATTGAATGGGAGTTTGGCTTCTTTTAACTTTAGTGAGGTCAGGACTTCCCTTATGATTCCCGAGTTCTGTTTAAATGCTAGCCCTCAAGAAAGTAGCCAGAGATTTTCTGACTGTGAGTGAACATCAGGATAGCCACAAATAAAAGAAGGCAGACTGTCCCACTCATGTGAAATGAGCTCTACTCTCTGATGAAAAGCCATTTTTAGTTCCTGCCACTGGAATCTCTCAGTCCTTCTACAGATTGCATCAACTGAAAATACATTCATCTTTCCACACCATTTGGGCCATTGCTTACTTAATGGAACATATAATGGGATGAAATTGCCACCTGGTGGTTGAGATATGGGACAGCTCCCAAGGGTATAATTATAGAGGCTGGTTTTTAATATTCCAGTGGTACTGGCTGTAGAGATGTATCCCTGCCTCTGGATTTAGTTCATATTATGGCTTGCAGAAATCAGGGGCATTATTTTCCTTTGCATTTTCCCTAACTGCTGAAGAAAGTTATTTCAAATATGACTTAACTGTATGTGTGACCTGAGGGCTATGGAGCTCTGGATTGAAGTGTCATTGAAGGAGCAGAGGACAGGAAGGATAATAATGAATAGTAATGTATTTAGTGTGAAAGCTAGTATCAAGAGAAGTGTTGCACTATCTTGATTTTAAACGAGACATATATTGCTGATATAAGAAGTGGAATAAACCAGCTTTTTATTGGAATCTGCAGATATTGACAGTCAAAAGTACCTCTATACTTTTCAAGAAACTACTCATGCAAGGAAGGAAAGAAATTCCAGTTGAAGGAATAAGCAGAAAGAGGTGGCATATAGACCATGCTCATCACTTTCTGTTTTCTTGAACTAAAAGAACAAAATTTGCTGGCAGATAAGATGACCAGGCAAAAAGTAATTTCCTAGGTGTGAGATGGCAGGTCTGTTTAAAAGGAGCCCAGAAGAAGCCATGATTTCCACAGATTCCTGTGTTGTTGCCACTTGGAAATGCATACAAAGTTATCCTGTAAGAAGACAAATAATCTGATGTGTATAGTAAGAAGGAACCAAGCACATGCTTTGAGAGACGCAAATCCATGCCAAGGTGTAATGTCAAAAAATATAGCTAGTAGTAAGTTGCATCTGAAATTGCATATGAGTGTGATGCTGCAGAAGGATTCAGAAACATACATGCTGAGCCATCTTGTTGAGGAACAGAGGGCATAACAGACCAGACATGCCTGTAACCTTGGTTTTGTTTAAGCATGTCTTGGATATTTTTGGTTGTTTTTAAGTGGTGTAGTGGCTGTTCACGTGGATATGTACTGTGTCTACTGTAGAAGTGATTGCAATGAAGTACTATGTTTCCATTTTGGTTTCAGGAGGATGTGATCAAGTTTGAAGTTAAGAGGAAGAATATTTGAAGGCAAGGATGCTCTAGGACATTTCAGCATACCAGTAAAATAAGTTTTTCCTCCCAGAAGGATGAAGGGTTGGCACAAAGTTGTGGCTGAACTGCTCCTATCATGAGAAAAAGAGAGTGAGGGAGAAAAAGATGGAACTGCTGTGCTGGAAAGACAGCTGTGGAGTCAGGTTTGCTGTTCCGATGAGTGATTAATGGTGGGAATCAATCTTGTATCGACTGCTGTTCCAAAACTACTGTTCCTATATCCTTAAATTTTCTTAATTGGGGGTGTCAGCAGCAGCAGTCAGCCTGGGCAAAAATAAGCAGAATGGCTGTTTGCCCAGCTGCTTCCTGGCTACTCTGGGCAGCAGTTTACTTTTCCAAGTTCTAGGCAAAGCCATCATTAAACTGTATACACTGACATTTTTAGAGAGATTAGAGTCTTGTTGCATGGCTGTTACAGACCCTGATTCAGTTTGCCAGCGTGGAAATATCCTCCCTAAACTAAACAGCATTTTTGCCACATCAAATTCCTCAGCTGGGTCTGCTCCCACTACTGTCTTCAACCCCCCATCTTACTGCTTTGCCTAACCTCCCCTTCCTTTCCATCTCTATTTCTTCCTGAAATTGCTGGGCTAGAGAGTATCCTTAGAGAATATGTTTGTGTGGTGCTCAGGACACAGTGGCAGTGTTTCAAAAACAGCTAATAGCAATAAAAATCATTCCTGTGGCAAGTGTCTGAGATTGCAAACACCAGCAAGGAGTCTAAGGAAGGAGTGACTTTGAGTGGTCTGGTGAAGTGGATCTTTTGGCAATCATGACACCATGAAACCTCAGGAAAAAGTAACACTGAGAGGAAAAATCCTATGTTGTTACCAACAGTGGAGCCTGCTAGGCTCCAGAATAGTCTCCAGAGTAATTGCTCTAGTCACTTTAAAGTCGACTGAACACAGCCCAAAAGAATACGCTGTTTTGTACTAGTCTCCAGGGAGATGGGATCACTGTACTCTAACAGGCCATTTTTATCTCTTCCTTATGTGTCTCCAGGAGTTGTAGCCATGTGCTTCACTTCTTCAGTCACTGAGCTCACAGAGCACAATCAGCTATCAGCATGTCTTCTGCCAATCTGTGGATTTAAGCACTGTATTCACCAATATGCTCCCTCCTTCCTAAGGAGGAGAAGCGTAAGGAAGGAGGAGGGGGGCATGGCAGGGAAACTGCTGAGTTTAAGACTCGTGGTTAGTATGCTGTGCAGACAGACAAATCAATTGGCCCCTGTCTGGGCATCTTAATCAGAAGTGTGTGGTTCACTGCGGTGGTTAAGTGCTACTGTGCTGGTGATGGCATCTTCTTCAGAGACTCTATTGATTGCTCCTCTCTCTCTTCTGAGAAGAGATTCCAACTGTGTAGACAGCATCAGAGAGAGCGCTGGTGGAGAAGAGCCCTCTTACAGCTCTACAGGATGAGGATCGACAGCTTAATTTCCCCAGGGACAGGCAAACCGTCATTCTAATTCAACCAGACTAGTGTAGAAAAGAGGAAGGAGATGACTGTTTGAAAGGTCCATTGATTATCTGAATAGGCCTGGTGTAAGGCTGGAGATGATACAGTGCAAGAACCATGCACACAGAGGCAAGGGAGCATGAGTTTGGGAAAGCTCTTTTGAGGGAAAACCACTTCCAGGGTGAAATGGAAGAGAACAGCATCTTGCAGAGTGACCTTTTCTTGGAGTGGAAGAGGATCCCAGAGCTGGGTGGCATCACGGTGGAGATGTTCTAATCCTCTGGCAATGCTAAAATACCAGACTGTTAGGAAAAAAAAGCAAAACATGAAAGAGAGTATGGGAGCAAACATACGATACTCAGTGTAGGAGTATCTTTTGGTGACTGTGTTTGACTATATGTGCAAATGCCTGCTTATATTTTTTTCCATTAGTAGGCTTGTGACTTTTAAAATGCAGGTGTGTTATAAAAAAAAAAAAATGATATAACATAGAGTATTTTCAAGAAAGGAGGACATGCAATGTGACTATACATGCCTTTATGCTTTTATAGAAACTTCTTTAGACATTAAGTAAAACTTTAAAACTTTAATTCCTACTTTCTCCCTGCTCCCCCCCATAAAAACCCTTCACACCCCTCCCCCACAACATATGTTTAAAACTTATGCTGACAACAAGTGATGTCTATCCAGTTGTGTGTTTAATGTGGACTATCTGATGTGCCTTCCACATCAATATCTAGACAGCAGATCTTCTGGGAACAGATACATCAAGTCTTCCTTGCTGTGTTTCATTGCACTAAGAAGCCAGACAGGTCTGAAGCAGCTTTATAGTTCATATTTTGAAGAGACTGCTCGTAAGGGTACCAATTAGTTGCCAGCTCTGTGTATATTTAGACATGACTTTTTCTGGCAATCTCATTGCCACACTGACCTTGTTATAATGTAGAATTCTTTTCCTGGTTAATTTAGTCATGAAATACTTGTTATTTTACTTTGAGAGCTATTGAGATTTAGTAAGCCAGCCACATCTTTCCTGGGAATGGAAATTTTACCAAAGATAGATACTGAAAAATGCCGCTGGTGCTCCTAATCTTGTGCCCTCAAACCCCAAAGAAACATAATATAAAAGCAGGAGAGAGCAAGGTTTTAGCTGGAGGGGGGATGTGGTTGGTCAGGATTATTAGGATGCAAGAGAATCAGGGAGGCTGGCTGGAAAATATTCAACTGAGTAGAATCTCTTCACCTAAGAGATTTAAGTCGAATTGAATACATATCAGAAGATAGATGTTTATCTAAACTGCAGGTTATTTTGTATAATAACTAAATTATACCCACATTGATTAAAACACTTCCTCAGAATGGTACTGCTGATTTGCAAAGAGCAGCAGTGTGTTAACTGCGGATCTGTGTATGAATATATATATATCTAAATGGAAGGGAGCGCTGTTTCCTTTGCACTCACCAGTTTCTTAGGCCTTGTTCCTTCCTTTACACCAATAAATCAACTGCCAACCCTGTATTCTATTTCTGGGTCCCATTGCCTCTGTATTGACTGGCATGCAGGAGATGCATGTCTATGGGAGCTCGCTGCTAATGCAGTAATCACAGAATCACAGAATCACAGAACGTTAGGAGTTGGAAGGGACCTCAAAAGATCATCTAGTGCAACCCCCACTGCCAGAGCAGGATCACCCAGACTAAATTGCACAGGCAGGCTTTGAATGTCTCCAGAGGAGATTCCACAACCTCTCTGGGCAGTCTGTCCCAGTGCTTCATCACCCTCACAGTGAAAAATTTTCTCCTTGCATCCACATGGAACTCCCTCTGCTTCAGCTTGCATCCATTTCCCCTTGTCCTATCTCTGGCCATCGCTGAGAAGAGCCTGGCTCCATCCTCCTGACTCTCACCCTTTACATATTTATAAACATTAATAAGGTCACCCCTCAGTCTCCTACAGGCTAAACAGGCCCAGCTCCCTCAGCCTCTCCTCATAAGGAAGGTGTTCCACTCCCTTAATCATCTTTGTGTCCCTGTGCTGGACTCTTTTAAGGAGTTCTATATCCTTGAATTGAAGGGCCCAGAACTGGACACAATATTCCAGGTGTGGTCTCACAGTATAAAGAACAGTGAAGCACTGTGAATGACCTACCTACATAACAACTTTCTGGTGAACCTTTTATATATGAGCAGAGTACTGGGGAGGTCGGAAAAGACAACTTTTTGGAGAACTGATGTTTCTTTGTCTGAATAAACAGGTTGGATGGATGATGATCTCAAGAAAAGCTCTTAGATAATCCTGATGCTGACAGTGACACTGGTACAATAAAAAGGGTCAGGGAGGGGAGGGATGTTGGGGGATGGATCCCTTGCCCCAGACTGTATAGCTGAAGCTGCAGTGCTGGTGACATGTAAGAAATGAGAGATGCTCAGTGGTGGGTAAGTGTGGTAAAATATTCATTCACGCGACTCTTAAAGTACCCATTGAGAGGAGACACGAGTCACGATTTTTCATAGGCCTCTTTTATTCTCTTGTAGAAAAACAGCCTTATAACAATTTGTTTCACTCAGTATCTTTACAGCATGCATCTCTTTTTACTGAAGCCATTTCCAAATACGTATCAGCAATAATTCTGGACTTCAGCGTAACCACATTGTTCAGAATGAAGAGGTGCAGTTAGCTGCACCAGGCAGCAACATAAAACCAAGTCCAGGGACAGGATATGGATATGCTTTTGAATACTGTCCAGTTATGTTATGATGATACTAAAGCACACTCTTATCAGGTACTGATAGGTTTAAAGGATTACCTTTTTTTATGCTTTAGGACAAAACCTTGATGACAAGATGTGCAGCGTTTGAGAAATCAGTCTCTGCCATTAGAGATTGGAATACCCACCATAACAGTTTGGTCTTTTCAATACTTTGACCTATCTTATGGACCTATAATGCTTTTGGACTCTCTCATCATCCAGTCATGCAGGAAAGGCAGTTGTCACATCAGTCTGGGTCTGACTGGGACCTCAGGAATTGGTGGTCTCTACAGTGGGCTGCAGACTTTGACAGGAGCTTGTATCAATGCATCCTATTTCATGGGATTTCACACATGTGAAGTGGAGCTGCTAATTGGTCAGCAGTGCAGTGGGTTGGCCCTGGCTGGCAGCAAGATACCCACCAAAGTTGCTCTATCACTCCTCTTCTCAGCTGGACAGGAGAGAAAATATATATTGAGAGGCTTACAGGTTGAGATAAGGACAAGGAGAGATCATTCAGTGATTAACATCATGGATAAAAACAACTCTACATGGAATAAAATGCATTTAACTTATTACCACCACCACCACCCACCACAAGAAAGTAAACAGAGTAAGATAATGAAAAATAAAATCAAATCTTAAAACACCTCTCCCTCCACATGCTGCAAGTAGAATCTCTACTCCCCATCATTTCCATAGGCTGCAGGGTAACAACGTGCTTCACTACTAAAACCTGCTGTGGACATGCAAGCCCACAACAAGCAGACAGTCTTAATTACAACATAGTGGTAGACCAGAAACCACGCATCACATCACAAGATGACTTTGGGCAGAAATGACAGAAACTCTATGGGTAAATTGCTAGGAGGATTGAATTAACCTGTGAAAGCTTACCCAAATCAGCCCAGCAGTTTCAGACCCCAGAGGAAAATAAATGTTTTAATGAAAGTTTTCAAGTAAGCACAGACTAGTGTATTGTAACATTTCAGACCATCTAAAATTTTAGTTAGAGCCATGTCTAGATGGCTAGTGGTCTTGCTGTCAAGGCCCAAGGTCTGGATCAGAACTGAAGGGTGGGACATTTGCCTCATGCACAATCTTTTTCCATGCTCTTGCAGAGCAGAATGTGCAAAGTTGTGGTACTGACATGCGACTTTTGAGTTGGACCGGGCTGCTGGCTCTGAAAAGGTGAAACTGCTCCAGGCTCTTGAACAATTGACTCAGTAATTTATCTATCTCTTTGACAGAAGAGGTAGCTTTTGGAGAATATATAGAGGTTAAGCACAATATAATGTCTTATTTAACTGTGTGTTCAGGGAGAAAAAAGGTGATAGGTGTTGGGCTATATGAATGGGTGGACCATACCTCTGCTGTGACCTTGTCTAGCATGATCTGCAAGACAAACTAGACACCTTGAGTCTCAATATTGCAGAGCCATGAGAATGAATCATAGAATCATAGAATTCTTTTTGTTGGAAAAGACTGTTAAGATCATCTAGTCTAACCATTAACCTAGCACTGCCAAGTCAAACCACTACCTAATGTCCCTAAGCATCACATATACATATCTTTTAAATACCTCCAAGGATGTTGATTCAACCACCTCCCTGGGTAGCCTGAGCTGTTTCCTCTTTTCCTATTGCTTGTTAATTGAGAGAAGAGACCAACACCCACCTATGTGTGTTTGTGCAGTGAACTGAAAAAAATAAATCTAGATATTTTTACCTCATTGTTCTTAATCAGTGGAACTTGGGACAGAGCTATCTATCTCTGTACTACAATACTCTTCACTCTGTTCTTGCCTCATTTTGCTTTTTCCTGAACTGCAGGAACTCAATTACGCAGCAGGATTTGGCCCTTATTTGCCTGAAGCTGACAGGAAAATGAACGTCTGATGAAGATTGAATCAGTTTAAATGCATAGTAAAAAATAGATTATTTCTATGGACAAGGTGGAAATAATAGCCAGCCCTGCTGCAGAACATCTTTGTAAGCCACGGAGTTTGCAGTGTGTTTCAATGTGACCTCCCATTCCCCCTCATTATCTTCTACTTATTAACCCCGATCTAACTGTTATTGATAGCTCCATTATTCTGCTTGGGACAGCAGTGACGGTCTCAGTGACCTTGCCCTGAGGGATCAGAAACTCATTTAATGCTCAGCATACTCTTTGTAAAAGTATACTGAGGGAAAAGTATATTCAGCATGAGAAGCAGGCACGGATTTTTACAAAGATTTCTTGTGGCACTATTAATTATCTCAAGAGGTGCACTGTTCTCTACTAAATATATTGAAATCTTGTATAAATTCCTCTTTAGTCTTAGAGATAAAGGTTGTAATAAGAATCAGAGAATAAGAATTGCTAATCCTTGGTTCGACAAAGTGTTAATTGTGGGAAAGTGGCCCAGAAAAACAAGACTAAATGAAAAAATAAGGTTCTTACATTTTACTTGCCTGATGATTCTCTCTTTCTATCCTGTCTACCTCTTGGGCAGTATCATTATCTGCTTTCTAAACAGTTGTCACAAAGAATAAAATTCCACCTCCAACCCTCAAACTTTGTGTATATGATTTATTTGCAACATGACAGCACTTATGTTCTATAAAGAGTATGAAATCACAAGGCTTGCACTCTGTCAGGGGCAGATCCTGAGCACTTCATATATGTTGAGAATAATTAAGAGAAAATACGCTCTGAGGAAAAATGAGTGAGAACTTTGGCTGTCCAGCTCTTGGACATGGGACGTAATAACCCCATGCAGTGCTACAGGCTTGGGGGAGACTGGCTGGAGAGCTGTCAGGCAGAGAAGGACCTGGGGGTATTGGTTGACTGCAGGCTGAATATGAGCCAGCAGTGTGCCCAGGCAGCCAGGAAAGCCAATGGCATCCTGGCTTGTATCAAAAACAGTGTGGCCAGTAGGTCTGGGGAAGTAATAGTGCCCCTGTACTGGGCACTGGTGAGGCTGCACCTCGAGTGCTGGGTCCAGTTCTGGGCTCCTCACCATCAGAAGGACATTGAGGTCCTCGAGCGAGTCCAGAGAACGGCAACCAGGCTGGGGAAGGGACTGGAGGGCAAATCCTATGAGGAATGGCTCAGGGAGCTGGGGATATTTAGCTTGGAGAAGGGGAGGCTGAGAGAAGACCTTATCACCACCTACAACTACACGAAGGGAGTTTGTGGAGAGGTGGGTGATGGTCTCTTCAGCCAAGGGACAGGAGATGGGACAAGGGGAACTGGCAAGAAGCTGCCCCAGGGCAGGGGCAGATTGGACATTAGAGAAAATAACTTTTCACTGGAAGAGTTGTGGGGGACTGGCACAGGCTGCCCAGGGAGGGGCTGAGTCACCTTCCCTGGGTGTGTTTAAAAAAAGGGGAGATGAGGTAGTTAGGGATGTGGTTCAGCTTAGGATGGGATTGGTTGGACTTGATGATCTTCAAAGGTCTTTTCCAACCCTGTGATTCTGTGATTCCCTGAAGACTGGAATTTTATGGTACTCTGGCATGTGCCACCAAGGCTTAGATTTTTACGTCTGATGTTAAATTAGTTAGGCTATGAGAAAAATTTCTGTATATTGATTTATTCAAGTTTATATAGATACATTTATTTATAATAAAATTATAATGTATTTCTTGCTATCGGTTAAACAGTTCAGTCTCTGTAGCCATTATTTATTTCTTTTATATCTCTCAGTTTCAGCAAAGGAAATAGTCAGCTTGTAGATCAATCACTGGTTTTAATTCCCAGTTTCAGTGCACTGCTTGTATCAGTCGTACCATGCAGGAATATTTAATTGATCCAAAATAAGGTAACTGATGGAACTAAACCAGACATGCTTTCCATCTACTCACAGAAATTGCTACAAGTGTTTGGGTTTTAGAAAAATGCTATTTTGAAAATCTAGTTCTGTGAGTTCACTGTTACCTCTCCAACAACTACCTCAGGAGAAGAAGTAGCAGTTTTGAACTTCAAAGTGGATTATGAATTATTCATTTCTTCATTGCCTAAACCAAGCTAGTATGAATTTCAGTAACTGGATCTAGAATTCATTATCTTCCAGTCGATGTTTGCAATAAAGTTGAATATTAATCTATCACTCTTTTTCTCTCCCATCCTCCTGGTCCTCTTTGTCCTCTCTTATCTCCAAGGTCTGTTCAGAAATGTACTGCCTACATAATTTTCTAGTCCCTTACCATTCACCTGCAGCTCAGTTGTCTGGAGTGTTCCCGCTTCACTTCTGGTGCTACAAAAGCATCAGTTCTGAGCATTTTCTCTTTGGGCATGATTTTCTATATACCAGTGGGAACTAGGGTAGGTTCACTCAGTGAAAGACCATTAACTACTGGAAATGAATGGAGTTAATCATGCTGGGTGAATTGTCCCATTGACATTAGCAGAACTGTTACCTTCCAAAGGACTGCAGAGTTCACTTTCTATAGGAGCAGTTTGGTTTATAGTAGTACATCATGCTTGTAGGATCTGACAGGACAAAAGAAAGTTGCTTACAGAAATAAAATCTGTACATGCCCATATCTTTAAGGGCGTTTGTTTGAGATCTAAGTGTGAGCCAGGAACTGGTTTTTAACCTGCGATATGCTATCTGCAAACAGACCATGTCACTCATCTGAATTGTACTGAGACAGATCTGCTGTTGCTTTGAATGACCATCATAATGATTACCAAAGGAACTGATGAACTGATTTTATTGTAGTTCTTTCCCAGGATTAAGATACATGCCTACTTTGCCTCTTTGCGACAGAAATCTGGAATGCATCTGTGGTGTATCTATGGTAATGTTTTGAATGCAACAAAATAACTTTATGAGTGCCAAAATAATTTCAATTCCACTGTTGAAACTCAGGTAGAATCCGAATTCAGAACCCAAGCTATTCTGGTTTGAACATTTTAGGACATAATCTCAGAAGTAGATGAAAGTTGTAAAGAAAAAAAAATAATGCAGAAAAGCATTGTCAGAGAAAATATTTGGAGTCACCAGTAATGAATGAAAATCGTTAATTTTGTAAGAAGGTTAATAAAGTGTTGACATATTTATTTTTTCTAGTGGTTCCTCGAGTGCTCCTGAACACCTCTCCTTCTTTCTTATACCAGTGATAAGTAATTATGAGAGAATCAACATCTTAGGCTGTTTGATTTTTTAACAATTCTGTTTATTAGGATTTTTTATCTTTCAGGAACCCTGGATGTTTGTAGCACCAAGTTCCATCTTATTTCATCAGTGTGACCAGACAAAAAAAGAAACAGGATCTAAATCTGCCCAAACACACCACCAAAAGATTATAAAGGCAGTGGTGAATTAACATGTGGAAATGCCCTCATCAGGCATATCCCAGAGAATTTGTAGCCTAAACTCTTTGTTTGAAAACTCACTAAGAACCACTGTTGGGGTATGGGAACAGGGCAGAAACTCTTAGCACCAGAACCTCCAAAAGGATGAAAAATTTTCATGGGAGCTGAGGCCTTTAGAACTTCCAGGTTGATAAAGTATGTCCTTGCTGAGTGTGAGAGATGCAGTTTTTCAAAGACTTTTTGGTTGAATGAGAAACTTTCATAAGGTCCATAAAGGCCACCTCTCTGGTTGCAAAAGAATTTCCCTGGCTTCCCTGACAAAGTTAAATGCCTGATTCAAAGCAGGAAGGCAAAAATGCATTAGGAAAAAAAAAGTACCAATAATATCTTAACACAACTAAAAGTTTTCCTGTGGATGTATACTCAGAAAAATCCCTTTTTGTTTGTTAAACAGTAGATGCCTGGCATCCAAACTCAAACTCAGACTGTGTAAGTGGTATGACTTCATAGCCTCTAAGGCTGCCAGGTAATTTTCATTACGATGATAGGCAACACTGTCAACTTGGCTGATAATGAATCCAGTTTATACAGTGCAGTCTGCTGTTTCTGGACAGAAATGTAGATGTTCATTTGTTCACAGAAGTGCTATGTGTTATTCTCCCTAGTCAGGCTTTATTCCATGAGAACAGCTGGAGTTTTGCCGGAGTAAGGATTGCATTATGACATCGACAGCATGGAAATAAGAGGTGGCCTTTTTCAAGAAACTTGCTCCAGAAACTTGAATCACAATTTAGTCATTTAAGTGGTCTGTCATTGTGAAAATCTCTGTTAAATCTATTTTTGAATTAAAAATTTAATTAAAACCCAAAGGAACCATGTCTTCGGTATGTGTTTAGGATGTTACCACTGATTCCATGCATAATGCTAGAGATAAGGAGTATTCATAGTTTTCTTTGTTCAGGAAGGATCATTGGGTGTAGCATTGGGTTTATCATGTGCCAGTTAGACTCATGAAGCTTTTCTTGTATTGAATATAGCACCTTGTGCTGGACTGAAGTCTTTCAACTAAAAAAATATGTTCATCAAGAAACTGGCAATCTGCTACTTCTCTATGTAGTTCTTTTGAAGTTTGGGGTTTTTTAATCCACATTATTTTAAAATGTTCCTTATTGTATTGATTTTAGTTTAATTTTAATTTCCACAAATTGCTGCTTAATTTGTCTTTATAAATGAGACTAGAAGAGTCCCATAGTAGAAATATATAGATTTCTATAGGAAGCTGTGTGAAAACATCTCCTATTATTCTAGTGATAAAAGTGACTAATGCATTTAGTTTAATTTAAATTTTTGTTTTTGCCCTGATTCTATATTAATTTTTATAATTCTTCTTTGTGCCATTTTCAGGGAAAACAACATTCAGCTTTTTTTTTTCCCAATTATTGTCCAACAATGGACAAGCCTTGTTGCATTAAAAAGGAAATAAAGACTCCAACTTTGTTCAGAGGAAGAAGGACATACTGTTCCAAAAATGCTTAAGTCAGAATTACACTTTACTGGGAGGTAGAGTGCGGAATCACTAAAGTCTGTACATCTTGAAGGATAACTGAGACTGCAGTGAACATTTCTTCTGTGTAATAGCAAACTACAGGCAATTGACATGAGACTCAGGAAAAACTGAACCCAGAAGCCCCAAGGCTCAGTTTCTTGGGTTCTCTGGTTGACACCCAGTAAGAATTAACCAGTCATGGGTTTGAAAAATACAGTGGCATTTTTTTCTTGGAAAAAATCATCATAGAATCATTTAGTTTGGAAAAGATGCTTAAGATCACCAAGTCCAACCATAAACCTAAGAAATACTGCTTTGTGTGAAATATAAATTATCACACCATTTGTGAAATATTCTCATATAAGGGAAAAGAGGTGCAAAAGTATGACAATTCTATCCAGCATGATTTCAACTTTAAATCCTGTAACTTTCTTAGAACAAGTCTGTTCTGGGATGTAGGTGTAATTGATCATTAATGCAAGACACACTGCTGTTAGACAGAGAGGCAATTCATCTCATGTTAGCTTCTTTATTTCAAAGACATAAAATACTTCAAGTAAGATGAAAATGAAGTGTTTAAAAATCCCACACTGTGAATCACTGATCATTGCCATACTTTCTCCATTTCCAAGGGTGAAGGATATTATTTACTTTTAAGAACACTGAAAGATTTCAGCTGTGATGAAATAACCACCTTGTGCTTTGAAAGGAAACGTGGGATGGAGGATGTTCCATTACGTCTGAAAGGCACTGAGGTGCCAAGTCAGAAGACCAGTAATTAGCATTTATGCACACAGCAGGATGCAGGATAAGAGAGGAGTAGCAGCTGATGAGAAAATGGTAGTTTAAGAAAATATCCAGATTAACTGAATTGTTGATACAATGATAGGTATCAACAAGGCACATAGGTACAGTGATCTGAGCAGGCACAGTAGGCATGTGCACATCACAGAGAATTTATACCAAGCTCTTCTGCAGTAATAAGTGCCCAATAGGCTTTAGTAGAGTGAAGTGTATTTCAACAATAGATTCTTACAGTATGATTCCCTAAAGCATCATATATCCTGATATACCCATGCAAGATGCATAGTCACATTTATTATTTCCATTTTGGAGACAAGGAAATGGAAATAAAAAGTAAAATTATTCCATATTGTAAGACAAGATCTGGGATACAATCTAAGTTATTATCCTACACTTCTTCTAGTGTATATTAGAAAAGTGGAATTCTTTCTTCTCCCCAAGATGCAGCAATTGAACAATTCCTAGTAAAAACAAATATAAACAAGAAAGTGTGAATTGATTCTCAGAGGATTAGCCTGTTGTTAGAATTTAAATCCAGCTTGATGTTGTTACCAGAGAGTTCTACCTTTCATTTTAATCTACATAGATCCAAATTCACTTAGACTAAGGAAGCAAAATATGAAATTATGAACAGGTAGCTTTAAGTTGATTTCAAAAGAAAACTACTTATTTGGGCAGAGTTTTTAAGAGCCATAGCAAATGCAGTGGAAAAACATTCTGCATTTCTGTTTTTGAATGCCAGACAAGTTCTGTGGCTTTGTGTTCACCATTTTTGCTCC
This sequence comes from Laterallus jamaicensis coturniculus, assembly GCA_022605575.1. Classification (NCBI taxonomy): domain Eukaryota; kingdom Metazoa; phylum Chordata; class Aves; order Gruiformes; family Rallidae; genus Laterallus; species Laterallus jamaicensis. The sequence continues at coordinate 5,134,083 of JAKCOX010000033.1, read as the reverse complement.
TTTGGCTTTGTGAATAGGACTGACATCACTATAGAATGAGGGAGGCTTTGTTCCACAAGGAGCTTTGAGGAGTTTTTTTAAATGTGAATTAATTCTGGAGATTATTAGGTGTACGGCAAGGACTCAGAGTCTCAGTCTCACTCTGTAGCTCTTTCTTATCCCAAGATAGGATGAGACTGCTGAACTGGATTTTCACAGAGCTTTTAGTAAGCTACCAAGTTACTTTTATAGCATGGATCCAAACAAAGAGCAAGTGGTACAAGTCACTGGTATCTTTCATGCTTGAAAAAAATGCTGTAATTAAATCAAGTTTTTCATATAAAAGCATCAACTTCTGAGAGCCACTAAGATTTTTTTTATGGCAGGAAATATAAAATTGATGACTGTTACGCACCAGGTATGATTTTAATTAAAAGCACTTGTTATTTTGTTTCAATGGAAAAATCAGCTTTCATTTCTTTAGTTAGAGCAGTTGAAGAACCTCACAAAACAACAGCAAAAGTGCCTAAATAAATCCATCTTCTACATATAAGTGTCAATATGAAATGAAAGGTGTTGTTTGGTTTTATTAAGTGTGTACAAATTCTTTGATGTTTTGTTTTTCACAAATTTTTGTGGGTTTTGTTTTTCCTTAAAGCAATCAGCAATTTTTTTTTCTCTATTGAACAATTGATATGATATGAAAATAATGCAGTGTCTAGTGATACCTTTCTTCAAGTGCTGGTGAGCTTCGAGAAAGGAAACCTAGAGTTGGGCGTTACATATCCATCTCATTTTGAAAGTTGTGCAGCTTTGGAAAAATCACCTTAATTTCTTGTTCTTTACCTTTCCAAACACAAAAGGGAAATAAAGGCTTCTCTCCCTCGAGCAAATGCTGAGAGGCTCAGATGGGAACAACTGGAGAAGGACAAAGCACTGTGTAATATTATTAGCTCCATTAATCCAGGTAAGCCCATTTGTTTCTCACAAAGGCTGTATCAGAACTAAATTGCATCTGTTCTGCTGTTTGTATTTCCTCAGTGTTCATCCTGTCTCCAAACTGGACAATTTTAGCTACTACTAAAAGGTTTAAAAGTCTTGATTTGTGTCAATATCTCCCGCAAAGATGCATTATGATCACTGAAGTGATTATCTTGAATGGGCAGAAAGAAGACAACAGAACTGGCAGTTGCATTCTGATGTCTGCCTCTCCGCCTAGCACCTGCTTTACTGACTCTCTGCTCCATTCCAGAGAGCTTTACTCATTAGTAAGGGCCATTCAAGCATTTAATGGATCTCTGTACATTGAAACAGCTCTGTTTACTCCTGTTTTTTAGGCTTCTTTTGCTGAAGCCATGTCTTTCAAATGATGTAGTTTTGTTATAACTCTACTTAGCAAACCCCTCCTTGTTCTCCTGAGTAGCCTCTCAGGTGCAGATGGGAAAGGTTCCCAGTAATCCAAATTAGTAGCTGCTTCCCCCTCTCAAATTCCTAGGCAAAACAAGAAAGTTCAGCTAGTTGTTGCATATACTAAGATGATGTCATTAAGGTCTGGTTTGTAATGCTTGGAGGGGCTCAGAGGATTTTAGCAGTCTGTCCTTTTTGGTTTTCTTTGCATGGTTCCCAGGGGTTTGGACTGTATACTAGAGTATACCTTCAGACACACAGTAATATTTAAAATAACAAATTATTTTGGTTTTAATAGACTTTTAAAACTCTGAGAAATACAGCACCTGAGCATGGAGAATGAGATTGCTAGGAAAACCTAGGAAACACATGAATTGAGAATTAAACCCAAGTCAGAGTGCAAGTAATACATGGGTAAGGACAACGGCAATATATTCAGATGAAGAATAAGACATTTCATTGAAAAAAGGTAAAATTGAAGCATTAAATATTGAAGATCCACATATAAGTGCACCTCTTTACAGACTTTTGTATGGACAGCCTGATTAAACTGGGCATAATCTGTTGTGGGGAAAAAAAGTGTATCAGTCCTTAACAAGGTTGCAGCAACCTCCTCATTTAACTCTTTCTACCTTAAAAAAGCTCTCTGGACCTAGAGATTGCTGCCCATCCTGGTGTAAAAGTCCCAAAGGCAAAGTTCTGTGGAGTCCAACTTTTTTTCTGTTTAAGTCTATTAATGTTTTTTGCTGGATTTTAGTTCAACTTATATAAATAATGATCCATCTTTATTTCTCACTGGTTAGCTTCTGAATGTCACCAGTCTCTGAATCCTGGCTACACCAAAATTTCCCTTCCTCTGTGATATATAGAATTCTTTTTGGGCTTCCAAATGATTGATTTTAGACTTTGAAGGCTGTCCTGGTTCTGGTCAGGCCAGAATTAACTTCCCCAATCAGTCAGCCCAGGTGAGCTGAGTTAGTGGGGGCTGTTTCCACACCACCTGACATCACTCCCCATAAAAGGGGCTGGTTGGGCAGGGGTGCTCCTGGGTGGCCTCCAGGGCAGTCTGAGTGTGGCTGGGGTGTTGGGTTGTGCAGCACTCTGTAATCATTTGGTTGGTAAAGTACTCTGTGTTATCACAGGGTGTGATTGGGATTGGCTGTTATTATTGATGTTAATTTTGTCAGTAAACTGTCCTTATCCCAACCCATGGAGGCTCTGGCTCTCTTCTCTGGGAGTGAGCAAGTGTGGCATGGTGTGCTCAGCCACTGTTTGGGCCTGAACCACTGCAAAGACTTGGTGCTTATCCCTTTTAAATTGGCTTAATCTTGTTGTCAGCTCAGGCTTACTTTCAGTTGGTGGAAATATCCTATTAAGTATGCAAAATTGAGCTGCCTCTGTATTTCTTTCATTTTGGGCTTTAGCCTTATTTCTTTAAAAGATTACCAGCTGTCAAACTGTATTCAATAGTAGTTCATTTTGTATAGGGATGAGGGTAGGGTATAGCATCAGCTTGAGTCTTCTAGTCAAGGAAATTCAGAAGCTGACTAGAATGCTCCAGTTCCCCCCCTTTTTTGTGTGTGTCTTGTCCATTGTATTAAGGTTTTCTCTAAATGCAAGTAAGACATCCTCTCCAAAAAACTCTGAAAGCATTTAAGAATGTATAGTTACTGTGTAATAAATGTTTGGCATCATTGCTGAGTGAAACTAACACACATGAACAAAAAGTATTTAATTTTAACATCTAATATTTCCTTGCACTTCTTTAATGAGGAATACTTTTTAAAGTATGTGCTAAAGTGCATGTACAGACAGATTTTGAATCAATATAATAATTTTCCAACTGGAAAGAAATTTAAGTAATATTTAAAGCACCAAGAAAATTATATACTATGGTGATGGGCCATTTTTTTTCCTTGTTTGCAAAGTCTGTGTGTTACTGAGGGAATATAGTGGATAAAGACTTATCTTTCTCTGGTATAAATCAGTTTGCCACCTCTAGTGGAACATAAAAGCAGATTTTGTTATATTATAATTTTTGGAAATAACCAGGGAGATAGTATAAAGAGAAAAAGGTGCTCTCGTTTGATGGGATTTAAAGTCTTCAAAAACATATCACAAACCTATTACATGCTTGAAATTGCTGAAGATACTGGTCAGCTGTTACTTTTCTCAGATAGGCATTGTGGCAGCCAACTCCTTCTGGTTAAACACTTCTCAAAAGCTAGTGTGAACTTGCAGAGTTTCTCTCCATTTAAACTAATTGATGTTCACATTTGGATGAAATGTGAGCAATAGATAACATGGAAACTTTATTCTATTATTTTATGGCCAGCTTTGGCTTTAAAGAAACAAATGGGGGCTCCCACTTACTGCATAGAGTCAGAGGCAATGATTTTTCCTTTATGACTTCTGTAGTCACTCATCCCTATTAACGACATAAAACTTGAGTGCCACAAAGTTTACTAGTGGCGTTTATGATGACATGTAGTAAACATGGGCTTGAACTTACACCCTGAAGCCCAGGAGACCAGATCAACAAGGGGAAATCTGAAAGTTTTGTTTAATTCTGCAGTTTTGATTTGCCCTAAATTCATAACAAGAGTTAGGCTATATTTCTGACTGTGATTCATGTTTTGCCAGATGGGTACAAGCCACCATTTGCCAAGAGAAGCACAGCATGTTTCATTGTGAAATACAGGAAAACTCTCCATGCCAGTATGTCAGAGTGCTTTTAGCTGAAGAAGAGACAGGTCTGTGTCTAAGATTTATGCAAACTTTCCCCTTTGGGTTATCTGCTTAGATCAATATAAGTGCTGGGAGGGATCAAATGGATTGTTTCCATTTTAGTATTATCAAATACATGTTTAGATTAACCCCAAGAGATTGTTCTGTTTCTTGGCCTGTAATGGTACCTTCAAGTATGAATCTGTGCATGATCACAGGTAGGGAAAAAAATTTCCATACATTGCATTTAACTGATGATATGTGTTCTATCTTACACAGTAGCTGTTGCTTTCTAGGTTTGCTAATCCATGGAACTAAACCATTCACAGATAAAAAGATGGAGAATGGCATTTTTGGTATTGTCTTTACAGTGGCTCAGAGAATGGAACTTGCTGTTGTCCTGTGCATTTTTACAGATTTTTTACAGTGCAAAATAGTTTAGATAACAAACCTGGCTCAGATTTGTGCCTCTCAGTTCTGGCTGTTCTACACTGCTTGTTCAGCAGCTGCCTTTATTCATAACTAGGTTTTGGCAAAGAAATTGCATCGAGTTCATATATAGTAAAAACCACTCTACAAAAAACAAACACAATCTCTTTGCACCTCTGTTTGTGAAGCAAAATCAGATTATAAAGAAGTCTATTCCTTGAACCAATGAGGCTGTTCAGTACCTCAGAAGACAGTCTTGGATATATCTATATGCAGTCTCTCCCTTGTGGAGCTTTGCACGAAAGCATTTGTCATTTCATTTCACATAATTATACATCAATGAAATGTGAAAATGCCAACAGTTGTTCCATATTTTTTTTGGCACTGCAGCTGATTCACAGGGTGCTGCTTTCCTTCGATGTCATTATTAGGAAAAAAAAAAGAAATGTGAGAAATGAAGTAAAACTGCAGCATTTGAATCATGGATGTTGGATTTTCAAAGTTTGCTCAGAAAAACAACATAGGTTAGGAAGATTCATAGCAACACGGAATCCTGTCCTGGTTCTGGCCAGGTCAGGGTTGACCTCCCCAATCAGCCAACACAGGTGAGCTCAGCCAACACAGGTGAGCTGAGTCAACACAGGTGAGCTGAGTTAGCAGGAGATGTTTTCCACACCACCTGACACCACTTGCCCATAAAAGCAGCTGGCTGGGGAAGGGGGGAGGCTGGTTTTTGCCTCTAGGACAGTTGGAGTGTGGCTGGGATGTTGGGTCGGTCAGTTCTTACCATCGGGCAGCCCTCTGGAGTCGTTGGGTCAGTAAGGTACTGGGTGTTAGCACTGGGTGTTTGTGTGACCAGCCATTGTTGTTCTGTATTCACTTTGCTATCTGGCAGTAAACTGTCCTTATCTCAACCCATGGTGGCTCTGCCTGTTTCTTCTCTGGGAATAAGCGAGTGGCTTGGAGGGCATTTGGCCTCCACCTAACTCCATTTTTTCTCTTCTGGTCCTTCCATGGTTCTACTGAGGCTCATCCATCATAATGTGTAGCACAGATTTTCAGGAAAGCCAAATCAGTGAACTTTTCTGGCACATGGAAGTGACAGTAGAGACACTTTCACTGTGATTGTGAGGAGACAGGAGCTGCAAGTGGACTAGGACATTGCATTTTTGCATAGTCTCTCACACAACAATTACTATCCTAAACACTATCCTTCCCACTTCATGTTTCATCAGGGAAACACAAAGGCAGTCTGAGCAACAGTAGTGTTTATTTATGTGATGCATATGGGAAATGCTTTCATGGAATGCAGCATCCAAGGAGAAGATTCTGCCCCTTCATTGCTTTATCACCTTTGTGTTCATTGTTAAGTCTTTTCCAAATGCCTGGCTAGACTTTCGTCCTCTGTAGAGCAAGGCATGGATCGTGGTGGTGTAGAGTACCTCCTTTAACTTGGAAATTTTGGTGTCCACCTGGGTGATACTCCATGGCTTTCCAAGTTGCATGGGATAATTGGAGCAGATATATATGATTATTTTCAACCAGTTTACTTGCTGACCTTGTGGGGAATCTCAATAGCACAGTCCACTTATCAAGGAGAGGTAAAACAAGTGCTGTGATTTAAAAAGAGATTACTCAGAGGTATTTCAGTTAGGAGGTGCCTAGGAGACACAGCAGCTATTTTGATTGGATTTGGGCCTCGATTCTCTATTGGTTTTTATAATTCTAGTGACTGCTATTGCCGTGTGGCTCTGATGGTGCTGAATTAAGAGAGCAGTGGTTTTCTCCTGACCCAAGCAGCTGCCAGTTTTTCAAGTTTCACATGCATTTATCTTTGCTATATTCAGAGGAACGTGTAATAAAAATCACCATATTAGTTATGAGCTGTCTACAGTGAAGAATTTCAATTACTGTGGTAGAGTGTCAGCTTACTGCAGAGAAGGGATACAGCATGATACATCAGAGTAACCAATGAATGACAGATCCCTTTTAATTGCCTTTCTTATCTGTACTTAACCTCTATCATCGTAACAAAAAGAAGGGAAAAGAGGAGCTAACCTTCTGTTCTTAAAAAAAACCAGTAGAAGGTAAAGCAGAGGATGGAAAGGCAGCCAGCAGCTATCAACTTATGAAACAACAATTTCAGGGAGTGCCTCCATGGAGACCGGCTGGTGTGTTTTTTGCCATCCTGATCAAAACAGTTTCCATATAATCATCTGATTGGATATTCGTGCTGCTTGCCACTGCATTATTCATCAGATAAAGAGGACCAGCTGGCGATCTTTTGTCATAAGCAGGGTTTTGAGTGAGATAGTAATAGAAGCTCTGCCAGTGGTTCCCTGTAGCCATACAGAAGTGCCTTTAAGTTGCTCCCTCCAGAGCAGTAAGGACTGGGTTTTGTCCTGTTGATGTGTCTAAACTTTTCATCTTCTCTGCCACAGATTTATCTCTGTCCAGGTTGGGGAAAAGGGTTTGTTTGTTTAATGATGTCAGTGGGGTTATCTCCAGACTTGTAATCTACCCAGCTTGCTTCCCTGTAGCTCTCTTTATCACTTCATAAGTATCTTTCCTGCCAAGTATCTGTAGGGCACTGACACAAGTCCTGAGCTCTTTTTTGTGACACCACCTGTACTTCAGTACTCAGTTTTAACATCAGATGGAATATACAGAAATACTCCCCCTCCTTTTTTTTTTTGTGTCCATGCTATGAACCAAGGTAAATTGAGATGGAAGTGTGCAAGGAAATCGGTTAATCAGTGGGTGGGGATTATTATACCCAAGAAAAAATTTACTTTAAAAGCAATTGACTTTTCTAGCATGTCAGAATTATAATTACTGCAGCAAAAGAGGCCCTAATCACCTCTAATCTATACCATGTCTACCAAATGTAATTTGAATTTTAGGTGGTGATTCTGGCCATCTGTACTGTGGGCAGAGCAAGATGAGCCTGGTGTTGTATTTCAAGATGACTGAAAGGTGCAAAGTAAACAGTATCAAAGATAAAAAAGCAGCCTGGAACTTTGAATGGGCTCTTGGGATCTGACTCACAATTTCTTCTTGACGGTGTCCTTTTACATTAGTCTAAATATGTGACATAAATATTCATGAGCAATCCTGATGAAGCATGCCACACAATTTTTTCAGCTGTGTTTGTAGATTCAAGATGCTACTGGTATGCTGTTAACTTATAGGTTATTTTATTCATTATGATGGATTGGGTGTAGTGTTTCAAGATATAATAATCAAGCTAACTTTTTTATATAATGTTTCAAGATATAATATTCAAGGTAATTTTTTTAATTACTCACTTATACCTGCCTCCCAGATATTGTTCCTTTAAATCATTGGAGAATTGCAGTGGATATTTTTAACAGCAGCTTTATTTTTAAGCACATGAAAAAATACTAATTCTTTAAGAAAGGCTGGATTTGGTAAGACAAGTTATGTTTCATGGAAGCAATCCAAAATTGCTTTGGATTTCTACTTTTCAGTGACTATTTACCAACCATTGAGTCCTAAAAGGGGTGTTCCTTTCTCTGAGGGAAAAGAAAACATTGGTCTTTGCAAGTAATATGTGCGACTTGTACTGTGCTCCCTTGGCTTCTCACTTGGTCCCTGTTTTGAAGTTCTTTTCTTATCTACATTGTTGGAATGCTTCTGTACCCTAAACTGCTTCATTGTGGGTGGCTGGCTGTGCTCTAGAAACTGCAATTTCTTTGTCAATAGTTGATTGTGCATCATTTGGGAATGTGATGGTCTGTGATCGTTATCATGAGCTGGTCTTTCCATAGTGTTGAATCCCAGAAATAATGAGATCCACTCCTTGGCTTCCTCTCAGTTGCAAAATCTCCTGTACTGTCATGCTGTGTTTTGTTTTGTAGGGAATTAATGTTTCTGTGTTAGGACTTCATAAATAGCCTACTTGGTTTGAGTTAACTGAAGCTGCTAAACCACATTAAATGACTCATTGTCAAGTACAAGATATGTACAGCATTGGATTTTAGTATCATGTATTCCTTACAGGTACAGTGCACAAAGCTGTTTGGATATTTTCCAGTTTTCTGCAGTTCTGGAGAATTTAAGCCCTCACAGAGCAGGGAGCTGCTCCTTGTTTCCCTCACACAGTTCAGTCTAGCCCCTGGCAACATGTGCTGTTCAGAATTATATCTGAACAGAGAGTTTGATGTCTTCAAAGTTATTTACCTCAGTCCTTTAACTTCAGTTTTGTTACAAGTGAGATTAAAGCTCCCACTACCTGTGTACTTTGTCAACCACAATTTCATCATCCTTTTAAAGAGACAGAAGACAATGTTATGGCATTAATGATCTTGATAATCATAGAATCATTGGATGACAATCATAGAATTCTATGATTATCAAGATCTCTAATGGTATGTACACAAATGTTGACTCACCAAGCCTGGTACTTGGATGTTGAAGTTGTTTCTTGGTTGTCACATCCAAATTTTAACCTTCTTTTAAGCCTGGAGCAACTAAGATACGTTTCTGCTTATGACAAGTGTGACTCCTCACAGTTTCTAGGTTTAGTTACAATTAAAGAAAATTCAAACATATGCTTCCAGCTGGCTATCCCCCATCAAATCTCAAGTTAAACCAAGTACTGTAGTTTTGACCAACTATATGTCCACATAATAGGTGCGTTCTCCCATGCTCAGAATACTTCCCCTGACAAAATACTGCAAGCAGCTGAGGTGGATGTGTTGCTGGTTTGACTGGGCAGCCGTGACCTTGTGATACAGTAATGTGCTGTGTTTACACCATTAATATAACTTTAACCACCTGACATTTAACTTGAATCTCCAGATTGCCTCTGTTTGCTTTGTGCTGTTTTGGCTCCCTCTGTAATTCTATCATTACAGAAATGAAGTAGAGTGATTAATGACATTTAAATTAATTAAAACAAACATTAAATTAAATTAATCAATTTAAATTAATTAAGTTGATTAGTGAAATTAATTCCAGTAACTCAGATTCTGCTGCCTGCTTTAACTCTGTGTCCTTGGTGTGGGGCACACTGTGGTGAAGTGTCTTATGGGCAACAAGAGGAAGTACCCCTAAGGCATGGGTGCAATGCCTTCATCACTAGAGGCCTCAAGAGCCTGAGACATGCCTCAAGTGACTTGCTTAGTCTCTATTTTGTAACCCTATTCTCTTTCCCCTCTTACCATAATGAGGAAACAGCTAAAGAGGCCCTGGGTTTATTTGGTTGTTTTTTTAATATGTACCACCAAGAGATCATCAGTGCAGGTCTACTTACTGTTTGAGTGTCTCCTGCCATGTTGGCATCGTGAGGCCTGTCCAGTGAATTTGGATAATACAAGTGTAAGGAAACCTTCCAAGAGATGTCATAGAGGGGCTTCTAACAAACCCAAGAAGTTGACTACTGTAGTAGAGGCATAATTTTATAGATTCATTTTACTTGTAAGGTGAACTGTAAACATTTTGGAATCACGTTGCCCAGCACTGGAGAAATTTAACGAAACAAAAATGTTTTCCTGATACATCTGTTTAAAACAAAAGTTGAGGCATCTTCCTAATGAAAATGCTGTTTAACATAAAAGACTTTAAATTTGTGCTGAATAAATTAAGATGCACAGTCAATCTGGATATTTCATAGTCAAAAGTCACTGAATTTGTGCAGAATAGAAGGCATTTGTTTGAACATTTTGCATAGCCCTAATTACTGTTACTTGCATATATACCCTAACAGTTGTCTCATTAAGCATTTTGTGCCCAGGGTAAATTCTAATCTCACTTTTTTAAGATTAAGAACGGAAGAAAAAGAGATGTTGGAGGCAAGTAATGAAGATGAAAAGACAATAAAGTTATGTCTCACTCTGAGGTTAGGGAAGTTCTAACAGGCTGCAAGTGTGAATTGCAAACCTGCAAACTCAGGCTATATATATATTTGAATCACACAAGGAATAATGCGTTCAAACATCTGTGTGTTCAAATATCTTGCCAATACATTAACACCCTAGGGCATGCAGAGTCTCTCCAATTCATCTCCAAGTCAATGATTTGAAGCGACAAGAGTGGAGGCGCAACCTCATGATCCCTTTAGAGACTTCTGGTTTATAATGATATAGTTGTAAGTGATGATCACATGCAGAATTTGTGAGTCAAGAAGTAATCCCAGACCTGCTAAATCCTAGTCCTGAGTCCTGATCTTTTCTCACATAGGAAATTTTTCTTGTGTTTAGGTTCTTGTACGCTACATTCAAGAGTGCATCTTATAAACCTGGGGGATTTCAAAGTACAAGGTAAATATATTCCAGACAAATTCTTGAGGCGTATAGCACAAAATTACAGAATTAAGGAGTTGCTTGTTTCCAAGGGATATATGGTATCCATATAGCGTCACAGACAAGCCTGGAAAACATCAAGGGACTTAAAGAATACAGGAGCTGCCAAAAGCAAGAAACAAAATAAAGCAGAAGAAAGGATGATGTATTCTGGAGAGGGCTGATTATTGAATCTGTGAAGTGAAACAGCTAACTTCTGACATAGTTTGTGTAGAAATTGAGGGCACTGAAAGGAGCTGGATGATCTCTCCCTTGAGACCTTGAGAGCAATTAGCGAAAGGAGTGGATCAGGAGATACGTTTGCATATAAAAGACAGTGAGGAGGCCTAAGACTTTGATTATAGGATTAATTACTTGGATATTGACTTAGGTAAAAAGTATGCAAAAGCTAAGGATAATGTATGTTTGCAAGAATACTTCTAAGTGTTGCTGTCTTAAGGAAAACTGCACAATCTTAGACAATTTGGGGATGCAAAAGCATGAAACGAATGAGAAGATAATACCCAGCAATTCTCAGCGATCTTTATTTCTTATGGATCTTGGTGGAACTTCATACATTGTGAACCATATCTGCCATTTTTACTGCATTCAGAGTCCTGTATCCTTGTACTCTTCAGTACTAGCTTGAAATAAGTGGAACTATTGGCAGAGTGAATGAAGCAGAATTTAATCCCTAGTTTTTACTCCTACACTGGCCAAACTGCCTTTCATTTGTGTGTGAGTAAGGATAGAACTAACTCCTCAAGTTTTGACAGAATTATTTGTTAAACACAGAATTAACCACTGTACTTGTACTCCAGTGATGCTTGTATTTCTCTTAAGCATACAGAGGAGAAGTAGTGGATGCTTGTTTTAATTCAGCCCCTGGAATTTAGCAAAATATAAACACAGAAGGGCTAAGACATAAGGGAAGAGGTGTAGTAATGACAGGGCATGTGTTGTGGTATCTAAAGAAGCAGTGTAGAGGACTTTTGATAAGATCAAACTGACAGCTGCCAAATAGGTGCCTTCTGAGAGCTGAGCTGATTAACTCTGGGCCAGGAAAGGAGGAAAATACTTGGAGGAATAGTCATGATGAGGACTATAGAGGTGGATAACAAAGTCTCATGCTGAGTCTAAAGTGAATACAGTGTAGAGACACTTTGGATCCATCCATCTATTTGAAGCAGTGGCAGCACTTGGTAAGTGGTATTGCCAGGACAGTTTTCTCCTAACACAAAGCTTGTCCTCAAAACAAGTTTTTATGTACAATTTGCACTTTCAGGTGAAAGTGGGTTTGCTTTTCTTCTTAAGAGCTTGCATGGTACTGGCACTCTCATCGATCTACTCTTACTAAACTCTGTCTTTTGTAGCCACCCACAACCTGCTCCACAGGTGTGCTATTGTGTATTGATTCTCTTTCCATCAGCAAAATGCTTTTGCTGTTGGGGTGGGGTTCATAACTTACCACTAACACCAATGAAATCCTGCCTTAGCTTCCTTGCTTTTAAAAGGAAGCCGTCTTTCACACCATCACTATGTAGGATTTTTTTATGCTTTATCTGCTTTCCAAATAATTGCTTCTTTTGGAGTATAACTTAGTCCAAGTACACCCCTGTACACTTTTAGAACCACAAGGGTCCAGCGCTTGGGAAACTGATCGTTGACCAAAGTATACTTTGAATTACAAGAACTAGTCATTGATAGGATTAGTATTTTGGGTAAGTGTAGAGTTATACAAGACAATGACTTTAAGCACTGAGAAGGCTTAAGGAGCTCTTGCTCTCTATTGCTTATTAGGGCACTCATGCAACACTCTGTTGTCCTTTCTTTGTGCCAGTACAACTGTCAGTGCAGTTACACTACTGTGTTCTGGATTCAGCCCTCCTTCACCCAAAAATGGAAAGGGTTATCTTTAAGATGAATGATTTCAAAGAATCAGTTTGTAATATGGTTTCACAAAGAGCCTTATGAATGAAACTGAAGAGAAGGTAGGAATATGCTATGTTCACTGTTAAAGTCACAGTTTAAACATGTCCTGACAAAGAAAAGGTTCTGTTGTGTAATTTATATGCCCTACTAAAGCTTTTGCAGTTTCAAATGTTGCATTGCCTTGAAGTATCATCTGGATTATGATGCAAAATTGATTTGAGTGGAAATAGCATTTGCTGTTAAATGTTCACATAGCATTATTACATGCTGCTGCTTCTATGAAATCCTAGAAAGACTATGTAGAGTTAGATTGGTGTTAGAAGAATAGCAGGAGAGATGATGCAGCTGTAAGAAAATTTATATACTGGTATGTATATGTTTATATAGGGTTATTTTATATTAACATATGTCTGTCTTTCCTAGTATTTAACTGTATATTGTCTTCCCATACAAGAGAAGGGGATTAAGACTTCACATGAAATCTCAAGCATTTTCCAAGACAGAAATGGTGTCACAGAGTGAAGAGTCAACCTCTAGTTCCCACATGCAATAAAAAAAAGATGCCACAGAGCTTCTGAACTTTGAATATCATCTTCTTCTAGCAACTCCCCTACTTTCACATAAAGAAAGTTCTGCAGTGCAGAATAGGAATGGTTTCATTGTTAAGGGGAGAAAATGAAGGTTTGTGGTGTTCTCTGTATGTTAATATATGCTAATGTGGTTGTGCGTGTTATCATGTGCTGTAGTAATACCCACTGGCTGATCCCAGATTTCTCATGTATCTTGAAGAGAATGTGGCGTGGATCTTTCAAGCACATTGTGTGGTATCCCTGCATCACAGGGCTGTCCCCTCTCATTCTTAACCTTCCTCTCATGTTCTAATCCGCTTTGAATCCAAAGGGCTTGCATGACTGAGGTTTCTAAACCATACAAACATGCAGGAGAATGGTAAATGCTCATACAGAAACATGATTTGAAAGTACCATTATAATAGGACTGGAAACTGTCCCCCCAACCCCAAACTTTGCTAAATGGATGTGTTTTTCAGTAGTGAAAGAAAGGATGGTGAGAGGAAAAGTGCACATATGCCGGGCTAGATCTAAAGCTGAAACAAATCAAGTTGGTTTGGCTGTAGACTCTGGAGTTGTGGCAGTTTACCCCAGGCTGAGGCAGAGAACGAGCTTATGAACATTGCTGCAGAGGTTGGTCAGGTCCAGTGGATTGGTGGGGCTTCCTACCTGCAACCCCACATTCATGTGTTGAATTAACAAGACACATCAGGGCAACTAAACAAACATAATCTATGACCTACACCCCTTAACTGGTACTTCAGTGTGATGAGCTCATTAAGGGTAAATCTGCTAAAACTCATTTCATGTTAGCAGAAGACTGGTGCATGGTACATGCTGTCATCTCAACAGGAGATCAAGAGACATCCAGCTCTGACATGACCCATTATTGCTAAATAGCAAATTTGTGTAGTTACTTGTGTTTCATGAAAATGCTTGATGCACATTAAAGGAAACCTTTTGAACTTAAAGCTCATTAATTTTTTTTTTTAGTTCATCAAATTTGCAGGCAGGCTGCTGTACAGCCCAGTTCTCAGCACTCTCCTGTCAACTGCCTAATGAATATGGATGTTATTTGTACTACTCTTTTGGGGCAAAGGCCCAAATCCTGATGCCTGTGTTTCCCCCTTGGCATTAACTAAATTTGCAGCAATTAGGGCCCAATCTTTTGAAGTGCTGAGAGCTCTTAACTCTGCTGATTATAGCAGACTTGGCATCATGACCAGAAAGGCCATTATGCCAATGGAAATAAGCAGAAGATCTTGGCATGAAACTGGTTCCATGTAGTCAATTTTCCAGCTTTCTGTGTACAGTTTCTGTTTCTAAATGAAAAAATGATTAACATGTTTCCTTTCACTCAACAGCAGATCCACAGTAATGATTAAATTTTGCTTGGGAAAAGCAATGATTTACTTTCATGATAGGCATAGATTTTTTTTTTCCTTTTGTTTTTAATTGAAGTCTTATTACAGAGAATTGATCACCTTCTGTAGGTGGATATATGCTTGGGAATAGCCCAGGTGCTTGGTACTTGGAGTTACATAAGCCTGTTTCCTGTTAAAATGGGACCAGCTGCAGTAGTGCCCAGTGGTTCACCACCCAGCAGTAACCAGATGGCACTGAAGTTGAACAGAGATAGAAGGACCTAATAATATAGTGGCATGCCCATCATTATGTCTGATTATAAGTAGAACCCACTTTTCTTTGAAGACTATCAGCTGGTCCAGAAGAACTTAGTCTTGAATAATCTCAGCTACTAAAAAAAAGTGCAAATGTGAATTGGGACTGTACTCAGTCCCAGACAGTTAGTTACTCTGTTATATTAAGTTTCTTCTGGATGAAGTTGTAAAGGGGTAATGTGAATGAAATGTATGATGCCATTGCTTCTGGTCAGTTTTTTTTATACTATGTTTATATTAAATTATTATATTCCATGTATATTTTGCTGCTACTACTCCCGAGAGGAAAGCAACAGACTTTCCCTGAGTGTGAGCTAATTCTCCAGACTGAACTAAGCTCTGAGACACAGATATGTGTTGTGTTATGATCGTTCTTCTGCAGAGTGCTTTCCACTAGCTGGGTAATTCAGTGTCAGTGTATTGTTATTTATCAAATTTGAGCAGTTAGAGCCCTTAAAATGAATTAAAAAATAGCTAAAAGACGTAACATTGGAGTAGAGCATTTACCACCAAATTTGGCAGACTTCAAACTGATCAGTAAGAGATACTAGATTTGAGACACAAGTGTAATGGACAGCAGTATGTATGATAGACATAGTAGTAGCATAGAGTATGGAGAAGATGGTCATAAAACCCATTATAGATAAGGAATCAGTACCTTGGCAAGATGAGTTACAAATCAGAGGTGCCCTGGTTAACAGGGGCAAACTTCAAGCCATGCAACAGGGCTGTGTACTGTGTAGGTAGGACTTCTATGCCATGGCTGTAATCAGTGAGAATCCACAGAAATCTTTATTACAGCTTACACAGACAAAAATGTGATAGCTAACCTTTGGTTACTCACTTTGTTCCCTCCTCATGAGATCTGTGCAGAGTGGATTTACCCTTTTCTGCTCTGTTCAGTCACTTGACAAAAAAGTTCTAGTTGGAGACAATTCCACCTGGGGAAATTGATAATACTTGGAGTTTTCAAAAAGCAGTCCATTGATGACTAGCAACATTTATGGTGGGAAGAGAAAGATTTTAGGCAGTTGGAGAGCCTTTCTTTTTCTAAGAGCAGTTGAAGGTGAAGCACTGGAAAAATTACTCTGAAATCTTCATAATTGTAAGAATCACTTGTTTATGCCTTGGATTAGACCCCTTTTGAGGGACTTGCCAGAACTATTTTCTGCCATTATGATCATTTCATCCACCTACATGACACAGCCCAGGAAGTTTCAGCAAGTCCAAAACTGCTGGGAGAAGGAGAAAATTTGGCGTGCCTTCTTTGCAGCCTGAGTCATTGCATTTACACTTTTCTGGCCCTAAGGCCAAGCGCACAGTCACATTGACCAAGAAACTGTGTAAGTTGTTGCTGGGTGTGTAGTCAGGGCTGCTTCTTGATCAAGACAGAACAAGCTCCCAGGGCTCACCACTCAAGGGTGCACTTGGCTATTATACACATAAGCTCCAGGATTCTGCCTAGATGAGCAGCTTCCATCTAACCCATCTGCTCTCATAGATGCATTACGTGGCTGATGACCAGCGGGCCAGATGGCACTGAGTACTTTCCTAGAAGAGTCACAAGCATCAGCTGCTAGAAGGATGTGAGGAGTTTCTAAGCACTTTGAGCACAGACCAGGTTTGCGTAGCCTCTAACACAGTAGAGATGTAAAATGTCTAGTCTAGAGAATTGTCTGGGACAAGTCAGGTCTAAAACAAGCCAGGTCTATCATGTATTGGTACCAGGTTAATTTTGCCTACATCTAGCTTTTCTTTACATTAAAGAGCCCTCCTCTACGTGGGGAAGAGATTCCTCGTGGTCACTTGGAGATGATTCAGTCAATATGTGATTTGTATTTTGTTAACCAAGATTGACTGACTTTCACTGGCCACTTCAGATGTCCACCAGTTAGTTGCTGTTTCTCAGGTAAACATTCAATCAGGTCAGTGCTTTGGGGCTTTTACTAAAACGAGAAGAAAAAGAACAAGTTGAAATGCAAAGATGGAGAAGGGATTTTCCATTTGACACCTGGTGTTGGACCTTATGTCAGTCTGTGCTTTTGCATATTTCATGTTCAGTAAACACATCCTTAACACACCATTTGGGATAGACTAGATACAGACACAGTCAACACTCTTTTTCCATACATGGCATCCAGTATGATTTCAAAAGCATAGACCCAAGTTTAAAGTTCTAAAGGCTATTGTTAAAGCCTTTCATTTTTATATTAAAAAGTGTGCCTGAGGGAGAGGGATAATCATTCTATCCGAGACTGCAAATGTAATGAAATAAAGGGATAGCTTAGTGGAAATGTAACTAAATGTATGCACATCAGAGGCTACCACAATTTGTAAATTAAAGCTCCTTTATTTAAAACAATGATAATAAATTAAAAAAAAAAAAACCCTAATCCTAGAGATTTCCACCTGGTCATTAACATGTAAATCACTGTCTTAATTAGAATTCTACTTAATGAAAGACTTTTCAGTCCTCATTCCTAAGTGTTTTCATTATTGTTGAATTCATCAATTAGATTTGTTTTCATGCTTTTAGTTGTTGGAGAAAGACTGAGCTGGCTTACAAGTATTTTAAAGCTGTGAATGGCAAAAAGGGACAGAGAATTGAGAGATAAGATCAAACGTTCCCTGTGCTTAACCTATAAAAACTAACAGGAACTATTGATGACTGTGTGTGATAGTGAAAACAAGATCTAGGGGAGCAGTGTTTTACAGCTCGACAGACAGAGTAATGACCAAACGAAAAAGCACCTTTCTTCTACTCCTTTTTCATAGCAGACCTGTCAGGTCTCGTGCTGTTCACAAGCAGCTGTGGTCTCCTTCAGAATCCCAAATCAGGGTCGGAGGGGAGTAGCTTCTGGGCACGCTTTGTGCCCTGCTAGGCTGTTAGCTCTCGTCAGCCCAGCTTCTCCCGTGTGTCCTCTCTTCATTATGTATCCTATTGTGGTCCAGAGAGCCTGGGTAACATGAAACAGACATTGATTTTACAGTATTCAGCTTTGTTAGAGATGGGTGGAGACAAAAAATCCAGTTTTCAAAGCATCATATCCCTCTGGTAGGTCCTGTTTCTATTGAGGTTGGGTCTGTGATACCACAGGAGGCAGGGCTACTGTGATCGGTTTCCTTTTTGCTCACTACTAATGGTTACAGTCAAAGGTCAAATGTGCTGAGGGAGCACAATGAACAGTACACAAACTAAATAGAAATCGTGGTCATTCATTGAGAACTGAAGACCACCTATGCCAGCCTCCACTACTCAAGCAAAAAAAAAAATCCATGTTGGATTTGCCAGCATGTTATCAGCCCTGGCCAGTCATCCCTGTGAGATAATTGCATACACTGAACTTGCAGTCATTCCTGCCCTTCATCATCTTTTTCAGCCTGACCACTGTAGGCTTGCCAAACCCTTACCTTGAAGTGACAACCTCTAATCATCCCTCTGAAGCCCCTCTCCTTATGCTGAATTTTGTCTCTCACATGGTAGTAGCGAGGTTGCTGAACCTACAATTTCTAAATATATAATAGGGGCAAGTTCTGCAGAGATAGTGTATTTTATTAGATCAATGATGAGGTTGGGAAAAGCAGACAAGCTTTCTGGTCTCCTAGACCCTTGCTTGGATCATTATGAGTGTAGCTTCTTCAGCCAGGAAGCACTCAATCCCTTCTTTACCTGACAAGTACTCTTAACAAGCTACCTAAACTCCTCCTTCATTGCAGAGTTTTTCCTTTATTATTTGCTGAAGGTATCATTGTCTACCACTGACAGCCTCTTTTCAACTGACATTCAGAAGACTTTCTGCCATCTGTTCCAGACCTTTCTGCTTTGGACTGAATTTGCATTTGAATTTTTGCATTCAGAATGAGCTCATCTGAAGAAAATACAATTTATCATTTTCTTTCTCCTGAATTAAAAATTGCAGGTGGTCAAATTCATTTAGAAACAAGACAGTTTTCTTTTTCCAAGGGAAATGATAGACCTCTGGGCTTGTTCTACCTCTGCCCGAAAGACCATTATTGAAAAATCAAAAATGTATGCTCTTTAAAAAACCACCCACACTTAAAAGTTGTTCTGTGGATCCTTTGAAAACCTTTGTTTTTTCCCCTCTTTCAAAAGTGTTAGCACACAGCGATCAAATATCTATCTATTTATACACTTCATCTCATAATTTTCATCACAATTGAACTGATCCATGAGAGGCTTGAATGAAACCTTTCATCCTTTTTCTTTAAGATTTTAAAAATAATGTTGCTAGGTAGGTGTCTGTTTAAAATTGACTTCTTTTTAATGAGTTATACTAAATTTACTTCTGAAAACCGAAGTTTTAAATTTGTTCACAGGGATGCAGTTTAGTTAACAAGGACAAGTGTTTTCCTCATTAATTCTGCACTGAAGTGCAAACTCTTTGGAAACTCACAAATGAAAAGTGTTCAAGGGGCAAAGAAAAAGAACGGGACCTTTTTCATAGGATTTGTTCATTTCAGTCCTGGGTGAGTGCAAGAAGTTTCTGATAAAAACAATAGTATTATTGCTGTAATGAGGAGACTAAGAAATGCTGCAGGTACTGCTATATGCCAACCAATTTGATTGAGGCTTTAGTGCTGCTCAAAGCAGAGTAAGACCAGTTGACCGTCTTACATGTATTGGTCTTTGTAAACAGTGAAGGTGATCACTGCTACGAAATGGCATCTGGCATCAAGTTCATAAAGCAAACTTAGGCTGAAAACTCAGTGGGACTCTACAGTCATATAATTCCTTCTCTTATGGGCTCTCTGAGTTGGCTGGTGATATTTCTCAAGAAGCTCAAGCTGTTATTTCCATTCTGCTTGTTGCAGCCTGGAAAACATTAAGAGTGCAAGCCTAGTAGAAAGGAGAAGATGTGGAGCTAGGCACAGATGGCATTGATAATAAAGCAAAGCAGCTGTCAATATTATCTCAGAATGAGTTATTAATGATTAGCACTCTAGTTTGATATGTTGACAAGACCAAGCTTGCAGTTTAAAGAGTACTAACTTGCATGCCAAGAGCAATATGGCTAAAAGCAGAGAAGAGAGACTAGCCTTTAAGAGCTCCTGATTGCTGACATTCACTGCATTTTTCAGTAGGAGATGAAGTTATTTGCTGCAATGCCTCATATAATGAGCTCATAAGTATGTGAAAAATGGTAAGAAGACAAAGCAGACAGTAGAAAGAGGTCATCAGTTGGAGCAAGTCAACTCCTGGAAGCATTTTGAACCTTGCTCTTCACTCATGCTGAGTTCGGCATGCATCTGTAAGTTGTTTATACAGGTCAGGCAAGAATCTTGTCATATAATGACAGGCTCTGTCAATAGCTTTTCATTCTCTTGAAGAACTAAGTGTGGGCTCTTTCCAGAAGCAGGATATTGAACTAGGTAGACCACTGGTGCGACACAGTTTAACTCCCCTGCATGACCTCACTTATTGATTGAATGAGCATGGCTTTCTATTTACCCCTTCCTTACTGCGCAGTGCTCTCCATTTCCTGCTCTGAAAGTATGTTGACTGCAAAATATTTACTGCAAACGCTCCTATTAACTTGAATCCGAGCCTCCCTGAGTGGTATGATATACAGGATATATTATGATATTGCACTGTACATAGCTGCAGTTTAACGTCTCAAAAGAGTGCTCTGAAAACAAATGCGTCTATTGCATGCCTGTGATGAGCACCTGCCAGACTGTAGCTTGTGTTGAAAACATGGAAGAGTGACACTGAGGTGACTGTATCATATGTCCATCTGAAACGCTGTGAAATAAATGACAATGAAAAAGAAAAACGCATCATCTTTCTAAAAGAAAGAAAAAAAAAAATTTAAAAATTTTTAACCAAAGAGCTTCAGCTGAGGTGCTTCATGTATGTCTGTTTTCTCCACATTCTGCATATTTTTGCATTTCCTTTTTTTATTTCTCTTGAAGGTATCAAAGGGAAATGCAAATGTCTTAGGGTAAGATAATTTGGTTTTACCTGTTTATTTTAAGATTGTTTAGCTGCACCTGCAAGACTTAGCAATTCTAAGTTTGCTTCTAAAAGGGCAGTGTTTAAAAAATAAAACATTAAATCAAAATTTCTTCCAATGTTAAATCAACTGGTGTGAAAAAATCAAATATAGTATGTCAATTCATTTGCCTTTAAGCAACAACCTAATAAAACTTGTAGGAAGCAGAAGTTTTATCTAACAATTTCTGTCTGGCTTCCCTGAAAAGCTCTATGTTTCTGTACAGAAATTTTTACATCATTGTGTTCTACTGTTTCACCAAGGATGTCTGAGGCTTCCTGGTCAAGATTTCCCTTTCTGATTATTGAGATTTTAGTTGTGGTTCTCCATCCTTTGGCATTTCTCCAACTCCAGTAATGGTTACTTATTGGCATTTACTGTTTAGAAAGCACTTCACACTGCTGTCAGGTCTTGGAGAGTTCAACTGGGGGAGGTAGAGTTCAGTGTGCGGAGTCCAAGAGCAGCAATTTTGCTCATAAGTCTTGATGTGAATAGACCTAGAAGTGAGGACCTGCCCCTCCCTTTCCCTTGAGAGCTGCTTTTAGTTGACACTTTAGTACTTCCCCAGCCTTCGTACTGCTGTGCCACACCTGAACTCTGTAGCAACTATGTCTGTTCCCAATCTTGCACCTCTGTGAGTCTGACCCGGACCCGTTGGTTTGGCTTCCTGGTATGGCCACAAGCCTGCCTCACCACTGTGGACTGGCTGGGTGGTGGCTGCACTGTGTCTGACCCTGATCAGTCTCTGTGTCTTCTGAACTGAAATTGCTGCTCTGCATCCTGCCTCCTTGCTGGTTAGGATTCTGCTCCCACATAGTTTATTATCATGCTTGACTGCTGGCCAAGCTTGCTGCTTCCGTTGTGGAGTAGCTGGCCCTTGCTGCTCCCTGACAACTCGGGTGCTGAAAAACTGACTGTCTAGGTCAGTCAGTTTAAGAATGTTTTGTTTGAGGTGGTGATGCTTTTGCTGTAGGTGATAAATATAATATCCTATCACTCTAATTGATATTAGGGTAGAACCATCTCACTTTTCCACATCAGTATGTAAAATATCACCTGCATCTGGAAATGGACCCAACTACAGGGTTTCAAACCATGATTTAAACCTATGACATGTGTGTACCGATAGTCACAGATTTTTGTTCCCAGTCCAGTTTTTGAAGGTGATTGCAAATCTAGGCTGAAAGGTCAGAGATCGACAGGTCAGATGAGGTGACTGGTTTGCAAATAGTAGTATCCTCCTTGTTAATGGGTATTTTTGACTTACTGATTACTCTGAGAGAGTTTACTCTGTTTATAAGCAGTTTGATTTTATCCTCAGACCCTCTCTGATGGCACTGAGGGAAGTGGGTTATATTCTGGGAGAGCTTTTGAGATGGGGGCGAGTTGAACCTGATTTATCGTGGGTGTGAGAAATGCATTGGAAGATGTTGCATTTTTTTCTTAGGCACAGTCTAACTCTGATCAGCATGTGTGGGTGTACAAAGATTAGTTTCTGAGCATTTTGCAAAAGAAGAGCTTCATTTAAAGAGAAGAAAAGAGAATTTGAAAGAGGGATTCCATATGAATATATGGCTTGACTTAATGTCTCCTGGAAAGTTGTCACTTAATAAATTTTAAGTTTCTGTAACTCCTTCTGTAATGTAAGGAGTAAAACTTAGGTTTCTGTTGCCACATCCAGCAGTGGAGCAAGGAACAGAAAGGGGGACATGTCTGGGAGCTGAGTCTCCCTCGTCCCTGGTATGAGCAGATTGAATGAGAAGCATGGAGAGAGATGCTGATCCTGCTGGAGAATCCTTTGAGAGGCTGCTTTGGAAGACAGCTAGGATTTTTACAGATTTTTCCACGACACTGAAGTGATTTACTTCCAATGTAGCCCTGTCTGCAGTGCTTTCTGTTTTTGGTTCTTAAATCTCTTCTATGGCCGTATCATAGTTGTTTTGAAGTAGATCACATTAGCTTTTTCCATACAGAGAGACTAATCTTCACCTTATGTCGACTGTTTATTCCTGAGAAAATCAGCTGATGGTCTGGTTAGTAAGAACAGATAGGCAGTTCTGTGTACCTTAAAACTTAAAAACTGGCATTTTTTTAGAAATAAAAAACTACAGCATAGCATTAAAATATATACCTGTGCAGATGACATAGACCTGTACCACCAAAAAGAGCTGAACTGAAAACTCAGAGAGGTTCTTTCTCTGGGATGATAGCAGTTCTGATGGCTTGGGGAAGACTTATTTCAAGTTGCATAACTGCTTTGTAGCACACAGATGCAATAGAATTCCAGATACTTTTGATGAAACATTATAATCAAAGAAATGTCCTTTGGTGAAAACATGCATTTTCACTTAAAAGGCTGGATAAAAGTATTCCTGAGTACAGGGTGATTTTTTTTTGTGGGAAGCAGAAAAAAGGAAATCATGTTTAAGTCTCATTTCTACCTATTTCAGGCCAATAATTTTATTCATTCTGATACTTAGTGACTTCCTTTATTTATGCTGAGATAAAAACACATTATTACGTATGAGCTATTCTGCACTGCTTATGAGATGGAAGAAATTATAAAAAAGGAGAGATGAACATCTTCAATATTATGACTTAGTAATGAGGGAATTAACCATAGCTAAAGAGGACAACTTGAAGGAGGTCTGTTCCAAATGAATAATTAATCAGAATATGAACAAATGGCTGAAATTGTAACTTCTTCAGTTTCTCTCATAACTTCTTAGCTTTTCTTTTGAGAGAGAATTTTGGAGATCCTCATGTCATCACCATAGATGTTTACTTGTAAAATATGAAATTTTTTGAGTGGTAAAGTCAGTTTCTTTTTGTTGGATATCAAAGGGTTTTTTTCTATAATTATTTCCTAAATCTTATCTCATTTCCTTCCTAATCCCAAATTCATACCATTGGTTACTCTTTAGCATGAATCAGTTTATATATCTCAATACTGACATCCATTGTACTTTTTATTATGTATTACTTGTTCAAGTGCATTGAATCAAGTGTTGAGAGTAAAAGAAAATAATTTGGCAGATAAATAGGGGATGGACAATTAAAATTGGAAGAGCTTAGACAGGGAACATTTTTCTGAACAGTCGCCAATTCAGGGTATTTTGAGGCCACCTCTGCAGGTTATCAATGTTTTTCAGAACTGGATTTTAAAATACACTTAGATGTTCTGCTCTAGCATTAACACTTCAGTATACATGTGCGTGTCCCATCTGAGCACAAGGCTTATTTGTTAAGGTCAGGACATTTTGTTTTTGTCCATCAATGTGACTATCTGGTGTTTGATGTTTTCTTTTTGCTTGTGCTGCCCTGCTTTCTTCCTGACTACATCATATGCATAAGAGCAAAATATCACAGGATATTTTTTGCCAGTACTCACTCAAATTCTAAATGCACTTTTCACATGCTGACATACCTCTTGCATAGCTTTCTGGGAATATCCTGGAGGTTCAGCTGACTGACGTGAAGGTACCATGGTATTACATGCAAAACCTTTACAAGAAAACGAATGCTAAATTTGTTAATGCAAGTCTTTGATCCAGAAGTATGTAAACATTTATCCAGCCTGGGAGTAAAAATCTCATGTAGCTTTTGTGTGAATAACCCCAAATGCAAAAATCTATCAACCTACTTGGCCACTTTTCTGATTTGCATCTATAGCAAATACCAAAACACTCACAGAAAACTACTCGACCCAATTTAAGGACCTTCAAAGTTATTGCTTACACCATTTTTTTTTTTATCAAATTCAACTTCATGGTAACTGCTGTTCTGTTTGCAAAAGAGGTTATGGGAGTAAAGCACCGATTTCTACATATATTTTTAGATTCATCTTTGTAGAGGCCCAACTGCCCAACAACATGAAAGGCAGCATAAAGAAATATATTTCAGTATTATTGTAATAAATGGAAGAAAGAAGCCCAAACCTAGAAAAGGTCTCACTGAGACAGCTATGCAGAAAATGAAGAAAAGCCAGGGTCATTCTTACTCAGCACAGAAGGGTAAATGGCAGAAAAGGTGGAGAACATGTGTTTCTTAGGCTTCGGTCATTGCCAGAGCATTATTTTGTATTGCATAGATCTTATAAATAATCAGGTTTGGTGTTTCTGATTGTGCAAGAGATGGACTTGCTTATACCTGCTGAAGATGCTCTGCTTAAAACAGAAATCATAGAGGCTTCAGCACTTGTTTTTATTTTAAAACACAGTCCTGTTTTTCTCTAAATGGGAAGCCTGTTATTGGCTGTTGCTGTTCTACTGGTATGGGTTTACTGAAGCATGAGACCATGAGGAGAATAACTTGCTTCCCTGGCCTCATTAATACTGCTCAGAGTATTGTGCTACACAGTCTGTGTTGAGAAGAGGTGCTATAGACGCCCAGCTAATCCCCTTGCTGCAGTCAGCCCTGCACTCAAAATGTAACTGACTCTAAATACAAGAAGGACAGTGATTCATCAAGTAGATGGACTGTGTGAGAAGTTTCATACTGCTTCCCCAAGGTCTAGTAACAGAATGAGGAATTAACGAGAAGTATTGACCTATCTTGTATGAATGGTCTAATTTCCACTTATTTTTCCCCTCAGGAACTGACAGATGCAGTAGCACAGACACCTTAATAAATGAGATAAGATGTTGGTCTTTTTTGATACCATAGTACCTATTCTTTGAGTTAATTCATTAGGAGGAAAAGGCTATTGTGACACTATTCTGAAACCTGGTGGTCTTCATCTATTGAAAAAAATTAGTTGCTTAAGCCTTTATGACAGTAGTAAACATTCATTTTAATTTGCTTGATTCTGATGCACATATATTTTTATATTTTATTTGATTATTTACAGGGTTATAGCATGAATCAATGAGACATATTACTGGATTCTTATACATAACGTATAGAGGGATTACACAGAGTGATAGAAGTCCAGTGATTTATTTACTGCTACTTCATAAAGATTATGCAACTGCCAGGAGGTGAGAGAATATAAGCCATTACTATACCTGGTGGACTCTACTCTTATGTATTTATTTTAATGATCCTCCTGTAAATTAATTGAATATTTTTGTACATATTTTAGAGATGAGTTAGAGAGAAAATCAGATTAAGTGAGCACTGAAGTCAATAGACAAAGCAGGGACATTGGCATTCCACATTAAGCCTTTAGCTTTCCTATGTAACTAGACAAAATCATATTGCATTGGGTCTGGGACAGGTTAGTTACTGAGTAATTGGTGAAACGTTTTATTATCATTTAAGTGAATTATGGTCCAATTATTGTAACCTTGAGTTTACTTGATATCAAGCTAAATTGTCTACTCTAACATCACAGCTGATTTTAAGACCACCAGTGCTTGGGGGTTTATTAGATTAAAATAGTCCTCTTTTGCTTCACCTGCCCTTCTTTCCAGCCCATAGAAACTTGCTTTCTCCATGGGCATGAGTCCCCATAGCTGGCAGGAAGACTACATTTGTTCTTCGTACTCTTTTTGAAGAGTGAGCTTTATTAGTTAGGTTTTATGTGAGATCACTGTTAATTATCTTTGAAGGTAATGACTTGGCAAAGGTTAATGACTTGCCTTATATAGGAAAATTCTCAATTTAGTTCTACTTTTGAATGAAGGTGTTGATTCCTGTGGGCAAAACCCTCTTATGGCTCAACTAGACTTGAAATGGAGTACTGTAAAGACTGAGACATCTGCACTGCATTTAGAATATATTGAACCTAAACACAAGTGAGAATCTCCCTTTTTTTCTGTGCTACACAATACTCTATTTAGCACTAGGAAGGATCACGGAATGTTAGGGACCTGAAAAGATCATCTAGTCCAACGCCCCTGCCAGAGCAGGATCACCTAGACTAAATCACACAGGATAGAGACACTGATACATATTAGCCATGATACTGCAAGACAGTTATGCATAAATCTTACTTTTATAGATGGCTCATAGAGGAATTTAAAGTAAGGAGAGTTTTAAAAAAATGTAAAAATGTCCCAAACAAAGCCAATACTGAATGTGTGAGGTAGATGGTTCACATAATTTCACTTGTTATACATGGACATAATTACGCACTCCCTCATGTGATGTTCTAATTTCAAATATTACAGGGGAAGTCAACATTAAAGAAAACATAAGACCTTTCCCAAAGCTTTATTATAAATATTGACAAGAGAAATATTACACCACATCACATTTTCTTGTAGTTCTTCAGCTTTTCAAGAAAACAATTTAGACCTGATTTGCTTAAGAATCTATTTTCTTTATCAAGCCTAGTATTTGAAATTCATCAGCATGGTATCTGAGTACCAAACAGAGCATGGCACTCTAGGTTCCAGAAGGGCGATTGTAAAGTAGATGCTTTACATGATAAAATGAGAAGCACTCAGCTTTCCCTTCCCTGATGTCCTCCTGTAAGTATCCTGTTTCTTCTTCTCAATATTGATTTGTTGCCTATATCCTCTCTTCCTTTGACATCCTGAAGGAGAAAATAAAACAAGCAAGCAACAGAAGTCAAGGCTGCACAGTATGGTCCTTTCAACTTGTGCTTCATACACAATTCTTGGTGACCATTTTACATGTATTACCCAATGCCAAAGACAGCCAGAGGTCAAATCGGTATTTAAACAGACATTCTAAATGGAAATGAGCTGCAAGTTGTTTAGAGGCGCTCACTGCATGCAGATTCCACTCTCTCTGTAACAAGAGTGGAGAAGGAGCCTGAAAACACAATCTGTAAATATTGATTCCTTGGTATACTTGAATGCAAATCTGGTACAAAGACTTTTATTATCTCTTGCCCATCTCTCTCACAATGATGAAAATGGGTATTTCTTTGCAGCATCTGTGTCTACTCTTCTGAAGTGATGGTGTTTCCACCTTTTTTCCTTAAAATGCTAGTTCTGTTACCCAATACATAACAGGTTGGTACACTTCCTGCTATCTCATTTAATTTTCTTTTGCCTAATTTCACTTATTTCTATTATTTCACTTATTTCTATTCAGCAAACAAGTCCTTATCCCAATACATTCAGTGTTTATTATTGATTCCCATGTACTGTCTCTCATCAACTTCAATTGCCATATGGCTGATAACTCTATGACCAGTACCTGTTACACTTTAATCATGGCCATATGGGCCTCCCTACTGTTAGCAGGTTAGCACTCAGATCCTTCTGTTCTTAGTGTGCTGGCTGGCTGACACTCCTCTGACCTAAAAGATGTTGGGGTTTTTTTTTCTTGTAGATAGGGTCCTGAAATAGAACCATCCCCTGAAAACATGCCCTGCATGTCTGAACACAATGTTCTGTCTCTGTTATTGTCCTTTTTGTGCCTGCCTTCCAAAAATACTCTGGTAGGCAAGCTTGCCAGCAGAGATGTTACATGCATCCTCCCAGGAACAAACACATGGCACGTGTTTGCTGTGGCCTGTCAAATCTGAACAGCACAGCTGGAATTTCAAATAGCAGATCCTTACACTTAAGTGCTTGTGGATGAGCCACTAAATTTATCTGGGAAATAAGTTTGAATAGCAAATTAATTCAACAAAATCATGATCTGCTCGTCAAGTCATAAAAGGAGGACTTGTCAGCATATTCTGAAAATTTTTGCCTGCGACTGATACATAATCAAGTACTCCCAAGAATTCTAATACCAATGCTCATCCATTCATATTATCATTGTCTTTAAATCAGTCTCTCAATATGTTTAGTTTTCATTTTTTCCTAGATTCCCTTTGTTCTTTCAGTTCTTTTGTGTTAGTAAACAGTCCTGGACTAAATACTGTATCCTTAATGTAATTTCATTGGAACAGCAGAGAAAGAAGCTATTAACTCCCTGCTCTATAATACAAAACTCCTGAATATGTATCCTTTCCTTTCCTACATTTCTGTTTTTCATTTCAGCTGCCACAACTGCAGATTGTATTCAGTGGCAGCAAATAAAGACAGAGCCTACTATTCGGGAAAATACATTTCCAAATCATTAGGGGCTCATTTTCAGCTATTCAGTGAAATTTATTGCAGCTTGCCACCTTCAGAATGCAGTTTAGGAACTGTTTTGAAGATCCTCTCATTACTCAGTAGTATAATGAGAAGCTTTCTCAGCTAGTCGGAGACCAGGAAAAAGACCATCTTCCCGTTAGATAGGAAGCAGAATTCGAGTCCAAGGGATACAGAATTGATTTGCTGAAGCAGAAGGAACTGAACTAAACATGCCATTGTGAAGCAACAAATGACTACTGTGCTACACGGTACGAACCAGATAGTGATAGATTTGTTGCATATAAGAGAAAAAAAATGGAGCCATTTGTAAAAATGATAAGTTATTGACTGTTAACCTAGAAATTCTGCTTCTCTATCAAAAAAAAAAAATCATATAGTGTAGGGAATTAGATTGGAAGGAGAACAAGGCAAAAGAACTGAGAGCTACCATGCAGATCTGGAAAAGGATTTTGTTGTACTCCTTTCAGTGGAATGATAAAGAATTCAGATTAATCTCATTATTTTGCTGATTGAACTGTCCATGGTCTGTTTTGTTTCTTGTTTATGCTAATCAGAAAATCGTTACAGATCTTATTTTAACAAAGATCCTGATATAACTTGCATTACCTCCCTTTCATCTAATTCTTTTGTTATTCATTAATGAACAGCCTATATACTACTGACTGGCCAGGTGGGAAGTTCCTAGTAAAATACCAAAGCATTCATTTTTACTTGCTGTCTGGAAAAGCACTAATTGCATGCAAGTGAAACTAAAATTCACTTTCAAGTGAGAGTTCATTTTATGGATTGCTGTATGGGGTTCTGCAGATGAGACCCTGTAAAGATGCCTGGATGTCCATAAAAGGCACAAGAAAAGATGTTTGTTGAAAAGTTTTCTTTTCCTTGGAATAGGCTGTTCCTAAATAAAGTAATTTTTATAGTGCAGTAGGGTCAGCAATTTGACAGATCTAAGAAAAAATGTCTTTTTCCTCTTAGGAGACATCTCAGTATTTTTTAACTTACCACTTGTAATACCACTTCTCACTTAAACCACTGAAAATACTGCATTGAAATAAATCACTGAGGACACACACAAACTTGCTAATTATTTTTGAAGACTTTTCCCCGAGATTTGTCAGAAAAAGCTTCCATGGAATCTTTTAACAGTATAAATGATTGTAGAACATTCATAAATTTTGTGAGTACTGCCATCCCTACCAAAATCCATCAGATAGAGTGATTAAATATGCATCAGTTATGTAGTATAATTAATCAATACGGCATAGAGAACTGTGGTGCAGTGCTGATTAATTTATATTTTAGGTGCATACATTTCTTGCTTCCAGCTCACCTGAGAAATACATTAATCAGTTTGGCTGTACAGGCAGAAGTGATTTTAAACAAAGATATCATAGCTAGTTCTATTCCTTCCCCCATTTAGTAAATTTAGTGCTGTTATCCTTAGACCATCTGCTTGCTATCCACTATTTTGTGGATAGAAAATTGTATTTTCAGATATCAATGTCTGAATAGGATTTAGGTATCAAAGTGAAATTTTAGGTCCTACACTGAAGCTGAAGCTTACAATCCAAAAAGCCCTGTTCAACTGCCATTTAATTTCAGAAGTCTCTGAACTACCTAAGTATTCTGCTTGTCAATTCCCAAGGCATCCAATGTTCTTCTCTTCTGGGAAAATGCACTGGTCATGAGTGAAATGAACAGATTGACACTAAGGCTGATGAGGCTTCAGGAGGTAGGCGCCACTTTAGTGTTTGGCTTTGGTGGGTATTCTCAGGCATGCTTAATGTAAACACAGAGAACATGAGTTCTTGGAGTTGCAAACAGTTTTCATGTGAAATGGGAGAAGAGCCACACTCTGAATAGCTGTCCTGTTCAGCATGTGAGTGACCACACTGAGCACCCAGGGCTGCAGATATAATATTTACAGAGTGGCAGGTGCAGAAAATGAAGGTCTGAATTCCCAATGGGAACCAGACTTCTACAAAAGGAATAACTGGGATGGGTTTAACATCCTTTGGGGGCGGGGGGTTGTCAGAACAATCAAATGCAGAAATACAGAAAAACAAAGATAAGTACTTGAAATCTTAGCCAATATCATAGAATCATAGAATATACTCAGTTGGAAGGGACCCATGAGGATCATTGAGTCCAGCTCTTATATCTTTAATATCTTCTAGAACAAATGAATGTGAAAGGTACAGAGTAAATATGAGTTTCATCCACATGTTTCACCAGTCATCCCTTTAATTCTAGATTCCCAAGTGTTTCTCCCCATTTATTTTTCTAGTGCTGCCCACAATTGTTATTTCCCAGCTTAATGTAGATTTTTAAGTGTTTCATCAATAATCCTTCCAAATTCTAGGAGAAGCTGTATGGTTACAGAAGAGAAGAGAGGTAGGGAGTTTTCCTATGTAACTGCACATGTTTAATTTTACATATGCTGCAAGTCTAGAACAGGCTGAAAAATAGCTAATTATCACTTTCTCTTCTGCCCTGCTTCCGTATCCCTTTCAGTTTCTGTTAAGAGAAGTTGTCAGTTGGTGCATGTGCTCCTCGGTGATTGCTGTATTTCAAAGTGAAATGTGCAACAGCTAGTTGGGCTCTGAGGATGGAGCGAAAGGAAGACAGCAGTAATTGGAAACAAGAACTTCAAAGCATTTACTATCATCAAAGCATCACAGTGCTTTAGCTTTCTACAACTTTAGAAGACTAAGTAAAATAATACCAATGTGCTTTCACTGCTGTGAAAGGATTAAATTATCTAAAGGTGAAGCTTGAGTGATTTGGAACTTTGATACAGGGAAGTACCTAAAAGTCTGAATTTTTCAGAGACAGCGTAATTGGACAACAAGGCTGGTTTAGAAGTTACCAGAGCAACATACAAGGCTTAGGAACTGACATACCTCTCCTTCCAGATGTAGTGGCCACGGGTAAAAATATCCCAAACCGTATGAAATGAAAAAGTAATTTTCAGAAGTCCAGCTGGTCTTCCTTACTCAGAGTCTTTGCTACAGCTTCCCTCTTGATACTGTCTGTGGACGGCAGACATCAGGCTCAGTAATCTCACAGGAGGAGAGAGAATCAAATGCATTTGCTGCAGGGATCAGAGAGGAAGTACTCATTTTCTCAGGGCTAAAAGAATATAGCAAGAGGATTAAAAAAAGTTAATTATCTCTTGAGCCCCACAAGGTATGGGATGACCCCATAGCAGCACCCAGTGTCTGATTTTGACCTCTAGAAGCCAGTGTGCTAAACAAAGGAAAGAATCTCCTATATATGCTCTCTGTCTTCCTGTGGGAAGGCATGTATCATCAAGCAGGGTTTTGAAAGTGTTTCCTTCAGAGGGCTTGAAGTCTTCAGCTGTCTATCCATGCTTCTTCCCTGAACCTGTAGAACTGGAGACATTCTTAAAAGAGAAATTTATTTAGACTGAAAAGGAGGAAATCATCTGTTCTGAGTTGCAATCCCTTTCCCTAGTCATTTCTAATTATACATAGGAGCTAATTACTGTCATCAATGGGGAAAATGTATTTAGTCTAATTTATACAGTAGTTCAACCCTCATCAGAGTTCTGCAGCCTGGTTATGTCCTTCATCCAAAACTGCCACTTATAGTAAGACATCAAGGACAGTCTGACATGGCTTGTCTCTTGCACACAGTGAATCCATGAGTAAGGTTCTTCCTTGAAAGGATGTAACATGTGACAATGAAAATGTTCCACAGTGAATGTGATGCACTGGTCATACATCTAGGCATTCTGGTGTCTAGAATGTCTTCTAATGTAATTGCTTTTGAGAAGTGCCTTTAGCAAGGTAAACAGTACCTACTGCATATGTGGGGTTTTTTTCACTCTTTCTCTGCTAGTACTTAACAATTCAGAGCTTCCTATAAGCTGCCAATTTAGACTGAATTTAGTATTTGAATAACAATCACAGAAGTTGAGTAACAAGTCACAGTAACATCCAACAGCTCTTTCACTGATCTCCTACGATCTAATAAACGAAAGAAGACATGCATGTGCTGGGAAGAGTCAGCCACCTGACTTCCTGTTTACTCATGGAATACCAGCTTTCCTTGTAACAAATAATTGCTTTTAATACGGAATGCCCTTGCAAATAGCCTTCAGAAATTACTTGGTATCAGGAGTCATTAACTGGTTTGTGTCTCCAGGCATATCTTCCCAAGACCCCTAGCCTGGCCAGCTTGGCCAGGGCTTAATACTTTTCCTGGCCAGCTAGGAGAAGGCTTAATACTTCTCCTCCTAGCAGAGTGATAAAGAAAGTAGAGCCTGAGGGAAGGGGAGCTGGAGCTGGGAGCAGCCAAAAACCTAATTCCTGTTGCTACAGCAAGTGTAATTATGAATGTGTACTTAAAATAGTGACTGAATGGCTCCTGCAGCTTAATGAAACATTGATTTGGTATCTAAGTCACAAGCTCTGATCCTCACAACACAGTCATTGGCTGAAAACCATTATTGCACAGTGGCTGTCTGAAATTAATTGATGGTCAGTCTATTTCCTAATAGACAGGCACACATGAAATTGTATAGTCATTCTCATTATATACCCCAACCTTAGCAGGGGAGCTTGGAATTGGCAGGGCCATGTCTAAATGTGGAAATGGTTTGTATCCCTATAAAAATGTAGAATAATAATGAAGTGGATTAGAGTTTACACAAATCATGGTCTGCCCCTTGCCTATTGATTTGCTGAGAATTTAACTGCCAGAGAAATGACCAGGCTTGGCAAACTGGAATCTTGCTCATTTCTCTGCAGGAGACAAAACTCCCACTTCCAAAATTAGATTTTAAGAGCTTATTAGAAATGCAGCAAAAATGATAATTAGACTGAGTAGCTCCACTGCTGTCATTCATTTCCTACTAATCAGAGACCAGGGTATGCTGAGGGGTATTTATGCTATACAACTCCGGATTTCCTATGACTATGCTATAGTATTTGGCAAAATAAAGTGCCTTGCTGTTGCTTTTTCCTCTTTGGACTTGTCCCAGGATGCCCTTGTAACGAAAAAGACTCAATAGGTTTTGTGGTTGTGAATTATTCCTGTGAATACTTGAGTACATAACATTATGTTCACTGGAACAGCTCAATCTACTCAGCTAATCAGTGCAAGCACATATAGCTTATTAAATAATTTGTTCAGCTTCGCAATATATCTGTCTCTTCTTGTTTGAACTCAGCCTCTCTGAATCTGAATGCTTTGTAACACTAGAGCCTTCCAAACCTGTGCAATTTTTTACCCAGGATATCCTAACTTTGGCAAAGGGTGATCTCTCCGACACCTCTGTCATGGGGAACTTTTGCTGTTTGTTCTTATCTGAATGATTACTCCATATGGAACAGCAGAGTTAAAATGTTTGAACATGCAATTAGAAAGACTGCTCTTTAGTCTTGCCAATCAGGCTGCTTTACAGATGCTGGCACAGCAGAAGTATAATTTTTTTTCCCCTCAGAAGCACTATGGATAATTTGATGTGACTTGGATGAGAGGGAATTTTCTACAACCTGACTCAAAAATTATATCCCTTGGAAGAGAGAGTGAAGGAAGCAAGTTTAGCATATTGAGAATTGGGAACATTTGGGCACTCATCAGATTAGCATGACTTTCTTTTGTAAACTCAGCTTTGAAATCCTAGTTATGAAGCACCATACATTTGTGTCAATAAGGCTTATAATTCTCAGTGACAAACAGGATAAGATAGCTGCAGCAATAACACTTGAACTACAAAGCATCCTTCGTGTTCCTCACACACATATATAATCCTTAGAGGAAAGCTGTTTCCTTTTTGGCCTTTTCAAAACTCCAGCATCCCCTCCAACAAAGTATTTCGCAGAAGTAGGTCTTTCCATCCTAGCAAAGCACTCCTGAAATCAATAAGGCTTTGGAACATTGCTTTGCTATCTGCAGCAAAGGAGGATTCCATTGATTTTGGTGTAGTATCTAATTGGGAAACGATGTTCTATATATTCTTAAAATGAAGAACTGCTACCTGACATTACACAAACTTTTGTGATGGTAGAACTCTAGTCAGCACAGAATTTAAAGTCTTATTTGAGCTATACAGGAAACAAACACCTGTATTGTACAGAATTGATAATAGTTTTGAACATTTTCACTTATGTAAAAAAAGGTAAATTAGATTACATGATTATGCAAAGACTAGAATCTGAGTAGGCCTGTTCTATAGGATTGAAATGGAATATCTAAAGTGTTGATAACAATGTTCTTTGAGAGGCAGAGTCTTTAAACGATGCTCTGTCTAGATTTCTTTGATTTACTGAGATAACTAACCAGTTCTAATAAAACTCTCCTGAAGTTCTGACATTTTTCTTTTTTGAAGCTTTTCTTTAACTGTATAGAACTGACAAAGCTGTTTCAACATATAGTGAACATGTTGCTGAACATGTATTCCCTGCTGTACATCTACCCACCTGTCATCCTAAATACAAGTCTTTATAACTGTATTTTCTACCATTACATGTTCTAAATCAAAAATGCACATAGAAAAACTGTGTAACTATCTTAATATCTGAATATAACCATTGCTTGTAACTAAATGTATTTGGGTTTTGTTTGGGTTTTATTGTTGGGTTTGGTTTTTTGTTTGTTTTTTTTAAAAATAGGCTATATGAGCCTAAGAGTAAGCCCTTTAAAAGGAGGAGAAGGTCAGGTGTAATTGAAAGGTATGAATGATTAGCAGGTGTGTCAGTTCAGCTTCTTTTAGAAGCTGAAATAAGTCTTTTTTTATGCTAAGAAAATACAGAAGTAACATTAAGGAGTATGTTTTCAGCAAAGGTTAAGGTCTATGAGAGAGGAAGTGGAGGTCTGGGAAAATGAATGGATGAAAAATTATTGCTAATGGACTACCCTGAGACCTCAAGTTTGATTGTAAATAAGCAGTGTATGCTTGAGAGGTGTATAGTTGCTGAAGAAAGAGCCTAAAACTCTAGGGGTTCTTTCAGTCTGGTGTTAACTTAGCTCAGCAGGGTCATAACACTCTGAGATTTGGGTACACTAGGTGTAAACTGTAGTACTTTTCAAAGCTGTATGCCAGTTTTGTAAGATAGATTCAAAGAATCCAGCTCTGAAATTCAGCATGCTGGAATATCACTGCAGGCTTGAGCAGAGTTAGAGAGCTTAAGCCTCATAAAACACCTCTGTTCTGCCACGGATTCTAGGTGTCACTCCATAAATAACACTCAGACCCTACAAGCATTGTGTACTCTGATAGAAGCCTGGTTTGGGTGCCTGGATCATAGAATCATAGAATGGCAAGGGTTGGAAGGGACCCCAAGCATCATAAAGCTCCAACCCCCCCTGCCACAGGCAGGGCCACCAACCTCAGGCCTGGAGCTACACAAGGTTGCCAAGGGCCCCATCCAACCTGGCCTTGAACACTGCCAGGGATGGGGCATCCACCCCCTCTCTGGGCAGCCTGTTCCAGCCCCTCACCACTCTCTCTGTAAAAAACTTCCCCATAATATCCAATCTAAACCTTCCCTCATTTAGCTTTAAACCATTCCCCCTTGTCCTGCCATTATCTGCCCTTTTAAAAAGCTGATTCTTCTCTTGTTTGTATGCTCCCTTTAGGTACTGTCAGGCTGCAGTGAGGTCCCCCCGCAGCCTTCTCTTCTCCAGGCTGAACAAGCCCAGCTCCCTCAGCCTCTCTTTGTAGGGCAGCTGCTCCAGCCCTCTAATCATCTTCGTGGCTCCTCTGACCCCTCTCCAACAGTTCCACATCTCTCTTGTATTGGGGGCCCCAGCTCTGGACACAGGACTCCAGGTGGGACCTCAGGAGGGCAGAGCAGAGAGGGACAATCCCCTCCCTGTCCCTGCTGGCCACCTCTTGATACCCTGGATACTTTACAGGGTCTTGAAGAAAGGCACTTTGGAGCACAGCCCAGATAATGGAGCACGATCCAGAGTGAGCCAGTAGGTAACACTAAATGTAAGGGTATGTCCAAAAGGTAAGGTGTAGGTATGTGGGATTCTGTTTCAGAATTCTTACCTGAGAAGAGGTGTATATACTCTGCTCCTCTTCTCAAAAATAAAATGCAACTTTCGTATCATGTGCCTGTCTTTTCTTTGGGATAGTCTAGTGGGGGGAACATGAGGATAAGGGCTACTCCGGGAGGCAGCAGGTTCTTCTGACTGTTGGGGGGGGAAGAAGATGTGATTTGCTGGGCCAGAGGTGGGTGGGATGGTAAATTTTTCCGGCTTCACAGTTAGAGACCTAATCTAGTCTTGTGCAATACATCTGTGGATTTCAATGTGGGAATAGTACTTTATTCTGTTATGTAGGTGTGCAATGCCTTCATTTATCCTATACCTGAACATGATTCCCACAAATAATAAAGACTGACTGATAGCAGCACTTCAGTCTTGTCAGTGTGTAAACTTGGAGACTGCTTTTAACTTTTCTTACCCTGAGTTTTGAATTTGTTTGGTTTAAGGACTTGTTCAAGAATTAGCAATGCTTGTGGAGTTAACAGAAAAATCATTCTGGGCTGTTACAAGTTTTTCGTTCTGGTGAGGAGATAGAAATGTTTTGAGCCTGTTTAAGCCTTTGAGTTTACATCCACTTTGAAACTACTCTGTGTTGTGTGCCATCTCTGATAAGATTTGTTGCTAATTTTCTCTGATGGTGTGCTCTCCAGTGCAAGGATCATACTTTTGTCAGCTCTTCAAATAAAAGAGAAAGCTTTAAGTCAAAGAAACACAATAGCATTATTAGACATTGCCAGACGTACCAGTAGGAACATAAAGTGGGATTTCCTTGCTCTCTTAATACAAATGAGTCAAAAAGCCAGTTTTACCTACACCACTGTTTTCACTTAACAACCAGAAAGCAAATCTGAAAGGAAATTTTGTGAAGCAAATCTGAAAACGATTGACTGCTGAGAAGCTCTATTAGGTTTGGCAATAGTCACAAACCCACTTGAATCTAGAAAAGAAACAAAGCTTAATGGGACTTGAAAAATAGAGGCACGTGAGTGCTGTCCCTGGGTAGCTGCCTCCCTTGGTGACTTTTTCTTCTGGCTTTGTCTGTGCTGCTTTTTTAGATGTCAGGCTCTGCCCATGGATCTGGCTGAGTAATTCTAGCACAATGGGAATGGAAACCTGATCTAGACTGTGATCTTCTTCTGTTACAATTAATAAATATCATGATCACTCAGCATCCATATTATGTGATACAGCTAGCTTAAATGTCTTCCCTTTCCTGCATGGGGGCAGCCATTTCTCTTCTGCTTTCCTTCACCTCCCAGCATGTTGCCTGCATCTGCATGTATGGAATGTGTGTGCAGGAGAATATTGTCCTCTCCGGGGGCTGCCCCTCTATTTGTTTAAGAGGGGGAGGCATAAACTGAGCCATTAGTGGGAGAAATAGAGCCTGAGCACACAGCAGCAGCCGTTTTTTAATGAGTCTATTTGTACTGGGCCAGCGGGTAGCCCTGCCATTGAGTCAAGCCTGAGACTGGAGCTGGCAGCCAGCCAGTGTTCTGCTGAAAAAAAGCTAAATTATGCATCTTATTTAGTACATTTATTAAAAGATCTTCTAACATTTCCAGGCAAATGTCCCAAAATAAATGCTACTATCATTTAAGAGCCTTGCAGTCCTGAGCTACATTTAATGCATTACAATTCCCTCATAATAGCTTTCTGGTGTTTGCTGAGCTTCATCTCTGTGGTGTTTTACAAACTGTTGTAATAGAGAGGTATTAAGGGGAAAGAGCTCTCCCTGGGCTGGAGGTGCGGAGGAAGATGATTAGAGCCTGTGAAACTAAGATGGATCACGCTGCCTCCCTGCCCTGGGTTCAGGCATCAAAGTCTTGACCTGACATTTCAGGTGAGGGGATGCCCAGCTCCGTCCCAACTTGTAGCAGAGCCTGGAATTATAACCATGGCTGCTCTGTAGAAAAGCTGTTGCCACTTGGGTCAAGCAGTGTGGTGACTTTTGCTAATAAAGCTGATGCACATGCTGATAGATCTCAGGCAAACACTGTGGGGTTTTACACACTTACTTTTGAAGCTCATTCTCCCCCACACACACCTTTTTCTTTTTTTTTTTTTTTTTTTAAATCTTTGTTGTTCTGAGGAGATGAAAAGTGCCTCCTGGAGAACAGTTTACTCCTCTGCAAGCTTTCTAGCACTGCTTTGTAAACATGGAATTCCTACCTAGGAAACGAGCTATTTTCCAAGCCTAACTCTAACATGGTCTGCTGCAGTGTTTGGTAGGACACTAGGCAGCTCTACTACAGAAATCTTCCTCTGACTGGGACTACAGATGCTAGGATCTCTTTACACTGTGCTTAACACTTTTTACAGATTATAATCATCAGATCAGAGCTAAGGATTTCAGCTTGTGACTAGAAATTAGCTTACTTACTAAACACTCAATAAACCCCATGCCATAGAAAGTGATACATCCTTCTGACTAACTCTTCATCTTTCATTATCCGCTACTGATGTATTTTGCTGCTTGGTAACGGCTTTTTTTCCTTAGCAGGTGAGCAGTTCCTACAGGTGCTACTGGCTGGCCTTTCACCACAGGACCTGCTGTGTGCATGTTTGATTCTGAATTGCTTGGATGTAAATATAGATCCTGACAGGGCCTGGGTATAAGCCCTGGTTTGAATTTCTAGCTCTTTTAAAAACTTTTTCTAACCGACTTGCTGTCTCTATTTTTTACTTTATCCAAATGATCTCTCTAGATCATAGAAGGGTATATTAAATAAATTTTCCCTGGAAATGGAAAGAAATTACCCAGGAGAATTTAAAAAATTGCCTTAAAACATAGAAATGATCCAAATATAGTGGAAACCACTCCAGGAAAGCATGAGTGTGCACAATCTCTCTCTCTCTCTGTAATTGTTTAAAAGTAGGATAAGAAGTATGGCATCACCCTTTGAAGCAGCAATAATTTGTAGTCAGCAGTGTGTTACTGCTTATCATATTTGGTCCAGTCCTGTTTAATATCTTCATTGACACCTTGATGAGGGAACAGCATCCACCCTCAGCAAGTGCGAATGATACAAAGCTGGGAGGAGTGGCTGACAGGCAGGACACTGTGCTGCCATCCAGAGACCTGGACAGGCTGGAGAGCTGGGCAGGGAGAGACCTAATGAAGTTCAACAAAAGCAAGTGTAAAGTCCTGCACCTGGGAAGGAATAACTGCTGGAATCAGTACAGGCTGGGGGTGACCTGCTGGAGAAGAGCTCTGTGGAGAAGGACCTGGGGGTCCTGGTGGATGACAGGTTGGCCATGAGCCAGCAGTGTGCCCTGGGGGCTGAGAGAGACAATGGGATCCTGGGGGGCATCAGGAGGAGGGTGGCCAGCAGGTCACAGGAGGGGATCCTCCCCCTCTACACTGCCCTGGTCAGGCCCCACCTGGAGTGTTGTCTCCAGTGCTGGGCTCCCTGGTGTAAAAAAGGACAGGGATCTCTTTGAGAGAGAGTCCAGAGAAGGGCTACAGAGATGATGAAGGGCCTGGAGCATCTCCCCTATGAGGAAAGGCTGAGAGAGCTGAGAGTGTTCAGCCTTGAGAAAAGAAGACTAAGGGGGGACTTAATTAAAGTCTATAATTATCTGAAGCAGGGGATGCAGGGGGAAATGGCCAGCCCCTTTTCAGTGTCTGTGGGGACAGGACAAGGGGCAATGGCTGCAAGTTGGAGCACAGGAAGTTCCACACCAACATGGGGAAGAACTTTTCCCCAGTGAGGGTGCCAGAGCCCTGGGACAGGCTGCCCAGGGGGTGTGGAGTCTCCTTCTCTGGAGAGATTCCAGCCCCGTCTGGATGCTGACCTGTGCAGTATGAGCTGGGGAGCTGCTCTGGCAGGGGGGTTGGACCACAGGAGCTCTTGGGGTCCCTTCCAACCCCTGTGATTCTGTGAAATTATGAGTCTTATTACATACAGGTAGCCTGGAGTCAAATTGACCTTTTGCAGTAGTGTATAAGGGATATACAGGCTTTATGTCTCAGATTCCTACTTAACTTTCTTTCTGATGCTTAATGTTTAAGTTTGCTTATTTTATTTTTTATATTGAAGTGACAACAGTTTAAAGCATAGTGATCTAGAAAGCAAGGGAGACAATTAACTGTTACCACTTTAAATTAAACATTAACACTCCAGCTAAGACTGCCAATTTTAGCAGCTCCACAATAGTTAAGGTTGAGAATGATATATTACTTAGAAGTCAGTTCCTTTAAATGATCCAATGTTTTAATTGCTAGACTTAAGTGTGGCCCAAAAAACTCCCATGCTGAACGTCAGCTTGATGCAGATATTTGCTTTGAATGTGCTGTCCTAAATGACACCAGGTTTTTGAGAATGAGAAGAAGGAAAATGTAGTTTGGTTAGTTGTTTGAAGTGCCATCCTGCCTTGGAGGAAGATATTAATGTTTGGCTTCATGATGAAGTCTTTGGAGAAACATTGATACTACCCACTTTTTTATAGTAAGGTTTCTGTCTCATTCAGAACACAATATTGTTTAGGAGAGGTTTTCTTTGTAAAACCTTGAAGATGCTGAGAGGTGGCTGGTAAATTAGAGAGGAAACAACAGGAAATGAAAGCATGGTTTCTTAGTTATGGCAGCTGAATTCTACCTGAGAAAATAGAAAATCTTTCTAGCTGATGCAAAGCAAATTATTTACACCTGATTAATGAAAAAAAAGGAGTTTATTTTACTTTCAGAATGCATTGATTGAGGCATCTCAGTAATTTCACAGAAGAGCTGTTGAATGACAGGTTGCAGGAAAGGACTATGCAAACCCTACTAGGAGAATATTCATGACTCAGTATTGAATAAGCACTGAGTACTGAATGAACACTATAGCAAATCAGGAGCAAGGTCCATGAAATCCATTAAATGTCTGTATGCCATTTACTGTCCATACTCACCTTTTCACCAGCCACAGGACTATCCTAGCCACAGGAATTTAAGGTACCCTATATTTCCTTGTCTATTCTTTGTGCTGTTCCTTTAAATTTTTGAAGTTGTCTGTTCAGTAGTGGGAATAGGTAGTTAATTAAGTTGTTCTTTGTTTTGGGAACCCAGTTAAATGATTCACTCTGAATCATTTTGGGCAGTTCTCATTTCTTAGTTTTAGTGATTTTTAGGACTTTTTTTTAGTATCAGGGTGTTTTTAACTCTTGCCTAATTCAGGTTCCCTGGAGGCTAAAGATAACTTCAAACAATGTGAAAAAACAGAGCAGTCACATGTATGAAAATCCCCCCCCCCCCCCCCCAAAAAAAAAAGTACTGTCTATGTTCTCAGAACTGATAGAATTTCAGTGGGAGCATTATTTTGTCTTTTCAAGGATCCACCTTTGATGGACTTAATTGTTCATAAAAGCAAGTGGTGAAGATGCTGAATTCTCACAGGCTGCAGCTGGCCCTAGGCCAACTCAGGAAGCTCTACCAAAGCCAGCAGCGTTATGGGAGTGAATGCTCTCCACCCACACTTGTCCTGTTGTCTGTAGATTCATTTGAGTCTCCTCAGGGGGCAGTTGGATCCAAAGCAGCACACCCTATATCCCTCATGTTTTCTTAGCACCTGCTGCTTGGTGCTGTTCTCAGGAGTACCAGTAGTTGTGTGCACCAGTGGGGCTGTGAAGATCGTGTTACAGGACAAACGTGTCCTTTCAATTGTGTTTCTTTCCACCATAATGGGTATCAAGATCTTTCATGATTGTTTAATTTATCAAGAAACCAAAACAATCAATATACTCTAGCAACCATTACAATATGCCAGTGACGGGTCCTAGGAGAATTGCAGTGTACATATGTATAGCTCTTTGTGGCAGTATTACCCCAAAAACTAAATTATGATCTAAGTTTCCACAGGAATCATGTAAGTTAATAGCATGATCTT
The DNA here is from genome assembly GCA_022605575.1 of Laterallus jamaicensis coturniculus. Classification (NCBI taxonomy): domain Eukaryota; kingdom Metazoa; phylum Chordata; class Aves; order Gruiformes; family Rallidae; genus Laterallus; species Laterallus jamaicensis. Next base: position 5,091,144 of record JAKCOX010000033.1, on the reverse strand, counting down.
GTACAAATTGTTGGGTTTTTGGGTTTCTTTCCAAATCTTATCTGACTTTTGTCTGATTACACACTATGTAGACTATAGTGAAGATCTAGACAAAATGCTCAATAACACAAAGAGAGTTAAATACTGATTTAATGCCCTTATTCTTGGACTAAACCTCTTTTTTTGTTGTTATTGTTGTTGATATTAATTAAAAGCATTAAGGAGTGTTTCATCCTGCAGAAACACAAAACATCAGTATAGAGCCAGACCTGGCAAGTGCCTAGGCATTTAAATAGCAGTTAAGTGTCTAACTCTTAATCCAAACCAGAATTTCTCTGGAGCTTCTTTAAATAACTCCTTTCAACTGCAAAATAATTAAGCCTTATAATAACTATTTTACAGTGAGCCTTATAATACTATTTTGCAGTGAGGAAACCAAAGGAAAGTATCTTTTCTTTGAAGAAATGACTTCCTATGGCCATCTAAAAATGACGTGTCACTACATGTGGGGGCCACATATTCTGGCTGGCAAAGCCACGATGCTACACCACCCATTTTTGACAAAGCCACCACTCTTGGACAGAAAAAAAGCTAGTTTTTTACTTATAATGGGTTTTATTATTCAGTCTCCTAGGGTAACACGATTCCTAGTACTAACTCTTAAACCATGACCTTTACCTAGCTGTCTAGAAGAAAGGTTACTCTTGCAAGAGAGTGGTAAAGACATTCCTCTGAATTGCAAAGTGGAGTGAAATATCTGGCTTCTAAAAGGAAAATAAGAACCAAGAGCAAACAAAGTAATTCCTGCCTGTTGTAACTTTTATTCCTGAAGCCCAAGAATTGTGTTGTTCATTTAAATAATATTCATTTGCCATCATATTAGTTCCACATGAAGATTTTAAATCCTGCTCTTATATCAGGGGACATTTTCCAGGAGTGGTGAATGTGCTAGTTTGAATGAATAGATACAGCCTAGATTGCAATCAGGAAAGAACTGTGGGCTGCAATGGAGGTTGTGCTTCTGGGAGTTGAATATGCGTCTGGGTTAACAGATGAATAGATGTCAGAGATATTTTTACCACTTTCTACTCTCAGAATACAGAAATCCAGTATGATTTATAATATATCCCAGTTGCTCTCAGGAAGGTACAGGATATATCTCAATTGAGAATTGCTATGCCACTTTTCTCAGAACAGAAGAGGAATTTCATTCTGTGTTGCACCAAGAAGTCTTGGATTATCTTAATCTGACTATGCAGTAACAAAGCAGAGATTTATTCAAAACCAGATGTGTTTTAAAAGTAAAAATTAATTTAAAATCCTAGAATCGTAGACCGGTTTGGGTTGGAAGGGACCTCAAAGATCATCCAGTTCCAACCCCCTGCCATGGGCAGGGGCACCTTCCACTAGCCCTGCTTGCCCAGAGCCCCATCTAACTTTGCTTTGAACACTGCCAGGGAGGGGGCAGCCACAGCTTCTCTGGGCAACCTGTGCCAGTGTCTCACCACTCTCACAGTGAAGAATTTCTTCCACATATCAAATCTATCCTCCTTCAGTTTAAGGCCATTACTCCTTGTCCTCTCACCACACTCCTCGATAAACAAACAGTCCCTCTCCATCTTTCCTGTAGACCCCTTTAGGTACTGGAAGACTGCAATAAGGTCTCCCCAGAGCCTTCTCTTCTCCAGGCTGAACAAACCCAACTCTTTCGGCCTTCCTTCATAGGAGAGATGTTCCAGCCTTCTGATCATCTTTGTGGCCCTCCTCTGGACTTGCCCCACCTCTGTTTTTTTTGAGTGAATACACTCATGGGTGTGAAGGCTGATGATGGAAAAAGCGCAGGGTTTACAGCTTCTTCCTGAAGCAGAACTCTCAGGACTTTGGTGCTTTGTAAAGCTTAAGCCTCTGGAAGTCTTACTAATTTAAATTCTTTCAGGATTTGTCCTCTTCAGGATTTTATTCCTCTCAGGAGTTATCTGGGATAGGACATAAAACATGGGATGCAGCTATCCAGGTTCAATGCTGACATGCATTGTCACAAGTTGGACTCGATGATCCTGATGGGTCCCTTCCAACTCAATATATTCTATGATTCTATGCAGGAGTACTCTTTATTGCTTCTTAGGATTCTCAGGCTGTTTTGTACTGTAGGTGCTTGCATTCACAGCATTTTTTTCTCTGCCTGTTATGTGAGTCAGGGACATTTCACTTGCTAAAGATGGAATCTCTGACAGCATGGTCATCTGCCTCCTCCAAGTGCTGCAGAGTGGCTGTGCCATGCATTAAATAAATGACTAGATCTTTGTAATGCCAATGCAACTTTATGGGCGAGGGTTATTTGTATTTATAGCATCCATAAAGCAATTTATGGTCCTTCTGCTGCCTGTTATTTTGTGCTTCTGAGCAGAAAGAATGGACTGCAATGACTTAAAATGCAACTCAAGGGTGCTTCAAAGGTTGAAAGGCTTTCTGGGTCAAAGGCAGTGAATGTGAATAGCAGTAATAACTACCCTTTTTTGTTACCTTGTACTTAGAGCTTTGCCTTTGGGCTGCAGGTCTCCTTTGGGAGAGCAGATGTTAAGGATGCCTTGCAGCATGCATGTTTTGTAAGTCTGCAAATCAGGAAATGGAGGTGCTGAGGTGACAAGCCATATCCTCTACCAGACTGTGGTGCTCAAAGCAGAACTCAAATCCCCGAGTCTCTCTCTCTGATGGTGCTACTCAAATACCTCCGTGTTTAATCTTTATAAATCTTGTGGTACTAGAAGACTGCTACTCAAAACTAAATTACTTACTGGTTAGTCAGACAGGGGAGTCTAAAGACAAAGGCACCGTCTACTGAAAATGGGACCGGATCATTCTTGATGTTTGACCCTCTTGCAATCACAGGAGATGGTGCCTTTGCCTCTGTATTGAGAGTGGTGGTGTGCATAGATCTTCACATCCTTACAGGGGAAGAAAGATGGGAAGAAAAGCTGAAGAAAGCCAGTGAATAGTATGTTGCAAACCACAAAATGGTTGTGTGTTAACAAGTTAAAATTAGTGTTAGCTAAAATGATACTGTGCCTCTGATACCAAGAAATTAAATAACTTTCTCATATAATATTCTCATAAAAAACTTTTGGCATCACTGGTGTCTCAAGAGGACACATTAATCAAAGGAGGTGGGAGATACAATAATAAGACTATAGCATCATTAAACCTGAAAACAGAGAGCCCTAAACCCATTTGTTTTTCACCAGGTAGCAGTACTAATCCAGTCACTGAGCTATATTACTGAGTCACACTTCAATTTATTTTCTGAACTATAGGAAATTTGAGAAGACAATGTATACTGCAGTTGCAAATCAAGAACTGAAGAAATGGTACAACAAATTAAATCCAGGCAAGTGTCTCTGGTGAACAACCAAAATAATAATAAAAAAAAAAAAACCCAGAAAAAACCCCTGAAGCTTTAAAATTACCACAATTATCTCTTGGCCTACTGTCTTCTGTTTGTTGTTGGCCAGGGGTGTTTTGTTGTGGAAAACACTATCTCATGTATTCTCTGAGGAAGTATGCATACATCAAAATCCAGTGTGCTATTTTGCCATGACTTTTTCTTCTTCTTTTCTTGTGAGTGAAGAGCAAAGCATTTGTATCTGCTACTTGTGCCTGTTACAGCTAATTTTTCAATTTACATAAATAAATAACCTGCCAAAACTAATTACTTCTCTTCAAAATTTAAATGCATTATTTCTCCTTTCCTCCCCTCCCCCCACCCCCTCCCCTTTCCCATCTGCCTCCTTTTAATTATTTTTGCATCAGTTGTCATTTTAGGAGCTGGTTTTGTCTAAAAAGGGATGATCGTATATGTCTTGCTATTTTAATTTAACTAATTAAGACTGCTGCTTTTGTCTCGGTATCTGGAGGCAGAAATGGATTGGATGCTTACGTATTAGTGTTGTGGATTTGATGGATAACGAAACTGTTGTGACCCCACATTGCCTAGTAAAAAATTCCAACAGGAAAACTCAGGCTAGGGTATGCAAAACTGGTGGATTGAGTTTCTAAAATGCTCATGAGAATTAGCCTCCCAAATCCCATTTCAGTCTATGGGACTTGTCCTCTACATGCTTTAGTCTGCAGAGGAGTTGATTCAGAGATGAGTTGCCATGTACTGTTGGTTAACAGTGCAAAATTTAAGTATAAGAAATAATAATGACTTTCTACCTAACCTTGAGTGTGTTCAACTCTTTGTGGATTTCTTGAAACTATTTATGTTTTAACAGAACTTATATGATGAAGCACCCCAGTCATGACAAGATCTTATAGGGTTTTTTTATACCTTTTCTTTCTTTGGGATTTCTCAGATTAGGGGATCTTCTCCTGTTTCACTTCATTGCTTAGGTTGGAGCATATCTAAGCTCAGGTACTGGACTCTCCACAGGACATTTGAGGAGAAAGTTTATCCAGAAGCTCTGTGGATATATATCAAAGACAGGAAGAGTGGTGGCAATTGATTTGAATGTGTAGGATCTGGGCATGATGCAGATGGTATAGAGTAAGGGATGGAAAATGTAATGATTTTTGGCTAGGATAGAGTTAAGAAGAAACAAGAAACTGTAAGGGGATACAGCCAGGACCTAAACTAGCCATAAGGTATTCCATGTCATGACATCATGCTCAGTTGATATGGGGGAAGCTGGCCAGGGAAAAGGTGTTGCTGTTCTGGGACAGGCTCTCAGGGGTAAGAAAATTGCATTGTGTATTACCTGATTTTTTTATATTTTATAAATACTAATTTTGTTATTTCCTTCTTTGTTTGCTGTCCCACTAAACTCCTTATCCCAACCACTGAGTTTTACCTTTTTCTTCTGATTCTCCTCCCTATCCCACCATGGGAAGAGTAAACAGGTTGCTGCGTGGTGCTCGGCTGCTTGCTGGGGATAAACCATGACAGGCACTAAGTAACATTTTTCCTGTTTACAGATTTGAGAAGATCACAAATTTCATTAGGTGCTCTATATGATAAAGTCTTAACTGTGGTTTTACTACCAAAGAATCTAGTCTTTCATGTATCCAGTGGAAGCAATCTTAATTGTAACATCTGGAACTCCCATTTCCCAATGCTTTCTGAGATGATCCTCAAAATACATCTTTATTGTAATTCACTTTAGCTTTGAAGTGTGTTCATTAAGCCATTTATATTTAAAGGCACTTTTGTAAATAAATTCACAGAGGTACCTTGTAACTTCCATAATTTGTTTTAAACGAAGATATGTATTACTCTTTTTCATACAAACAAGGATACATAAATCAACTTTCACATATATATTGTGAACAAACACATTAATAATCATATCACATACTCTGGTATTTCCCACATGAATAGAAGTGATTTGCTAGAGCCTAAGTGTGACATGAAGTTAAAAATTATATATCTACAAAATTTCATTCTTTAGGTTATATACAGACACTTATTATTTTCAGCTTTTAATAATCTTTTTTTTTAACAATAGAAATAGTCTTTTTAAATTTTACACATTAGTGTATTTAATCAACTGAAGCAGAATTTCCACTTTTCCTTAGGATTTCCTGTTCTTTTATTATCTTTCTTTTTTTTAAATTAAGGCCTATGATAAGCTGGAGACACTGACCAGAATTATATTACATAAGGTACTATACACAGGAAAAAATTGCATTTTGATTTTCCATTGTCACCTTCAAATTTAGTTACTGACCTTTTGCTGCAACGTTTTGGTTGGAAGCATAGCAATGAGAAAAAAAAATTACTTTTTTCAATTAAATATTTTTAAATAGTTATTTTCCATGGATTAATTTAAAATATTGATATTGTGCTGTGCTTTTGACAAAACTCTCAGTTTGTTCTTTCATGACAGTTTTAATTATGGACAGATTCATAAAAGCAAGGACTGTTTTGAGAACTAACTTGCCTTTTGTGTTTTGTGACCTAGAAGAGAACAGTGTGTCTGTAGTCACAAGAAGCAGTTCACAACAGCCTAACAGCTGTTAAATTGGCAAATAGGAAAAATTCTGAAAGATGTTGGAAGTGGGGAGTACAGTCTGCAGTGCCTGGGATGGTCAAAAGTCAGAGACATCAGTGATAAAAGGGAGCTGTTGACTGACTGTTGTAGTATGTAGTAACTCTGCTTCTTTGAATTCTAATGCTTTAGTGAATGTATTTCATAGTTGCAGTACATCAAATTCTACTCTCTGTTTCTTTCAATCCCTGCTGAGGCAGGATATTAAGAATGAACTTTAGAATTTGGCCCTTGATCACTATGATGCCTTAACTGGGATTTGAATTACCATATCTCCCTGCCAATTCCAAATGTGCCCCAAATATATGCCAAGAAGAAATGATCTTCCTGCTATCTCATTCTGAAGCACAGCTCTACTTTTTTTTCCTAAGTATTTGAAAATATGCATGTGCTTGCTTCAAGGTCTACCCCATAGTTTCCTGTAGTGTGAACTGATGAACCTGTTTACTTTTATCATGCTCATGCTGGTGCTTAAGCAACTCTGAAATAACTGAAAGTTTACCATACTTGCTACTTTCCACAGATTTAGAAAAATCTTACAGAATTAAGTCCTTTGATACTTATTTATGTAACCTGTCTGCTCTCATGCTTCATTCCAACCAGATGGGTAGATAATGTCCGTATATGTTGACTGAAAGGATAATAAATGCCCTAAATTTGGATCCTGGATGTATCCCTGGTCCCTCACTGGAAGAACATGCAGACTCATCATTGCCAAAAAGCTGAGAGCTGCACAACAGGGAAGGATACAAATCCCATGATAGAATGATTTTTCCTTGTCTATAAAAACACAGGCATATTAATGCATGATGTCTAATTCCAAAGGGCTTGTCGGACTTCCCAAGGCCAGGCATATGCAGCACCAAGGATTGTAACAGGCCTCAGGTATTCTTGCTACGTTTCACAATAGGTGTCTGATGAGTTTGAAACCTGACAGCTGTCAGGATCTCACTGCTAGAACCAGGACAGATCATTAATAACTGTAGGTTTACTACTGTACCCTCAGGCTCATATTATATGTTCCACCTTCTTTATTGTTCCAGTCAACAGCAAAAAAACCCAACCCAAACAAAAAAAACCCTCCTCCAACTGCTGAATGAATCCAACAGAAAAGAACCTATTATGGTATGGTTATCCATTATGCTATCCATATACATTGCTATGGCTCACTTGTGCTGTCTTTGGCTGAAAGGGTGCTTGCTGCCTTCACTGTCTTTTTTAAGATTTAGGGTGCAATGACAACACTTACTCTAATTTTGATCAGCTCACCAGACAATAACATAATATCTGTTACTTCTGACTCCACGATAAGGGCCACAGGCCAAGGAATTGTTTTTTTTTCCTGAATAAACATTTGTTATGTGACAGCCTGGGAAGGGGAAATGTGATGGCTATCTTGATGTATGTTTGTGTTAAACTGACCTCAGTGGTACACAACTGGATGCTTTTCCTCTGGCAAATGCCAATTAATCAGCATGTCCCAGTGTTTTAAAGTTCATACTGAGAGAATAAAAATAAAAAATTTCAGTAATGTCAAAACTTTCTACTGTGAAATAGAATTTCAGTTGAAAATTGAAAAATACTACTAATTTTTTTCTGACATTTACTGATAAATAATCTTTGAAGCAGTTAATCAGATTGTGCCCCCATGCCAATAAATTGCCAATGTTTATTAAGATGTGAAAGCCTACAGGGGAAATCCCTGGTGGTTTGCCCAGGACACGTGTAGGTTGGCAGTACTGACAGCATCCGCACTACGGATCTAAAACCCCCACTTTTCATTTTTGAGGACAGAGGGGCATCCTCTTCCCAGTAGAGCATATCAGCTTATATGAGTTTTGAATGTCAGCCCTGTGTATTGTGCCAGATGCCAGACATCTAGGATGATCCTAAATTATATGGCCATTGGCAGAAACTACGCTGCTCCAGGTGGTTCCTGCAGTGCTGAAGGATCTGAGAGTACAATGAACTGCCTGACTGCAAAGGGAGATAACTGTGAGGGACACACTTCACGCTGTGATGATCATTCTGAATTTTTGTGTGATTTAGGTGCCATTGTCAAAGGTCTGAAAATATGTCTGTGGGCCCACTCTCCTTCCCCTTTCTGTAAGTCAAATGCAGGAGCCACTAGAGGTTATTACAATTGCCTTCTGCTTTAGAGCCTCACAGGCCTTCTGGTAAAAATGGTAAGAGGTCAGCATTGTAAAGGGGCTTCTGTGAGTGATGCCGATCTCTGTGCTAGACACAGTCAGAAGAAGAGAGGAGGCACATCTTAAATTACAGACCTGGAATATCTCAGCTGAGTCTTGGGGAATGAGTAGCAATTTGTCATAAGAAAGAGAACTCTGCTGTACAGCACTGGACAAGTGTCATGGTTTAACCCCAGCCAGCAAACAAGCACCATGCACCCATGGTGAGGTAGTGTGTGCACCAGTTAACATGAAACTTTATTTGGCCTGTCCTAGCTCCTGAACTGTGCCTCAAGTCACTGACAGTACAAGTGACTGTTTGTTCCCTGTTGTGATCCTTATTTGCCAGTTTAGATATTATCCAGATTGTCTAAAAGTTTGTTCCTGCTGAGCATCAGCTGATTGCATTTGTTTAAGATGACTCTTCATCACACAGTATCTAATTTAGAGTTGATCAGTAACAAACTTACAAAATAGACATGTTCTTTCAGACTTCAGAGTATTATGTGAATAAAGTTCAGTAATTAACTGTGAGGGTTTCTTGGACATAACTGTAAGTAATGGCTTTTTTTCTTTTTCTTTCATACTTTGTCCCCCTTATTCTGAGGAAACACCAGCTGTTTTTCAACTTGATTTCGACTACTCTACAATCACTTTGTATTGAAGTCATGGTACTTCAAGTAATGAGAAGCAGCCATGAAAAGATAAGGAAGATAAAACCTGAAATCTTTATTTTTTGAATAGTGTGCTGTCTCTATTTTTTCAGTTGCTGACTCAGACCAAGTCCTGCATCACCTCTGTGCATCCTGCTGCTTCTCATTGTGTTGTACTCCAGCATTCCCTATGCTGTCTCCTTTCAAGGTGTGCTGGTATTTGTAGCAGTGATCAGCTCACGCAGAGAAATTCAGAATGATTCCAGTAGTCCCAAAGGAGCAGTCAGCTCTTCAAGTCTGAGTTTAAGGAATTTCAGACAAATATGTCATTTTGCCTCAGAGACACTCGAGAGAGGTTTCGAGGCTATTCTTGAAAAGAGTGGAAGCAAAAGCAAACCTGAATGACATCAGGGTAAGGGGTATGTCTAAGAAAAATATACTCTTGCCTTGCTGCTACTATGCTGGCTTCTTCTAAACAGGGATCCTAATAGTTAGGTGACTTGGAGCTTATTCGGATTCAAAGCTCCTGGCCTTTGTAAAAGTGAGATCAATTCGGCCTTTTAATGCAAAAATACATACTCTAGTTGTCATAGGGCCAAATATTTAATTAAATATCCTGAGACCTATAATTCTAGAATTTTGCACAAATTTCTGAATTGATGGGAGATTTGCCAAAGGTTCAGGAACATGGAATTTGTCCCTTAAATGTGTGTTAGTTTAAGATGTGTGAAAAAGACTGATGGCTAATTGTCTCTTAACCTACATCACTGAATCATCACAAACCCTGAAAAAGCAGATTTAATGTTGTCATATACTAATCCATGTATGCACTTAACAAATCCACTGATGCATCTTAAGTATTTCCTTGTAAAGAGCAATTTTCTTGCCTTCCTTACTTTTACACTGGGTTAGACGAGCTGTTCTAGGTGTGGTTTACTTACACTTTCAAATGCCAAACAGAAATCAGTGATGTGTTCAGGCAGTGTGTTCTATTAGAAATGAAACCTCAGAGCTCCTTTTCACTTCTGTCTCCAGCCAAAATTTGCAGAGTCACCAAGGTGAAAAGACAGAGTTGTCTGTAAAATTATGCGATTGAGCCAGATTGTAAGGACTGAAAAGGGGTCTCATAAAATTTGTCACAGACAGTTTCTTTCACATTTCCAGTTTTGATAAAATAGTCAAGCATAGCAGAAATGGTGCTTTTGTGGTTTTAGTAAGATTCATCACTTTCTGAGCTTTTATGCTTTCTACCATATTGTATACCTGTGAAATACATCATGCCCCATTGGACTCACTAATTTGGAAATGGGATATGAAGCTCTTCAGACTTTAGGTTGTTTCTATAAATCCACACTTCTGACTAAATGTCCCTACATGACAGCCTTTCAGTGACCTATAAGGAGGAGGTGGCCTGGGTCATAACCAGAACGAGGATGCTGATATCAATATCACAGCAAACACTAAAAATGCAATTTAGCAGAAAGCCCAGCTGAGATCTTACTGCCAATCCAAAAGGTCAACCTCTGCTTCACTCCTTATATCCTTTTAAAACAAAATGCCAGTGGCAATGAAAAGTCAAAGAGCCATTCCCAACCTTGTGCTTATTTGTGGTAAGAGAGGCAATTAGTCAGGCATATTTCATTGCTCCTGCATTAGTCAGGAAAAGGTTAAAAATCAGTTTGGTTCTGCGTGGGTGTACTGTCAAATCTAGATCTGTAAACAGGCTTTAACAGCTTCTGAAGCCTTCAGCTACTTAAATCTGTGACTGAAGATGCATTACATTTGTACCAATGGTCTGGGAGCACTTCAAGGAGAGCAATACCGTCTGCTGTTGGATCAAGGCTGGCATGACCGATGGATATTAGTGAGAGGGACCTTTGTGTTACCGATGCTTGGATACATGACAAGGAAGGAAGTTGCCTACTTCTAGGGTCATTTTTTTTTTCAGAGAAGTGAAGGATGAGTGTGTCATGTATCAGCAAGAGGAGAATGTGCAAATTTCTCAAAATCTGCTGGATGTTGCAAAGGTGATTTTTTTTTCCTGTGGTAAAAAATTATTCCCTATGAGTTGCTGTGTTCCCTGCAAGGTGACTGTTTCCCTTAACACTAGTGTACATGGCTGTTTTGGTTAAGTTCCTTGTTTAGCATAACAAGCAAACTTTCTCTAATAAGCCTTTAACATTGCTAAGAGTTGTCAAAGGAGAATGATAGTAAATAATGCTAAATTGCTAGAAGTATGTAAAAATTAAAGTGGAAACTCATTAGAAGGTTTGAAAGAATTTTTATTCAGTTTTTAAATGAAAAGTCAGACCTTAAAGATGGCTCATACTTCTGGGTCATAGCAAATGGAGAAATAGAAGGAAACTTCATCTGGGGAAGTTATCACCTCTTGAGACATTTCTAGTCCCATGTAGAAAATTTAAGAAGTGCTCACATTAATGATTTTTTCCCCAGCCTAAAGCTGGAATTTTACTCAAAAGTTCTGTTCATAAACTTTGGGCTTACTTCCAGCTCCACCAGCAAATAAGTACACAAGTAGATTGTCCTGGACTTAATGCAAGAAATTCTGTGTTGGGTTAAGGAAACCATATAGTTCCTGAAAAGAAAATGAAAATTTTTTCCTTAGGTTTGTCCATTAGGAGAGGAAAGGCACAGATATTGCATAGATTCTTGAAGTACCACAGCCAACACAGGCTACCTGAAAAAGAGATTTGTCAACTTGTAAATTTGGTGAAAGGTTGGGAAGGAATTCTGCAAGAATCTTCCAAAGTGTTTAGTATTTCGTGTTGCTGTATCATGTGTGTACCTAGTTAGTTGCATGCTTCTTGATGCATTTTCATTATTTTCCTCACAAAAATGGCCTTCAGTATGGGAAAAGAGTAAATGGATGGTTACTTGTTTTTCTGACACAGGGCGAAAATGCTTTTCTAATTGCCAAAGCACCTATAGGAACACATTGCTAACCAACTACAGCCTTGAAAGCCACTGCTAACTCAATTTTCTAAGCTTTTTGGATGCTAACTTCAGCAGTACTCCCTTTTATTACAAGGTGTACATATGCAGACAGAATGTGTAGTGTATGGAAGCATTTGCTTCTAATATGAATAGCATGCATTGAATAGATAACGCCATCGAATCCGTGACAGTGGTGGTAGGAGGGGAGAGCAAAAGAAGCCTGGCGAGGCAAAGAATACATCTATAGTGCCACAGCTCTGGTAGAGCCTTCCTGTCTTGATTATCAATAGCATCTATCTTACTCCTTGTACATTAATTCTAAACATTTATTTTGTCTCTCCTAACTTGTTCTTAAATGCTGTAATTGTTCATTAGAGCTCACAGGTGAGAACTATTTCTTAAGAAGCCAGTTTTGCATGCTGAGTAGTTAAAATCCTCTGGACTTTTCTGCTAGAGCTAATTCCTTTGAAGTGGACTCTTCTTTCACTGTAGTCAGGGTTAGAGGAAGCTTCTAGTGTGGATTTTAAGAAGGGGAACAAATAAAAGGAGGTGGTGTAGTAAGACAGCTTCCCTACTGTGACCTCAAATGACCATGCTTGGCACAAAAGATCCTCCATTTTCTATCTTCACATGCCTCTGAAGTGTGCTGCATATCTTCCTTAAAAACTGTTGAAGCTAGGGTTTACACTGCTCCTCTGCCTGGGATATTAAACTGTCTGGGCTTTTTATTTTTGTATAGAGTGGTGTGATTACTGAAATTCAATCATTGTCAGAACACCTCAGTGTGACGTGAACCTCTGTTAGCCCCTTGTCTCCTGATGTATGCAACAACTGTTATTAGTATTGTAATGTCTTCGGTTCCTGTCTCAAATGTAATGGAATTGCCTGCCAGATGCTTGCCAGGGCTGCAGAATATCTTGGTGTGTTCTCTAGGTGCTGCTGTCTTTATTAAATTGAAAGTCCTTTCTGGTTGTTCAGAAATGATCAGCGAGTTCTCTTTTGTATTATCATTTTCCCCTGCTGTTTGCAGGCACCTGACTTTTGGTTATGACAAATCCCTCTCTCCTTTCTTAATTTATAATGTAATCTTACCACAGTGCCTTCATTTAGTTTTATACATTTTGTTTTCTGCATCCCCTCCCTGGTTTATCATTGATGGCTGCCTTGAAATCAGTCACTGGCAAAGTATCCAGACCCATCAAAGCTCCCAATGAGCTTTTTCTTCTCCTGCTTGTGGACCACTCCTCAACTTCAGGGAGATGTTGAACAACATGCACAGCTCCTGTTTCTTTGGAAACCCTTAAGGCTTTTTTTTCAGCTGATTGACTAAGCTGAGCTGTTTTCACTGTGGGATTTTCACATGGTAGCTGGGGATCAGCTTTTACAGCTAAGGAATAATAGAGAGGCATAATGTAGACATTCCCATCAAGTAATATCCCTTGTCTACATCCCTTCTGCAGATGTTCACCTCTGTGGTGTGGCTCTGTCGATGTGTTTCATACATTGGAAGTCTCTTAAGCGTTCTATGAATCTTGGACTCTATTTGAGTATTTCTGTTTGTTTTATTTGAAGGTTTCAATGTCATGGCTTTAAAGTATGGCATAATGTAGAAAACGTCATTAGAAAACTTCCTTCTCTGGAGATGGACAGCCAGAGGGGGGAAAAAGATGAAAGGTGTCTTGAGAACAAGCAAATAAATGTGTTCAGGGTTGCAAGTTGTCTATTTATTTTAAGTAATTTAAGTTCTTAATACAGATTCCAACACAGTGAAAGAGGATATATGCAAAAATAGAACATATTCTCTCATATATTCTCAACACAGGATCTTGTATCTCTAGCAAAGCTATGTTTCTGCAACAAGTTCAGAACAATAGCAAAGGCCATCTCCCCGTTCCCATCCCAGAAATCTCTCATGACAGGAATTTTCTGGAACAGTTAGGCTTTTAAAAGCTGTGTTTTCATGTGGTATGATCTGTCGGTTTTAGATTTTTTTTGAAGAATACACAGTAGGACTGTGTTTACATTAGAATCAACAGGGAAATTTGTTTTTACTTGAAAGCATTTCCTCTTTCCTGTTTTCAGTTCTGGAATCAGATGGGGTTTTTCTTCAAGTTAAATCATAGCTTGAATCAAAGGATTCCACTAATGATCATCCTAGCTGTGTTGGGTGAGAATCTTCTTGCTGCATTCAAAACCATTGGAGACTTTTATGTTGTGATTCCTCCTAGCCAAAGACACATACACATGATATCCTTGGAGATACCATGTTGGTAATTCTGCATTCATTATGAAGACAGTCTAGTAAAATTTTTTAAATAGAGGAGGTGAAACATCAAACTGGGGATTAATCCTCCAAAGGAGACTGCTGCTGATCTAGAAGACAACGTTGCATTGTAAAAGTTGTAGACTTCATTTGTCTTTGACTTCTTTTTTTTTTTAGCTCTACCACTGAGTTTTTGTACAACTAAGATAGAGACTAAGTTTACACAGTTTACTTCTATTTCCTTGAAATTTTCTTTAGGCTAATGTCGGGGAAGACAGCAGGCCTGCTAGCAGCCTAGCTCTCTTCTCCCAAGATTTAGGCCCTGACAATATTCTTCTGTTCCCATGAGAAAGGAAAAGATACTCATGCTAAGAGGATCCTAATAATCACATTCTCAAAACACAGCGGCCTTGTTGATAGGGGTGCAGGCTGCCCTAAACCAAGAAGCAGTTATGGGAAGGTATTTGGGAGTGGCGGAACATGTCAGGAACCAACCATAACAAGAGGGTCAAAACAGCAGGTGTGCAGATGCTTTTAGGTATTAAAGGTAAACTAAGGATGTTTAGCTATAAGATAGGTTTATCAGAACTCGTTATAGTTAATAACCAATCAATATGGTGGGAACAGTGTGTGTAATCAGCAGTTTTTTAGCTTGCCACGTTTGCAGTAAGAAAGATATATAATCTGTGTGATTTCACCTAATAAAATGGCTTCATGGCTTCACCTAAAATTCATATTGAATTGTGTGTTGCTCCGTGCTGGACCCCATAGGCTAAAGTCTCTTCAGGTCTGGGATTGTTTCTGGGACCGTACAGCAGTTTGTGTAGTTGAGGGTTGTCTTCTACTGGGGCCTATAATTACCTACATTATCCACAAGCAACCTGAGCAAAGTGTTCCTTGCAGCCCTGTTTTCCTAAGCAAGCATCTCCAGTCTTGTAACGTCCGTGGCAAAGACTGTTTGATGGAAGTCCTAAAGGTCTTTACCACTTACTGTTTTCTCATCTGATACATTCTGCTCTCTCACTGATTTTCGTGCTACAGACAATCTGGGATTCCTGCGCCTGCCTCTTATGGACTCAGAGGAGGAAGCAGTCTTTCTTGGCAGATTTAGGATAAAAACCTTTTAAAACTAAGCTGTGGAATCATTTGCAAATTGCTGCTCATATTGTGGCATTTCCCATAAGGGGCAAACTCCCAAGCCAGATAAATAAGTACGCAGTTGGTGTAAAGGGCTCTCTTTCAGCATATAATTTATGAAAACATTGATAAAGCCCAGCTAACATCTTCATTGTGTAAAATACAAATTCTGGCTTATAACTTGTTTTCTGACTCCATAATAATGTACATTTTTCTTTCAACAAATCAAACATCCCTGTTTCTTTCTCCTTAGGTTGCATTTTCTTTATTAATGCTTCCAGATGTCATCTGAACCAAGTTTTCAGGTAGGTACAATGACACACAGGTATAATACAGTAAATTCCCCAGGCTTGCACTCTGTGTCTTCAACACAATGTTTGCAGTGAACCTTGGGGTCTTTTATTTTTATGACAGCAATAAATTCAACTAGTGAGTTGATGACTTATTTTACAACTCTCCCCTTTCAGGATGGTAGCACTGTATAGTGCAAAGCCAGTGAAACTAGACTTGCCTAAATAGTACAAAGATTGAAAAAAGAAAAAAAGCCCAAACTGTGATTGCTGTCGTAAAAAAGAAAGTGAGTTTTCCCATATGATCACACTTTGGGCTCTGAATCTAACAAAGGGCACTACCAAAAGACAGTACTCAAATCCCACAAGCCAAAAATGTATCTTGTATGAGCTCCAGTATAACATCAGGGTTAATTTGAATGTGCTCTGTCAAGGATCAAGGCCCATAATTAAAGAAAAATGACAAATAAGCAAAAGTGTTTCCCAGCCTGCTTAGCAAAGCATGGCATGCAGAGACAAGACCTGAGGTCAAGTTTGCTGTCAGAACTCTTTTGTTAGTTATCCATTATGGAATTTCTTTGGGCTAGGTCAGATCAAATCTAAACCACTATATTGACTTAGATCTATATAAGAATTTAATTTTGAGCTCTCTTTTTAGCTGTGGAGTTGGGCTTCAACCAATGAAATTTAAAAAATAAAAAGATGAATTTGCTTTTAACTCAGGATTTTCTTTTCTGGTAGAAAAGTGTACATATCCAATAAGGAGTATTTCTGTGCTGATTATTAGTTGATTTCCTGACAGGTAGGTCATATGCCATGCAAATAGTAAATATGTGTGCAAAAGTGTCACCTTCATCTAATTATGCGATAGTCAATTTGCTGTTGAAAAAAATAGAAAGGATGGAAAACAGGAGAGGTTAATTTATTGCTGTTTTTAAAGCTCATGGACAGGGTGAGTCCCCTCATTTTCAGAAAGCTCAGACCCAAATGTGTGGTGATGGGAAGCTGCTTGTTTCTCACTACTCTACAACCATGGCAGTTCATGGCCTTGCTTCCCACCAATGGGAGGTATGTAGTGACATCCCATGCTGCAGCAACTAGGGTAAAGGCATTTGCTGTACCATGCCTCTGTGCTTCCTTCCTCTGAGAACACCACTGGTCAGCAAAAAAGAAGGTAACAGAGAAAAGCAGTAAAAATACTGTGCCATTTTGGCAGCTCATGAACAGTAGAAAATAATTTTATTTTGTAGTATTGATGTTAGCAATGGATTGTTTGCTGTAAGGAATGGCACTAAATACTGCCCACTTTGGCAATCTCAGTTAAACAGTGTAAGGACTGAACAGTGTAAGAGGAATAACATTTACTGATGCCTTTAGGAAATTCCGTCTTTGGGACACTGGACATAGGAGTTGATTGCAGAATTTGAAAGAATTTTCTCCCCTTTTGTGCCAGATCTGTAGATCATAAAATGTTAGAAGGAACCTCAAAAATCATCAGGTTCCAGCCCCTCTGCCGTGGGCAAGGACACTCTCCACTAGCCCAGGTTGCCCAAAGCCCCGTCCAACCTGGCCTTGAACACTGTCAGGGAGGCAGCAGCCACAGCTTCTCTGGGCAACCTGTGCCAGTGTCTCACCACTCTTACAGTGAAGAATTTATTCCTAATATCTAATTTAATCTGTCCGCTTAGTGTAAACTTATTACCTCTTGCCCTGTCACTCAGTCCTTGATAAACAGACCCCCTCCATCTTTCCTGCAGGTCCTCCTTAGGTACTGGAAGGCTGAAGGATGCTAAAGACCAAAAAGATGCTTCTATTTCCAGGATCTTTTGTATCACTAAGTGCATTTAAAGTATTCATTGAAAGATCAGATGGGATTTGGAAAAGGCAGGTAGCTTAGTGTACTGGTAGTTATATTGTCCTAAGCCTATTTCTCCCTACCTTTAACTCAAGTTAGAAAAGATATTTAATTCTTTTGCCCTTCACTTTCTGTCTTCAGTCAGCTTTGATTTATGTAATGAATGCATGATACAATATGAATGTGTTATCAGTGTTTAGAAATAGTTACTCCTAAGATTGCAAGTTCTGCTCTTTCAGATTTGTACGTGAAGGACATAGTTGTGCATGTAAATAAGACATTTGTACAGGCTTTAACTCAGAATTCACGTGTAGCTGAGGTAGCAGGACACATATTGTCTTGTAACACACCAATGTTACAAGACATCTGTTTTTAAAGGACAAATTCCCTACTTTAGACTCTGTAGAAGAGCAATCTTTATGACAAAGGGTCAAGGGCTGGCAAATTCATTACAGAAAGAGCTTGAAAAGCTAGGTCTGTTTAGCCTACCCAAAAATAGACTGAGCAGAGACTTGATTACAAGACACCCGTACTTTCAAAAGTCAAAACTACTAAATAATGAAGGCCTCTTTAATCTAGCAGGGAAAGGCATGAAGAAAACTAATAGCTAAATGTTTCATCCAGACAAATTCAAATTAAGAATTGGTGCCTCATTTCTAAGAGTAAGATTGATTAACCACTGGAATAACTATTAAGGGATATGCAGTCCTTATTTCTTGAAGCCTCCAAATGAAGACAGGGCAATGAAAAGCAAAGTTTTAGAAGATATATTTCAGTAAAACAAAAAAAATTAAAAATTGCCAAGCTCAGTACGTAGGTGATGATTAAGTTTAAGGGCATGTATCACACACAAGGGCAGACAAGAGGATCTAATAGTCTTTTCTGGTCTCAAACACATGAGTGAAAGCAGATCAAGGGAGAGAGAGCTTATTCACAGTATTTCCAAACGCTAAATAAATTGTTAACATTTGTCACCCTGCCTGTGATTTCAGCATTATGCTTGTGAAGTGCAACACACAAATACAGGAACCCAGAACACTCAAACAGCAATTGCATTATATTGATGGCAAGGAGAGCTTTTATCACTCAGCACTAGGCTGTTGTTGTACCCTGGAAAAAATATATCTGCTCTGGCAAACACTGAATCTCATCTGCTTTATGTAGAAAGAACAAGAAGGAAGAAAATATATACTTGTAACAGCTCTTCCTATCTGACAAGAAATATGTTTGTCTCTAACTCAAAGAAACAGAGCTGCCTGCATATTCATAAGGTAGGTACATGCAGGCCCCTATAGACATAGGATTTATTGATTAATGTGCAGTTTGCACATCACTCAATAGAAGCTGATGTTGCTGAGAAATTAAATGTGGTAAACCATTATCAGAATACTCTGGAATTCCATATGCATTATTGAGCAAAAGTGAGAGTTGGGCAGGTGGACAAGCCAGGGAGGGAAAAAAGATTGTTCAAAGTTGTCCAAGGGTATGTAAGGGAGAGGAATGACATGGCATTTATGGCATTGGGTAATGAATGGTAGGTCAAGTGGAAGATCTAGAAAGTTGTAACCTTGCAGAAGGTACACGAGGGATTGGACAACAGCAGCAACTTCCCTGATGGATCAGTTATACCTGTGCTAAACTTTAGTAAAGTTCAGAACAACATTAAAGGAAGAGCTCCTTGAAAAAGGTCTGGTCCCATCCACACAACACTGGTAGGTCTGTAGTAATGAATCACATCACTTTACTTTCCCTATGCAGGACAGGGGAGTAAGTGAAGGTCAGCAGAAGTGAGGCACCAGTTTGCCTTAGGACTGAATTTCTAGGCAAGAGTCAAGCACACATTTATGTATGAGCTGATGCTTATATGTAATACTTGGAATTCTGTGGGTAAGTACTTGCTTAGCAAATAGGGACTGGCTTATGCATGAGTTTTAAATAGCTAGAAACGCCTTAGTCTGACAAATAAAAGGTTTAAATACTGGACTATTTGTGTCACACAGTAAGACTTGGTTATGCCTCCTTCATAAAGCAAACCTTATATCAAACTTGAGCTCCTTCAGTGAGTAAAATGTTGCCAATTACATTGATTCTACTTTACTAAATGGGTTTCAGTATTTTCCAGGGGAACGCAGTGAATTTTGACAATGTTGATAACTGATGAGTGATACTAACAGTTTTAGTGGAGGCTGGTCACTTCTATAGCAATATAATTTTCTTGTGATTCACCTTCTTCTTAATGCTCATTATATGTGTGCCATTTTGCTAAATTCTTGTCGCAGTGCCATTTTGCTAAATTCTTTGATGATGTAAGGTTCTCTGTAAGCCTTTAGAGGATAAGCAAATATGTGGTCTTTACTTGTTTTTTGTGAATATTTTGCTCAGGTTCATATCACCTTGTTAAACTGGGTCTAATTTAATGTAGATGTTTATTTAAGCTGAAATTTTTCTGGCCCCCAAAAAGAAACTGTCTCAAATACACTGGTTACAGAGGTATGTCTCTCTTCATGGCCTGATCCAAAGCCTATCAGAAAGAGAATGCCTACAGCAGGTAGCACTACATCTATTAAAATTCACAGGTTAGTTCAGGGGGAAGAGTTTAATTGTCTATTCAGTTTTACAGGGTTTTTCCAATAAGGTGCTTTTCATCTGGGAGCAGCACAAGAGGGAACCCAACAGAAACCTGGAGACTGTTCATCCAACAATTTCAGATGTATTTCTAGAAGCAAGTAAAAATACCATGAAAGGAAATGTACCCCACTGTTAAAAATGCTGTGAACAAAGTGTGACAAAGGGATCACCGTCCAAAGCAAGCATGACACTTTAGAGCACGGGCCGCAGGTGACCATTCAGCATGATTGAATAAATCAGTTTAATAGAGGCAAGATATAGAAAACCAAAAAATTAACAGCACAACTAATTGGAGGCTTACTCAGCATGCAGCATCATGGCAGAAAGGTTTAATTCCCTGCATTTGCAGAGGAACCACAATTCAGTTCTTAAATTGTTAAGAACATATTTATGTCTTAGCACAGAGCAAAATGTATAGTTCCCTGAGCTGAAATTCCCACCCATTTGAATAGGATAAAATAATTTTAATCCCCTGTAAACAAAGCAGAACAAAAGTTAGAAAGATTGCCCCTTCTCTTTCTCTCTCTCCCTCCCTCCCCTTTCCTTTTTTCTTTTCTCTGACTGAACAGGGAGCACATAGTGAATAAAAAGAAGTGTTTAAATCATACATATTGTTTTCTCTGTTGTCTCAAGCTTCAATTTAATGGATGCATGTGGCAAGAATGTCAGCAAGTGCAACTGGATGGGGTTTTTTTTCCACGACATTTTGACCATGTGATGTTAAAAGGAACTGTATTCATGTGTACATTTTGGCTTCCAGATTGCAACCTTTCAAGCAAGAGGGCAGTCTGATGAAATGCTTTTCATACACAGTTCTGCCTTGGGTAGCTGCTATTCTGCTATGCTTTCCTGGCCCTGTGCTGGCTTTCTCTATATGTTAATGCAGCTATTCTGTGAACTGCACAAGAATAACAATAGTAAAATGATTATTTCCAACTGCTATATATATCAGCTAGACCAGATTCCTGCTTTGGTTTACAACCAGATTACGTAAAGGTATTTACCACTATTACCTGGAGGATGCTTCAGGCACAAGGGGCGGAATAGGTAGTACTAAAGCCAGTTTAAGAAACACTGCTATTTGGATGGCAAATCCAATTCTAGAAAAGGAAACCTTCTGTTACTAGTAATTCTTTATGGAGGTGTAGATCTGTCTACTGGAAAATGTTTAGTAATCTAGTATTAAAAAGATAATGGAAAACTTTTTTGCTGGGTGCTGAGGAGGCTTCATGACAATACTGCTATGCCCTGTTATGTCAGGTAGGGTAGCAGCTGAGGTGCAGTGAAGCACTGCTCATGGTAGTAAGGCTGTCCAGCATTTGCAGGTTCTAAAGAGAGGGACAGATCTGTTCCCATACAACCGTATCTTCTCTCCTCAGTCCTTGCTGTAGGGAAACTTGGTATCCTTTGCAGCTGGATGTATCAGAACCAGTCAGGTCTTAGTCACCATCCATTTAAGACAACAGCAGCTCTCAGTGGTGAATGTGCCACCTGACTTTTTCCTAAGATATCTTGAGCATCGCTGGTTCCCTGTGAAATGATGTTCCCATGGGCCAAAGGGAAATATCTTGGAAATAATGCATGGATATGACAGAAGTGGGTGACGAGCCAGTTGTGAATGGAGGAAAGCTGCATAGGATGTGTTCAGCCTCAGACATGGTGTTCCTGGATCACTGAATCAGTGCTCTTCCCCTTCCACATGGCTGGATGGGAATACAGATGCTCTGGAAGGTTGGCCTTACGTGCAGACTCCCTGCACATATTGCCACCAGAGCCAGTTCCTTAAAACACAGGTGATATTTAAGCCACAGTCAGTTTAGAAAAAGGCTCCATCATTAGGGCAACATTAGTAATTTTGTTCTGAATCTTCCCAGTGATCAAAACAATAAATGAAGATTTTTTTCCTGGACCCCTGCTTTTAACCCTTTCAGGGCCATGAGGAAGTGATCAACATGCTGATAAAATCCTCCTTTAGGGGTCACTTCTCTTTCTGCATATTCACTAAGGATCTGCAGTGCTGCCTAATGAAGCTACTATGGGGTCTAAGGCAATTATCTGAGTTGCTTGCCTCACTGCTGAAGGCTGTTCAGAATTGGTGCTAGGACAAAGGGTTGCTCTTGGCTTTCTGTTGTTCAAGGGAAAGGAAAACGCTTTCACATGCATTTTTTCTGCTTTTAAGCGCAAAAGGTGTATTTATTTTTTTTTCCTCTATCAAAAATAAAAACTTATCCTTTTAGTTCTTTTTTCCCTTTCTAACTTGAAAATTCTCATGTAATTACATGCTTTCAAGATCCTTCAGCTTTATACGTGCTACTAGAGGCTGTAGTAAAACTGAAAGCTTTGGGAACATTATGAATCTTGGTTTCCTGTAAGAAGTTATGTTTGGGGTCAGGCTTTTCAAATAAACCTTTTAAGTAGCAGGATAAGATGAGGGCCAGGATGAAGAGTAGCATCTTGAACATTCCTATGCCCAACATGAATTGAACAGATTTGGACTGACAAAGCCCTACATCCAAGTCCTGCACAGTGAAGAAAATTTTCAGAGCTTGAAGAGATACGACCTTTGTGTGGCTATTTTGCACACCTGCAAAAGCAGCAAATTCCATGTCCATGGAGGAGGGGAACAGGTTATATTGTAGTGGAACTGTAGTACACTGTCTATATTATTTTTCTTGTTATTTTGCATGGATAATTACTGCTTTCCTTTTCATATATTCACATTACAAAATTAGAATTCCTTATTCCAATATAATAATTTCCAGCAAAATAAATATTCTGCAGGTATTTGCATAACATTAATTTCCTGCTTGGGTTGTTATAAATATTTAGAAACTCTGTGTAGGTGGAGCTATGTATGGCTAAAGATGTCACAACAAACTCTGTGTGGAATTGTTTTCTGCTAATTCTTGGAGTCATTTGTTATATTGTGTACCCTGGCCAGCACTGAGACTCATATACCTTAATCTCTGTGGTAGCTTAGCTTTAAAAATAGCAAAACCTCTTAAAACATCAATCTTTATTAGATGGAATTAATAATACTACGCATCATATTTAGTATTAGTGCTAGCAACTCTCATTTTAACATCTCAGAGCCCCTAAGGAATGTCATCTAATTCAGGCTGTCCACTTGCTCAGCAAAGTATCTTTTCTATTAATGTTGATTCTCGTCTGGTTTTTTTAGCTAACTTTCTTCTTGTAGTTGAAACATGGGACTCAAGCGATTTAGCCCAAGGAGAAGGAGCCCAGAATATAACACAGGAATCTTGATTTGATGCAAGGAACAAAAGGTCTTTAATGTTTTCTCTGATGTGAAATGCTGTTGCAGTACAGAATAGGAGTTTGGATGGTCACAGGAGGTCAGTCTGATATCCCATGAAAGGGAAAACCCTTTCATTTTACAGATTTCTCAAAAGCAAAGACAAGATACAATTAAATCCTTTATCAGAATACTGCTTTTCCCTTCCTGCAAGAGCTAATGTAACTTTTCTAGCAGCCCTGAAGATTGAATGCATTGTGAGAATTAGTTCCATTTAAAAAAATGTGTTCATAGGTCACTGACTGTTAATGCTGTACCAACAGCTACTGTATGTTTGCTAGGGTTTGATCCAGGCTAGTTGGGAATACCACAAATGCAGTGGTCATATGCATGAACTCTTATTAACAGAATAATTGGATGACATTTAGAGCGGTGATCTTTGAAAGCTGTTTAATAATTTACCAGGATTAGTTTTGTTTGTGCTTGGAGTAGGAATTGCAGATTAAGATTCCTGGGTTCTTCCATGGCTTAGGCACTGGCACACCAGTGCATGTCAGTTTGTGACCATGTCCACTGGACAGTATGTTTGTGCATATACACACATATATGTAATCTGCAAGGGCTGAATTGCTGTTGCTGTTTGTTAAATGGCTGCAGATACGTAGTCTGTTGAATGCAGCAAGAATTCACCTTTTCAAGGTTTTGAAGAAAACAAACAAGCAAAAAAGAAATACCCCCATTAAAACTTTTAGTAAAATACTAGATGAAACCCCAGTAGTTCTAGTTTGCCTAAAACATTTTGAAAGTATTTTTCATATGAATAATTTACTAACTATAGGTAATTTCAGGGAGCTTTTAATCTAATCTATTATTGAAAAGAATGAGTTTGTTCCTGCTGAAACTAATAGTCAAAATACTCATCTGTTGGAGCAAAGTCATATCAACTTTAGGTGAAGTATACACAGTCATGACAGGCACTTCCAAGTGGCTTTGCAGTTTTTCCAACTCTGCCCTGATCTGATTACAATAAGCACTAGCTGACATCCAAGTACTCATTTACTCTGAAATAAAAGAACAAAGGCATTGAGATGCTCTATGATTCCATACTTGTGAGATCAAATTTTTTGCTTAGTAAAAATGACTAAAATTTCAATTTAATTTTTTTCTTCTTGTGTGCTGTTGTTTTTTTCTTAAATGGTTGCACTGTCTTAACACAATGACAGTTGTTTAGACTAAAAGCAGTTTTGTATGCATTATGAATTTTGTAATTCAAAAGTTCCTTAAAGTTTTCTGTAGTTCCAGAATATACCTGGTGAATTTTTAATGATTGCAGGCAATGCACAAAACATTATTTTTTTTAAATATCAATATATACTGCATAACAGAATTATTACATGTTTAAATCTCTGATTCTTCAGTGAATAGAACTGCAATGTGCCATTGTGGTGCACCATAGTTTACGACCCAATTTTATGTGCTTTAATATTCTTTGTTCTTCAAAGTTTGTTTACTGCACTGTGTAAAATTATATGATCCGTAGAGCAGATTAGGGAACAGAAAGCTCAATAATGGAAGTTTTGTGTATCTGCTATCTGAAGACATTATGATAGGGCTGAGATGATTTCAGGAAGCATATACACCTCTTATAAATTCTGGTAGATTTTGTGTAGTCGTTTATAAAACGAACTGTGGAGTTTTTCTGTGAGGATGTGCAATCTTCCTCTGGTGGGGAGTGCAGATCATCCCTGCCATTCCAGAGCCAAAAAGTCATGTTAACTACAGTGACTGAACAACGAGCATACTGGAGAGTTTTCAGGTACCCAGTGAGTCAGATGATAGAAAATTACCAGAAATGGCATAAGGGGACATCTAAGCATGGAGAGGTACACAAGAAGCTTGAACAAGGAGTCAGAGGAGTTTTCTTCCAATCTGGTCTTGAAAACCATTGTGGACAGACAGTGGAGGACATTTCTGGGTAGTCTATGGCACTACTTGACTACCCTCTTGGTGAACATACATTTTACACCAGTGAATACTGCTGCATTAGTGAAACTAAGAAGTTCATGAGAGATTGTTTTGTCTAGCAGTAACTTCTTTTGATTTTTTAATATCTTTGAATGTCTGAGTGATATATAATGCAGCAATCCACCTCCATAACCAACCCTGACATGCAAATCTGTGAATTCAAAGTATCCATCTCTCTGGAAAAGGTGCTTTTAAATTGTATAAAAGCCCTGGGGGTTAGCACCCTTCTGTATAGTCTAGATGCATGATCTAGATAGTTTCCCTTGACATTTGGCCATAGGCAGCCCCTTGATCCTGTTTGTACTCAAGTATTAGAGATTTTTAGGCACACACAGGATGCAGGAGAACCAGTCAAGGTACTTGGCTCTGCCTCCATGAGTCAAAGGAAGTACTCCAGAGCTGAGACAGAGGTCTGAAAGGAAAGGAGTGAATTAGCCTTATGATAACTCTTGCTAATAAGGTTCTAAAACACACGGAAAATGTTTTTTTAAAATGGGTTTCTGGTGCTGTGAAGCATTAATAAACACAATAAGCAATCATTGTACCTCAGGATATACTATCTTTCACATGAAAAGCTTAAAGTGCTTCACAGACACTAATTAATTAAGCCTTACAACACACCTGGGATGGAAACTCTTCAGGCGAGTTTATAATATCAGTTCATTTTACATTTACATTAAACACAGGCCTAGAAAGGTTAAATGACTAGTCCCCAGTGACACAGCAAGTCAGAGCTAGAGCAAGGAGCACAACCCCAAGGCCCTACTTGGGTGTCACTCTGCTGGTGTAGTGAAAAATATGTATTACAATCACGCAGTTCATAGCAAAATGAATAAGCTGTGTAAATATTTATTTACACTGCAAGTTTGGGACAACACAATGTTGCCATGATTTAGTGAAGTTCATATTGTACAGACTGAGAAATAAATGCAGAGTAATGCATCACAGAACTCATTTCACATTAGCTGTGCAGAGGGATGCTACCAATTCTCTGCCATCTGCTTCTGCAAATATATTGTAGATGCAGCAGCAGGACTAATCTTGCTTTGAGAGGAATGACTGCAGCCGGGGGGGAACTGGGTCCTCTGAAGTCCAACGAACAACAATAATACAAGCGCTTGGAGATATGACTCTCTATGCCATTCTCAGGTATCTAGTATTTAATTTCCTTAACCCAAGTCCCCTGAGGTGAAACTCCCAAAGGAACAGCAGTTGTGATTGAGCCAATCACAACCTTTTTCCCCTGAGCCAATGTAAGTGTCTCTTGAAATATATTGTGTGGACCCTAACAATATTAGGGGACTTAAATTCTCCTGAGTTCACTTGGAAATATTCTAGTTAAGATTCAGTTGTCCATGTTAAACTTTGATGTTTCTCAGCACTATCATGTTGGGAAGTTGGATGGGCAAATGCATGAATACAGTGAAAAAAAAAAAGGTTAATAAAACCAGAAAGTTAAATAACTTCTTTAGTTCAACCTGTGCCTAGCAGTGTCAGCTCTGAATGGGCTACCAAATTTTTATTCATTTGAAATACACTGTAGACCTTTGAACTTTCTGGCTTTTCCCAGTGGGAAAGTACATAATGAATTTGCACTGTTTCCTCTGAACTGTCATTCTGGGTTTTTTTGCCAACATTTGTCTGTTTCTGAAATTAATTGAATAGAATTTACTAATTAGTGGAATCAATCTGTTCTTGGTATGAGTTAATGAAGTTTCCAAAATATGAAGTTAATATATTGGTGTAAGTTCACACACAATAATCCAGACAGTGTCATATCTTGGATGATACAAGGTCATAAGCTCTGTCATCTCAGGATCTGAGCCAGTGGGTTTTCTCAGACCACATTTCATGGTTTGGTATTCACTCTGAATGTTGGGTCAACACGCCTGCTATACCCAACAGAACAAGCTATAAGCAGCAGAAACATGCTTAGCAAAGTTGTTTCAGCTATTGGACTCCCATTCTTACTGATCTACTCTAAAGACACAACTGACACTAGATCTACTTTCCTCCCAAATAACCTGATCATCAATTTTAAATGTTCTCAGAAGGGCTTTGACTCCTTGCTTGTAACTTTTAAATACACTGAGGATGATTACAGGGTCCTTCCTGATACCCCCATCATGGATCTTGAGTGGAAGGTTACAGGAGCAAGGTTACCGAGCCTACACATCAACATACATTTCAAGAGAAAGTTGTTGACAACTGCCATGTGTTTTCATTAGGTATTTCACTAAGTACTATTGCTACTGTGTAAGTAGTTTTCAACTATGCCATAAACGAACTCATTAATTGGGAAGAGTTTACTTCTGGGTATATTACAAATAATGCAATGGAAGGAGACTTCTAATTCTGTAAATACAATCTCCCTCCCATTCAGAATATCCTGCAATTCTTCAGGACATTTCACTTGAGGTAGAATTGGAGGCATAGAAATGACTGTGTATGCACGTGCATCAAGTTTTGCTGTTAAATGAATGGGGTTATAAATATCTATCAGTATATTTAAATGAATCTGAAAACTTCCTGTCATTCATTGCACTGTAACTTTGAGTGTTTATATTCTTGAATTGCTTAATATTAACTGACACTGTCAAAAGTAGCACAATCTCCAAATGTGGAGCATTTATACTGTCATTAATAGCACTTTTCCTGAACTTACTGCTGGAAATTTGACTCTGCAAATGTGTTGTTCTCTTCAAGCATGGTAATATTTATGTCTTAGGGTGCATTTAATGAGTAGTTTTTGGATCAGCTTAAGAAAGGAAGTCAACACTGTTACTGTGCTTGTACAGGCGTGGGCCAAGTGTCACTGAATTGACTTGACATCTGGGAGGCCAGTGGTGTAGGTAGAATCCAGATCCTCATCCATGTTCAGTGCTCAAACCTCTAGGGTAAATACATATACTCATCTGGGAATGAGAGTGAGTCGTGGGTAAAGGGCACCTGCAGAGTGTCCGCAGTGAGCCTTGATTTGATCTAGCTTTATAGAATAATAGAACAGTTTGGGTTGGAAGGGACCTCAAAGATACCTAATTCCAGCACCCAACTTCCCTAGCACATGTTGAAGGGGTGCAGAGAGTAGGCTGCCTGAGATCACCCTCACTCAGAGCATGGCAGCCTCATGCTGCTGCATGTTCCTCAGCTGGAGTGTTATCCTTATTCAGCTGCTTGACCCAGACCGCGTGTGCTTGTTAGAAATGGCTGGTAGGAAAGCAGTGTGCTAAAGAAAATGCTGGAACCTTCCAAGAAGTAGTAGTCTGTAGTGGAATAAATTCAGAGTTCAGCTTCTATTTGCAAGCATGGCAGAACAGGAAATTTCCATATTAAGTGCTTTTAATCCTGTTAAATTAACACAACATTTTTGTAAGTAATTCTATCATCTTAGACAACACTTTCTGCTTCATTGAGACCTATATTCCAAAGTCTTTAGAGAAAATGTCTTCCTATCTGGTTGTTAAAAAAAAAATCATTTTGAAAAGGCTTTGAGTGATTTCTTCCTCTTTGTGAAATGGTGGTGGAAGTGGGTATCTTTTCACAGTGCTGTGTTACTGGAACCAAAACCCATATCACCCCTTGTTTTCCAGTGGAGTTTTCTACTGAATGCCATCAGCCCATCAGAGAACTAATTTTTCAAGTACTTGTTTTGTTACCTTTTTAATTAAGAGTTTATGTCCTCACCTCCTCCCATCAATGCAGGCAGCTCAAAGAAAAACATGTCTTGAGGTGCAACCTGCTTTCTGAACGTGTGCTGTGCATACTTGATTTCAGACCTCAGCAGGGCATTTGTAGGGTTGGGTAATGACAGGACAGGGGTTTTGAGTGAGAATACAAAACCATTGTTTTTCACGAATGATTTATTAGGCATTCACAACTGCTAAACTCATTGTAAGCCCATAAATTTGCATACATTTTAACTGATGTGACCCAATTACAGAATGAATTGAATTTCATTAAAATGTATATGCTGGCTCTCCTTCCAGTAAAGTGCTTATTGTTGGCTGCCTTTTGTACCTTACTGAGGGAGAGGCTTGTTTCAATGTAGTCTGTAGGCTAAAGCATTTTATGTTTAGACTCAGATCTTACTTCTCAGCTCTGTCAATGCTTTTCTTCCTCTTTGTAGTCACCCTAGTTGTATTGCTTTCAAGTACTAAAGATAATCCCCTCTAGCTTTCACAGGCATTGTCAGCTGCTTTGATGCATGATCCTCTCTAACATGTGAGTGGGTACTCATTCCAGTGTGAGAAGTTCTGTAGCATACACCTTATTCTTTATCTTCAAGGTGATGCTGGGGGATGCACTACCTTTCAGCTCCTCCTCATTGTTCCAGATCTATGGGGTACAGTCCTCTCTTTATAATGCAGAATATATACCTTCTGGTGGTGGTGAGTTTGAAATTGGCAGAAGGATGTTGAATTGAATGCCTTGAAGATGAAAGTTCTTTCTTCACAACCGAGGAGCAGCTGGAACAGTACACAGGACCCACGAGCTCTTTCTCATAGAGCAAATTCACAGTGTGAAGCAGCTACTTAAGTCTTACTTAAGACCTGCTTTAAAAATAACTTTTGAAAGTGTGATCTTTAAATTTCTTCTGCCTTACCATCATAACCCATCCCTGTTAATATATATTCCATTTTGGGAAGTAGAGATGAAACACAGAGTGTTTGGTTTTCTTTTGTCATATGTCTTAAGTTGATGTGTTTCAGGAGGCATGAATGCAAAAGCTTATGAAACCCCACTGAAGCAGTTCAAGACCTACTAATTTCTACACACAGACACAATGGTGAAGAACATATACGTAGCAAACAACCCAAGAGGAAGACTTGTGTACCAAAACCTCGTAGGCTGTTTTCTACTGTATCAGTCTGATAGAAGATACTACCATTCAGTATGAAAATTGCCTAACTTACATTGTATGACAGTCATCTTTAATTCCATCTGGCTGTGTGCACTTTGTTAGACACCTAATATGCAAGGTTTCATATGCCAATAGCATTTGCTGAAGTCATCTGTTGCTCTGTAGTCTCCTGTCAAATACGCAGGGCAAATCTCATTAACTTTAAATGAAGTAATATGAGACATTCATCAAGAGATGTCTCTCCTTAAGTCTGTGCAGTGAACTGTGAGAGGGAATACTATGATTTGTATTGCATGTTTTCTCAAGGTAATGTTGCTTTTAAGTGTTGTATATTTAGAATAATGTAAACAGACATTCATACAGTGATAAAAGATGCATTATAAAGCTTTAAGGTAAATGGATAGAGGCAGAATATGTACTTAAAATATCTAGTATTCCGTGTTTATATCCCCAGTTGCATTAAGGTGCAGCTTAAAAGAAGCTTTTCCATCTTTATTTCTGCATACCATCAGCATCACCCTTCCATACATACATACCTCAAGGACAGAAAAAGCATCAGTATGTTTCAATGCCCACTGATAACTCTGCTCTCTGGAGAGATTAACACTGAATGAGACATCCCATAGATGCACACTGGTATTTCCAAGACTTCATGGTGTTGACATGCAGCAACCTGTCTGCAATTATGAAGAACATGCCCATCATCCAATCTTCTTATTGAGCAATTTCAGTCTTAAATCCTTTCATGTCAATGAGAGGAGCCCTAAAGAGGAGAGTAATTTGTTCATAATCAGAGTAGTCTTGGTACAGAAAGTAGCAGGGCATGATGTTTCAACACACTCCGTATCTGTTGTTCATATCTAGGCTTTAGCAGACAGCTCTATTTAGGGAGTTCAGCATTCATTCCTGCTCATTAGTTGGTCTCTTTACTAAAAGTGCCAACAAGGGAGCCAATTAGTGCTGTGGCTGCGGTCTGCTTTTTTATGGAGGCACCTGTTCAACCCCCAGGAAGGCCAAGACCTATCTGCTCACACAGGGCATTGGGCTACTAGCAGATGATGATGGTAATGATGATTAGCAACCTTTGTCCTGATCTGTCCTTACAGTGAGAATGGAAAGCATAATATTCCTTACCATCTCTACACGGTCTTCAGAATTTATAGATGGTGCAAAACTGCTCCAGGGCTACAAACACATTCATTTATTAACTGTGGAAGAGAGACAATATGAGGAAAGACCATATTACCACTATTCCTGTCATCAGTAATCCTTGATCCTGCATTGAAGGGTTGAAAGTGAGAATGCTTTGATTGGAGTTCTTTCATTTTCTGATGTGTTTATTTCAGGCCCTGCTGAGATTATTGGAAAGAGAGAGAACTAGCAGTCATAGTTAGGGCATTTCTCTGCTGGTGGACACCTGTCCCAAGGAAACGAGTCAGGACATTTGAAGCTGCTTTTGTATGGGCCACTGAATTTAACCTTGATTTGACTGTATTTCAATTATTTTTTACAAATGGCCTAAGACAGATTCATTTGTGACAATTAAATGTGAGAGGCAATCATTCCTACTGTATTTCTTTGTATACTGTCTTGCCCTCATATTTCAGACTTCACTGTTAGATGGAATTTATTCCTCCCCAGAGAGCTGACTGCAGTTTTACTATCTTAAGCTTGTGGCAAAAGCAATGTCATCACTTTTTGTGTCTGTGACCCTTGTATGCACAAACTTCTTGAGACATCCCTTTTTGGTTGCCAATGATCTCTGCCTTCAGATAATGCTATATTTGCTAAAGATTACAAGATATCTTGAAAACTTATGCAGGGCTGAAAACAGATTTGTTTTCTCTGCTTTCTTATCTCTCACTATTTCACAAATCAAATATATTTTCCCCTCTCAAACTGTAGGGAAAATATATTAACCATTCTTGAACTGCAATTGCAAATATACCTGAAGTAAACCATATGAGTTGAATGAGAGTTAAATAACACTTCATTGAAACTTCTTCATTTATAGATCGTGTTCTATCTGATGCATCTTACAGGCTATTCTTAGTATTCTTAAATCTCACTACCATTAATTAAAATGTACACAAATATAGAATTCTCTGAGATGTAAGGTGAGAAAAATGACCGATGCTCAGCGGCAACACAAACCACAGGTTTTGTGTGGGGATTAAAGAATTTGAGAATAGTAAGAATTTGAGAATTTGAGAACACTAAAGAAAGAAGTCTTGGGGGTTTTAACCATCTGTACTTTATTGCGATACCTAAAGTAACGTTAGTTGTGTGAAGTAGAATATGATACGTGGTAGATCATCTTTCATGTGTTCTAAGAACTTGATCTCACAACTTTTGATAAGGAATGCTTCCAACACTTGTGCATCTAACATCTACAGTTGGTGCAGCCTTGCCTTGAGTACTGTGCACAGTTTTGAGTCCCACAGGATCAGGAGGATGTGAAGGTACTTGAATGAGTCCAGAGGACTGCAACAAAGCTGGTGAAAGGGCTGGAAGAAATGTCCTATGAGGAGCAGCTGAGTATGTTGGACTTTCCTGGTCTGGAGAAAAGGAGGCTGAGGGGCGACTTTATTGCTCTTACAGCTTCCTGAAGAAGGGAAGAACTCTTCTCCCTCGTATCTTGTGACAGGATGTGTGAGAATGGTTCAGAGCTATTCTATTCTATTCTATTCTATTCTATTCTATTCTATTCTATTCTATTCTATTCTATTCTATTCTATGCTATGCTATGCTATGCTATGCTATGCTATGCTATGCTATGTTATGCTATGTTATGCTATGCTAATCCATTCCATTCCATCCCATTCCATTCCATTCCATTCCATTCCATTCCATTTGGTTTTTAGAAAACCCACGAGGAAGACCATGTCATTTTTGGCTTCATCCATCACCTATACTTTGTGCCAAAGCCAGATCCTCAGTGGAAATAGGAAGCAGGTCAGTGAAATGCTCCTCTCTGCCTCCTGCAAGGAGACTTGTGTACAGCCACTGCAGCACAGAGTTGCTGGGAGCATAAGGTGTTTGCAGCAACGTATTCTGGTGTGCAGAGCTTGCCTCAGAGGCAGTTTCAGACTGCCTGTTGGCTTGCTGTTCTCTGACATTCCAAACTTCACAAAAAATAAAGTCATGTAGAGCCTTGCCAAGTAGAAAACCTTTCACGATAGGTAGGATTCTTTCTTCCCTGAAAGAGGGTTTCTGTTGACCTGTGCTGCACTACTCCCTTTTCTTCCTATTTTTTTTGACTTTGGTTGTGGGGTTTCTTTGATGTTTTATTTGACTATGCAGACAGATTATGGTCTGGAGGGAAATATCAATGCCTCAGCTTCATTATCAGGCCTGGAGGGATGCCATTTAGCTTTGTGCCCTAATTGTTGTAGTATTGTAACTAAGTCAGGAAGTGGCCTGCCTGATACAGCCAGGACAAACTATTGTTTAGCATTATGTTGCTGACTAGCAGAACATGATGGCTGAATCAAAGCTTGTATTGTAGAGTTATTTTGGGGGAAGGTAGTGTCAAAGATCATGACTGAGCTTTTCTCAGTCTGGAACATGAGAGATTGTCTATTAACATGACCTCACATTCCCCACCATCAATTGAAATCAACCAAAACTGGGTTTAAAGGGTTAATTCCTCTCTTTCCTTTGCTCCTCTCTTATAGAGGGTTTTTTTTCTG
The DNA here is from genome assembly GCA_022605575.1 of Laterallus jamaicensis coturniculus. Taxonomy (NCBI): domain Eukaryota; kingdom Metazoa; phylum Chordata; class Aves; order Gruiformes; family Rallidae; genus Laterallus; species Laterallus jamaicensis. The sequence goes on along the minus strand of JAKCOX010000033.1, from coordinate 5,057,317 downwards.
TGATATACTAAGCAAAATAAGGCATAAAAAATGTCCTGCCATAGAATGTAAAAGGAGAGAAAAGCAGAAAGCAGAAGAAAAAGCCCTTGAGCAAAAGCTCACTTATTAGAGTATTTATTTTTCATTAAATCTTGGCAGCTACTTTAAGAATTAAAATATTACTGGTTTTCAAATTTTACAACTGACTAGCCTGTGAATTTAAAAGCATTTGGGGAGGGGTGAATAGTTCATTAGCTTGTTCCTTCAATGACACTTTCAAATGGTTTCCTTATGGTGACCTCTATTTTAAATTTATGGGAATCACTCCAGTGTCAAACAAGCTAAGTGCTGCATTTCATTAATGAAAAATTAATGGAGAAGACCTTGGGCTAGTTTGCAGTACTTGTTTACAATACATATAATTCATTAGAAGAACATCAGTCAAGCAAGGATCCTGCATGGCTGCAGTGGTGTTGTAAATGGGACTTTATTCTCTTTTTTTTCCAGTTAATGAAAGTATGAGGCAGGGAAAAATACACATAAAAGAGATTTAATGAGTCTTTGGAAAAGTGTTGAAATAGGGTACACAAGTCATAAATTTCAATTACTAACTCTACTCCAACCATACTTATTAGTGTAGGAACAAGATATCAGTTCATAAAAGGATGAAAGTATTTGTGAGAGACAGGGACCAACTGACTTGCAGAAATCTGTGTCTATGTTTAGAATAAGGGACTGGGAAAAAAGTTTTAATACTCCAGTGTTGCCTCTGCCACTGAGGTGATACATGACCTTAAAGCAAGTAAGTTCTTCCCAGAAATGGTGCTGCCTCTCAAAAACTCTCTTTAGAAGCTCCTTGGGGCAGCCCTCGGAGAGAATTTTGCTCTGTCCTATATAATGAACAGTATGGGTGACTGAAAAATCAAAGTCACGCATTCATGTAATGTGAAAGACATAGTTTATTATGTCTCAAATGAAAACCTTTGCAAAATTTACAGTTCAGATATATTCTGCAGCTCAAATCAGGCTATAGCTACCCATAGGCTTTGACTCCAAAATGAAGCAAGACTTTTCTTTGAAGCTGTTCTGGTACAAGTTGTATGGTAATGATAAAAATTACTTTGTAATAGTGTCCTGGTATCAAATCCCCATGTTGCTGTGCCGGACACAGAACTTTTTTTTTTGAGTGCAGAAAGCTCCTGTTACAGGTCAGATGTGCTGCAAAATATGAGAACAAGAGTGTAAAAAGTTGTGCCTCAGTTTCCCTGCATGTAAAATGTAAGTAATGGGATTTGAAAAATTGTTGTAACACTTCTTTTTTTTCCTCTTTTTTTTCTTTTTTCTTTTTTTTCTTTTTTTCTCTTTTTTTTTCTTTTTTTTTCTTTTTTTCAAATTTTTAGCACGGCTTACATCCAGTCTTTGAACTGTCATCCCACTTCTCAGTGCAGAGCTAGAAGAATTTTCTCTTTTTAAAAAAATGCTCTCAAATTTTCTGAGCACCTGACTGCCTTCAGAGTGATCCTCCAGGCACGTTGGAGCTTGTTGGCTCCCACTTTTCCAAGCAGAGCATTCAGATCAGCCTGCACGAAGGAGTAAATGAGGAACGACTGTTCGGGCTTTTCTGGCTTTCCATCAGTGGTGGATTAATAATGTAAAGCAAAGTACTCTGCAAGACAAGTTATTTGGTTTTGCTGAGATTAAGTGGAATCACTTGGAAAACTATGTGGGTTTATTGCTATAATAACTTTCATTAAGTGATAACAAATATGAGCACCATAATATCATCCAGATCAGTCCTTAATGGTCACAAGAGCTGTTTAATGTTCTTAAATCAGTTTTAGAATATCAGCTCTGAGGATTATTTTGTTTAATAATACTAATAAAAGCAACAAGGAAATATCCAGATACTGATTATACTAATCGTAAGGGGAGGAAAAGAGACCATAATTAGACAGTACACGAGGCAGAACTGTGATGATATTTGTAAGGTTTTTCCCAATACAAACCAGTTGACCTCAAAAGCTTTGGAAAGAAATTTTTTCTTCTCTTCTGCCTGCCTTCAAAAATTTGTTCAGAATGATCCAATATTTGGAAACGGATCAGCATGAGCTGTTCATGTTACAAGATTGCAGTTTCCGTGTATTGTCAACAAATTTATCTAGTTGTGTGAAGCACTACAGTATGTCCTGTTCAGAAAGCTGGCATCAAAATGGTAAAAAAATTCCAGTAATTATGATATCATCAACTTTCTAGAGAAAACCTATGCTTTCCTGAATGCTCATATGCTTGGCTTTAGGTCACACAACTCCCTTAGGTTGACAGGAAAGCTCATGGTAAAATAGCTTATATTTATTTCTTTAGAAATTCTTTAACAAGAAAATTAAATGTAACTGAATTTTTTTTCATGGTCAATGTTTTCCACATCCTAGGGGAAAAAGAAATTATACTCCCAGACTATATTTCCTACAGCTCTTCTAGAAGGCTCCCCTTCAAAATTTGAGAGACAGGGTGAAAAATCTCCAGCCTCAGGAACCTGGGGTATGAAATCCAGTAAGACTTCATGAGACAATACAGCAGCATTCTCAATGTATTCTGGGTATTTTTAGCTGTACAGTTTTGGTTATTTTGTTGGTTTTTTTTTTCTTGGGTTTTTTTTTTTTGTTTGTATGTTTTAACCATGTGTTTACTCAGCTTTTGTTTTGTGTGTTTGTTTTTGCTTTTCTTTTTGCATTAGTTTATCAACGAATTAAACTTGGTTAGCTAGAAACCTTTGATTTATAGATCACCTGTACGAGGACAGCTGGCATACCTGGTTTGCATTCAGTACTTTCTGCTGCTGTCAAGGCTAATGGATTAAAACCCAACATGCCCCCTCTCTTGTAGGCTCCCGGAAGAGTGGCTTACTAGTAGTACTTGCCACTTGTCTTGCTTGTGCTGGAGGCCAGTCCTATGTGCTTGAAGGTAAAACAAGAACTGAGACATACCTAAACCGATCACTTCTGATTCCAAGAGGGAAATGTGTCTTTGTGACATCCAAGTCTGTAGTATTACAGTCCATGCTCTACATACATAAATAATCACTCAAAAAGACCTTTTTCCAGTTTCTTGAAAGTCACAAATGTACTTTCATCAAGTATCTAGGTGTGATGATAGTACTGTTTCCTATCTGGTTGTTTCCCATGTGGTATATCTTCATTCAGTGCTTCCATTTTTGATAATGAAGCTGTTGCCTGGAAAGACACTTTCACTGAATAATAAAGCTCATAATTATTTATCTAATCTTCTAGATTTCTCTAAACTTCTAGGCTACTCTGAACTTAACACTATTATTTCTTCCCACTTTCTCCTTTGGTTTTTATATTTGAGAGTGCCTTTCTGAGATGATGAACATTTCAGACACTTCTCCAGTCGTCTTCAAGTTTGAAATTTTATAGTTGACTGTATCTCTGAGTATGGCAGCAGAAACTGCTTCCTCAAATTGTCTCACTATTGTAAGTGAACACCCCCCCACCCAAAATATACAGCCTTTGTAAAAATGTTACTCCCTTCAGTCAAAGGTAAGTTTCCAGAAATGAGAGAATTGTTGAGTTTAACTCATCAATTTGCTTTTTAAGTTGAACACACTCAACAAAGTACCAATGCAGAATTTCCTTCTGTAGATGAAGCCACCAGGTAACCAACAGATTTTACGATGAGAAAGGCTGTGTGGACCCAAAAGTAAAATTTAAAAAAAAAACCCCAGCTCTAGGGCTTAAAGACCATTCAGTTGCAAGTGATTTTGTTGTTATCATAGGAGCAAGCCAGTCAATAAAGCCTAGAAGTTAGCATAATCATCATTGAGGAAGATTTGAGATACAGCTGCATCTCGTCTTGATGTATCTACTACCTGATACCACCAAGTACTGAAAAGAAACAATACTGTCTGAGGTTTTTTAACTGTATTGGAGAGAGGTTATTTGACTGGCCTCTGACTGACTGATTAGTTCAATTAATAGCTTGTGTCCTGTCCTTTTTCTAGGCTCTCTGATTTTGGCAGAGTAGCAAAGTCAACTTAGAATCATCTCATTAATCTCTTAAATCAAAAGATGAAGAAAACCAAAATATTTCAAGACATTATAATTTACATTGATCAAAGACATATAGGCACTTTTTGTATCAACATATTAATCTCTTAAATCAAATTAACCTCTAAAATTTACATCCTTTGATTACAATAATTAAAGAATATTTCATAAACACTAGGAATTTCCAGTTCAACACCTAAATAGGAAGTTGTCATGTGAATGCAGTGTCAAAGTTCAGAAGACCATTATAAAATTAAAGGAGAAACTATTTTGCAGTCTCCCAGAGTGAGGATCTGAGATGCTTACATGGTAAGGTAAACTTCTGGTAAACTCAACAGGGTTTTTCAGGCAGTAAAGGTTTAAGAGCCTGGCACACACAACCTGAAGGAGGTTTCCAGAATGAACAAAATGACTCAGAAGTAGGGGGACTAACTCTCTCTTATCTGCATTCTAGGCTTCTAGAAGATATTTTGTGGGTTATTATCCCCTAGAATGTTCATTAATTTCAAGAAATATATGAGAAAAAAATGGAGGGTACATTACAGAGAACCGTAAGTGGTCTGTGGACATATTTCTTTTTTATTATTACATTTTGGACTGATTTGTGGAATAAGATTCTTTCTAAGTGGAAAGCATTAATTAAAGAAATCAACACCCATGAATACTGATATTCTACACAGGATTTATTCTAATGTGGTTATTCTTTTTATGCTGGAACCATATGCTACTTAGACCTCTATGCAGGACTCAAAAACATTTGATGACTGGTAGTTATGCTGGAGGTGAACATACAAGATGAGACTACAGGGTACATTGTGGGTGGAGGGCACCTACTGCACTCCACTGCCATTTCAAGTGTTTATCGACTGCTTCCTAGAAGTAGCTTTTCAGGGTTTTTATAGTGCTTTTGTCTTTAATATTGTTGCAGGATCTCACTGTTTTCTCTGATGATTAGTACCCTTATGCAAGCCCGCATATTTATTCAGATAAGAGAGTGAGCTGGGAGGTCAAGGACAATGTGTGAAAAGCATAAAGGTCAGATTTGATGTTTTCCTACAAATAATTGCCTGCCTTCATTCTAGTGATTCAGCTGTGTTAGCAAACTTTCTTTGTAAAGTGCATTTATCCAAAGAAGTGAATCTATAGTGATTTCGGTTTAGTGCATTTCACAGATACACTTCAACATAAATAATAGAAGAAGCACAAAAGGAAATTTTTATAGGTTTTTGATAAGGAGACCACTATTGCTAATTTTTTACTTCCTCTGTTCTCCTGAGATAAAAACATGTTTCACCCTAATTTAAGCGTGTTTTGATCAGTCAGGTTAGTGAGGATTAACTTTCAAGAGAAGGTTTCTCCTTGTGATCTCTCTTTCCTCCTTGTGATCTATTAGGGAATATATAAAATAGTTCAAATTTTATATGAATTTTTTCTTTTGAAATTATAAGTTAGCATGAGTTATTATTTCCTGTCTAGTGGAGATAAATTCCAGATATTTCTTACTGTATATATGACATCTTGTTTACCTTATTATACCCTTCAGCATGTTTTATCACTCTAGTTATTAAATTTAATGTTAGAAATGAAAGCAAAGAAATAATAAAAAGTTCATATTCCTTCTAATTGATTTTTTTTTTATTCTGCATCTTAAAAACCAGCAGATACTAATGCAATCTCATGTTCTCCATTTTTTATTCAAATGTTAGGGACCTGTTGACCAGAGTACAAAAATAATACGTGTGTCTCAAAGTTTAAAGTCAAAGATCAATGACACTTTCACATGGAACCTTTCATACCTATTGGTTTTGCTCCAGTGATGCTTGCTATAGTGCATGTCCATCAGGAATTCTGTTCACAGCGGTCTACCAAGGACCTTCAGGTAGAAGAGACTTTCAGAATTAGTGAACTAGAAGAAAAAGTAAAATATAAAATATAAAAAGTAAAATATAAAACTTTTTCATGCCTGGGTCAAATTTATCCTATAACTAGGCTAGAAAAACATGTTAGCTGTTCAGTCTGACATAAGGCATTATAAAGAACTCAACTCTGCTTTCTTTTGTTTTGCTGATGTATGTTTTATATGACTTTATATAAGTGTTTTGCCGTCAAGTGAATTTGTCTCTGTTTCCTAGAGAGCTTTTCCTCCAGATAGGAAACCTCAAATTTTTCCCCAGGTGAGCAGTGTTATCAATATTACTTAGTATAGCATGGCATAAGATTGCACAGCTACAGTAGGAAGAAATTGCTCTAGCAGGCAATTTACAATAGGAGAGCTTGAGAATGACACCAAATCACAAAGACATGAGTAATATAGAGGAGGTGTTATCAGGTCTACTCTCTTTTCCAATTGGAACAATGCGAATTTTTAGGTGACCCCTTCTTGAACTGACTTAAATTATGGAGTGCATACTCCAGTACATAACATAAAGAAGACAATTTTCTTCTACTGGCAGGAAGCATGGAAAAATTCACCTGGAAATGAGCAACTTGGGAACAGACTTTCAGAGAATGTGATCTCATGTAAGAGAGTAATAAACACATGAAAATATGTTCAGAAGGGAGATGACTGGAGCTAGAATTGGTGATATGTTAAAAACAGAACTTTAGGAGATTCTTAGCAAACACATCTGGCTGGAGGCCAGGTGCCCACCAAAGCTGCTCCATCACTCTCCTCTGCAGCTGGACAGGGGAGCACAGAACAAATGTATCTAATTTATTATCAAACAAAACAGAGCAATGAGAAATAAAATCTGCCTCATTCAGGTGCCTCCACCTGCTTGGCATGGGGTCCTCCAAAGGCTGAAGGTTTTATTTCTGGTCTCCATCATCCTCCATGGGCTGCAGGGTAACAGCCTGCCTCACCATGGTTTTCTCCATGGGCTCTTGGCACTTGGAGCGCCTCCTCCCCACCTTCTTTACTGATCTTGGTGTCTGCAAAGCTTCTCATATCTTCTCACTTCTCTCTCTGGCTGCAAAAGTTGCCTCTATTTTTTTTTTCCTTCTTAAAAGGAAAAGTGCTTAAAAGGAAAAGTGCTATGCTACCACTTTTTCTTATTGGCTTGACCTTGGCCAGAGACAGGTCCATCTTGGAGCTGGCTGGTATCGGCTTTGTTGTACCTGGCAAAACTTCTTGCAGAAGGTCCCTTCCAGCCCCTACCATTCTGTGATTCTGTAATCCAAGATGAAAAAAATATATTTGCAAAGAGAATTTTTTTAAATATTGTTTTAATGGCTTATAGAATCACAGAATGCTTTGGGTCAGAAAGGACCTCAGAGATTGTCTAGTTCCAACCGCCTGCCATGGGCATTCTTGTGACCATTGTGATTGCCCTGACTGTTTTTCAGAAATTGACCATTATGAATATCTTGTTTCATTTGCTTATGGGCACCTGCAGTGATTTCTTCCAGCAGCTGATTTAAACAAAGGAAGCAGGTAGTAATGGATTAATTCTGTCACTTTCCTAGTACAGCACTTTGAGGCTCAACTGCCAGCTAGAACTTTCCAAATCTTGATTTTTTTCCTTCCCCTTGTTTTCTGTAACTGGCACAGAAAAATATTAAGTAGAAGGAAAAAAAAGGCTGAAATGTTTATAGTCATTAGTAACAATTGAATCTACTTAGTTTCTTATATAGAGAGGTGTTGGGGAAGACAGCAGGCCTGCTAGCAGCCTAGCTCTCTTCTCCCAAGATTTATGCCTTGACAATATTCTTCTGTTCCCATGAGACAGGAAAGTTACTCATGCTGAAAGGATCATAATAATCGCATTCTCAAAGTACAGCGGCCTTGTTGATAGGGGTACAGGCTGCACTAAACCAAGAAGCAGTTATGGGAAGGTATTTGGGAGTAACAGAACATGTCAGGAACCAGCCATAACAAGATGGTCAAAACAGCAGGTATGCAGATGCGTTTAGGTATTAAAGGTAAACTAAGGATGTTTAGCTATAAGATAGGTTTATCAGAGCTCGTTATAATCACTAACCAATCAGTGTGGTGTGAACAGTGTGTGTAACCAATTAGCAGTTTTTTAGCTTGCCACGTTGGTAGTAAAAAAGGTATAGAATCTGTGTGATTTCACCTAATAAACGGCTTGACCTACAATTCATATCGAATTGCGTGTTGCTCGCTGCTGGATGCCACAGGGAGGAGTTACACATTATGTACTTTAATACCCTTTCAGTTTTGCTTAGCTTCCAATCTCCTATTTTTCTCCAACTAATATGATCCAACCTAGTCAGTAAAATTCCTGCCTTACTGGTTACTGGACTGAAGCTGATTAATGAGGTATCCATTTTTCTTCATATCTATAAAGCAAAGTGAAGAGGACTGCAGCCGATTAATATTATAAAAGAATATGCCAGCTAACATGTCCAATGAAGGGCTTAGAAAAAAGTATGAAATACTGCAGACTTGTACATTTCCTCTAGAAGCACACACAAACTGTGCTTTAACTTGAACTCACCTTCTATTACTTTAATTACTCCAGAAACTGTTGTCCTGATTATATTCCAGACAGAATAAATCCCTGCTGATTCATCTCCTACCCCTGTCCATTTTAAGTCTTACAATATTAAAAAAACCCAAACAACATCTCCCCCCAAAAAACAACAGGGAAAGATCTGAAGGTTTCTACTGAGTAACTTCTTTTTTCCACCTTTGTCCTCAGTGGCCTCCAAAACCTTTTCTGATAGAGGTGTGGGACTGCATATGGTGGAAAAAATATTAGTGGAAACTTTGGAACTGGTTCTCTTCTGAAGTAAAGCTAGCTTTTTATTCCTTATATGAGTATTGCTGGGGAATTTTGCAGCACCCAACATCTGAGGTGGTGCACATGGTTATGAGACTGACAGAAGACCCAAAAGACGAAGGAAAAAAAAAAAAGCCTTTTCAGTCTGATGAGTTGGCATGTCAAATCTTTTCTCTCCCACATCAAAGACAGAAGCTGTGTTCTTCAATTATTTGATTAGGTTGATTTAACCATGGATAACAAGGCTGACTCTAGATAAATTGTTCTCATTCTGATACAGCTTTCATTTCTGGGAAGAGATTAGCTTATGTTAACCCTTGTTTTCCTTTGGGTCTTGCATATCACCCATTATTAAGGAATGTTATCTTCTAACCTTGTGTTGGTACAGGAGACTGTAATATAAGAAGGAAAAGAGGAAGCTTAGGGAGAAGATTTCATATAGGAAGGAAAAATACAGTGAAAATTTTAAAAAATAATCCTAGAGATTCAGTTTAATCCTGTTTACTAATTTGCTCATAAAACAAAGTGAAGCCCTTTTATAGGCAGATTAACATCTGCATCTCTACTGCAGGAAAACATTCAAGGCTGTGATGGATGCCCATCCTTAAAATCGCTTCAAATTTCTCATTTAGGCTTAACATTTTGGACTGCTATCTGGATTTTTGTTTCTATCCCTACCAGATATATATATTTAATAGATATTTAATCTATGCATTTACATTATTTGATTTAAGCTATATGGACCTCGTTTTAATGATGTGGATTCACTGCTGTACAAGCAGCATTAGAATCCTCTCATGCAGTTTTGGTTTTGTTCAGGTATGGTTAGGTTCAGAAAGGTTACAGTGGAACAGCATAGCAAGGGGCTATAATAATTGGTTCTAGACTGAGTGAGAGAAGGAACTCAATATGGTAGCTTAGTAAAGGTGGACTCCATCATTTAAAAGGCAAGAGCTGTTTTAGTAAGAGAAGATTTACAAATTGTTCAACTGCAATGATGAATAGTCTGAATATACAAAAATCTTTTTTTTCTCCTTTGTATTTCTCTAAAAAAGCAGTAACTATTTTAGGTTTATGCCAACAGAAAGCTGTAGTAACATTCTGATGATTTCTTTTGCAACTTGAAGTCACTGAGTCTTTTCCTTTTGGTCTTCCAGCTTTTGTCCATATAGCCAAGATTGGGCCATTTACAAAAGCTTTGTCTTTCAGCATTTATAGCTTCAGTAATTTTTAAACAGACCCACAGGTCTTCCTAGAAATCATTCCAAATAAGAAACAGACTTTCTAGACTGTGATAATGCATTTGGATATAACAAAGTGGGTGTAGAGGTGATGATTTTCCAACCATTACCTATTGGCCACAACCCACAGTGGTCCATCTCAATCAAAACAAATGCTGGCTCATTTCTGGGGCCTTTCCTCCAGTATTTTTGGAAGAGATGCCAAGCTCATGACTCTGTCCCAATTTACATAAAATATGAGGCAACCCAGGCATTGGATTTGTGCTGGCTGCTTGAGGAAGTTAACTCTGTCCTGGCTGGAACCAGGACTTCCCTGAAGACTTTCAGAGAAATGCATGTCAAAAATAAAAGCAGAATCCTTCAAAACTGCGTAAGACCTTAGGAGGAGTAGTGGCTCAACACAAGAAATGACTTGCTCTGTAATGTCTATTTTCTTCAGTGCTTTTAAAAAGGCCTATAATGGCAATAACCTTGGCACAGAACATCGTCTAAATGATGGCTCTGCTATCTTCAAACTGACATCTTTCCAGAATTTGGTCTAAAAATGTAAAGAAATTAATTTGGGTTTGTGTTTACATATGCAAATCTTCATAGGAAGCAGCCTTTGTAGCAATTTAAATGTACTTCAGACAAATGAGAGATTTCTCCAGCCTTCTTGATGTAGGTGTTTATGGAGAAAAAGGACTCAAACTCTGGAAACATTGAGGTGGGATGGCTGTGGTTTTTGTACCTCTGTCAGGGCTTTACCTTGTCTGTAACTGTGGTTCTCCATGGCTGTCAGTGTGGCAGGTTTCATAAATATTTTGTTTGGGTTTTAATTTTTTAGTTATTAATTTCTCTTCAACTCTCTTCTCCCCTGCCCTGAGCTCCCCACTGACAGCACAGACTGGGTTGTATGGAAGGAGCTGGTGTAGGTGCCATACTGTCCTTCATTAATGGGTGAACCTTTGGCTCCACAGTATTAAGTAACAAAAAGAGAGAGAGGGGGAGCTGATTTTTGATTGGGAAACTGCTTTATAAAGAGTAACATAACCCTCAAGTATCAAGGTCAAGAGTTAATCTTTACCACAGCCATAACAAGACAGCTGGAGCATGTTCCAGAGATATTAAGTAGAACAAAGCAACACCAGATAAAATTCATGGTGTAATGCATATTATCACAGAATTTCTTAGCACCTTGGTGCTGTTTCTTTAGCAAGCACAATCAGATTTCTCACTAAACTCTCTATCTCTGTTGATTTCTGCACTGCCTGCTCTTCTTTTTAAGGTTACAAAAGGTATTTAGCGTGTGTAATTAACAAAACATTTCAACCTCTTTATTTTTAAAGTGTTAACCTGTAAAAAAAGAAGATAAAGTGTACAACTTTCTATTGTTTGAGAGTTGAAAGTCTTTGATCTAAAATTGCTTTATCATTTTCTATACATCAGTTACCATATCTCTCTGTAGAAAATGAAATTAAAAATCCTACATTTACCACCCCCTCCAAATCTGGCTCTTAAAGAATTACAGAATCACAGAGTTGTAGGGGTTGGAAGGGACCTCAAGAGCTCCTGGGGTCCAACCCCCCTGCCAAAGCAGCTCCCTGGCTCATACTGCACAGGTCGGCATCCAGACGGGGCTGGAATACCTCCAGAGAAGGAGACTCCACCACCTCTCTGGGCAGCCTGTCCCAGGGATCTGGCACCCTCACTGGGAAAAAGCTTTTCCTCATGTTGGTGAGGAACTTCCTGTGTTCTAACTTGCAGCCATTGCCCCTTGTCCTGTCCCCACAGACACTGAAAAGGGGCTGGCCAATTCCCCCTGCATCCCATGCTTCAGATATTTATAAACACAGCAATTAGGTCCCCCCTTAGTCTTCTTTTCTCCAGACTGAGCAGTCCCAGCTTATTCAGCCTCTCCTCATAGGGGAGATGCTCCAGGCCCTTCATCATTTTCGTAACCCTTCTTTGGACTCTCTGCAGGAGATCCCTGTCCTTTTTATCCCAGGGAGCCCAGCACTGGACACAATACTCCAGGTGGGGCCTGACCAGGGCAGAGTAGAGGGGGAGGATCACTTCCTTCGACCTGCTGGCCACACTCCTCCTGATGCCCCCCAGGATCCCATTGGCTCTCTCAGCCCCCAGGGCACACTGCTGGCTCATGGCCAACCTGTCACCCACCAGGACCCCCAGGTCCTTCTCCACAGAGCTCTTCTCCAGCAGGTCATCCCCCAGCCTGTACTGATACATGTGGTTGTTCCTCCCCAGGTGCCAGACTCTCCACTTGCTTTTGTTGAATCTCCTCTGGTCTCTCCCTGCCCAGCTCTCCAGCCTGTCCAGGTCTCTGGATGGCAGCGCAGTGTCCTGCCTGTCAGACACCCCTCCCAGCTTTGTATTATCAGCACTTGCTGAGGGTGGATGCTATTTTACACAGGAGTATCAAGACTAAATATATCAAAAATGTCTCATATGTTCAAATGACTATCTGACCAAGTCAGTCTGGGCCCTTCAGAAGAAGAAATGTGATAGCATTACAATTTCTTTCATGTTTCAATCTGCAGTTGAATCTGATTTTGTCTTAAGTGTTTGGATACTGTGCTAATGATGAAGTACAAATAGAGAGGTAGAGATCCTGTATACCTGGAATATAATTCCAGCGCCACATTTGTAGCCATAGAATTACAGATGGTGTGAAAACAGTGCTGATTAAAATAATCAGTCTAGCACTTAATAGCACTTTACATTTTCAAATACAACACATTAATGGATTGATCTTTGCCACACCCCATGGGGTATTTTCTTTGCATTTCTTATATATGCAAACTGAGAAACTGCACACAGAGGAGACAAACTCTAATTTAATTTGTTGTTATCACAGCTCTTGATCTCATTGAGTACTACTCTATGACAGGAATAACTGCTTTCTGGTAGTTTTAATTTCTCACTGAAATCAGCCAGCTCTGGGGCCCCTCAGTTACTTCGTAGGCAGGTTGGATAAAGTAAGAAAGGTAAAGAAGTTGGCACTGTCATTTTTCTAGCCCCTTCTTTATCTCTTTTTTTAAGATTGTTCTCCAGTCAGCATAGCAGAGAAATATGCACATGTTAATGTGTGCAACAGTTAAATAAGGCCTAACCAGTTTTAGCTCCTCAAGCTTCAGCTATCACATTGGCCACAACTTTTCCAAGTTATCTGCCTCTTCTTCTATACTACCTTTTTGTTAGGACAGCTGGGAGTGAAGAGGAGAGCAGTGGTGATGGCTGAGGCAGCTAGGTCCTTTACAAAGAACAAAATAAGGGGATGTTTTGTTGCATAGGTACCAGAATATTTTTTTTTTGCTGTGGCTAGTGTCTTAGAGGAAAAAAAAATCAAACAAGAAACCAGGTATTGTATAGTAGATAGCAGTGGCTTTTGGACTGTAAAGTGTGTTTTTATTACATCATTTATCTCAAATAAGTAATTGAGGTTCAGCATCTCATGACAGGAAAAGACATGCAGACCAGCCTTGTTTTAGGCTGAAGTAGAAGCATCTATCATGTAAATTAACTCTGAACCGTGCCAGCAGGCTGCATACATTGAAAGGATAATGGGTGCATGATATATTTTGTTATCCTAGGCCTTATTTATCTAATTCAACTTTTTTTTTTTAAACAAGCAACTATAGTGATAATTGCCAAATGTCTATACAATAGAAGAACATGATTATCTAAAAGGCTTGAGGACATCTGAAACCATAATCAGGTGCTGAAAAATTAGACAAAGGGACAGTCTCAGGCCTGCTTATACATCTGTTTTCTTCCCCATTACTACTCAACTTTGTTCTCCATTTCTCTCTAAGAAACCTCCACCAAATTTAGGATGTCTGAGACTAACATAAAAGGTGCTAAGACTTCTATGTGCTCCCTGAATGCTATCTCCCTTTATTTCCTATTTAAATTACCGGGAGCTGATGGCCTAGAGGACATATCCATATGGTACAATGAAGTGTCCTGAAAAGGTACCTGAAAAATTGGCACAGTTAGAAGCAGTTTATCTACAGATAGAAGCAGTTTATCTACACTTGTCAGGAAAACTGCTCTCACAAAACCTTATGGAAGAGAAAGTTGATACTTATTTTAAGAAACTCTAAATAAGTGGGTTTAACCTACTCACATTCTTACCCCCACATACTCACAAATAGTAGGATACGTGTGCCCCAGATCAATTTTGTGCTGCATGGCAGATGAGACGTGGTGTGGCAGCTATTGAGTGCTCATCACATTCTGGAGTTCTTGCTTGATGACACTGAATGAGTTTTTAGACTGGTCTTTTATCCACATTAGGAATCAGCCGTTATTATGGGGTTGTCCTCTGATTCAGAATCTTGCATAAGTGGCCATAAATCTTAGGCAAGGTTACAGCTCGTTGTCCATTTTGTCTTGTTTGTGAGATATATTTGGAGTATATACACACCTGTGAGGCTATAGCCTGTTTTCCTTGTGGGCAAACAAGAATAGACATATGTGATGCGCAGGTTTTCTGGTCTTGACATGAACAGAACATTTCTCATTTCTGTTTCTGGGAACAATACCCTTTGCTATCAATGCAGATCATTCTTTTAACACTTCTACTGTTCTGGTGCTTGTACACATTCACTTCCATTCATACTTAATTTGTGCTAATAATATTTCTCTTATAATTTTCTAGGTATCCATCAGGGCAGCTTAGATTTAAAGTTAGCCTGGGCAAAGCATCAAGTAACATGGCCATGGATAACCATATCTATTTATTGTCTGAGAGGAAACCTAGGCTTTGAGTCCTAACTCATTTGAAACAGCTTAATGTTCCAATTTTGAACATGAAATTTCCTGGTCTTGTTTTTGAAACTATTGTGCTCATAAGGTCAACAGAGCATCAGCAAGAGACTTGTCCAAGTTTACCAGGTCATTATACTGTTACAGTGGACTAGCTTGGACAACTACCTTTGTTCTCAGGCTGATACAGCTTGTTTTTCTGGAAGTTTTCCCTGCTGTACTTATATTCTCCAGACAGTCCATGGTTTGCAGCCTTATAGGTGCATTATCATCATCTCTTCCAAAAGTTATCAAATAGAAAATCAGGCAATGAGGGCAAATTTCCTCAGTAACTCATCTGGCAACATTACTGGCTGCACAGTCACTTTCTGAACTGAGTTAATACAGCAGCTAGTTAAAGATCAGCCATCACAAGCACCAGTTTCTTAACAGCAGTACAGGCTTAGTATTTTGCACATCCCATGGTTAGCAAAACCAACACTGTAGGAATCTATAATCTACAAAAGCAGCTGAAATTACAGAAACAGCTTTTGAAACATAACGGTTGTAGTTATGTTAACACGGTGTTAGAAGAGTTAAAACCCTTTACTTCCAAAACCCACTAATACAGGCAGGTGCAGTGATACAGGGCTGCATCTAAGTGAATTATGCAACATGATATATATCTCCACTTCTGTCTTGTTAAATGGCACGGTGTAGGGTGGTAGAAAAGTCTGTTCCAAATCCACGTTTTCTTATTTGTGTGATGTTCAGAAACAATAGCAGACTCTTATTCTAAGCCAGGCAAGAAATGCTGCTATCTACATTAAAAGAGTCAGACTCACTGCTTAGAAACATAAGGAGAGTGAGAAAAGACAGCTGGAATTATTAACAGTCTTATTGACCCATTCATAAATTACTTGAAGGAATGTCCAGAGAGACCTTGATTCTAAGAGGTGACCGAAATGGCCACAGGGAGCTATTACCAATTCTTAAAAGTGAGTAAATCTGTATTAAGTGAGTTAATAGCATCATGAGCTTGAGATCACAAGGCTGCTATTATATCCAAGAAAACTAAAGCAAATCAAAGTCAGGTCGGGTATTAAATTTAGGAGGAGTGACTTCCAGTACTAGATCAATCTGTCCTGTAGTACAGCTATCTGTTTCAAGATTATGTACAGTGCCTGCCAATGATATCTTACGTATGGCATCTGTTACTATACTGATTTCAATGGGATTGCATAGGTATGACTGTAATTGCATGTGGTAAATCGCACAGAAAGACTCAAACTGGTACAACCTGATTCAAGACAAGTACTGTATTTCTCATGTGGGTCCTTTGCTTACTGATGGCTTGTAGAACCACATGGTTTTGAATCTGAGTTATTCAATACTGTAAGCTGGGGGTTCAGAATTGGATCCTAGCAACAAATTCATTTCTGTGTCCACATAATTTACAGTACTCCTGGTTAAGTTCTTTTAATGTTGACTTTGGGGTCAGGAAATATGCATTTTTGTTGAAAAATTGTGGTAAACAACTGAAAGAAACTTGATATTTACAATCAGTACCTTTAAACTATTATTGAAAAATTTATTTTAACATAAATTCTTATGTGATGATTTATTATTATTGTTACTACTTGCTACTCCATAGACTGCTTAGCAATCTCAGGGAAAGAATTCCAAGTAGTATTACAAAGTTTAGCCCATCAGCAGCATCTGTCAAGTGACAGGATCTGATTCCCTGCATATGGAAATGCATACACAGAGAGTAATTTACTTTTGAAGAACAGTGTCTTGTTATAATATAGATATAGATGATATAGAGATATAGGTATAGATACAGCTATATACAGCAGCTGCTAAACTGCATCCAAGTTTATTCTTTACTGATACTGGAAAAGAGAAAGAAAATTATTATTCAATTATAAGGCATGGGAATTCAGAGATAAAGATGTAGTTATCTAGGCTGTGACAGAATGTAATATCTGCTAGTCTTACGTCTGTTTACAAAAACAAAAGACACTGATGATCAGGTTTCTTATGAGCTTTGTCTGTGCAAGAACATAGAAGCTCTACAAGCCTCAAGCTCATTGCACTGTTCTAAGGCAATGATTCAATAGACCAAGGAACAGAAGTTCTCATTGAATAATCACCACGACCTGCTGCCTGAGAGGACTTGAAATTGCCCTAGATTTCAAAAGGAGAGCCAGACTTCTCCTTGGATGAGGGACTCTGGCCACTATGGGGTCATGGTAGGAAGAAGAGCAGATGATTTTCTTTTATTCTTTGACAGCCACCATACTGTTCAAGGAACAGCACCAAACCACCTCAGCTGACATTGTCCTTTCAATGCATTGACATTTGAGGAAATGGTCTCTCTACTCTTTCCAACTCTTCTGTTTCTATATTGATCTTCACTATCTTTGACGTGCAGCCCCACCTTTTCTGCCTGTCCAGCTTTACTGAGGTGATCCAACTGGCTCATGCTTCTCTGTAGGTTATTTGTCTTGCAGTCTTGAAAACTGAATCATGGTGATGTCAGTCCAAGCAGCACGGCTCTTGGGTGTGTATGGGTGGAGAGGAGCTAGGAGGAAGAAAGCGAGCCCTCCATTCAGCTTGGGGAAGTTCTGTCACCCCATTTCAATTAACTATTCTTTGAGTTCCTAGGACTTCTGTGAGAGGTTCAGACTGTAGAGCAGCTGTTGTGTAATCTGTCTGTTCTTCTAGAAGGCAATGCAGAAATAGATGAGGCAGCTCTCCAGAGCTTTGGAGATCAACTGATCAGAGAAGGTCCCTCCTCCGTGTTTCTCACTCAGTGATTCTGTTACAGCCTTAAGCTTCTAGATTTCTCATCAGGTCTCATCAAGATGTGACACTTTCTTTACCTCTTCCAAGACATGTTCTCTACATAGAGATAAAAGCTGAGATGGACTCTTCCACTAGGTCTCTGTAGAGATGACAGACAGGAGTTAGTGAACTAGAATCTAGTAGGGAGTAAGAAAATGTGCTGTTCAGCTCATCTTCTTGTACCACAGAGGCGTAAGTGTTTGTGGCTTGAAGTTTCAAGTCCTTTCTCCACATACCCTTTGAATATTAATATAGTGTGTATTACAGTTAAATTCAGTGGACAGCAATTGAAAATCTTTGGGCCCAAAAATACAACTGATCTGTTTCCCATTTAAAACCTTGCTTCTACAGTTCCTCATTGCTCATTAAAAGTCCAGTTGCAGCATTTTGTTTTAACCCACAGTCATAAGCAGCAACTGTTGCACATATCACTTTATGGAGAATAGATCTGCTTAAGGAAACACAACATTGTCCTGGACAAGGTTGGTTGATAAGAGGAGCTGTGCTGACATCTACCTGCACTTCTCAAAAGCATTTGACTTCATACCACATGACATAGCGATTAAAAAATTAGAACTATGCAAAATTAATGTAGCGCATAATAAATAGATTATAAATGGCTGATGGATTTCAAAAAAGGAATTGTAAATGAAGAATCATCATCCACAGAGGGTAGTCCCAGCAGGGCTCCATGGGGATCTTTTCTAGCCTAATGCAATTCAGTGGTTTTATTAATGGTTGAGAAGCGAAGAAATCAGTGCCTGTAAAATTTGCAGAGGATACAGTATTAGTAAGAGTAAACAGCAGTAAAATTGGATCAGTTTGACAGATCAATCTGGTCCATTTGGGAAGTGGGTCTTGTTTAACCAGCACAAATGTTAATGCTGCCAAATGCAAGGTGATGTATTTGGGAACAAGGATAAAAGGCTACACAAGCAGAGCGGGTACTTGCTTCCAGGGAAACAATGACCCTGAAAGGAGTTAGAAGTCAGGGTGGCTAATTGGCTGAACAAGAGCTCTCAGTGTGATGCTGTGGCTGAAAACTAATGTGACCTCAGATGAATAAGCAGAAAATTATTGAAAAGGAGCAGGAAGGCAGAGACCATGACTCTACATACTGATGTACTCTTATGGAGACAAATGTGCTCTTATAGAGACTATACATAATGATGTGGTCTTGAATGGGACCATTAAATTCATCCCTGATTTAGGAGCTTAGACCATACTTTGGGAGATGTTCAAGGGGCACAACACAGCCCTTTGAACCTGATTTGATGAAGTAGACATTGGAGGAACTTCTCTGTCACCAGAGAGCTGTTTGAGTTGCAGCCTCCCTTAACATGACATCATATGTGTTTAACTCGTAGCAACGAAGGCACTTCATAGCTTTGATCTGAAGCTGTAGTCCCAGCTAGGGAAATAAAAACAGGACTGTGCAGCACAGGATGTTGATGAATAATGAATAGTGAAAGTGGTGAAATCATGACTCTTGATTTGATTTGCATTCTAGAAACCTCAAGCCAATGGCCTGCTTGAAGGAGTTGGGAAGAACATAAAAGAATGGATGGGGCAGAAAACTTCTCATCACACTACCTTGCTAATCAGCTTTATTGCTAATTGCTAATGAGGGGATAACAACTCCATTATGAGCCTTTTCCTGCTTACCGCTGACTTTGGTGGTTAATACTTTCATTTAGATGAGTTTACAATATAGATAATCAAAAAAACCCACTACAGCTAGTGACAGCCCTCAAATATGCTTCTGTACTCCTGAGATCTTCATCCTATTCAGTGTTTTGGGACTTTATGTGCAAAATTTGGAACAGGAAAATTTCCTAAAGATGTGGGCTCCCTCCTTTATCTTCCTTCCTTCCTTCCTTCCTTGTTGAAGCCTACACCCAAGTGGAGAGCCAGGCAGTGAGACAGCTGTGTTACAATGTATTGCAAAGACCAGGAGAATTTTTTTTCCCCTGTTAAAAAAAAAGATTTTGAATAACCATAGCAACAGTGAAACCTGTTGTGAACCTTACAGCAGAAAGTGTTGCAGATACCTACTTCTGGGGATCAAGGGGTTAGTCAAGGGTATCTTCTGTGTGGTGGTGTTCTCCTGCATGCCATCCCTCCCCAGTTAACACTGAAGAGATCAACATAAAAACAAGTGAACAGTTTCTGGCAAATAGCTTATACTGCAGTTTTATTCTGCTCTCGTTTTCTCAGAGTGCTAATGCATTTGGTGTGGATTTTTTCTATCACTTATTTAAAAGAAATCAGTATAAAATAGGGGTTTTTTTAATATTGAATACTCAAAATAAAACCAAAGAAATGCTTGAAAAAGTATGTGTATTTTTGTGAGGAGTGAAATGGACATCCAGCTTATACAAAATTATTTCCCTTGCTTAATTAGATCCCCTTTAGGGAGTTCAGTGTGCTAAGGTTAGCAAAAATCAGCTGGGCCAGGTGTGCTTTTAGCTGAGAGCAAACCCAAAATATTTTTGTATAACTTGAATCTTTTTGACTGTGAGGTAAGTTAAGCTTTCTTGCATCTGCCTTGAGCAGAAAGCCTCTATCTGAACAGCCACTGGGATGCAGATGTTGTGTGGCAGCTTAAGTCTGAAGTAGCTCTGTGTCTAAGTCTTTAGATTCAACCCTTAGGGCTTTTAGAATGGGAATTGGGCAGAGTACTGGAGTTGGAAAAGTTGTTTATTACTACTACTACTTCTACTTTCTCTGTCCAGCCAACTCATTTCAGTCTCACTCTCACAGGTGAGGAAAGAGAGCAAGTTCTACATTCTGTTGTATGTTTGTGAATGCAGATGATGCCTGTTACTTGTCTTGTTGGCTTCAGCTGAGTTCCTTTGATGTAAATTTCACATGATTGTATTCAGGTATTATTGGCTGTGTCCTAATACAAATGTCTTAATTTTAAACTGTCTGTCTTCACTATAGACTGAAGTCCTGAGGCTGTTGCTGTCTGCTGCCCTCCAAACCAGCAATATCACATGTTGTCACATTCCTGTGGCAGTGCCAAACTTGCTGAGGCTTAGAATTGCATTGAGAATACATATGCAGCCTCTGCTTATGGCCCAGTGTGCCTTTGCTTAGTTCAGTACACAGAGCAAACTCAGGTGTTCCAGCAAAGCCCTGGCAGAAGTGCCAGAGTGGATGCTGAGAAATGAAAATACTCATAGTTAATGAAGATATTAGAAATCGTTGCTCACTGTAGCAAGGAACGCTCAGTTCTTGAAAAGTCATCTTGTTTGTCTCTTGTATAAATGAAGCAAATCTTATTACCCTCTCATGATGGATAGGAACTCCCTCTAATGAGATGTTGGTCAACTGCTTCTGTACCTAGCAACAAGGATTCGTTTAAAGCATCCCAGTGGCCAATACAGATAGGTTTGGATTTATGAAAGGCTTGTGTGCTATGAAATATGAACTATTGCTGTACATGTGCAAGGTGGAAAGACACACATGACACAACAAGAAGAAATGAGCACAAAATGAATCACAGAAGGTTCCATGCAGACATCAGAAAATACTTTTAAACTCTGAGGGTGACCAAGCACTGGAAGAGTCTGTACTGAGGCACTGTGGAGTTTGCATCCTTTGAAGTATTTAAAGACTGTTTGGACACAGTCCTGGGCAACCAGCTTTAGGTGGTCCTGCTTGAGCAGGGGTTTGGGACCAGGTGATCCCAGAGGTCCCTTCCAGCCTCAACCATTTTGTGATTCCATGATTCTATGCTGATAAACCATTCATGCCCTGTAGTTGGTAACTCAACTAGGAGAAAATCTGAGTGGCCTGTGGCTCCTGGTATTTGCAAGTCTGGCATCAATGGGAGGGGGCAGAGACCAAACCTCAGTATTTCCTGCTGCATTTCAACTGCCTCTCAGCCTCTCTACATCTATGCCCCAGGTATATGAATATTTCTCTAAACTTCATTGGAAAGCTGTGTGAAGTGTTTGGAGATCTGCAGGTTAGAGGCACTGTGTGGGTGACTGTTCTATGCTATGCTGCGTTCATGCTGGTGAAACTGGCAGGTGGGCTTTTCACTCGCAGCACCCACTTCTGTACAAACTGCGCGGCGTGACAGAGCAGAAAAGCCTTTGCTGTTCACAAAGCTGTTAAAAATAAACCCTGTCGCTGCGCTGAGAATCCTAATTGGAGCTGTTAGCTGCATAACTCTTCCACGGATTTTAAAATGCCTATAAATGTCTGTATATTTGCTTACGCTCCGAGGCTTCGTCACCTCCAACTGACACGGCAAAGGAAAAGGCTCGAAATTCAGCGCATCCTCACCTCGCAGGCTGGGAAGGCGGGCGAGAGGTTCATCTGCCACCAGAGAGCACTGTGACTATACACTCGAGCCGGCCGGGCTGGTGGCCAGGGCAGGTGCTGCCTGCTGCTGCTGCCCGCTGCTGCTGTCACCAGCTTTCCCTCCGAGCAGGAAGGTTCATGAGACCCGTCCAGGGCGGCTCTGTGCCTGCTTTACCTCCACCTCTTTTTTTGCTCTTTATTCACAGTGAGGGTGCCAGAGCCCTGGGACAGGCTGCCCAGGGGGTGTGGAGTCTCCTTCTCTGGAGAGATTCCAGCCCCGTCTGGACACCGACCTGTGCAGTATGAGCTGGGGAGCTGCTTTGGCAGGGGGTTGGACCCCAGGAGCTCTCCAGGTCCCTCCCAACCCTTCTGATTCTGTGATTCTATGAATCCGCGCTGACTGAGTTGCAGAATTGCGGCCTCGCAAGGAGGAGCTTGGCCTTGTCGCAGGGCAGACGATGACTTGCACAGCCCTGTGTATTATGAGTGGAACTGAGGTGTGCAGCCTGAATGCACCTGGGCTTGGGCTTGGAAAAAGGCATTGCTTTTGTTCTGGCTTCGCACTGTTAGCCCTCACTGTTGCTCAAACACAGAGAAAAGAAAGGGCAATGCAGCAGCTGCCCCAACCCGGGGTGTTTTGACACCCTGCTCCCTCTCCCCTGCAAGACCTTTACTCAAAACAACTTTGTTTACACCTGAAGCAAGTGTTCCTTATTTGTCATTAACTCAAAATCCTATTTCTTCTGTTTCAGGCCCAAAGAAGGTCTTTTGTGTTCCTGAAAAATGCCTTCTGTTTTTTCTGCCGGTCTTTTGCACACAGACATATATCCTGCAGCAACGTGGCTGAAGCAAAGCCACCAGTGCTTTGAGTCTGTGTGCCATGAAAGAGCAGAGCACTGCTGGGGGGGGTTCTGTGATCATTCATGTGGCTGTCATGCACTTTGTCTGAAACCACTGTACCATGCAGGCCAAATAATTACTTTGAAATTGGATGTCTCCTTTTTTTAGGGATACCAAAGGACTTTGTAGATGGTATGGCTACCTAAAATAAACAATACCTGCAGGGGTGAAGATAGCATTTAGGTTCTCCTTCTGGGAAGGCTGCTAGACAGAGCTGTTGTCAGAGCTATCATTTCAGAATCAGTGCATATTTGGCCAGCATCTCTTCTAACTTGATACCACAGCATCACAGTAGGAGATACAGATCTTACAGATGGAGACACCCATGATACAGTCTTCAGGGAAGAGCATTAGGTGGCATCCTGCTGCATAGGTTAAGATAGAAATCCGGTGCTGGGGTAGTAGTCCTGGTCAGATGGAAGATAATTTTCCTTTTAGACAGTCCCGTGAGATGAGGCACTATCTTCCTGTTTCCTACAGCCTTCCCTTTCATGTAACTCCAGGGCCAAATCCTGCTTAATTTATAGGCTCTGACAAGATCTTAGAGCAAGAATGATAGCATGGTTGCAGAGCACAGGCTATCGTTTAGTATCTAAAGTGCCAATTTTCTGACAAAGTGTGTAATCTTATACAGTGTTGTATAGTGTCTCTGTTTGATAGGGAACCTCTGTAAATCACCTCAGATTAAGAAGGGGAGAGTTTAAGCTGTTATGTGGGCAATGACAAGGAGAAAAGCAAACAATTTAGGCACAGATTTCCATTCTCTCCCCCAACAGAGATTAAACAAGACAGGAAAATACAATCTGCCTGAAATCCGGCATGCATTTTTCGCCCTGCCTGGTATCAATGTGTACATAGTTTCTGTTCACTTCTCCCTCCCCAGGGCTGAGAGTCTTACAAACAGGCACTTGTACACATATCCCCACAAAGTGTTTTGAGAGAAATTCTTTTGTTTTACAGCGTCCCTTGCTGGGAGGATTGAAAATAGCTTTATCCAAATCTCAAGTTTCAGGAAGGGTTTTAAAATTGTGCTGTGAGTGTATCGTGAGGGGGATTTCTCCTACTGGTTAAGCCAGGGATTTTTGTCTTCAGGACTTGCCAAGCTCCAATGACAAAATAGCACATTGGAAAAAGACATCAAAACCTGTTTATGATTGATTGCAGGCTGAGCCCCAAACCTGATGAAATGGCTTAAAATCTCACTACAGGAGTTGATGACTCTCAAAGAAGTTGGTTTATTGTTGGGGGGTGGAGAAGAGGTTGAGATTTGCTCTGATTAATACATATAACTTGCAAGTTCAAATTAGGAGCCTTAGAATTCTGTATAGTCAATGGGCTATATAGCACCTGCTGAAAAGGACAGAAAGCCAAGGGTGGGGTCACATGGAGCTGGTGTGGACTAGAAACAGGAACAGTCACAGACAGAAACAGGAATTGACAATAAACTCGATGGTTGGGTGGGCAAATAGCTCCTTTCCACTGTGGCATTTACCTGTAATGCCATACAGCTCAGCCTTGAATATGTACAGAAATCCCATTCTCCTGTGCAGCTATTTGCAAACTTTGGTAGAGCATGCAATGAATTGCTGTGCTATCAGTGAATGCAGATTGCCAAATGACTTTGAGAGCAAGGAAAATCTTGGAAGAGGTGATCTTTGTGAGCATCAGCATCCTCTCACTTGCATATTCAGGAAGAAAAACATGAAGAAACAGTCATGAAAGCACTAGGAAATTTCATTGGCAAGAACATTTACAACACAGCTTTGGTTTACTTCCACCTGCATTGTTGGTGATAGCAACGTTGCATGTAAAACAGAAGGCGAACCAAGTGGGTTAGATTAATTCTTCACCACAGCAAAGTTCAGGAACTTAAAACAAAACCACTGGAAAGATGTACAGCAACATGGGCCTTTTCTTAATTTGTGTCTTTTCAAAATCTATTTGAATCACAGGGGAAAAAGCATTAGGTAGTAAGGAGGTAAAAAGGGGCCACACCTCATCTTAGTGCTCTGCTGTTAACCCAATGGAATCTATAAGCCATTTCTATTCTGGACCATTTTATTCTGCTTTCTGCTTTCAAATAATGTGCCACTCTAAAAAATCTAAGCAGGGAAATTATTTCTTGTCCTGCTCAGAAGCTCTGAAATCTAAACATTTAAACTAAAATCATCCTTACTCTTCAGAGATGCTAAGAGTTGAAGATAGGTTTAACCATAGTCACTGATTTCACACAACTTTGTGAACTACTACTTACTCCTGATCAAAATCTCAAAAATCCTTTTTCATTTTAGTTTTACAAAGCTGTATTCTCTTGCACTACTAAAGATAAATATGTAACACTTGGTAACAAATAATTTTACAGGGAACTAGACTAAGATCTTTTGGATTTCCACCTTCTGTGACTTTATTGCATCTTTCCCTTACTCCCAAAGCCAGAAATTACTTTCAAGAATCTCTATAAGATTAAATCTGCATCCAGATTTGCCAAATTCAATCTTTCAAAGGTTTTACATTAAGCTACCAAAGTACCAACATATGTGCTAGGTTTCCATTGAAATAAGAGGTTTTTATTTTCTTCACAGATCCAGTGAATATATTGCCTGTTTTGTTACTCCACAGTGGCAGATAATTTGGAATAAAAGCAGGTAAATTTACCATGGAAATTACTCTTCAGGAAAGAACAAGAGCTGCCTCTTGGGAGTGTATATCAGCACTACTTTCAAGAGCTGGATGTGGGCTGCCCAACTGGAGGGGTCTTAGCTGGTTTCTGGTTTACCATTAAAACTTGAAAACGAGGAATTTTGAAGGGTAAGCCCTGGACCCCATGTTTTCTGCAGTGGAATTACCAGGCAAGAGGCAGTTTTATTCTCTCTCTTTTGGAGGAAAAATCATATCGAAAATTCCTCCTAGATAAGTACTTGGCAAGCCAGAAGATTCTTTTTTTGTTGCTTCTACATGATATTCTAGTTTTTATAATTGTGACAGGAGGAGTTACAAAATCTTCACCATAGATTGATACTTTTTTTTCCAAAAGCGTGATAATTTTCATACAAAATTATCTTCAATTTCAAGCCAGTTCCATTAAGAATCACCTTTGAGTTGCAGAGTCTCATGATTGATGGAAGATGCAGACTTTCTCATTCTAAAAAGCTGATGGTAACTTTTATATTCTCCAATTACTGTCTCTCTAATTCATATTGCACTTTATTCTGTTATACAAAGCCCCTCCTTGCAATGGGGTACAGAATATAGATTCAGATTTCTGGTGCCTCAAAGGGAGAGGAGAAACGGGATTCAGATTCAGCTTTTTGGGGAAAAAAATGCAAGGTGTGAGATATTGACTGAAATAAATTATCAAACCCTTCACTAATTCAGAAACATTGTGATAGAGAAGAATCTTCATGAGAAAATGTTTTTGAGGTAATGAGAGACACAGGAAGAAACACAGTTGCTTGTTTCCCTGCTTCTTGCTTTTTGATTACTTAGGCTGTGAAATCAAAACACAGTTAGGACTCAGTTTCTATGGATTGAAGTAAACTCTGCTTCTGAGCTGCCTCCACTCCACTATTGGTTAAAGGGACAATAGGGCATTTTATTATTCACTATCTCACCTGTAGCCTACGTCTATATTTAGATGATCTCTGGTGGGATTGTGTGGCAATGAGTATTATACTGTGTTATTTGCATCAGGACACACTTGCATTTTTTTACAATCTTCTAGCAGTAAATATTAAATCCTTGATGATTTCAAATATAATGATGACACAGCTGATTGCATTGATTGATCTATATCAGTGAGAAGAGGGCAGCCACAAGAATTGGTCCGAATTACTTGGAAAATAAGTCCCATTCCTGAGAGAGATAAAAGTTAAGTCAGAACTGTATGTCTAGAAAACTGAATGCATGCAGAGGTTACAGAATCGGGCTCTGTTCCCAGGGAAGCAGTGACACAGGAAAAGACATAGGGCTTAGAGTTGAAAAGCAACGTGACATGAGGCTCCCAGAACACTCCTGTGGGAAAAAAAACCCCAACCAAACAACAATATTGCTCAGTCCCTGGAAATGTAAGGTGTAACAGGTAGGATTAGGGAGGGATTTACTCTGTACACAGTGTAGTGAGAGCCGATACCAGAATACTGAGTCCAGCCAAAGTGTCTACATTTTAAAGAGAACATTGAAAAAATAATTGAAGTGCTAGAGAAAAATGCTATACCAAGAGACTTAAGAGCTCAATCTCTTCAGTTTTTCCTAAAGGAATGATTTGATTGCAGTGTGTAAGTACCTTCCTGAGAGGAAAACGGCTGGTAGTAAAGGGTTCTTTAATCTAGTGGAGGAAAACATAATGAGAGTCAGAAAGTATAAACTGAAGCCAGGAAAAAAAAAAAATCAAATCAAATCACATTAGATATAAAGCAAAAATTTGAGCAGTAAGAAAAAATAGCCAAGAACAGTGGTGGATTCTCTGTTCCTCAATGTTTCAAAAGCAAGACTATATTCGTTCCTGGAAAGATTCTTTACCAAAAATGTGATTTAGTTAAAGAGAAGCTGTTGGGATACATTCCAACCCGGATCAAAATAACACCAGAAGTAGCAAAGGATATTTATTTTACTGGAAACTAAACACCCTGGGAGTACCAGAACAACCAGGTCTCAGTTCTGATAGGATCTGTTTTGGTAAAAACACGTAACAGTTGTCACATGTTGTTTTATCTCAAAATCCTTTTTTTTTTAGACTAGTAACTAAACCTACAGGGTCAAATAATCTAAAAATGTTTCCTCCTCCTATATTTAAGGCTTTCTAGTCATATCAAACACAATGCAACATTAATTACTTGAATTCTGTGATTTCTAAAGCTATCCAGCTGCATTCTCAAAATTTAAGCAAATGTATGTACTAATTGACTAGTCCAGCATTGTTTCTGATTTGCTGTTGGGGTAAATCACTGGTATCTAATGCATGATAATTCACAAACAAAACTGAACATAGATCTGGTTGCTCCAGAAACTCTCATTGCTGTTACACTTTTCCATACTCTTTTCAGATGATTGTGCTCCAGTGGATCATTGAAAAACACTTTTCTTGAGAGATTTGTAATGTTGTCCTTTTTTCTTAGTGGTTTATCTCTAACGTTAATATGAGTGATAATCACTTCCTTCTAGCTCCAGCTTGTATAACGATGTACAAACAAGAGATGTGGACATTTAAAACTAAAGAAAATAAACTGAATAAGGAAGATACTCAACAAATGTTCTCATTAATCACATTCTAAAGAAAATAAAGTTGTCTGAAAGGAAGTTTTTATTTACCCTGAAGGATATTCAGCTATTTCTATTGCAATTTCTACGTTCCTTGGTCTGATTACTAAGAAGATGAAAGTGGTGCATTTGTCTTTGACCAAGACTATAGCTGTACTTTTCAAGGATAACACTGGATTTATCAGGTAACTGGATATTTAGCATGCCTTTGCTTGTAGGAAACTCCTTCCATAGCAGGAGTTTGCCTGCTCTCTCTGATCTCAGATAGAGCTGAAAGTCCAACCACACAACCCACCTTGAAGCTGTGCCTGTAGTATTCTACAAGTGCTGACAAACCAGGCCAGCTGGCTAATTAATTAAGTATGATCGAGTTGGTGATGTGCACCTGGAAATAATTAGATGCCTGGAGGTTTCATATTCATGATCCCTCCCCTGGAATTTGGAGGTTATTTGTTGTGTGTTTGTTTCTCTTGGTCTTCGTTTGTAAAGTTCAAAGCAAGTGATCTCTGAGAATCTGAAACTTAGATTTTGTCTTCTGGCCAGGTGCAGTTAGTTGTATTTATTGGTAACAAGAGGGCAGATTACAAATTGACTTGGAGTGAAAGTGGAGATAGCAGCCCAGTTCGTTGTGTGTGATTAAATTTATTCTGCAAAATAACTTCTGTGGAAATTAAAGAAATAATGCTAGAACTGAATTATGTATCAGGGTTATGTTCTTGTAGGTCATTCCAAAGATGGAAAGAAAAGGTCTACATGCCATGATGCTTGATATATCTCACAGTCTTATAACAGAGACACAATGACAGATAGACCCAGGTTGTCCCCCTTTGAACTATCTTTTTCACTCTTCCTGATATGCACGATAGTCACAGTGAAAGGTTTCTTATGTTGTGTCATCATAGTTTGAGGCTGGGAAATTTTGGCACTAATACACAGGTGATCCAACAAAACTCTTCTGCTGGCCAGAAAATGCGTATCCTTTGAGATAAAAGTTCTCATAAGAAGCTATCTGATTCAATGAAAATTATAAGAAGTTTTTCAGGTCTAAAATTTGTAACAAGAAATAAGGATAAGAAGAAGTCACTAAGATGTGAGATAAGCCTAGGTACACAGAAAGAACAATCAGATTATATCTGGTACAGATGTAAATCGTTATTTGGGCTTTTTTCAGAGACTTGACATTTTTTTCCTCTGCTAGTAATGTTTTCTTGCTGAACTCAGGTAACGGGAACCTGTCTTGGAGTCAAAGATTTCTGAGCTGCATTGCACAGTGTAAGAAATTAGGCAAGCAGTTTAAAAGATACTAGTGAATGATCAGTCATGGAGGTCAACAGGACTCCTTTCCATCTGTTCTGTTCTAGTCCAGCACAGTTTATTGTGTTGAAACATTGCACTGGATTAACTAATCTGTGTTGGAGCTAAAATTTATGATTTAGTGCAGCTGAACAAGATCCTTAGAGTCAGCTGAACCATCTTAACTCTTGCTTTTAGCCCATGTCAAATCCGAGATCACTTAGTTTTGCCCACCATGAAATTACTAGTAATACAGTACAAACATATGCTTCTACAGTGAACATTTTATTTTCGAGGCAGATTATAGAATTTTTTCTTTCTTTCTTTTTCTGTTAATACTGGTGGTTTAAGCAACACTTTTCACCTTCTTTTTTTTTTAGGACCGTCTGCAGAGGTCTCCTGTTAGTCTCTGCTACCATCTGTTCTTCTGTTTCAGCAGCCCAAAACATCAAATACACTTTTTTTTTTTTTTTTTTAAGCCATTGCCAATTTCACTGAAAGAAGAGTACATAAAAAAGAGCAGAACAGAATAACTGAGAAATTTACGGCAGGAAAAGTTGCAAAACGATGGAGAAGCTTTTATGTTTGTTGACAACTTTAAATGAAAGCTCAGATGTAGTAGGTGGTGGTGTCGCTTCTTTCCCCCCCCCTCTCCAGCTGACACTCTGGGTTTCACTTGACTGGAGTCACAAAGCACATTCCTTGGGTGAAGAGAGAGAAGGGAGAAAGATGGAAAGTAATTGCACACAGATAAGAACAGAATCTTTTGGATGACACCAGTTCAATATTCCCCAGCAAACGTGATATCACCCTTTATATTTTCAATAACCCAAGGAAAGAGCGACATGGATCATGAAATGCAAAGACTTTAGTATCAGACACAAGTAAAAAGTCTGACTTTCTTGCTGCTGTTGACTTTTGCCCTCCTGGAACAAAGGAGGAAAGAGACAGGCATGTGACACCCTTGACAAATACAGGTTGCAGCCACAGCAATTTGACTGCATTAATTTTCTTTAAAAGTCTGTCTTTATTGTCTGAACTAACGATGTTTTTATTGTCTGGTAAGCAAATTGCTTCCCCCTGAAAGGAGTAAATAATGAGAGGCTGTACCCAGGGGTGTGTGTGAAATTTAAAATCAATGCATCTGAAGAGGAAAACTACACGGGGAGGTCTCTGGGGAGGTGACAGTTTGGGATGCTGTCTGTCTATCTGTGTGCCACATCAAGTTATGTGCATGCCATACACTGATGAAGATTAGGGTTTATGATCTTACAAGGAAATAACTAATTAAGAAAGATTTGAATGTTATTTGATGAAAGACTAGAGCACTGGGAATAAGAAAATTGTTTAGGTATTAAAGCCTATCTGTATAGGTAATAGTGAGTTAAAGAAAAAAATTGCTAATGCCAGTGGCATCAGTCAGAAAATGAGTATAAAATGTGTGATAGCTTTGCTGAACTTTCAAAGCAGAGATGATGGAGTAGAGGTGGTCAAAGAGACACTGTTTGTCCATTTTTGTGGGATTAGAGACACTAAAAACCTCAACTCCAAAACCCTTCTGATAAGAATTTTACAATCTCTGCTTCTTTTGACTTTGATTCGCAGAAGAAAGAAAAAGAAAAGAAAAAAAGACTAAACAAACTTGCTTGTGTATTTGAAGAACAAGGCCTGTGAAAACTCACTGTGAAGGCTAATGGTAAGATTTACCGGGATTGTGAAATAATTTTCCCAAAGGATGCTGTTGCAGCAGATCCATAGTTTGGCCCCAGCTTTAAAACTGGGATTCCAGATATACTAGGGAGTCTTGTGTAGGGATCAGTCTTGCAGGGAAGCTATGATGCACTGGCAACCCTAATGCACCTTCTCTATTTCTATTGTCTGCCAACGTATTAAAGCACTTTGTGTCGCCCGGTTGGTTTGAGAAGAAGGTCTGCATAATTTCTTCTTTTAGCCTAACTAGACTGTCCACTGCTAGTGATCTTCCATCTCATTTCCTAAGAGCAGTTTCATTTTGACAGCTGTAATCCATGGATTTCTTTAGTATCCTTGTGCTCCACTGTTAATGCATCAAGAGAATATAGAAGCTTCCGGCACAGCTGGAAAAGAATAGTCCATTACAAATTCTGTCTCTGCTAATGCTCCTTTGACATGGTGAGAAATTATGTAAAGAGCCCTAGGATTCTTATTTCTGTTGCCAGCTGCCTACAAGAGAGCTTAGATGGGGAGTGAAAAAGTTATGATTTGTGGTGCCATGCTATGCCAAAAGAGGTGGCAAACAACATTCAATCACACTTATACTTGGTCCAAAAGTTGAAAAGGGAGAGACTGGGTCGTTACTTGCAAACCATTTGTGTTTCAAGCCTCAAGTAGCTGCTTGTGCTTCAGCTTAGTTTTGGAGGAAATAAATGAATCCCTGGAGAGCTGAACACTGTGAGAGGAGAGAGTTAGATTTCCTCTCTTGTTACGTCCTGACTGGGAACTGGGCAATAATGTGCCTGCTTATTCCACTCACTACAAAAACATAAATGTCAGCAAGGCTTTCATAACAAGGTATGTAGCACAGCAATGCAGGAAGCCAAAAATGTGCTCCATGTCATAGTGATGAGCATATTAGAAAACCCCTAGATGGAGAGGCTGTTAAATGCAGCCCCAGTCAAGGCAGCTGGGTCACAAATTCATGGCCGTGGTTTAGCTCACTCACACCACTTCTTGCTATTCATGAATATCCAGGCAACTGGATGTGTGAAGAAAGGCTGATCCTAAAATGAGCATTGGTTTTGTGTTGTGAACAAAGAGTGTGTGTGTATACAGAAATGTTTCTGTATTCCTTATTCCAATATTTAAACAGTTTCCTTCAGCCAGGGATCAGAAAAGTTGCCGCGGGATTCAAGTTATCCTCCATATCCTGTGAATGACAAGCATCAAGGGAAGCCTGTGCACAACTCCTAGGTGCAGATTTATCTGTGGAAATTGAGATGAGTTTAAAAAGAAGTTCCTACTGTGGCCAGTTAATGTATTCAGGTGATTACTCGGGTCAGACAAATAAAAAGCTGATGAAACTTTGCTCTCATGTTACTCTTAATAAACACTGGAAATGGAAAAGGGTCATAAAACCTAGAAGCAGAAAAAAAAAAGTATGATGATCCCTACAGAGAATGGCATCTTCAGTTACAAAGTATTCAAAGGTTTTTACAAATCATATGTACTCTTCTGCTATTGATGGCAAGCAGATCCTCTGATAAGGAATGTGCCTATGCTTCAGTCTTCTTTCTTTTCCTCAGTATTTCTTCCTATGAGAAAATCTAGGGGTAAGTTGTCTCACATTCTCCTGTTATAAAAAAAAGTCTATGGCATTTTTTTCCCAATTATTTGGGCACAAAATGCACCAACAACAGAGCACACAGACTGAACACCTATGACAGGCTCAGATGCCTTAATCTATCAACCAGTTGTGTAACATTACTTTCTGTATCCATTAAAAGAAAAAAAAAAAGAAATCCCTTAATAAAACCCTGAAATAGAAATTCCTAAGAGTTGAAAGGGTTGTATTTGCAGTTTCATCAAGTGTTGATCGAGAATGTATAAATGTTTTCATTTCTATAAAGGATGTGTACTCTGTAGGGCAGTCTGAAGGCATGGAGGTGATGATGAACACTAGGGTGATTTCCACTTTAGTGAGGCATGTTTTTAAATTTGGTCTAAGACCATAACACAGTAATTAGGTCAAGTTGTGTACATAACCACATGTGTGTCTCTATGGCAGCTTAAGCTGACACAAGCCTAGGCTGCTCCACATGTTCCTGCCTTTCCCCTCTGCTGGTATTTAGTTTTCTTGTGGCCACACAGGGAACCACTTCAGGAAACTTCTGATTGAAAAATAACCTTACAAAATAGAAATTAATTTTCAAACCAGGGTAAATTGCAAATTTAGAACTATAGGGACCCTAAATAAGCAAGTATAGCTGTCTGCTAGGACTTCTGCTTACACCTGCACTTTAGGTAGCCTCTGTTCTTGTCATTAACTTAAGCATCCTCATATGGCAACAAAACCTCATGGCTCAATGATATTACATGGACCTGAAGTAATACTCAGTAGCTTCTCAACAGTCTCTGCAGAGGAGCTGCAAACATTCACAGAAACAAAAGGAGGAACAGACAAAGCAGACAATTGCTAAAGCAGCAGCAGTTCACAGCAGCCCAACCTAGATGCTTACGTTGCCTGAACTTGGTACCTGAAAAGTTCACTGTTGAGAGAGTTAGGATGGTGGCATTGCACAGCAATAACAACCATGGCCCTGGAGGAACAACAAGCCTTGGTCACTTCGCATCTCGTTTCTCTCTCATCTCATCATCTCATCTCATCTCATTTCAATCTCACCTCATTTCAATCTCATCTCATTATCTCATCATCTCATCTCATCTCATCTCATCTCCATCTCCATCTCCATTTCCATCTCTTTGTAATGGAAGTGACTTGATCAAGCTCCAGTTCATCATCACCATCCCTGATCTAGGGGTAGACTAGTCAGGGTTAGGCTATGGTTGGACTCAATGTTCTAAAGGGTTTCTTCCATCTTAGGTGATTCTATGATTCTAGGAGAAGGCATTGACCACTACTGAGAAGCTTTGACTCTACATTGTTTCAGCCACAGCAAGCCAGAGAATGCCTAGATACTTCACGTAAAGTAACCTGTAAATTAAACTGTTGAACTCCAGACAACTATCATGAAGTCTGACCCCTTGTAATTTAACTATGTTTTCCATAATGCAAAGACAGGAGATTGACTATTAAAAGATAGCTAACTGAAGCACATGGAGTCAGTCAAGGAAGTTCTTGTGCATTTTAAAGGTGCTGGGGGACTACTGTGCTGGCATTTCCCCTCAGTTTGTATAAGCACTTGAGGATGAATTTTAGTACATTTTATTGGTAGGGTGTTGAGTCTTCAATGCAAGAATGCGGGTCACTGTAGCCAGAAGCTGTGAAAGTCAATTTTGACTTAACATCAACCCTGCTGCTTTAGCTCTGGGACTCTGCTATTCCAGACACACATTTGTGGCAGATTGACTGGGGGATTGTGAAGCAATTACAAGAGCACTTGGATACTTGGCCAAAGCTGCCAAACTCTCATTACTTTCCATCAAAGTCAGAAACCCCAGGTGGGATGCCATGGGCGTGCAGGCTGGTGCCTTATCTCACATACATCTCCATGCCCAATATCTGCATTCATATACTTTTATACAAGGCAAAAGCTTATTAAATGCCATGTTGATTTTCTTTCTTTTATTGCTGGAATTACTAACAGCATTTACTGACTGTAACAACATTTTCAAGCCTGTACTGAGGCTAACACTTAATGTTTCTGTGGGTTTTCTGTCTTGACAGTGCACAGTGATTATCCGGGGGCATCTTGAAGAATTGTTTTTGGAGAGTTACATGAAAGCAAGCTGGCAGATACCATAATGAATTGGCAA
This sequence comes from Laterallus jamaicensis coturniculus, assembly GCA_022605575.1. Classification (NCBI taxonomy): domain Eukaryota; kingdom Metazoa; phylum Chordata; class Aves; order Gruiformes; family Rallidae; genus Laterallus; species Laterallus jamaicensis. The sequence goes on along the minus strand of JAKCOX010000033.1, from coordinate 5,022,451 downwards.
ATGTTTTTATGCCTACCCTACATGACACATGCCCTCCATGACTAACAGCTGTTTGAGATCCTCCCTGTACACAGGGACAACTGCAGCACAGGGATATTTGTTTGTAGGCTGCTGCTATGCGCTAATTACAGTGGACATGATGTACAAGTGTGATGAAGGAGAAGCTTTGAGTAGGCATGAGCTTTCCAGTGAGCACAGTGTCTTCTGTCTTGTGAGAAGAGAAAATGTTTGCATTTAGAAAATGAATTATTAACTGGAAGGGACTTTTATAGAAACATTTACCACACACATGAGACATATGTGACTAAATAATTTCTCTGCTGGCATATGAAGAGTGCCTTCGCCTTTCTCTGCCACTGTGTCCCATACACATCTCTGTTTCCCACAGACACTTCACTAGGATTTGCACCATGAGAGCTCTAAAGTTTTCACAAGTTGAGATAATGAGAATGGACTAAGGCGTTAATGTATCAGAGGCAGATGATCATCCCCTGCTGCTACATAAAAGCCAAAAAGCATTTATTGTCAGAGCGGGAGACACTGATCCTCTGACAGTGCTGTGTTATGATGTTATCCCAAATGGCTGAGATAATTTCATCTGATGAATGTGAGTACATTAGAGTGACAGTTGCCCTGTGTCTTACCTCTTTTTTAATTCCTTAGGAGAGTAGTGTTCATTCTCAAAAACACTGTAGTTGTTTCTGTAAGAGTATTGGTTCCCTGCAAGCAGCTTTTGACCTTAAAGTCAGCAGACATTGTACATCTCTTGTCAGTCTTGACAGTGGCCCAAGAATATGGATGTTATTTGTGCACAGTGACTGTACAAACAAATAAAAAAGAAATATTGGATAAAAATCCTGGATTAGGAAGATATTACCAGCCTGATTCACTTAAAATGTCCCAAGTGCTAAAGGCTGGCTCACTCCCATACATCTGTGAATGAGCTGCATGTGTCTCTGGGCACCTTCTACCGTGAGCAGTGCAACCTTCCCTCTTTGAGGCACTTTATTTTGGCACCTTAGTTGTCAGCAAAGAGACTGTGCAAGCAGAACTTAAAAGCACCAGGCAAATATTTATTGGATAACACGCATGAGAGAGAGAGGATTTACAGAACTACTAGGCTAAATGTTTGCAGGCTCACCACCCTGGTAAAGCTCTCAAAGGGTCTTTTCTGGCCAGGCAGGCATCAGTTGTGAGGGGAAGGGTCGATCCCTGCTGCTGCTTCAAGCCAATCCTCTGTGTTGATGAGATGAAATTTCCCTGGTTTTCTCCATTAGGATTTTATACCTTTCCATTTTGGTGTTTTGATTCTTGAGTCTCTGAGCTACCTGCAGTTTCCATCCCAGCAATCCTACTGCTGCCTGTGATTTTACCTTTCTTATTTTGCAGAGCTTTGTTCTATAAATTTCTCATGTCTGTTTTTCAGAGGTAAGTCCAAGCCAAGGCAGCACAGTGTGTCAGATCAGACCTGGGCCTTGGATCCTTGGAGAGGAGACCTGAGCCCCAGAGGGAAGAAGGCTAGAGTGGGAGTGGGTTAGAGCAGGGATGGCCTATAAAGACTAGGATCCACAGGTAATGGCCACTCTGTATTTTATCAAATCGCTCCATATGCACAGAGTACCAAACCTGACAGGAATGGGCAGCTAAGAGGTTTCATGAGATGCTTTTTGCATGAGCTGATGTTGTGCATAAGAATTCTGTACTGGATTAAACTGCAGATGGCGATTAGCTGGTCTGCTCTGGTGCATTGGGAAATGTCACCTTTCACATCATGTAGATGGCTTTTGCCAGTTCCTTGAGGGGCCAAACTTAGTGTTCTAACTTCTAGCATGGGAAAAGCTGCAGAAAATTCACCTGCAGCTACCAGGGTACGATTTGTTACCCCTGGTTACTAGTGTCCACAAGAACATTTAGCAGAAGTAGTTAGTAAAGGTTGTGTGAAGCTTTTCTGTGTGATTGATGTTGTTGATGGCATGTTGGATGGTATCTCACAGCATGATATTTATCTGTCTCATATGAATAAAGAAGAAAGAAGCTGAGATAAGATATGTTTGTATCTCCCAAACCACAGCAGGCTCTCTGAAAGCAGAGAAGACTAACAGGAAAGATTTATATCGGAAATATGGGAAAAGCAGTAATATTTCTTCTCTGCAAAGCTCCTTGCCACAAGTTGATATGAAAGTTGAAAGCTTACATAGGTTCAAGATAAGTTGGAATAAGTTATTGGAAGATAAGTACATGAAGAGTCACTGTATACAAACCATGTTTGGCTTTAGAGGTCTCGGAGTCTCAGCATTACTAAAGCTGGTGAGAAGGGTTGAGGCATTCACTTAAGTTTTTTACATTCTTGCACTCCTCCCTAGGTATCTGCAGAGAAGAACACTTCATCTGATCCAGCCTGCTTTTATGTTTTGATGGACTGTTAGGATTGCTCTGTGATATAAAAGGACCATTTCTGAATCTCCTTTGCTGAAAAAGCACTTCTTATTTAGCAAAATCATGATCAACATGCTGTTGTGTAGAAGGACAGCAGCTACAGACAACTCTTCTGTTGTCAGTCCATTGCTCTGCAGGTCAGCAGTTCAGGAGACTGCCTCATGCTTCTACTTCTGGTCCGTGTATATCTGGGAGGTGAGACAGTGATCCATGACATGTTATTTCTCAAAATTCACCAGGGACACAGGCTGGACCCTCCCCTTGCCTCTGCTCACCTTGTCACACTCATTAATTCTCCTAGGAAAGCACCTGTTTTTCAGTGGAGTATGACCTTTGTATACAGTGGAACGGTTCTTTTGAAAGCATGTCTGGTCCTCATATTTGTTTTGTATTTCAAATGTGACTAACACCACCAGCCTGCCAAAATCTGGTCTAGCATCTCTCTACCTCCCTTCCCTTAGTAGCCTAAAGGCCTCCATTTTCTGACCACTTGCACAAATGTTTTTGTAGAGATCACTTGAAATCCTCATAAAAACCATTGAAAAACTGACAAAATATGCCACACAACAGAACTTTGAACTCTATTACTTATAATGTCAATACTTTTATGGTTATCTGCAGCCTGGTTACATCTGAGTAGAAGGATAAGAAATAACTCCCAAGAAGTAGGAAGAAATTTCAGGTTCTGTGGGCTTGACTGTCAAATCTTCATGTCTCCAGTATCAGTAAAAGCACTACTCCTACCCTTTTTCTTTCCCCAGAGGTCTATGCTTCTCTCAGATCAGACAGCACTGCTGACATTTTTAATTATTCCCAATGGAAGAGGCTTTTCAGGGTCTACATAATGTGTTCCTTAATAGGAGGAGGGAAGGCGTGAAAGATGAGGTGGAGCGTGACTCTGTAAGTAAAATGCAAGGAACTACAGATAGGTATGAAAATAAAAGGTCAGCAAAGCTAATGAGGTTTGCCATTGATTTCACTCTGGTGATGGTTTGTCCTTCCTATCCTTTACCCTTCAGTGAAGACACAAGGTACCTCCAGGCAAGTACCTCTGTCACATCTCTTGGTTCTTTATTGCCTTCCATGTACCTTATGGTGGGTATAGACAGCATAGCCAACCTGTCAGCAGGTGTGGGTCTCCTTATACCACCATGGTCTCCACTGCTGCTTCTGAGGGAATCTGTGAGGTGTCATGAGCTGCTTCAGCTGGTGCAGAAAATTCAGGGAAAATATTGAAGCTTTTGTCTGCATTACTGGTTCTTCATGACAAAGGAAAATGGCTCACTTGTGAGTGCAGGGTGAATGAGGTTGGGAACTCTGAAAAGCCATGAGAGTGGGGCAGGGCAGTGGTGACATTGACTGCTACCATAATGACCAGAGCACAGCATTGGTTCTTACCACACAAAACACCTGACTGCCAATGGAGACCAAGCTGCAGTCAGAGTTCTCATGAGTGCTTGCAGATGAGGTATGAGGGGGAGCTCTGATGTTCTGGTATGTGGAATGGGGATGGTGATAGCACCAAGTTCCAGGGTAACACTAGCACTCCTTTCCATCACTACAGAAATGTAAGGATTTATAAGTTTGTCAGCTGTTCAGGTTCTGTGGTGATGCAGGTCTGAAGTAGGTCAGTCCATGAGGTAGCCATTCATGGGTACCATAGTTGGTGTGTATAAGGATCATGGTATTCCTCCAAAAGCAGAGAAAAAACCTCAGAGCCCCCTTGTACATATATGTAAACATTTTGTAACTGTGCAAACACCTGGAAAGATGGACTGCTGAGACAAAGCTGAAAGTCTTGTGCTTCCCAGTCGTAGAACCATAGAATCACAGAATGGCATGGGTTGGAAGGGACCCCAAGGATCACAGAGCTCCAACCCCCCTGCCACAGGCAGGGCCACTAACCTCCAGACCTGGATCTACATAAGGTTGCCCAGGGCCCCATCCAACCTGGCCTTGAACACCTCCAGGGATGGGGCAGCCTGTTCCAGCACCTCACCACTCTCTCTGTAAAAAACTTCTTCCTAATATCTAATCTAAACCTTCCTTCCTTTAGTTTTAATCCATTCCTCCTAGTCCTGCCATTGTTTATCCCTTTAAAATGTTGATTCCCCTCCTGTTTATATGCTCCCTTGTAGCAAGAGTGCCATATGTTACCTGCTACTTGAAAAAAAGGGATCCTCTACTGGGCTTTTGCTACTGCGTCATTACTATTGGCAGGTGACACTGGGTTTATGTGCAAGCCACAGATGATGTTACTACTCGATATAGGGGACCACCTACCAGTTTCACAACTAAGCCAAAAATCTAATGGAAAGCAGGCTTCATTGTAAAATTTCTGACACTTTTTACAGAGAACTGTTACTAGAACACTAGGAGAGCAACTTTCTCTCATGTACTTATGCTCATCTTTTTCAAATGGAAAGCAAAAGGAATGAAGATCACATCTGAGGTTTGCACTTGTGAGGCTGAAAATTGAAGTCTAGATGAAGCTCACCAGAACTTTGCTGTTATTCAAGGAGCTTTGTTACTACTTAATGGTGTCTGGGCCAAAAGAGAGTTAAGATGCCTTTCTTAGAGCTGTGCTGCTTCTGCTGTCCTTTTCTGCCTCCTCACTGGACTGGACGTTGTGTGATTAACAGGCATGCATTAACCAGATCTGTTGAATAAGATGACCCCATTTTCCTGATTTAAACCCATGTTCTTGGTGTTTAAAATGGGAAAACATTTAACTTAGTTTAGAAATGGAAGACTGGATACTTGGGATTGAAGATTCCTGTGTCTTAGATTCATACCCTGTGCCCTTAACAGTGTTGACTCAGTCCCACTTTCTTTCCAGCATGAACTTGTTGAGCTTAGTGTAATGTGGGACTTTGAAGTGTAAGATGGTTTGCAGATGCATGTTGCATATGATATCCGAGGTCAATATGTGTAATAGTCTCCCTTGGTATGTTTGGCCCAGGATATGCTTTCCTGCTTCCTACTGCTATGTTGATCTTACATTTTATGGCCTGATTTGTCTGCCCCAGATTTCTACCTTCCATTATGGGACTTTTTCTCTCCCTTTATAGTATTTCAGACTTTTTTTAGTTCAGCAAACAGTTTGTTCCCCCCTCTGTCTTTCAAATAAAGTTTTCTTTGGCAATCCCTGTCAGGATAAATTCAATAACTGTTTAACTCGGAAGGATCCCTGAGGAGGAAGCCAAGAGTCAAATGCTACAATTATTCACATTTTGGTGAGAGGAATCAGACTTCTCAGGAATCATTTCAAACAAAGCGGTAACAGTTTATTCCTGCTGTGTGGAAGCAGGAAGTGTGCTGGAGGGACCCTCATGGCCTCCTGAGCACCATCAGGAAGCATAAAATAGATGGGCAAGGAGAGGAAGAGAGAGAGAGGCATTAAGGAAGAAAAATGTCTCATTTCCTCCCTCAAACTAATTGGAAAAATGTGTTAGTGGTTGTGGCAATGGTAATTTCTCAAGGTGGTAATAGCTGCAGCCTGTCCTGAAGTGGGACCTGGTCACAGGTTGGACCTTTATCCAAGAGTGTCTGTGATTAGTGCAAATGATGGCAGCTTTGCTTACAATGTAAATGTAGACACACACACACACACACAGACACATATATAAACACACCTACATATGCATATGTGAAGGTTGTTACACATGTAAGGTTCCTATCCAGAATCTATGCCTCATTTCTAGTAATCCTTGACTATGCATACATTTGCAGAATAAGAATGATAAAATGTAGCAGACCACATTTTAATTTTTTTTTTTTAATTCTGCTTTAATTCACTGCCTACTCTCTGCTCTTATAAACACTTGAGGGTATCTTGCTCCATGAAAATGTAGGGAGAGGTGGAGAGGAAAAAGAAGCTATGTGACCATATTGGTCACCATATTTTAGAATAAAAATGGAAATGATTATAAGTACTGATGCAAGTTCTGGGAAAAAAAAAAGGAAACTGAGGGATTTCCTTTGACATATCAAGGCATGCTCACATCATCCACCCTCTGTGTTCTTACTGCAATGCTGATAAACCAATTATGAGGAGGGCCAGCTGAAGGGGACAGAAAGGGAGTTTCCTACCAGTTGCAGAGTTTTCTGCTCATAGGGATTTCATACAAGCCTTTTATGGTATGTCAGTGTTGTGAGTCTCTTGCACTGGATGGGAGAATTGGAGACAGAGATGAAGAGATGCAGGGCATGCATGTTCTTGAACACTGTACCATGTCAAATTCTTATATGGAATTCCTTAGAAAAGTTTGGTTCAAAAATATTCAGTTCTGCATCACTTCAATTATATTTTCTGTGCAGCTGATGACAAAAGTAAAATGTATCATCCAGATGCAACTCACTGGTTCTTTTCTCAATAAAGCAATTGACACCTGGCTTTCAGCAATCAGATTAAAAATATTCAGCCACTCTGGAAGTACTGACTCATATTCTGTCATGGTTTTCTTGGCTCTTCATCGTCCTGAGATAGATAAATGGATCTCGATGTAGTTTGCTGTATATACATGTCTTTTAGGTGAAACCTTTTTAACGGGGATGTAGAGCTAAACTATAAAATAAAAAGCATAAGTAGTGGGCTGTGCCATATACCTAGGAACGTTAATGTGAGAAGATAATCTAAAATTACAGATCTGGAGGTTTAACCTGTAGAGGTTTAACAGAGGCAGAGGCATACTGAAAATTTACAAATCACCTACCTGAATTCTTAGCATAGTTTCACTTTTATTAAAGACAGAAAAGGCATTTCAAGAAGAGATCAAACAGAAACTCTCTGTGCCAAACTTCCCAAATGCACTCAGAAGCCAGCAACCTTTTAACACCTCTGAGCACAGCCCCTTTCTAAATTGAACATATGTGCAAGTTATAGAATACCTTGCAATAATGCATCACCTTCCACTTTTCTCATTCTCTTCTGGTAAATGTAAGCACATGTACCTCAATTCTGAGCGTGCAAATACACACACAAAAAAAGATGAGTTCTTCAAGAATACACAGATAAGCCATACTGTATGACATTGTGTAAAGTGAATCTGGAAGAAAACCCAGCAAGAGTGAGCAGATAGCTCAGCAGCTGGGGAATTAACAAACTGAAACAAGGAGATATAATTTCCAGACACCAGTGGCTATTTCATATCATCCAGAACAGATTTGGAAATTGAGGTACAGCTCTCCTAGAGGCCAGTGATTAAGATATTATCCTGTAAAGGCATGGGAACTGTGGTCAAACCTTTAATTGAAACCAGCAGAGCATTGCTACCCATGGCTTCTACTTTGCATCTGAGTAGCAGAGGTCAGTAATTTGTAAGCCATTGGAACAATTATCTGGGCTGTGCACATTTCAAGGGCAAACTTGAGAGTAGGCTCTAAACCAGATAAATTGCCCTACTGATAAGCAGCCTCCTCCCATCTGATATCCCTTTCCCCATCTTTCTCTAAAGGGATTATGTCTCTTCTCTTCTTGGTTTTGCATATCATTTGCATAGCTGCGCATTATATATTTGCTCAGATACTGTGACGTTGGTTCCTATGCCCTGCATTCCCTAGGACTCACTAACCAGGTCTTCTCTCTTACAGATGTCAGCAATGAGATCACTGCGCTGTGGCCTGGGTTCAGCCAGCCAGCAAACAGGCCGTTTGGGCTTGAGGTAGGAAAGCTCTTGTGGATGAACATGAGCCGGTAGCGTACCTGGGTGGCCAAGAAGGCCAACAGCATCCTGGCCTGTATCAGGAGTAGTGTAATCAGCAGGAGCAGGGGAAGTGATCATTCCATTACACTTGGCTCTGGCGAGGCTGCACCTCGAAGATTGTGTCCAGTTTTGGGCCACGCACTATGAGAAAGATGTTGAGATGCTGGAGCATGTCCAGAGAAGAGCAATGAAGCTAGTGAAAGGCTTGGAGCACAAGACCCATGAGGAGTGGCTGGGACTTTTTAGTCTTGAGAAAAGGAGGCTGAGGGGAGACCTTATTGTTCTCTAAATCTACCTGCAAGGAGGATGTAGAAAGGTGTGGTTTGGTCTCTTCTCAGGTAACAAGGGATAGGATGAGAAGAAACGGTTTCAAATTGCACCAGGGGAAATTTAGGTTAGATATCAGGAAGAATTTCTTTACTGAAAGGGTAGTCAAGTATTGGAACAGGCTGCCCAGGGAAGTAGTGGAGTCGCCATACCTGGAGATATTTAAAAGACGTGGAGATGTTGTGCTTGGGGACATGGTCTAGAGGTGGAGTAGGGTTAGGCAGTGGTTGGACTCGGTGGTCTTAAAGGTCCCTTCCATCCTTAGTGATTCTATGATATTTGGGAGAGTTTGACCTCTACATATTCTTGGACAAGTTGCACATTTACTCTTTGCAGGTTGCACAACTACTCTGCTCACTAAAGCAGCTGTCTGGATGGTAGATGCAATTATATGGACAGACAGATAGAGATAGGTCTTTGAGAGGATCAGAAGTACTTACCTTCACAATTTCTGCTTCCTTTTTCTGTTACATGATGAATCACCCACCTGAAACATTTTCTCTCACAGAAATCTCCATTCTGCTCTTCGCATGTGCTGATCCTCTCGTTTAATGCAAGGACTGTGTTAGCCTAGGAAGAATATTTCTATATGAAAGAATGTACCTGGAAAAAAAAAAAAAAAAGGCAGATCAGAAAGGAGGTATAACAGTACCATTGCTGGTTTAGGGATTTTTATCTCTTAGACAAATTTTTTGAAGTTACTTCATCTCTTGGTTGCAGATTTCAACATTAATGCTACCAAAGAATTTCTCTAAGCTGGTGTTGCCTGTGCAGTTCTGCCCAGCTTTGCTGCTGCATGATACACACTAGTGGCACTGCCTGCCAAAGCCAGTGTACATGCACAGAATGTCTCTGTTTGGGGAGTGGGAAGTTTGGGGAATGACCATTATCCAACGTTGTAAGACATTTGGTGTTAATTCAATTTTCTCTCACCTATTGCACAGCAGAACAGTGGAAAACACTAAGACTTCCCCTGAGGTGGCTGTCTGTCTGATATAGATGAAACATAACATAAATTTATGCTATAAAAATAAAAGCATGTGTCTTTTAACTCTAATCTCAGCTAGTCCTTGTTCTGAGAAAAAAAAGCAGGGAAGATAGTAATTATGGGAGGGAAGAGGGTTGTTTTATTTATGCTGACACTAACTTAAGTCAGGGTGGATAAAATATGGCAATTTCTTTCTCAGATTACTCATAGCTTTTGGCGTTTCTTTCCTTACTCAATTAAAATCCAGCACATCTAGAGATGCCTCTGTCTTGCACGAAACTGAATTCAAATGTAGCTGGTGAGACATCAATGCATCTCTTAGCTGCCTGTGAAAAGTAGCAGAGGCTCTGAGATGCTGTCAGTGTTTAAGAGGTCAAAGTGTTAAAAGAAAAAAAAGTCAAATTCTCAGAATCATTATGACCCATAAGATGCCTGCCAGAAATTAAATGCCTTGTGGAAGTCTTCAGAGTGTGTTTGTGTGTGAGTGTTTGTGTGATGGAAGTCAGAAATGCATTTTTGTGTCTACAAGTGGAGGAAGTAAAGTAGAAATTGAAAAGTCAGTCATAAATTCCCCTCAATTACCAGGTGAAGGGTGAGAGGTAGAAGGGACAATCCTATATGCAGGGTAGGAGTTGCTTTCTTCTTTAATTTTGGACAGTTTTTCTTAGTGTGTGTCAGTGTTTCAGGGTGAGTTACTATAGTAAAAGCATCACAACTTGGACTGTAGCTTTTAATATTGATCCTCCTTTATTCCTTCTGAGATGTGATGGGCAGCCCCTTATATGCCAAGTCCCTCATGAAAACTATCCACAGAGTGCAGCAAGTAGGAGCTGTCCTGTCAGAAGCAGCTACTCACTACAGAGAGGGAGGTCAGAGCCCTGGATGCAGCTCTGTGGCACATCCTTTTTGCAGAGCCGGAGCAGGCAGGCACCCCAGTGAACAGGCAAAGATGATGCTCATACCAATGTGTCTGAATATGAGCCAGCAGTGTGCCCAGGCAGCCAGGAAAACCAATGGCATTCTGGCTTGTATCAAAAACAGTGTGGCCAGTAGGTCTAGGGGAGTGATTGTGCCCCTGTACTGGGCATTGGTGAGGCTGCACCTTGAGTGCTGGGTCCAGTTCCTCACCATCAGAAGGACATTGAGGTCCTGGAGCGAGTCCAGAGAAGGGCAACCAGGCTGGGGAAGGGGCTGGAGGGCAAATCATATGAGGAGCAGCTGAGGGAGCTGGCGATGTTCAGCCTGGAGAAGAGGAGGCTGAGGAGAGACCTTATCACCACTTACAACTACCTGAAGGGAGGTTGTGGAGAGGTGGGTGATGGTCTCTTCAGGCATGTGACAGGAGATGGGACAAGGGGAAATGGCAAGAAGCTGTGCCAGGGCAGGGTCAGACTGGACATTATGAAAAAATGTGTTACAAAGAGTTGTGGGGGCCTGGAACAGGCTGCCCAGGGAGGGGCTGTCACCTTCCCTGGGTGTGTTCAAAAAAAGGGGAGATGAGGTACTTAGGGATATGGTTCAGCTTAGGATGGGATTGGTTGGACTTGATCTTAAATGGTCTTTTCTAACCTTGTGATTCTGTGTACATCTTTGGGTAGCACTTGTAGACACTGTCCTGCACACAGCATGACCACTGCTGAGGACTGGAAAAGAAAGACCTGCACAGCACTGAAATCCTGTCCCAGCATCAGACCCCTCATATTCATTGCTCGTGGTCAGTTATATGTAGGTTACAATAGAGGGTTATGCAGAGACTGCATATAGAAAATATTCATTAGGGAACATACATTTTCCATGCCCTCATATTCTCTGTCCAGAGTCTCCTAGAGCAATGGGAAGGATGGGAGATCCCATCTCTACTACTGATAGAGCAGTACCATAGGCAAAAATTAAATACTTCCCCTGGCCCCTGTATAATTATCTCTATCTTGAGTCCTGGCCAGCCTGACTCATCTTCATTTCACTGACGGGACAGGCTGGAACTGGGAATGGCAGAATTCATTTATCACATTTTAATAGAGAGGCAGCTCGGGGAGGGAGGGACTAATGAGATACTTCTGAAGAAATTAGCCAGCTGCTATTACAGGTTTGTCTCCTATGATGTGGCTGGAGCAATGACAGATGTCATAGGACATAGGCCCATACTCCCACTCTGCCTCTTCCCTTCACCCTCTGGGGGTTGCCCCCAGTGCACCATCTCCCCTGATTATTTCCCTCTGACTGAAGTGGAGAATTCTTCAATGTCCAGCTCCTGAGCTCAGGATGGTAAAACAACTGGGGTGTTTCGCACATCTTAAGTAATGAAGAGTTCATAAGCAACCCTGGTAAGATATGTCCCACCCCTTGGGACATATGTAGAAGAGCTGCTTTTTTTTCTGCTTTCTGCCTGGTTTCTAGAAGCAGACACAGGAGTCCCAGCAGTTCTGCTGACTCAGAATTCACTCAAGATCCATTTCCAATTGCTCAAAGGTCATTACTGAAGATTTGGCTCAGAACGCACTTAGAGAAGCAAGATTCTCTCCCCCCACCCCCCATCAGCCCCTCCATTCAGGAAAGCCTGTAAGAACATGCTTATGTTAAGTAGGTGATTAAGACTTGTTGCCTTTGAAAGTACAAGTGGGTGCTCTTGTTCTCTATTGAATCAGGTCACAAGACTGGATTTTCGTCAGAAGTGATAGTCTTGTACCTCCTCATTTATGTGCATTCAGATATTTTCACCTAAAAATGCCTTTTGTGTATTTTGCTTGCACATTTTTGTACCCAGACGTTTTCTGAGTTTTGCTTCAAAATGGGAAAATGGAACAGGAAAAACGTTCTTGTAACCACTGAAAACAGTGAAGTCAGCTCAAACCTCACAAATTTCAGATATAGCATTCAGATGTGCTGCAGAAATTGCTAAAATAGTCAGAAAAATCATCATCTGTGCTGCAGCTTGCTTACCTAAATAAACCCCAGGCTTTCTCTTCTGTTTCAACATATATCTCCTACTTGCTTCACTTATATCATGGGATGTATTACAGCATCAGAGCTTCCACTCTTTCCTACCCCATAAGGCATCATACAGAGCTCTGCAGTGGTTAACATGAACCGATTTTTTGTGTCTATAGACAGAGTAAACAACGGGTGGCAAAATGGCATAATCATCTTTTGAATCATTAGCTTTAACTCTGTATCAATCATTCCATATTGCTGAGCTAATAATCCCTAATTATGAACTGCTCCTGGTGCTAGCACTACTAAATGTTTTCCATTTAAATGCAGATGTTCCCTGACCTTCTCCTTCCCCAGGAAAAAGGGCTAACTCCTCAAAGTCAAAGAAAGGGGACAGCCTGTCCTTGTGGCACCGTGGGGCCATTTTCAACTCACTAAGGGTTGGAAGGTTCTCCTGGGAGGGAATTTGAACAAGGCTGTACAATGATATGGGCAAGTCAGGCAGAGCACCATTCCTAGAGTTAATTAGTACTTCGGTGTTAATTGTGATGATATTGCAGTTACTTCCTGTCCATCTTTCAGTGGGAGGCAGGGGCTCAATGGTCAGCGTGCAGGGGTTCACTGTGGTGGAGTGGAGGAAAGGCCAAATACCTTCTGCCCAAAGTCTTGAAGTAGCTGGGACTAAGCTTGCATTTTAAATACAATCTGGTATTTCTTACCAGGTCTGGGTACAGTGCAGCTTGCTAACAGGGTTTGATTCCACCCCCCCTCCATCCACAGCTTTCCTCAAACACGATGTGGGAGCTAATAAAAGTTAGAGGAGCAGCAGATTTTCCTCATCAGCATCCTCTGCTCCCTATAGCTGGCCTCACAGTCCAGCCTCTGTTTGAAGAGTGGGTGTTGGTGGAGCTTTTGATGGGTCATTTGATATTGTCAGCTCTGCAGGAGTCCAGTAATCAGCAGCACTGCCCTTATACAGCCCTGCTGTGGGGGATTTCCAGCCCTGGTCAGAGCTGCCCTTCTACAGGCACCAGCAGTGTGTTCAGGATTATCAGGTTTGCATCTTTCCAAATTCTCATTGCTTTGCCAGAGCTATCTCATTTCTACATTATCCTGACTAGCTGTGCATTGATCTTAGCTCATAGTTTTCTCCCATTCCCAAAAGGGATAAAATATATATTGTTTTTATTATTTTGACACATACATATATATGCATTTATTTTTATACATCCCATGAAAGAGAAAGTGACTGTCTCAGGCTGATTTGAGTGTTTTGTTTGGTATTTGTATTTTTCTTTCAACAGTACACTTTCCCTACAGAGATGCTGTAAGAAAGGGGGTATACTCATGTTATCATAATGTTCTGGCTCCCTCCTCTTCAAAATTATGTTTTAATAAAGAAAAGAGTCTCACAGAACAGCATTTGCTGCTAATGCTTTATGACAGGGTAAAATAAAGAATTGGAAAGGTGACCATAGTCATTTCACAGAGTAGGAGACCCTGTGACTGGGGTCTGCTGACAATGGCCATGCTGTACTATGGTAGTTACTGGTTTAGTAGGAATGGGACTGTGAATGTATGACACACTGCAGGTGTTTCACCAGCAAATTATGTGGCAATGAGACCTGTGGTTACCGTGGGCCTCATTCATCACTGATACAGTGATGTATCACTGATACAGTGGTTTTCTGCTTTCATGGACTGTGAGTTTGCCCACAGAGGGCTATGTTTGCTCCAGACCTAGGAGTCTGCATTTTAAACATCATTATTTCTTCAGGGAAACATCCACAAATTTATGCTTATTTTATATTGACTGTATACATGTGTGGTTTTGAGTGTGCATATATATATATATACACTTGTGTAGTACTTTTATTAATGTTTCCTGAATAAGTTGAGCTGCAGAAAATCTTCACTCCTTTATTGTTCCTTGAAAAACAATATTTAGAGAGTGTGTACAAAATCAGTTTAGAAAAAAGATCATTTGTGGCAAAGGAGTGGACCATAGGTGAATAGCAACAAATGATTATAGGGAATTCTATAGTAAATTTAAATTTGTTTTATTTGAATGAATATCCATCTTGCAATGCTCCTAATTCAGAAGAATTCAAAATAATCTAGAAGAGATATCTACATGAAGACAATCATTTGACTGTTCACATTGTTTTAATAATCAAATGATAAAACTTTGGTTCTTTTTATTCTTTGTAGGCATTTACAAGCTCTGGACTCACCACACAAGCATATTTAGTGATAATCTGGAACATAAGATTGGGTAGGCTAATGAAAGAAATACATTTCTTTAGTCTCTAATCTGACCTTTGAAAAAGTAATTCAACATACCTGATTATTTATACTTCTTTCTGGAAGTGGTTCTATTGGTAAATTTACTTTATTTTCTTTGCAATGTTTTTTCTTTTTGATTTCTGTTAAACCAATCTTGTGAATAGTAAGGAAATAACACACTGTTGGAAATATGATTATGTTTCACAACTAGTGTTATTGCTTCAGTTTAAAGAGAGAAAAGAAGGCTTACAACCATTATTTATCTTTAATTTAAAAAAAAACAAAACAAAAAAATCCATCAAAATAATGATTTACTGTAAAATGCAGATGAGTAAATGAAACATTACAAAACTCCCATGCTTAACAGTATGTTCAGATATTTAGATACTCTTACATTCAGATTTTTTATCAAGGGTTTTTTTTTCCCCCACATTTCTTTTCACTGGTAGATCAGAAACCACGATTTGCATTGTATTTTCATAAGTAATGTGAAACTTCCATGATACCCTGTTTGTATTCTTAAAAAAACTTGTGAGATGTACTTTCTCCAAGCAGTCTAAAAGAATCCTAAGGTTTTGTTGTTGTTGTTGTTTGGGGATAAATAAGCAATTTGTAAAAAATTATCAATCAAAGAAGAGTTTGGGTCTGTTTCTGTATAGTCTGGGCTTACAGATCAGACAACTTCTTATTTTATCCATTTCTGCTTATCAAGGCTACAAGAGCAGTAGCTTGCTTTCATAATGGGAAACATTTCTCTAACCCCTCATGTACCCTGTCAGTTTAGGAGTAATGTTTTATTTTGACTATGATCTTGTATATATGTAGATATATCTGACCGGTGAAGTTTTGCACAACCAAACACAGAGGACACTCACAGTGCTGCTGAAAATGGTATAAAACCCATGTTAAACAGAAAAAACAAACCTGGCTAATGATGCAAAAACAAAGGCCAAAATGCCCTCTGCTTTCAGAAAATTCAATACATTCCACTCAATAAATGGATTCAATAAAATTCAACTTATGCATGAAAGTACCTGAAAAGCCAGTTAGGCTTAAAAGCCCATTTTCTTAGCTATCAAGCTTTCTTTGCTTGCAGTGGCACACAATATGTGAAGAGTCCTGCTGAAGCTCATGGAACTGTTTTGAGCATCTTCAGTGTGCTTTTGTTCAAGCACTGCTTACAGACTAAAGACCTGGTTGGGAAAAATACAGCTTCTCTGGTTTCATTTTTACAAAAATGTAGTTCTCATGAGTTTTGCTAAGACACTGAAGGTTTAAAAAAATTATCCTGAGACAAATTAACCGCTTGTAAGTAATATTTATTCTTGGAATGCAGCAATTGTTCCTGAAATTACTTTGATGGATATTGAATTGTATCTATTTTTACTGCATTGTTCAAAGCTTTTACAGCCCCATTCAATATTTATTCTTTTTCTAGAGGTCTTTTGACATACTGAGATTTTATATGTCACACCATGGCAAAAGGTAGAACAATGTAATTATTACATAGGATGTAAGTTTGTATGCTGACATGCTCAGCAGAGAGCACACCCACACTTTCACACTAGCTGGTCACGAACAGTAATTATTTCTCTCCTCATTATCCCTTTCTGTATTGGAAAAATAAGAGAAATGTTGCAGGGAGATTGTCAAGGGTGAAAAAAACTCCCTTTTTTTCAATAACAGATCCTATTTCAATCTAAAAACCAAAAAGATTACTTTTTTTTGTTTGTTTGTTTTTTTGGGGGGGGGTGGGAGGGGGAATTTGTTTTCAATTAAAAAGTCTAGCTTGTCTGGCTTCCTCATCTGGAGCCTGAGCTTCAGGCATCTTGCATTCTGAGGCAAAATCACCACCCAAACTGGCTTGAGGGACTGGGCTTCCCATCTCCCAGCTGTAGATCTGTAACACTGAAGATCTCTGATTCTGGTGTCTGTCCCTGATTGTGGTTCCCGCAGTTTGTGCCCAGGTTGTTCCCAGTCTATTCCCTAGGTCCAGCAGGGTTGGAATGTGGAAATGGAGGTGAAAGGAGACCGTGACCCAATGAGAGTTTGGTACCTCCTCAAAGACATTGATTTTTTTGATTATTAAAGATCATCAGTTATGAACTTTGCTTCCCATTCTCTCATTCTGTAAGCTACAACATTCATCCTGAAATTGGATTAAGTATTTTTACAAGTTCACAGCTTCCTGAAGAGTAGGACTTCTTACTTTCAGTTACCTCCAATCCGTATCCTATCCTATTCATCTCAGTACATATGCTGATGTTAAGATGTTTTGAGAAAGGTGGCAGCTCTAATCTGGCTTTCCTAGGATCATTCAGTGCTCTTTATGTAAGGACAGATTTCAATACTTGATACCAGGCAGCATGCAGTAAAACTACTAGACATTATTACCAGGCCCCTGGTTTTGATGGAGTGACAATAAAGTATCTTAATGAGTAGGTTGCAACCCTCATGCTTTTGCCAGTTCCCTCTGTCGGCAGCTTCCTTGGCAGTTCCACCAGATTCTGATGATTCATTGTTGTTTAATTTATCGGTTTGATAGTATATTTTTCATTCTAACATCTCAGCTACTAACAGCATCTTTCTTTGGCTGTTATAAAAGGGACTGAAACAAACATCTCCCCAATGCCTTCACTGGTGAAGACTAAACACATTTTTTTCTGGGATGTCTTTGTTTTAAGTGAATTATCCCTCTGTTTCTTGGAGCTCTAGAATCTATTTCATGATTCTCTCCTTCTTAAAAGACTAAATAATATGAACTGAACAATACTGTTGTTTGAGTCTGCCTTCTTTTTTAATTGCTTTTTAATTTCCCTTTGCCCTTCATTTCAGTCTTCCATGTGTAAGTCTACCTCTTGATAAGCACACCAGTACATTTGCAGTGCAGGCTGCCTCTCAAAGTGCAGGGGAAATAAGCAGAGAAAATTTTAAATGGAAAAAATAAATACCTTTTTTTTTTTTATTCTATCTGCTTCCCTTTCTGTGGGACTGTAAACATCTTTTAATAATGAGGAGAATGAGCTCTCTAGCCATCTTCAGTTCTTACATATTTATCCAAAGGTTTCGGAGATTCTCTTGCAAAGGAAGAATTTTTTATTTATTTATTTGGTTTTATTTTCTTTCTTGTGCTGGCATGTAGTCAGGAAAAGTGTCAGGCTAGATGTAATGTGAATAATGAGAATAAGTCTAGGAATATATATGATTGTGAGAACAAAGCCCAGCAAGCTGGGGGGAGACAGCTTTTGCCCTCCACCTTCACCAGGATAAATAAGAAGAGCTCAGAGCAGGAAGACACAAATACCAGGTATCAAAATCATTAATAATGCAGTTGCCATACGATATATTACTTGTAAATTCCATTTAAAGGGCATGTCACACCATTTAGTACAATCCATTAATCAATAGCTTACAGAGAAAGAAACCATCTATCTTGGTCTTTTCCTCAAATCTAAACTTTTAAACAAGGAGAGATTTGTTCAAGTTCAGTATTAACTGTTCGAAAACAAGGGAGCTCGATCATCCAAGAGGGAGTAAGGGTGGTTGTTTACTTTCAGCATGGGTTGATTTCAGTATGAAATGAATCATCTGATTTACTCTTCCCTGCTTATGACGATGAATACATTATGGATCTCTGTTAAATTACAACAGTATTTTCCCCCACCAAATGAAATTAAAATATAAATCAAAGATGTTTGCTAATGGTGAGCAGTGTTAATTGGTAATCTTGGAAACACTGTAACAGTCATCAGGGTAGAACAGTCTGATGGTACATTCAGCCTCCATCAGACTCTAATAATAGTTTTATTATAGAGTGGAATAAATTTCTCACGATGCACCTGGCTGTGCTATAATAATAGGAGAATGAGAGTTTTTCCTGATCTAACCAGTGAAGTAAAAGTACTACAGTAGTCCCTGTGCTGAAGTGAACCGGCCATAATATTTACATTTTTGGACTTTGAAATAGCTTTGCACACTGACATATGAACCTGATTGATTGTGCCTGTTTGTGGACCTCCAAGAAAGCGATCTGCAGAAAGCAAGCAACTGACTGCAGACCACCTACCAGAGCAGCAGCTTCACAGGGCATCATGTCTGAGGCACAGTGTCACTGTGCAGCACCAGCACTGTGAACAGCCATGTGGACAGGTTGCCATTCACTGTCTTGTTCCTCAAGAGGGTTAAAAGATGTAGTTCTGTCCTCTCAGTTGTTTGTGAGCTGCTGTTGACGTGGTGACTTTGTGACTCATTTCTTCTGCTGCTCTTCATCTTGAGAGGCACCACTGGTTCTTTTTCATCATGCATACTGTAGCCATGTATACATTCAATGTGAGAAGATAGCTGAGCCAGCAGAAGAGCTGCATCAGCGTTTGATGAATCTGAGCCTTCACCTTAGACACAGAGCTGGGATTTCACCAAGTCAATGTAAAAGAACCACATTTAAGAGTGACCCATCTTGCCTTTTATGCTTCTCCAGATACTTCTGGTTGCAGGATTAGGTGGGGCTTAGAAAGACCAGGCTTGTGTGCTACTGCTGGTATGGATGCAGTCACAGTAGCCAAAGCCCATCTCAGAAAGGACTTTGGTTTGAATCCCTGATGAAGATCCACTGATCTGGTCTCCCAGATAGCTCTGAAGTGGACATGAACGTTGGAGTCTGAAGAAAGAAGGAATGGCATAGCTAATCTGGACTTCAGTCTGGAAGCAGACTGAGATATAGGAACCAGGGCAATGGCATATGCTACCATATGCTGTTTTTTGCCTTTCACAAAGAAAAGGTTTGCGTTTGGGTGATTCTGTGTCTTTCATCTCTATGAATCCTCTTCTAAACTGAGAGAAGAGTGGGCTGAGTCAGAGAGGGTCAAGGGTTTGCTCCTTTACTCTTGCCCTTTCCCACTTCATGGGATGACTCCTGACATTTTATTGAGAAAGCTGCATAGTGTTTGAACTCCCTATTGATTAGAAAGGAAAAAAAAAAGAAAAAAGGAAAAAGAAGGACTCCATACAGTGAGCTCTATGTATAGATACCACTGTGCATCAGCACAGGGAATACAATTAACCTTAGAGAGCAGTAGCAGTAAAAAAGGAACAGAACAAACTGAAATAATAAAGCTGGCTTTGCACTTTAGCATGGTGTCATGGACAGACTGTGCTGGAAAGCATCAGTGCTGCGGAGCTTCAGGGTGAGGAGGGTTAATTATCTCTCTGTGAAACATTCATTACAGCACCTGGAACTACAGGGAACTCACTGGGCTGCAAGTTCGTTGAGAGGTTCATGATCCTTTGGAGCAAACCCAGAGTCGTTCTGGCGTGAAACCTTTCCACTTCCCTCCCTGCTCATCCAGAGCTCTGCCTCTAACCCGCTGCAGTGCCAATGTTTTTCCTCTGCTCATTCCTGTGCTTTGTCTGGGGCTGTCGGTCACTGTGTTTGTGCAATACATTGCACAACGAGGCCTTGATGTTTACATGGAGCCTCTGGGTGGGAGTGTGATACAGATAATAAGGCTTCTGAGCAGGCAGGACATTATGGCTATGCTGTCCTTCAGATGGTGTCATTTCTTCATACCCTTCACTTACTCACCATAATCCAGTGTGATTTAAAGCTTCTTGTCCTAACCTTTGAACCCTGTTTTTTGCCTTTTCACCCCAGCCTTAGCTCTTACTAGCTTGTGTTGCTCTATAAAGCTGGCTTAATTATCTGGTTTTTAATTAAAAAAAATATTTCTGTGTGTTTGTTTGCTCACCTATGCTTTCACAGAGCAGTTCAAGCTGTCAGTGGAGAGTTTGCTGCTATAGCCTTCTTTCAGTTTCATATTCACTCTGGAACTTGCCAGTCTATACATAAAAGATCTTAACAACAGTCTGACAATGTACAAACAGGTTACTAGCAACAGCTCTGGGGTATTTCTCACTTCTCATCCACCACTTACTTTTCATCCTCAGAAGGAACTGGCTGCCTTGCTCTACTGGATGGTCCAAGCATGTGTGGGGCTGCACTGCAAACAGGACCACTGATCAAAACAACCTCCATCTTTGCTTCTTCAGACTTTGTTCTGAGAAAGCTTGAAATCTTTCCTAAATTGTGTGGCAGACTGACTGGTAATGGCAAGACTTCATGACTCTCCTTCGCAGATTACAGGATAAACTTTGGGCATTCCCTAAGGGTTGGGAACTCTAACTTTGTATTCTTTGAGGTGGAGGATAAAATTATGTCTATTTCTTCCACCTGATGGTATTATTAAAAAAAAAAAAAAGTGGGAAAAGAAAAAAGAAATAGACCAGGATTTCTTTCTTTAAAATAAAGCAACCTGGAATTTGTGATCTGGACAGCTGCCCCTCAAAAACCCAACCAGATCAAGGATACTTGAGCAGGAAAGGCAAAAGAAATACTCTATATATGAAACTTCCCAAAGTTTCTCTGGGAGTTAGTGACAAATTCACTTGGGTGAGTGGCATAAAGCTTGCAGTTATGAAGAAACCCAGCAGTTTAATTCAGAGACACCCAAGGAGTCTGAGCTCTTCCAAAGTTAAGTTCCAACTGGCTGGGTATTTTGAGAAGTATGTCTGAACTTAGACATGTAAATCCCAGATAATCTTGCCTCTCTGCATGTGAGGTCCCCGCACTTCCCCTCCAAACTTAAAAGAGAGAAAAATCGAGACACAACAGGGAGAGGACTGATGACTCTGTCAGGACAGGGATGAGATTTGCTGTGTCAGCGGGAACTAGATTAGACAGGATTTAAGGTTGTAAGTCCTGAGGACAGAGATGAGCTTTTTGTCAAAGGGTCAGGGAGACTGCATAAAGAGCGAGATGTGGGACATTGTGAGTAAGGAGAGCCTAAGAATTAACAATAAGTGAGCAAACAGTCGGAAGGAATAGAAAAACGTGGTCAGATGAGAGATGAGGTGCAGAAAGGGTCAGAATTGAGCTGTGACTTGAAGGTAGGAGGAAAAAAGGAAAAGCAATAAATATGGAGAAGGACGTTCGCTGACAGTGTTCCAAGGGGATTGCTTAATGTTTGCCATAGCCCCGTAAATAAGGCCAGTAATCCAGGCTGAGATTGCAGACACTGGTCCATGTAAGGGAAAATAACCTAGCAACCAACAGTGAACAGCTTCAGAAAAGTCACTGTTGACACTGCTGCAAGTTCAATAGCATAGGGGAAATGAAAGGATTAATCCATACAACAGGAAAGACAAATGCAATAGTAAACCAAGGAGGATGGAGGAAAATGAACTGAGGAAGAGAGACAAGTTCTGTTATCCTGTCACAATGACTTTGAACAGGAAGCAACACCAGAAATGGGAAGCAGCTGTGGGCTATGTTGGCATTCACACATGTGCGCACACACACACACAAACACAAACAAAACAAGTACATTTGTACAACCCATCAATTAGCCAGTTGTGCTGTGTATTGCAGTCAACAACCAGGTCTACACCTGGGCAGCAGATGCATCTCTGCTGAAAGGAATCACAAGTTTAATGCAAAGTCTATTCTCATGTGTTCAGCTTGTGTAAAAGAATGACTTGAAGATGGACAAAAGCAAGAAAAAAAAAAAGTAGCAGGCAAAGTCCCTGATTTTAAGTTCAAGCCTGACTTCTCAAGCAACTTTATATTTAGTTTCCCCAAAAACACCACACCATGCCAGTTCTCAGAATATTTATTTGCAAAATAGAGTCAATGCAATTTTCTTAGCCCATTGTCAAGTTGTGAAAGTTGTTTCATTGCTGTAATAATGATGACAATGATAGGAATATCTTAAAGGAAGAAATCATGGAAGTCTTCAGAGCACTTGAAATTTATTTTTTGGTATTATGAAAGCAAAAAATAACACTTACGTTTTTTGGCATAAATTTTGATTCGACTGGAATAGAATTTTAGAGGGCAACAGTGCAATGAAAAAGGGACACTCAGTGCTCCCCTCCTACTGCTCTCACTAAAATGATGTTGCAAGGATGCACCAAGGTGAGTGTAGGTAACACAGCTAGAAATTTCCAGTGGAGCTACGCTCATTTCAAAGGACTAATACTTTTTCTGTACATTCTAAACAGTGACTAAAAGTGCATGTAAGATCCCTTTTGCTTTTTCAAGGAATGTGAAGATAACATCCTGAAAGTTTTCTAAATCATGGTCCAAAGATCAGTTGATGGCTTTTCCTTCATTTCCCACAACTGTAATTAGTTTATTGACTAGAATAATGCCACTGGTGAATGCCTTATAATTTCTTTTAATTAGAAGAAAGCCTTTTAGTTAACAATGGAAATAATTAATCTCCTTTAAAGAAAGGACTAAAAAGGAACAAGTTGCTTGCTCATGAATTGTAAAAAGGTGAAAAATAAATAACAGGCTCTAACGTAAAGCAAGAAGGGAAGGGAAATGCTATCTTCCTACTTGGTTTTCAACATTACAAATCATTTATGCCAACTTTCTGGTAAAAGCATCATTTAGACAACTTGAATTTTGGGTAAGAATCAAGCTAAAAGCATTCATTGAGCATGATCTGGTAAATCAATGGCAGTAGAAGGTGCTTAGGAAATGTGTTGCACCTCTCATCTGTCACTTTGGCTTCTGAAGCTCCATATGCTTAGCAAATTAGTTAAAAGCTGAACTCCTGATTCAAAGCTGTTGAAAAGATTGCCACAGATTTAAAATTAATTTGGATTGGGTTTTAAGGACAGCAGCCTTATTTAAGCCATATAATGATATTTTCCCTCTTGGGTAGTTACAGTGGTGCTCAAGATGAAGAGTAATTCAAGCTGCAGAATCTGGCTGGAGTCGGACTAACTTTTTCTGGATAAAAGAAAAATTAACTCTAAAATTTCTGTGTCCTGGTCTGGTTTAAAATTATTTTCTCACTTATTTTCTAATTATTCTAACAACTTTGCTCTTTTTGGCTTCCCTGGATCTATCACAAGGTGCAGTGTGATTGAACTAGTTCTAGCCAAGCTGTAAGTGTTAGAAATTTCATTAACAGACTTCTTTTGGTCAAAAAGCAAATTGAGTCAATTTGTGCAATCTAGGTTTCAGGTTTGTAGGTACAGAAAATTGCAATATATTTGATAGAACCAAAAAATCCTATCTCATGGAACCTTCTATTCCAGAAACGGAGGAGTACTGGGTGGGGACTCATGAACCTAATGGGGACTTTGCTGATCCAAGGAGCTAGGTTGTCTGCAGAAGGGGCTGAGTTAAGTGTGTCAGTATAAAATTAGAGAAGAGTTTGGATTAGTTGCTTTTCCTAGAATTGGTGATGCAGAAATCTTTCCTTCTGTAGGTCAGATAGAAATACAAATGGATCCTTCCACCAAATCAAAATATGTTTTCTTTTCTTTCTTTCTTTCTTTTTTTTTTTCCTTCACAAGCTTTTCCCTTTGGTTAGACTAGAAAATGGGGAGAAAAGACGCTCTTATAAGGCAATACTCATAGGCATCACTATCCCTGAGCCCTTTTTCATGATGAAAGAGTTTGGTTTCCATGTTTGGGCCAAGTTCTTTTCTACAGTTATAGTGATGACATGAACCATTCTGACCTCAATTCATCAGTTAATGGGGCTCTACAATAAAGTGAAACTCTCCAACAGAGAAGAATGCTACAACCACTGTTTGTGATGTGCGATGCTATGGCTTATTCTGTGTTGTCAAGCAGAGAAGGGGATGAACTCTTCATTTCATCTGTAGGAAGCAGGGTGCTTGGAAGCCTCTGGTAAATCGTTTATTTTGATGAGCTCACTTTCATTTAAGCCTGCAGCATTTGATATTCTTCACTTACTCCCTTACCGAACACTGTTGAGGCTGCGAGTGAATTGCCATTCATATATCTATCAAGTGATGTGTTTCTGCACTTGTGTAGCATCTACCATCAAGGATCTCAAAATACTTCACAAACTTTAATGAGTAAGGTTTCACAACACTCCTGGGACATGCAGAAGTGCTGTTAACCCAATTTAATAGATAAGGAATGGAAGAGGCAGAGAAATCAGTAGATGAATATTTAGACCCTTGCCTCCACCTGCATGTATATTTTGCAAACTTCTGTTCATACATAGAGGAAAAAAAATTCAATACCCCTAGAAATGCAAAATGAAAGTTATGTTTACAGGTTCCTTTGGGAGAAAAGGATCTTGTAAGTAAACATTTCTGTATTAAAGGCATTCCGAAACACTCCGAAATTTTGAGTAGGCATACTGGTATTTGCAAAACAAAACAAAACAAAGCAAAAAATCCCAAGTGCACTTGCTGGCTTTTTCTATGCACAGCTGGAAGTTGATTTGGGGCTGACAGCTGTCATAGGACTGAAAGAAACATGGCTGTGGCTTCTGCAAGGGAATAAGGCTCACTGGGAGAAACCTCAATGGCTTGAGGCGGTCTGTTTTAAATTAGCAAGTGTCTCTTGCAGTGGCCAAGGCTCCTTAGAAAACTGCTACTCCAGTAAGTCATTGAGATTTTTACAGTACTGAAGCATAGCCTATTTTGAATTATTGGGGCAACAGGAATGATGATTCCTTAAGGAATCATCTGTGAATCCCCTGGGAAAGCTAAGTTTTTCCATTTTTTTCACTGCAGACCTGATGAAAAGCCTTGGGAACTGCCCTGCTCTCCTCCTGGCTGGGGCGCAGGGAAAAGATGGAAGTGAATCAGTGCCATTCCTAAAAGCAACAGTAGGGGATGCTGTGGGGTAAATAAAACTGTCTTCCTTGTTTCTACCCACCCCCCCCCCCCCCCCAGGACCTCTCCAGGAGAGCCCACAGTACTTGCCACTTTTAGAAGCAGAAACTCAGCACAAAATCAAACCAGTTGTGTTTTGGGTGAACACAGAGCAATAATTAAAGGGCCATCCAGGTCACTGTGGAATAATTATTTTCCACTTTTATTTGCAAATTGGAAATGATAATTTTATTTAATTCCACTGCAAAAAAGTGATGTGGAGGAGCCAGGTGGCAAGCAGTTTGATTGGATTGTTTCTGATCTTCCAAATGGGAAGATTCAAAAAGTTCAACACCATGGCAAAATGGGTATTTTCCACGTTTGTAGCAGTTAATTAGTTCAGACTGAGGGAGACACATCACATAAAAAAGACCTTCCTCCGGGCATTTACCAAATGTCTGGAAACTGTAAACTGCATCTGGGAAGCTAGTACCACAGCTAAAAGAAAATCACTGTTGACAGACTCCCCCCAGAATAATCTCCTGAAAATCTGAGATAATTAGTTATTAGAGTCTACATATTTACGAGTGATTTGGAGTTGGAGAACATGCTCCTTTATCAAGCTCTTATTAGCGAAATCTAATATCTGGATTACTAGGGAGGTTTCAGAATGCTTTACAGTTCCCTTATCATAATCGGAGATGTGATAAGGCCCTTGTAATCCTGAAAGAATCTCCGATAATGGTGTTTGCAGCTATGCCTGGCAGATAAGGTAAGCAAATCCCAGGTTTCAGGGCATAAACTAATTGCCTGCAGAGGTCGGAAGGAAATGTTTCCTTCCATATGCTGTACTGCAACAATTATCAAGGTACATAACGCATGTTGGAGTGAGATGATGACCACGAGTTTAACTTTTCTCTGGAATTTTATTTATTTGCCATTTATTTATTGCCACCTGGCAGGGCACCAGACCTACTGGACCATGTAACTAACTTGGTATATCAAATCTTATGGGAAAGTAATTCTATTCAGACATGCAATACAATGTTAATCCTTAGATTTTGACAACAGACAATACGTTCTGACAAAGACTGTCCTATTAACTCTGCTAATAAATGTGTCTGTGCTGAAAATGAAAAATAGATTACCTCAATACTTGAACCACCATTAGAGAAGAAATACACATTTCATGCATGCAGAGGAACTGCTGTGTCATTTATGAACAATGAGGTGGATTTTTTCCCACTGATTTCATATTGCATGCCATGCATGGATGCCGCATATACATGATAGCTGAGAAGAACTATATTCTTTCCTTTCCCAGATGGCTTCCCTGTAAATATTTTTAAGTCACATCTGCATGGTTAAAAATGTCATACCCCAGCATTTAAGCAAATCATACATCCCCTGAATACATTTTTTCCTGATATAGGTCCAGTGATAGCAATGCGGTTTAATCAGCCCTGCGTTTGGATAGCTGATTCATTCCAGAAGATAAGACACTAGAGAGGAAAGTTAGCATGCTGCTTCTTTTAGATTAGCTGAATCTTGTCACCTTAGAAAACCCCAAAGACCCAAACCCCAGTAAGAGAATGACAAGGATTTCTGTTTTGCCATGCTTTCCTGAAGCAGCTATCAATTTACATGCTGATCAAAGTTTAGTGCTACCCTTGCTGCAGACATGAATTTTTCTTACCAACTGGCTGTGAATCTCTCCAGAGTTTATGAAGTAGTGGTTACAGACTAACGTACACACTATCTTAAATTCCTGGGAACGCTGATGCCTAGCTCATCTGGAGTCATTGCACTGAAAAGAAAATCAGAATGTTTGCTGACTGCCGTTAAGTAAACTCTGGTTGTGTTCAGATCTGGCTGATGTATATTTTCTCTTGCTTATAATAGATATGGGAACAGGATTCATGCAAACAGAAAAAAAAAAAAAGGTATTTTTTCTTAGTATGTAAAACCTGCTATTTTGTGTTTAACATAGAACTCATTGCCACACATTAAGTATAACTAGCCTTTGTACAGGCTAAATTGTGTTTTTTAAAATCTGAGGGCTCCCTGGTGAGGAAATACCTCTCCCTCAGCTGAGTGGGTGCTCACATCTGTGATTCAGCAGCTGCCCTGTGAGTGTGTCTGCCCTTCCTGCTTAGCTGGCAGAGAGGGGCTGCTGTGGGGAAAGGGGTGGAAGAACAGGAAGAACCTCTCAGGTTGGTGTCTGCTATCATTACTCAACCAATATTGAAATAAAAGGAGGAAAAGTGAGAGGAAGAACAATATAAATGAGTGAAAAGAAAGTTTGTGATGGATGATAGCCTTGATTGGAACAGAATTCAATCAATATCATATCAAATATGTGTTTATTCCAATTTGTGACAGGCACATTCAAGCAGATTTAAATGCAGCTCTTAATTAGTGTACTTTCCAGGGCATGGTAGGTGTTTGATCATTTTAGATAACGGAACAGCAGAAGGGAAAATTAAATTGACAGAGTGCAGAGAGAGAAGATGAAAGCTACATGTGGCATAAAACAATAAACTATTATTACAAATGTTAGTAATTAGATCACAGCTATTCATTATTGATTTTTTCCCCCATCTTATTATATTTATTTATTGTAATTGTCTTTTGCAATAGCATTCCCTGAAGCCATACAAGCTGAAACCTGACTCTAACTCCTTGGCTGTACTGATTTTTTTTTTTGGCGCTGGATGGGAAACCAGATGAGTGACCTTCCCCTGAGGGCTGCCTCACAAGGGTCATTCCTCAGCAAGAAATTAAAGACCCCAGCGCAGCAAAGACCTTTGCTAGTTGCATGCCTACCCTGGCAATCATGGAGCATGTGTTGGGTTTAAGTGCATACTTATGTGCTATTGACTTTGAGTAACTCAAGGTTAAACGCGTGCTCAGCGCTTTGCTTTGCATGCTGAGCCTGAACCAGAAGGAGGGAGCAGTGACAGGTTCGTTAGTTCTCTTTCTAGCCGTACAGTTCCCCCTTCGTCACCGTGCTATTATTTAGGCCAGCAACGATCAGAACAGCCGTGCTTTCAAGCAGCAACGTGAAGTTCTTCAGGACAGCTCATTACAAACAAGACATGGTCTCACGTGCCTGGAAAATAAAGCCTCTGTATTTGCATTTTCCAGAAGGCTTTTTGCTGCAAAAATTTGAAGCAATCCGCGGACCTTGCCTGCTGATACTTACTGAGAACATTAATTGTCTCCAATCATTGTTAGAGCATCTGTTTCACATTTTGACAAGTGCACTTATCTCCTTCTTCGCTCCTACCCCTCCCTTTCACATTCCTCGACTAAAGATAATGAATAAATTACAGAGAGATGACAAACGTGTTGATAATCGAGATGAAAAACAAATGAACTGGAAGTGGCTGTGTTTCTACATGAAGCTGTAAATTGCTTTCTTTTCTTGTGCAGGGAAACTTCTGGCTTGGCATCCAAAAACTCAGAACATGAGAGATTTGTTGGAAGTGTTCTGAGAGACATGGCTTTTGGCAGCATAAGCCTTCAGGGTTTCTTGCCTAGCTAAAGGATGCAAGGAGGAAGGAGGGAGGGTTGAAATCTGAGAACCTGGGCAGCTGGAGTGTCAGGATGTTAAACAGTTAAATTTTAATTAGGGTTTAATGAGAGAATGTTATGCTTATGAAAGCAAAGGGCTACACGGAGACAGAATCACAGTGGAAGCCTTGTTTTTCCATCTTTGTTGGCAGTCCAATGGCACTTTCTGTGGTAGACCCTAGGCATTTTACAGCCCCAATCACTGGAACAGCTTTTCTAGAGCAGCTTCACGCTAAATGCTCCCATTTTTTTGCCTGGGCACCTGCACGGCCCCTCCGTGCCCGCGGTGTGAGTAGGTCAGTGCTCAGTGGCTGCAGTGGGCAACCCATCAGATGCAGTGCTACACCTTTCCTGCACTGGGCTTTTTTTCTGGCCTTCCAGCCTCTGCCACACTTCTCCCCAGTAAAACCACATTTACTGCTAACTTAAACACATCAGGTTGTTTTAACTTCCACTCTCCTGATGTGTTTAATGGACCAGAGCACTCCTCACCTTCTGTATCCTCTGCTATTCCAGCCATGGGGTGTGCCCACAGCCCCAGGCAGAGCAGTTCTCCCCATACCTGCTGCTTTATTCTTCTCATCAGCAACCGAACCTGCTAACAATTCCTCTGAACTTGGGAAAGCTGCAGTGATAATTCAGCTTCATGTAACAAAATGACAGCACTAAAGAGGAAGGAACAACATACATGTTGTAAGACCATCTTTGGCACCTGCAAATTGGAATAAATTCAGACCCTTCAGCAAAATTGTGGTAGTTTATACGGCTTTTAACATCATTGCTTAAGAATACGTTGAAAATTTGCATAGTGATATTAGGATTCCCAGCCTCTGAATTTTAATCGCTATCTCTCTTGAGCTGAAATGGATGCACTATACACCTAAATAATTAAATTAAATTAAACATAATTTACTTAAAAGTTTGCACAATACCTTTTGCCAGAACATGAAGGGCTGCGAAGTGGATTAATCTAACTCATCTTTTGGTTTTAAAAATTTCATGAAGTTATGGCTTCTCGTTCATTAAAATTCAAAACTGGATAAATACGGAATAACTTCAGCTCACTGAATTTTTATATTTAGAGAAGACAGGCATATTTAGAAAACAATCCCTGTATAAATAAATTGTGCTGTTATTCCAAAGCAAGTACTTTTTTTCTGCAATGTGATAATTACTTGGGGTGGGCACAGTGATGGGGATGATTATAATTAGCATTTTACAGCATTGTGCCGTTTTAAAAGACTACTGCCAAGCTGCTGGAGCATATACTTCTAAGTACTGTCAACCACATTGCACAGATGAGCAAACCCAGGCAAAGGTGAAATAACTTTTCCCTCACAGCAGAAAAAGTTGTAGAAAGAATTCATCTGAGGACTTCACAACTCAAAATTGTCCATCTTCATCCAGGCTTGGAATAGGTTAATTAAATTTCAAAGCGATCAGTAACTCAAGTCTATAATTTGGAGGCTATTCAGTTGAGTGAACAGTCTCGCTCTGGGTCCTGTTGGACCCTGCAGCTCAGAGAAGGAGCCTTGCTGTTGTCAGGCACAGCCCCTCTGCAGATTTGTTTTCCTTCTTGCCTGTGCTAACTGTTGTCTCCCTGGTGCCACAGATTGGTGCCTTTGTCTGAAGTGAGATTTTAACAACTCAGATACAGGAGCTGAAAGATTTCACCAGTTTTCACCAATGGAGGCTTCCCTCTGCCCCTTATCACCTCTCCTTCAGCAAAATGTTTCATCCACAGCAGTTCATTTCATTCAATGCCTTTCATGTTTTGACAGAGAACTGCTTCCCCTGGAATTTTTTGGTAGCAAGGTTCTCAGAGAGAGCCTGCATCTACGATGTTAAGAGCTAAGAACTGTGGATGTTATAAACATATGGTGGCTCCCCAAGAGATCTGTGAATTGCTCTCTGCTGTGGTGGCATTGCTTCAGAGCACTCCTGCTTGGGATAGATACAGTGCACCCCTACACCAGGCCTTGTAAGATGTTCAGTGGGGTATTTAGCAGAGGCAGAGATCAATGCTGACAAGCGATATTGCTCCAGGGCTGAATATAAGGAAACTAATTGGGTACATGATCATAAAATGCCTTATCCTCAGCTACCACGGCAACTGTGCTCTAAACTCAGTGCTTGTTCTACAGAGATGAGCAACAGGCTCTGCCAAAGCACAACCAGCCTGATACAAGTTGACCTTTGAATTCACTTTTTCATTGGAACAACAATGAAAAAATCACTTCGGGTTGAGAGCTGTGAGCCATGATAACACAGTGCCAATTACAAGTACAGTAAAGAATCAGCAGAAGAAACCTCTAATCCCTTGAATTCTGACTAGGTCCAGAAGTTTCAGATAAGACTAAACCCCTTTCCCTTTGATATCCAGATCAAGGAGTTTTCCTAGAAAACCAGGAACTTTAGAATCCTCAACTGAATGCAGTATTTAGTGCTTTTAAGGTTCATAAATACAACTATAATTCCACTGCATAATTTATCTTAGGATATTACACATTAAAGATGGCATTTTATGGGGATTTTTTTTTGGTTCCCCAGTACCCTACTACCCAGATAGTTTTCTAGTATGTCCTTTAGAAAGATGTAAGATGCACAAAGTCCATCAAAATTGGTTAACCAATCAAAACATCAAAACTTGTTTTCATAGGAAAAAAATACTGAGGATCTCCTCCTCCCTTCCTGTATGAAATGAGTTCAAAGAAGCTGTATTTTCAGATACTAAAATTAGTTTGATTTAAAAAAAAACCCAAAACCCCTCTTTTAATTAATATAAAGCTTCCTTGAGAAAATTTCAAATGCATTAAAGAGTGATTTTCCTTTAATTTAAAAAAGATTCTCTTTAATTTAAAAGTTAAAAGGCCTTTAAGGTCAATATTAGCAGTGTGATCACAGCTGAACTTTTTTTGGGGAAGGATAACTCTAATATCAGCAATTTACTAGAAAGGAGGAATAGTTCAATGGGTAAGAAGCTATCTTTAGACACACAGAACAGTGAAATTTCTTCAGAGAACACCAAATTAATGAGAAGTCATTTCCAGGACATGAGAGGTTTTGTGTCTATAGCTTCAGGTTTAAGATGTTTTCACAAAATAATATAAATAAAGGTCAAAATAGTTAATTCTGTCAAATTTTGAATAAAATGTTTTTGGATTTTGAAATTACATTTTTGCTTTGAATTTTAAAATTAGCTAATTTTATAAAACATGGTAAATAAAATGAAAAATTTGTTTTCATTGGAAAGAGAAGTTTGGGTCAGCAGAAGACATGCTTTCTTTCAGCACATATGCTGCACACTCCTCTGCATCCCTGAAAGCCTTTAACAACTATTTTTACTATCAGGATAAACTGAAAAATGTGTTTTGTTTTCCAACTAAAACACCCGGTGTTTACATAGTTGGTTTTTAGGCTCTTGGGATTCAGTTACTGGCTCTGCAACAGGATTCCTAGATAATCTCATGGAGTTGGACCCAGATTTGCAAGAGGATTCAGAAGAAACTTGTATCAGATGTAGGCAACAAATTTTAAAATCTATTCAACTGTATCCAGCTCCAGAGCTGCTGAAAGTCCAAGAGTGCCTGTGTTTTTTAATGTTTTCCAAGGTTCTTAAATTCTGCTTTTGTAGACAAGCTGCAGGCCTGCGCTATCGGTTAGGATAAAAGTCTGTCTTAAGGTAGAGTCACTGTGGGACTCCATCTCATTGCTCTCAAGCCTGTTGGATTTGCTCTGTAAAGCATTCTCAAAGCATGTTTACTGAGGGTGCTCTAGGCAAAATGCAGGGCAGCTCTTGTTTTTCTTGAAAACACAAATGTAATCTTCCTGTGGGAGATAGCCTCCCTTTTCACTGCAGTGTGGGTGTTTGGGGTCCCAAGGAACAAGGGGTCAATCGGGTGCCTCTCTGTTCTCCATCCAGAGAAATGTAACTCAGAGGAGGGGTGTGTTCACAGGAAGATTTCATAGAGAGTTCTTATGTGATTTGAGTGTAGTGGTACAAAGAAAGGAAATAAAGGAAATCCTTGATTGCATCAACAGACTGTCCCCTTTCAGCAGATATGAAGCCACACGCTTTGAGTTTGCAAATGTAGTTGTTTTCAGACTGTGATGTGGGATTCATGTGCTCAGGGTTTTTCACTAAGGATGTGAGAAGCCCAGGCTCGATTGTTTCTCTCAGAGCACTCCTATCCACATTAAGCTTCCATCTCCACAGAATTGTCTTAATTCCCAGGCTATATTCTGGCAGGACTCTTCAGGGCACCAGTGGAAGCTCTTTGTGAGGGACTTGAGACTCCGTAACCAGTGAGAGACAAGAGGGGAATTACTGCGCAGAATAATGGTAGAGGAGTTCTGAATCTTTACACCCACTCCAGAAGTATTTGTGTAGTATGAGATAGTGCATAAATAGTCCTTGGAGCAAGGACTCCCTATGCTAGGCATCCCTTGAACTGTGGCCATCAGTTCCTGACTACTGAGTGCAAAGAGCTGTACTGCACTGAGCAGGCAGCTGACTGTGTTGTGAAGAAAGCTGGATTGCTAAGAAACCAAGGTATCCATAGTTCATCAGCGGTTCACCAGTCTTCTATACACTTGACTGTGAGAGGCCTTTGAAGGTCAAGACTGGCTCACCATTTATGCTGATGGAAAGACCACCAAATCAGATTAGTCTGGGCTTTTTGGCAGTGGATATTTTATTCCACTCACAGGGTAAAAAGGACATTTTTAGTGGGGAAAGATAAAGAATGGCACTCTGTCCTCTGCCAGGCCCATAAAATATGGAAAGCTTTCACCATGTCCCTAACAGTGCATCTTCCTTTATTTTTCTGCAGAAGGAAAGACCCAGAATTCTGAAGTCTAGCTAGTCATCCTGAGTGACAGAATGAACTTAATAATTTGTTCTCTTCGATCTTAATTTAGGTCCCATGAGACTACTTGAAAAAATTCACTGAATTTACCAGAGAGTGGCTGAAATTCTTAGTATTGCATGTCAATCATCCTCTTAGTTGTATTTGCATTTTAGAAATTTTATTCTTCCAGAATATAGTTTGTTTTAACAAAGATTTCATTATTTATAATTTTACAGATATATTTCATGTATTTTCCTGTTAATCTGGAGGACGCAGCAATTCATCATTCCAGAAAAATTAAAAACAGAAAGTGAAAAAATGATCAGTAAAAAGCCAATGATTGTTGTGAAAGAGATACAGCTATTTTGTACATGAAATGTAAGAAGAGGCTGAAATAACCATTGTGGTAAGAATACTTAAAATTAACTTGACTTTTGACAAGTATATGAATGAACTACATGTAACTAATATTTGTGTTAAGGATTCTGTCTCCAGTGTACACCTGAGGAAATCTTTATACTTTCAGGCAAAGAGACTTGCTAAGCACTCACAGCAGTACTGGCTGTGGAACATAAGTCTCGTGCATGAGCCAGTTTATTGCCTGTTGTGTAGGATGAGTGTTTCTGCCTTGTTTCTACGTGAGAGTTTCAGTTTCATAACCTCAGCTTTCACCTGGGGACATAAAAATGTAGTTTTAGGTTTTGGGAGGTATATATATATGTATTCTTTTTTATATATCCTGGTACTAGGAAACTGTGGTAGGAGGAGACTGAGATATAATCTCACATGAATATGACTAAGTAATTATTCAATTTAAAAACATTTTTAGGAACATTTAGGGATCGGGGGTGGGGGGAGAAACCAAGAAGAGCAGCAGTTGAGAACTTGTCCCTAATAAAGCTGATCCAAATGTTGTATTTGTAGCATTTCTTCTGTAAGCACTTCTTACACAATTGCTTCCTAGATCTCTATCCATCCCCAGATAGTTACCTAGATATTCTAATCAGCAAATATTTTTCCTTTCAAAGCATTTTCTATCTCCAGGTAGTTCTGGTATCTTTGTGGAGTGATATCTTAATTTAGGTACAGGGCTTTTTGTGGCTTTTAGATCCTCTTAACTCTGATTGATAGAAAATACAGATTTGCGTCTCACCATTGGTGACTAATTCTGTAAATGATCTTTCTGCCATATGTAGATGATAAGGTAGATAACCACTATGAGATAAATACCCAGCATTTATTTCTGCTAACATGTTAAATACTGAACAGGACACATTATCCTGTTTAGTCTGAGACAAAAATAGTCCCACCTAAAAAAATAATTACTTTAATTAATTTAAATTAAATTTATCAATTAATCAGGACCAAAACAGGTTCAATATCCTAGAAATAGGAATTCTTTTTCTTTACAGTGGTCTCTTCGGAATGGATTTGGAAGAAGTGGGAGCCCAGGGCATGATAATGTAAAGAGACCTGGGAACTGGTGCACTTGATCTGAACCGTAAAGAAGAGACACCACCTGTACTCAGCATACAGCAGGCAAACCTTTCTTCGGGAAATTTTAGCATAGAAATTGAGCAAGACTAAAAGACACAAACTTCTCAGCTCAGAAGTGGTCCTATTGGGAAACATGATGATGTGGAAAATGTTTATACGGCATTTATGTCCGTTATGTCTGTTCTGGGAAAAGAGAGAAGCTTTCCCTCCCCAGGACTGCCCATAAAACATGCTTCACCTGTATACTGGTGGGCTGAAATTAAAACAAAATGCCTCATCAGTTACAAATAACACCACACCACATTGTCAGTGTCTATATTCCTGTTGTTCGGTCTCAGTTTGAAGTATATTATGTTTTAATTACATTCTGTGTATGATCCAGGTTTAGTAGGGCAAAAGAAACATAAAATCCTAGGACAAAGCTATTTAAACAAAATAATCTCTGAAGTTAATTATACATAATAGCCAGTGAGGGGGAATGATTTTCCATTTCTTAATATTAACCAATAAATACCTTCTGGCATGATTTTCTATTTAAAGTAGAAAATATTTTAAAAAGTGAGCTTTAGAAAAGACTATGTTGCTACAACAGACATAATAATTAACATTTGTGTAATGCTTCATAATGCATTGCAAATTTAGATGGTCATTTTAATATGTATTATATATCTTTATTAAAAAGTTTAAACACATATTACTTTGTTTTGCTAACATTACCTTTGCTAATAATATTTGTTACTTGCTAACAGTACTTAAAGAAGGTTCTAAGAGCTTTTATATCCTTATTGATTGTTATTTTTTTCTGAGCAACTTTTCTGGTTTTTTTTTTAAAAATTAGTCATGTCAGTTTACTTTTGTTAGGTGGTGAACTCTACTTGAATTTTTTTTTTTCTGATGGGAAAAGAAAAAGTAATATATTCTAAACAGATTAAAAAATGAGAAAAGTCTGAAAAGAAGATTAAAATATCTTTGTTGATCTTCCCTCCCCCACCCTCCACCTCCCCCCTTTAATAGCATCTGAAGGTTTTAGTCATAAACAAGTTTTAAATTCAGGTTAAAAATATTTTTTGGCTGCTTGTTTTGTGATTTTTTTTTACTTAATGTGTAGAACTTGCAGATTTATGTGATAACTAAATCAGTTACTAAAGCTTGGCTGCAAAAAAGGCTGGATAATGTATTTGCATTTTCCAAGAGAAAACTTTTGGCCATTCATTTCAAACTAATACCTTGAGTCTAAATGAATGTTTGTTTTGGTTTATTTTGGTTTTTAATTAAAGACATGTGAAAGCAACGTGTCAAAATGCGGTGTTTTAATATAAAAAAGGAGTATTTCCATTGGCAAATTTGGATCACAATCAAACTTCATAAGTCAGTTCTGTTCCCAAGTAGAATATTTCTGTCAGGAGCAATCTAAGTTTGCTGTCACCAGTCATATTTCCACATGCTTCCAAGAACAGGCACATTCAGAGCTGTTTGTGGGGAAAATATGGAAGATTAAAGAGAGTAATCCCATGTAGCCAACTTTAAATCATTGAGATAATGGACAGATATCTGATCTCAAGTTGCATAGTGGAATTATTCTGAATATGTGCCCTTTATTCTGCAAAAAGGATCCTTTCATAAATACGTTTATATATATATATTTATATATGCACTTTCAGAAACTCAGTTTGTGGAAGCAGGATTCCAGACTTGTTGGTTTAGGTGGTCCAGATTCTGACTGCATTTACTTCAAAGTAAAATCAACACCACATCCCCATACCTCACGAGAATGATTCTGGAAATGTTTAAACATTGATAAATGATGAAATTTCCTTTACTCCATTCTATTTGAAACAAGCAATTTTGTTGGTTTTTTGTTGTTTTTTTTTTAACAAATAAGGAAAAGTGACATATTCTCAGATAACATTTTTCATCAGAAACTTCATGTCTTGAGTGGCTGACCTTGTGTCACTGCCATTACGAACGCGAAGACATTAATAGAGAATTTTTATCTTACATCAAAAAAGCAAACCTAAATGGGCTCCAGGATTGACATCCTCTGGAGCAAGATGTTTCCTCAGGGAAATAATGATTGGAGGAGGTTACTGGCCTGGGGCAAAGCTTCCAGCATTCAGATTTCCCAAAGCCTTTCGCTTTGATCAGTATTTGTCAATTCTAACTCTGCATATTCCCTTTATGTCTTCAGTATAATTTTTTCTTGACGGGGGCATTTCCTAGCATTATATCTGTCAGTTTGGAGGAAATATACAGTTCTGAGGTTTGTGATGCTTCATCTTAGGCTGTACTATTAATTGCATGTTTTTAAAAGTTTATTATTGTTGCTTGTCCTAAGTGTTGGTGTTATATTTTGATCTGCATTCATGTCCCAAGTCTGAATTGAGCTATCAATTGCTTTTTGCTAGGCATTTTACAAAGATAATTGAAAAAACCCTGGAATTTCTTCTTTTCTTACTGCTGACACAGAAAACATTCACCCTCCAGACAGTACTTGTAAATATGACTAAATTTAAAGCACATGCTTAAGGTCTGCTGAGAACATGGATAGGCTATCTACTAAAGGCAATTTCCTATTCTGAAGATTGGCCTTAGATGGCTAAATAAATGTCAATTATCTGTGGAATGTTATTGAAAGACACTTCACTGGGAAATTATGAATATTTATTTAAAAGCTTTTGAGAGTCAGTCGGTGACTCCATTTTCTATTTCACTATATATTCTTTTTGTAAAAGACATTGAATATATTTTCAATTATGACAAAGTTCTTGCAAGCAATTTTTTTCCTAAGCAAAATTAAAAGCAAGCAAACAAAACCTAAGATAAAGTATTAAATAAAAGATTACTTAATATTATCTTTTAACGTTAACATATATCCTCGCATGCCTGAACATCTTAATTTTAATTTTTTGTATTCATTTCTCACTTTCACATACAGTGAGCAGAAGGATCTTCTTTTAAACTGTCAAACAGTATATAAAGAATATTACTTTCATTAACTGACAGGATTCTGGCCTATGTTAGCAAGAAAATGAGAAAAAGCATACAATCAAAGACTGTCCTTTTGCAATAAATGCAGAGGTAACATCAAACCTCTGATTTGCTTCATTTCTAATTGTTAAGGTTGCCTGTCAGAATCAGTACATATAACATAGCTGTCCAGCCATGACTACATTCATTCCATATATAATGAGCCTTGTGTAGCAGAAATTTGCACCTTTAGTTTCCAATTCTCTTCACCTCTGTTACATTGCTGTAATGCAGACTAACTCTTCTGACAGTCATGCTCAATATGCTCCACACAAATAAAACCTGGGAATATTTTGATTTTGGGTCAGGATGACAAAATCCCATCCATGGGAAAAGAAAACATGGAGCAAAATTTTATAAGTAGAATTTATTTTTTTTTTGTCCTTGAATTTCTTAGCAAAACTCTCACTGGATGCAGCAAGGTAAGGATTTTATCCCATGTTTTCCTGTCAGTGTTGATTATATAGTCTGGCTGCTGCTGAAAATATCAGATACATTGAAATGTACCTTGGTTTCACAGTCCCAAATAATCCTAATCAATGAGTTACTCAGCCTGCAGTTCTTCAGCTTGGTTGGTCATCATATAACGTCTTCTCAAGCCACATTAACAATCTGTAAAAGACTAACACAAAAATACCAGCATCGTCATGGTATAATTGCAGAACAGTCAAAAAACATAGTTTTCTCATTTATTAAACTTATTTATAAAGTTAGGTTTCTAAATTTTGTAAATGTGGCGTTTTGAGCATAAAAAAGCATCAGTTTCCCAAGAAGAAGATTAAAACTACACAGACAAACCACTGTGTTCACTAACAGATACAGTATTGCATCAAAATGACTGTTTAGGGGGCCTTTGAAATGAAATATATTCTCAGACATGCTATAGCATTCATTTTTTAGAAATAGATAAAAATTTACTGATGAGGTAGAAGGGAAGAGGTGAGCCCGAAAAACAAAGTGCCAATTCATCAGAAATAATTTTTTTACTGGAGGATTTATGAGAGCCAGGCTAATCTGAGTTAGCTTTTTCTTCACATTTTGACAGAAGAAATTAATATTGCTCTTTCAAAGATTAATAATTGCTACTGAAATTCTCACTTCTGGACTGTTTAACTCTGAGACTATAAACAGAGCCTCAGTGCTTACATTCAGTTTGTCTTTAAACGATCAATTTCAGCTAAAATTATGAAAGAAACAAAACAAACCACCTTCTAGGTCTGTTCAGTCAAATATTTTTCTTTTCTGGGAAAAAAACCCCAACATTTAATTTCAACATATTAACCCACAATTTTGTGAAAGGATAAGAAGTAATGATTTTTTTTTTAAGTGTAGAAATAAATAGGACTGCTGGCTCCTTAACAATTCAATTCAGTCAAGGTATAAGAGTAGACACTTTGACAGCAACGAAGATGCTGACTTCCCTAAGGTCCTTCTGATCTTCTCTGCCCTCTAAAAATGCTGCATACGAAAACCGACCTTCAATCAATCGATGAGCAGATTGATTTGTTCCCACTCCTCCCTATATGTGAAATGATCTTTCCAGAGAGTGGCAATTCAATAAGTGGATTAATTTCATCATTATCTCCTCGAAGAAAGGGGGCAAAATACCACCGCTGTAAGGAGGAAACAAAACATATGAAGAAATAGTAATAGGTCTATAGTGTAAAAAGTACAAATGACCAACAATTTAAACAGTGCCAATGCACCCTTTGCAAAGCTGGGGTCTAACTCATTCTTTGAAATCTTGCCCAGTTCAATATTTACTGAAATTAAATGTTTGAGAAATGCAGGAGAAAAAAAGGCCTAAGTGTGTCTCATTTTCCCATTCTGTTTGTGCATAGCTGTACTTCCATAGAAATGCATGGAATTGCACTGTATGGTGAAGCTGCGATGAAGAATAACACCTATTCCACCTTTTTTTTTTTTTTAAATTTGAAATATATCTTGAATGTTTCCTTTCTGTGTCATTTCTAACTTCCAAATTGTTATCCCTCTGAGGTGAGCCTTGTTGCTTGTGCAAGAAATGCATGTGCTGGCTTGCATTACATGAGGGCAGTTCCTCCCTGCTGTTAGCATGTGCACAACCACCCCACCTTTTAAAAACTTCTTTAGTCATGATTCAAAGTGGAATGGCTTTGTGAAGTCACTTCACTGTCTGTGTCTGCAGAGGGGAGAGGGAAGTGGATCTCTTCCCTCTCACAGGATGTTCAGTTGCAAGCAGATAGGACAAGGTAACCAGCAAGGGTTTATAGAAGTCAGTCTTCTGTTTCTCACCTATTAGATAACGAATAGGAACAGGAAAGAAGAAGGGAAGGAAAAATAGAGTGAAATAGAAATTGTGAAGCTGCCCAGCGTCCTTTTTGGAGTTTGTTCTGACACATAGCATGTTTGGTCCTAAAATCATATGCTAACTCTACATTAAAAAAAAATAAAATAAAATATTCAGTTATAAATTGGTTACTTTTTGCTGTATGGTTTTTAATCTAAAAATATCATACACTGCAGCAAATGCTTTTCCTTTTAAATGGGACAAAGTTCATAATAAAACTGTAATGAATTGCATTTAATTTCTTGTTCTCTAATGGATTATTTGAGTATACGATCAACTAAAGGAACTCACAGGCCCTTCTGCTATACTGTATTATAGTATAACATAATAAATGCTTTAATTACAAAGTCAGTGAGCATGGTACTTATGGTAAGAGGAAGCCTTGGAACAATCTCTGGCTCTTTGCTCACGGGTAGGCTTTTAATCCTTACTTTATGCAGAATGTGATATTTAAGGATAGCAGTGAAGCTTCCAAGCTCTGTTTCTTAAATATTCTATTTATCTAATTACTTGCCTTGTCAGATATAATACTTAGGCTTCAATTTTCCTGGGAAGGGTTGGTGAATGGATGAGTCACTGCCCTTGATGCTCTTTCTCACCAATTACCTCTGTTGCTTCATGTTCTGTGTGATCCCAGTACCTGCTCATCAGTGTAGTGTTGTGCTGAACCCTACTGAGAACCAGCCAACCCCCAATACTCCATGTTGTCACTGAAGCAGGGATGGGTGTGAAATATTCTTTCTGTTAAATGAAAAGGGCATTGTGGAGTGAGAAGCTACAAACTATCTATTGCCCAGAGAGAGATGCTTGTGCAATAACTCTGCTGATACCTTAAGGTTGTGCCTCTCTACCTTCAAACTGTAAACATGTGTTCTCTTTTGCCATCTCAGACATTTCTCATATCATGTTGTGAACTGATTCAGGAACCTAAAGTGACAGAAAATTAAAGCAGAAAAACAAGGAGTTTTCTTGTAGTTTGATTCCATAAACAGTCTTACTGTGTGGCTGAATAAGTAATGGT
Organism: Laterallus jamaicensis coturniculus; assembly: GCA_022605575.1. NCBI lineage: Eukaryota > Metazoa > Chordata > Aves > Gruiformes > Rallidae > Laterallus > Laterallus jamaicensis. Next base: position 4,980,831 of record JAKCOX010000033.1, on the reverse strand, counting down.
GTTGGACTAAAGGAGAGGTAAGGACAAGAAGTTTGGAGGAGGGATTAAGATGATTTATAGGACCTAATTGTTTCATTGGCTTAGCTGCATTGTCCAGATGCACTTCTACTGTTCTTTTCCTGGGAGTGAGAATCCCAGAATCAGGTGATTGCTTGGTCAGCTGAGCATGATCTGAACTAGGAAACTGAAAAGAAAGGCAGAAGAGAGTTTGAAGGTGCATCTGTAAATGCAGTCCTATAGTGAGACAGATATGGTAGTAGAGGCAGAGTTGGAAGTCATGAACAAGACAAAATCAGAAAATTAGCCCTAAAATGGCTTTTTTTTTTTCCCCTGCTGTGTTTGGAGAAATAGAAGCGGGTGTGCTTCCCTCATAAATAAACATCCTTCTCTCAAGTAATATCTTGTATCATTCATCTCCTCTAATGTAAGCAATCCCAAGGTCTGGCTAGCTGCTCACATTTAAGTGTTTATAAGAATATTGTCATAATCTGGAAAAATTAGCCTGACTGGTCATCTACTTTCTCGGTGTTGTTACATGATAGAAAAAGGTTTCTTTTAGAGACAGTATGTCTGAAGCAGGGAAAGCTTGCTTCAGAACTGCAGTGCAAGTCAGCAGTAAGCACTTACTGTTACCAAGGGAGACCTGATCATTATAGCAATTATAAATCATGTTAAACAAAAGCGGCAGTAATTATGGTTTTATTTGTGGGAATCAAGACATACAGTTATGAAGAAAAATGAGAGAGAAGGATTGGGTGGTTCATAATGGATGACACCTAATTCATAATATATGTCTATAAAAAATGGTTGCTATACCTCACTGTCACCCCAGCCATCATGTACCAAGTCAGAACTAAAGACACAGGTAAACATAACATCTGCCCAGCTGTGCACAGCTGTAAAGAGCTATCAAAACCCAGCTGCAGCTTAGTGGCTCTCTCCAAAATCTTTCAGGAAGCAACCACTAAAGCCTGTATTGACATATCTTTTGACAACTGCCTAATCTCTTACAAGTTGTTGGTAAATGCTGTTTTATATCATCTTGTCACAGATTGACGGGGGGGAAACAAGGATATTTTTCAAAGTCTAGTTCAGGTATCATTTATCCCCCAATCTCCTATGCAGATTTGTTCCTCTCACTTAGGTCATGAAAAAATCATCAATGAAGAGACCTCACTGATGTTTCAAATCCAGAAATTTAATCTTGTCTAAATAAATCTAACTTACAATGTTTTCCCTTAATACTTGACATTTAGACACCAACATGAATTTTAATGGTCATTGAGATACTGACTCAATGTTCCAGACCTCAAGAGTGGTTTTGTGTACCAGAAAATGTCTGTCTTTTCTTCATTCTACCAATCTAATATCACCTCTCCTTAAAAAAAAAAAATCTCATTTTGTTTCATGTATGTAGGATAATCAAATACTTAAAAGGAAAAAAAAAAAAATCTAGTTTAGGATATGCCTTGTGAGATTTACCAGAAAACATTGGGTTTTTCTCAGCTGTCCTGCCTTGCTAATTTCTCATCTCAATATACTTCCCCACCACAGGAACGAAATACAGGATTTCTTGTCCTGTTCCAGGCTGTGCTGATTATAACATGCACTAAAATGTCAAAATCCTGCTAGATTTTTCTTTACCAAGTCCAAATCCAAAATCAAACAAACAAAAAATTTCAGACCCAAAAACCTTCTATGGCATAGTTATAAAGACTGATTTACAAAGTGACTAAACATTCTGAGGTAAAAAAAATATGCTCATAGTATTAGCTAATGATATAATAGCACTGGCACATCACACACAATGCACCAGAAACTGATGGTAGAAAGGGTCCCTTTTCTGTATCTCATCCCATCACTGAGCAAATGGTAGTGCTGGTGGTGCTCATGATTTTCCCAGCTTTTAGAGCAGAGCATCAGTGCAGACAAGATATTGATACAGTTATTGTTGAAGGTCCAGAACTTCTGATTTTTTCACATTGGCAGGGCTTTGTATCAACAACAAGCAATGGCAGAACTGCAGACGTATATGTAACCCTGGAGACTACCTGGAGCCAGCAGCTCATCTACTTCTACGGGTACTCTTCATTTTAACACAATAATCAGATTCAGCTCTAATTCAGACATGCTGACAGACATGGGAGTGGCTGGAGTCAGAAAAAGAAACGTGCCCTCTACACCCTTGTAGTTAATCCAGTCAGTGTTTGGATTTTTAAGAGCTTTAAAACTAAGTTGTTAATAGCCCTTCTGGCCTGAAAATGTCATTTAAAGTCTTGGAAGGAGAACAGAACAACTCCCCAAACCTCAAACATTATGAATCTGTTCTTTTAAAGTACTTCTTTTTTCTCGTGTGTCTGTCAGTTTGTTTGTTTTTACAGTTTCTTAATGATACAGTACCCTGAAAAAGAACAGGATTGGTCAAGTTTTACTAAGTGAGACTATTAATAAAATCTCCTGATGGGAAGCAAAAATTTATATGAAGAAGCTGAACTCATTCAAGTGGGAAAATGGTACTGTCCTTTTAATTTTTTCTAGTATAGTTTTCCTCACTGGAGAAAGATCCAAACCAGAGCTCCAGCCCTTGCTTTCTTCGGTCTGTGAGACCAAGGGGTGTAAAACCACATCACGACACAGACTTGAATGCTTTATGCAGAGAACTTTGTAAATGCAGCGAGTCATATTTACAGTTACTTAAAGCTGATCAGTGTCTTTGCAAACTTTGTTAGGAAATCTCTTATGCCCTTGTCTGAACAGAGTAAAAATAATATAAAAAGCAGGAGAAACCATACAGATTTGTATTTTAGCATTAAAAAAAACCCAACCTTTGAGGAAAGTTATGAAGGATAAAGAAATAGTTCTGTTGAGCTGTCTGAAACGAGGTCAATGTGTTGGGATTTTTTTTGTAGTCATAAAACAAAAAAAAGTTCTGAGTCTTAGGGAAAGACAATTTAATTGGAAAAATGCTAGACCAAATTCTTTTATGCAGTGATTGGTGTATCTATATCACCAAAAAACAATAATATTCCTGGAACCACTGTAATAACTAAATTCTCTGTCATAGAATCACAGAATCAAAGAATGGTTTCGATTGGAAGGGACCTCAAAACCCACCTAGTTCCAATCCCCTGCCATTGGCAGGGACACCCTCCACTAGCCCAGGTTGCCCGAAGCCCTATCCAACTTGGTCTGGAAGACTGCCAGGGATGGGGCAGCCACAGCTTCTCTGGGCAACCAGTTCCAGTGCCTCACTGCCCTCATGGCAAATAATTTCTTCCTACTATCTTATCTAAGCCTACTCCATTATCTTATCTAAGCCGTTACCCCGTGTTCTATCATTACATGCCCTTGTGAACTGTCCTTCTCCAGCTTTCCTGTAGGCCCCCTTTAGGTACTGGAAGGCTGCAATAAGGTCTCTCCAGAGCCTTCTCTGCTTCAGGCTGTCTTCATAGGAGAGGTGCTCCAGCCCTCTAATCATCTTTGTGGCCCCCCTCCTCTGGACTCACTCCAACAGGTCCATGTCTTTCTTGTACTGGGAACCCTAGACCTGGGCACAGTACTCCAGGTGAGAGCTCATGAGAGTGGAATAAAGTGGGAGAATCACCAGCCTTAACCTGCTGGTCATGCTGCTTTTGATGTAGTCCATGATATGTTTGGTTTTCTGGGCTGCAAGCATGCTTTGCTGTCTCATGTTGAGCTTTTCATCAATCAACGCCCCCAAGTCCTTCTGCTCAGGGCTGCTCTCAATCCATTCTCCACCCAGCCTGTAGCTATGCTTAGGAATGCTGTTTTGGGGATCTTGCACTAGTCCTTATTGAAGTTCATGCAGTTTACATGGGCCCAATTCTGAAGCCTGTCAAGATCACCCTGGATGGCATCCCTTCCCACCAGTGTGCCAATCACACCAGACTGCTTGGTGTTGGCAAACTTACTGAGGGTGTGCTCAGTCCCACTCTCCATGTTACTGACAAAGATGTTAGTGCCGGTTCAAGTACTGAAGCCTGAGGAACACCACTCAATCTTAAGTATCAAACACAAACATATACACTTTCACAGAATCACAGAATCACAGAATCACAAGGTTGGAAAAGACCTTTGAAGATCATCAAGTCCAACCAATCTCATCCTAAACTAAGCCATATCCCTAAGTACCTCATCTACCCTTTTTTTAAATACATCCAGGTGACTCAGCCCCTCCCTGGGCAGCCTGTTCCAGGCCCCCACAACTCTTGCAGTCAAAATTTTTTTTCTAATGTCTGATCTAAACCTGCCCTGGCACAGCTTCTTGCCATTTCCCCTTGTCCTATCTCCTGTCACCTGGCTGAAGAGACTGTCACCCACCTCTCCACACCCTCCCTTCAGGTAGTTGTAGGTGGTGATAAGGTCTCCCCTCAGCCTCCTCTTCTCTTTCTGTAAGAGGAATTTGATCAAAATACCTTAGAGACTTTTTGCTAGACACATTTCTTCACATACAGTCCCTTTTTTGACTGGGAATCCTCCTCTGTGGAAACCAGACAATTACTTCTTTTGCAGATGTCTGAATGTAAGAATGTTTTTAGGTTTTGACCAACCAGGGAGAGAAACAAGCACAACAGTTATGGGCATATTCTCTTTTCCTGACATGAAATACTATGCAAAAGTATTCAGGGATATTTTTTTCCATTTATCCAGGATGTCTAGATGTATAATTACTGCATAGTATTTCTATCCCAGATGTTACACCTGAACACCACAGATGTCTGCACAGATCATACATCTACAAGCTTGCTGGAGTAACGCAGGCTTAGAATGGAAAACAAATTCAGTATCCCCAAATCACTGAATTTACTGGACAAGCAGAGATCATCAAAACAGTGTAAGCATAGTAGTTTCTGAACTTTCATGGTATTGGACATCCCACTTAGCAGGGATGCTTGTCCTTCAGTGACCACTTTTAGGCTGAAGTAGGCTTTCTTATTCTTGTGGGCTTGTCTTATTCCATGGAGTTCTCAAGAGTGTATTTAAAAAAAATTGAAAAGTGGAAACATCATTTTTACTTCATAAATGAAGGAGGACATTAAAAAGAGGGAAGAACGTGGGAAGGAACAAAGAAAGATCCAGAAAAGAAGACAAATCAGGATTCATTCAGCTTTATTATCTGACAAAAAGCTGTCAGGAGTCTTCCTGGATTGGATTAACGTTCTCAACGTTTGTGAGTCCAAAGGCTACTCAGAGAAGCAGAAAACCATCTGGGTCTTCAACAGAGTCCTCCAGGAATCTGTTTCAGTTCCAAATGCTTCTCTCTTCTAATAAAAAAAAAAAAAATCAAAACCAAAAAGAAAACCAAACCAAAACAAAACAAGAAAAAAGGGCTAGAATGACCCATCCTTTCAGTCCCCATTTTAGCCTGATTTCTGCTGTATCTAATTTTATTCTCTTGATATGCAGTTCCACCTCACTCTTTAAACCTCATCTTTGAATTGTTTTAAAAATCTTTATGAGCACACTGCAGTCTTTTTGAAAACTCCTTGTGCATATAAAATGATAGGATGTGCTGTAATATGAAAAAATATTCTCTTACTTTCCAAAATTAGGCACATAGAATTTTAGTCCCCAGTTCTGCCTCCCTATGCCAACATTTTCTAAACCCTAAAAAAGCTTTGGTTAATTCATCTTCAACCTCAAGCAGTGATTGAGACTTGCTCTTATCAGGTCTAAACTAGCCCACTCGTTTCCAATGGAAATTTGTAGGGCACAAAACAGAGTACTCAAAAAAAAAAGTAAACCAATAGCCTACCGAACAGGTTTGAATGTTTAACATGTTCAATTATTAAAAAAAAAAAAAATAATCTTTTGTGATTGAAGAGAGAAATGTGTTTCCAGGTATGACTAGAACCCCACCAATTAAACTGTTGCTATTACTTAAGAACAGCAAGTACCTAGGAAATCTCTGTGGCTCTCACATTTCATATACCTTTCCTTTTTCTTTTGTAGACCACTAGCAATACAGTAGCACAGGAAGGCTTAATCTCTGTCAGGAGGACTTGTACCTGGTGTCACCTTTTGCTCATGGAAGGAGCTGACTTAACGTTGCACAAGACAGATCATGGGTTGTATGATGAGGCCTGTTCGTCTTTAAAAATTCTTTTCAGCATCCAAGTGAAATTATGACCCCATTGACTGACTTCTGCAATTCCCTTCCCTACCCTTTTGTCTTGTTGCCTGATTACAAAATAAATTTTTCATTCTGAAAAATGCAGGGATAAATCCTGGCATCCCAAAACCTCAAGCTGACTCTCTTGAGATGGCACAAGTAGGACTTAGTTTTGGATCGGGTACCTGTTTCTTACTTCCCAATTATCATAGTCATCATGTTCAGTTTAGAATTTTTGGAAGCTAATGTTTTAACTGTGTATTTTAGTATGCTTCTTAGTGCTGTGAAAGCTTAAAATGTAGTTGTCTAAAGTATAATATTTTGGTTAAAATCCAACAATTATGCAATTTTAAAGTTGGTGAGTCTGGGTAATTGAACAACAGAAAAGCAGAAAGTATGCAGCACAGAAAATTTTCTGATTCCAGCTTCATGAGTGTTTTGTTTATTATAGTGAAGACCAAGGGAAAATTATATTTACAAATTAGCAAGCATAATTTAAAAATATTCATTTGACATCTGCTCTGCTAATGTTCCAAACACCGAGTCTCTAAAGTGTCCTGTGTGAATGCATTAAGCCATGTATTGGCCTTTCCTGGTTTCCATAACTTGAGCAATTTACCTCTGCAATTAGGCACTGGCAGATTGTTTCTACAAACTGAAATGCATTTTGACTAGTTGTGTCAGAATAAAATTTTGTAGGGAATTGCACATTTCAGCCTGTCAAGATGGATAGGGTATTTTTGGGGAAACAGGACAAAGGAAACAAAAAATAGTACATAAATCACTACACCTGAAATGCTTTAAAAATGCAGCAGTGCTTTGTAACAGTAGGATTAACTGCATCCAATCTTTAAGTGGGAAATCACCTTTAACTAATAGTAATAATATGGTATATTACATGACATTGATTTTTCAATTATTTCTAAGTGCTGTACTAAGTGCCAGATCAAATTCTGATCTGGCTGCGTTTTTTGCACACTGCAGAGTTCAGGCATGATCAGTATCAAGACTATTAATTGGACATAATAAAGAACAGAAAATGCCATTTATGTATTTCATATATGTCTAATTTCAGATTATGAATTCCTTCTTTCTCTTCCCATCCTCTGATTCCAGTCATCTAACATTTTTGTTTAAGGCAAAGTCTCAACTATTTCAGACCTAAGAAAAACAGAAGATTGGTTACACCACCATTGATTTGCATTAGTGTTCCTGTGCTAGCACACAGACAAAAGCACAGACTATGCATAAGATTTCACATGAACAAATATGAATACTGTATTTAATCAATCAAAATATTAATCGATAGCAGAAAAATGTGATGAAGGTGTTATGAAATCATAGAGGCTATAGTCCATAGAAATGGAGACAAAATACGTCTAGTCATATATTAATGAATTGAGAATTTCATATCATGTTTAGAAAGTAAAATAATTTTTCATGTAGATCTTTTCTCATGTGGGTCTCATTTTATCAGGGACTAGGCAACTATGCTTTCCCCTGCACTTTTGTACAATACAATTCTTTCCCCCTGCACTATTGTGTAATATATTCTGGAACTGAGATTTGCATTTCCAGGAGGTTAATAACTCTTCTATAAGGTTTTTCAGGGTGAAAGGTCTTACTGTGTTAGCATTCTTATTGATGCTGACAGGCAGCTAGAGAGATACCACATCAGTGTTTGGAAAAATGACTGGTTTATTATTATCATGGATTGCACTAAATCAAGCCCAGTGGTCAGTAAAGTGAGTAGTGTGAATCTACTCTTTTAAGCTTCATAAGAAGTATGATTAATAAGAAATAAGCTCCTTTCTTAGCTAAAGCACTCCCCACTGGAAGCAAAATGTTGCACCTCGATATAGACAGACAGGTTTCCAGCAGCTACTGCTTAGAAACATTTTGTGTGCATGTAGGCAGGAGACAGGGTAAAGCAGTTACTAAGAAAGTTTCACCATGGACAAACATCAGTCAAGAGCGAGTCCAGAGAGAGTGAATGCAGGTTGAAGCATATAGTGTGCTGGAAAATATTTTGATTCATATGATCTTCAGGTGAATTAGTTCTGTACATCTTTGTGCTTATTCTTGGGAGCCTGAATTCCTTCATAGCATTTTCACTTCTTTCCTTATGTATTCAGAACTCAGTGACAGCAACATAGATTTATCAAGAAGCATAATTCCAACTTTTCCAATGCACTTCTAGTCCTGAAGCTGAAAGCTACCATGCTGATAGAGAAGATAAGTGGAGAAATCAGGGTTTCATTATCTTATCTGGTAGTTCTTCATGAAATGTAACCTTGTCAAGTAATATGGAGTGAACCCTGGCCTGCATCAGCTAATATTGACTTCTGTGTTTAGGGTTAGCAACAGTGCATTCAGAGACTTATCATGTTCTGTAAATAGTGGCAAACACTCAGGCACCATTAAGAGCAGCATTAATTGGATCAAGTTTGGTGTACAGGTTATAAAATCTGACCCTCTATCAGATCCACAACCTCCAAGATCAATAAATAGGTTGAGAGGGTAAATTTGCAGGGATAATCCTTTTGATAATCATATGTAAGGGAACAGAAACTGCTCAGACTCCTTAAAGGATCAATATCTGTCTGTCCCAAGATGAGACATCGAGTGTTTTAAAATTTTTAGATAGAGCTTTACCTTCAAACTGCAATGACAGTGCTGAAGTATTTCTTTACACCAACACAGAAGGCTTGAGAAATTATAATCTACTTAAGGAGTATTATAAACAATATTAATATCTATGAGCTTGGTATTTCATGTACATTTCTGGACAACACTAAATATGGAAGAACATGTAATTTTAAAATGGTCTATAAAATTTTTTACTGCAGTGATTTTGCTATGTTAATTCTCCTTTCCTCCTTAATGTCGTAGGCTTTAATATTCACGTAGGGTCTTTCTTCATATTTCATGAATACACTGTGTATTTGGACAATAAAAGCATTCTCTAGACTCAATTACAATAAACAAAACAGTATATAAAAAAAATTCCAGACATGGCAAGTCATAACACAGCTGCTTTAATTTGGTTAGCCTGATTAACAAGGGTGTGCTTTGATGTGCTACAATGGTGAAGGGAGTCACCAGATTGGTACTGTGGGATAATCTGGCATCCACTACAATTTGACAAAACAGTGATTGTTGAAACTTCATACAAAGAACTCACTAAGTCTGTGTTCTTCTTTTTTCTTTTTTTTTTCTTTTTTTAATGAACACATTAATGGGAAAAACAGCCTAACAGTACTACAAAGTGAAATATAAAACACATGGCACATGTGTAGATGGGAAGGACTTTACTTAGTGGGCTGATCTTGAATTGCTTTTAACAGCAAGAAAGGCACTGAGGACCTACGATGACAGCCCATGGGATTTCTCCAGCAGCAGAAGGTTAAATCCTATGCTCTGCTTAAAGTCCCAGAGCAGCAGCTACCTAGTCCAGTCCTCTAGCTTGTGTGTTTTATCTTCTGTTCCGAATCCCAGTATGCTCCTGGGCCTGTTAAGTATTTGCTGCATTTTATCCTTGAGGCTACTGCCTGTGCAGAGCAGTTTGATAATCTCGATCAGCCTCCAAACTCATTGAGTACCTTTCAGGAAGTCTGGGATGAAAAGTTCTAAGAAGTTTTTCATTACTATTCCAATTTTGGTACATATTATTTGCATTTATATGAATACAAAAATCCTCCCAAGTACAGAACCTGCATGAAAATGAGTTGGTGCTAAAAGCACAGTTCTTCACAAATGGAACACAAACAAAACTATATTCCCTTTTTTCATTGTAGGCAGCAGAACTCTGCCCCCCACCCAGAATACATGTCACTCTGGGCTTGCCAAAAGATGGCCCTGACAGAGCCATCATTTAACAGCCTTTGAAAAACTCTTCAGTTGAACAGAAACTGTGCTTAAATTGGACAGTGTTATTCCAATATTTAATTCTTAATTGTTCCCAGAACAAGAGTGCGAAATTCCTCTGGTCATTCTTTGTGCCTCTATACACTCTGATTTACAGAAACTAAAAATGGAAGACTGAATCGTACAAAATTTTATTTCTAGAAAACAGAAATAGAAATGAAGAAGAGAGAAGCAGCTAGTAGAAGTAAATTTTTAGAGTTAAAATTTGAGATGCCTTTTCTCAGATGTTATTCTGCTTAGATAAAGCCAAAAATACTCCGAGGCGTGTAAAAATAATGACCTCAAATCCCTAAATTTCTTTTTGGTTGTAAGCCATTTTTCCTGTTTGGAAATGCATTTGTGCCAAATGTTTCAGAGAGCAGTTTATAGTCGGTGCTATAAACACCCTCGTATGCTATACATCTAGGGTGGCCTTTTAGCACAGAAAAACGTGGAATAGCGCAAGAAGCATTGCAATTCAGTGATATAAGCCCAGACCTCCTTTATTTTACCCATGTGTCTCACATTCTCCCCTTTCCCCCTTTTTGCTTTTGTTAAATCACTTCAGCTTACTATTGTAATCTCTGATACTGTTTGTGCACTGCAAAAGGATCTGTGTGTGCAAGACCAAAAACATCCACCCATGCCCTTGGCTGTGTGCATATACCTATTGCTGAGATGTAATTATTTGGTGTACAGTACTTTTACCAGTTTTCTTTTTTCATTGTCAGATGGGGCTTGTGTGCAGTAAAAAAAAAACACCATTCGTATGTTTGCTCAGGAGAAAAGCAGAGCAAAGTGTTGATCTTGAGATCTCTGCCTCTTTGAAGGTGATACAACTGTTAGACATCACACAGACAGTCCTTCCATCTTAGAACCAGACTGTACTATCATCACAACCAAAGCCTGAGCTGAATTGTCAGTGGGCAGGCATGAATTACAGCTTCACCTCTGATCTTTATGTCTGACCAGCATCAAGGTATTAGTCTGTCTTTCTGCACTTCTACACAATTGGATCTTAATACCTACTTTCAACCTGCAACCCTAAGTCTTATAGCAGGAATGTCAAGAGCAAGAAGTTCATTTATTTGTTTCTATGATTCTCCACAGATGAGACTGGCTACCTGGTCTTTTTTATATATTTTTTTTTTTTACAACACGTGTAAAAGTAACTTTGCTCTCAATCCTTCCTTTAAAGAGAACCCCAAACCTTATTCTTATAACATAATATTAAATCACTATGAAGCACAAACAGCATAAGTCTATAGTATGTACAAGGAAAATGATGTATAATCATCTTAGCTGAGGATGATACAAATCCTTAGAATTTAGCAATAGGAGATGATGGAAATATATGTATTTATGCATCAAAGGGCACAGAAGTAAATGATATGTGGCTACCACACTGGTAAGATCCATTTCTGAACATCTCTGGTTTGTTTTTATTGTAAAATCTTGATCTACTGCTGAGGTAACTGAGAACTCAGTATCATCCTGTAAAGCTGATGGAATACAGGCACAGATGGCCTACAGGCTGAAGTGACAGTAGCTCCTCCTTTAGACAGCAAAAGAGGAAGAGCAATAGCAGTCTTTTCCCTCCAACCTCCAAGTGGGCACTGCAAGTTCTGGAAAACTGTATTTTATTATCTGTATATTATTTTGTATACGAGAACTCACCTGAAAATTAAGTTGAAGCTACATTCAGTGGCAAAATGATAAATCAGACAATTCTAATCTCCTTGCAGGTTTTCAGTTCTTTTTGCTCGTTTGTTTGTTCTTGTTCATTTTGTCTTTTGCCTGGACAAGAGATTATTGTAAAGCAGGGAATGCTATTAATCTTTTTCCAATGACAGAAAATTAAAGCACAGAGGAGCTGAATAACTTATGCTCTGAGTGTGGGCTTCACACTTCCTAATAACAATCACCTAAGTGTCCTCTATAGTCAATAGTCATCTTCAGACGACAGTTCATTCTATTTTAGGAAAGGATGAATCAGCAGCTACAGGTACTTTCTTTTTTCTATTGAGTACTGAGAGGTTTGGCAGCTAGCTTAGAGGAGACTATGCTTTTGAATAGTGAAAATGAGGTGATGAGAGATATGTTGTTAGTCTTAAACAACGCTGGGAATAGAATCTAGGAATATTGGCAGTCCAGTGTCTGTAAGAGCCACTGAACTATTCTTCCCATCTAAAACATAATACCTATTTTATTTTTCATGAGCTTCTTATATTCTAATTGATGATCTCTATTCTGGACATTTCAGAAAGCTAGTTTATATGATTTAGCAGTCATAGTATCAATTAACTGAGCAAAAATATATGAAGAAATAAGCCATTCATAATTTATGGATCAGTGATATTCAGAGAAGTTCAGTTGTCCCTACTAAAAGGCAAGATGCTTCAGTTTTCTTTCTTATTAAACTATGTGACTGACTGAGGAATAGCCATTATGTAAATTAATCAAACGACAGTTTTTCACTTTTCAGGAAATTATTAGTAGTGAAGAATCTGAGTGTAATAGCAATAATTATGTGAAATCATCTGTCCTTTGCAAACCTAGCTATATCTAAACCAAGCTATATCTAAACCTAGCTATATCTAAACCTGCTAAGAAGCAAGTGGTAATTGTATGATTTTTGCAAAATTTCATGTTCAGCCCCCCAAATGTATCACCAATAACTCCTACCTCATCAGTGATATATTTAACTCAGTTTCAGTTAATGTACAGCTTATGTTCCAGTTTTTATTTTGATAAAGTATTCATTAAAACTCTAATATGTTTGAAGCGTTTGGGATTTTGTATACCTAGTTAGCTGGACCACCTTTCAGAGGCTAACTAGTTGCATATACATAAATACTTATTTTGACATTCCAAATTGCTTAGTATTTTGGCTTTTTTGCTCATAGAAAAGCCATGCCATTAGAATCTCTCTACAGAGAGACATTAATATGGTAGCTTTTCCCTGCCTTTTTACCTTCACTTTTCCTGACTGATTCTTTCTGAGCATCAGTAAGTTAAACCCACCCAGGATAGCACGGTAGCAATGATGACATTCATCACACTTATTAGGGAAAAAACAGCTCAAAGATTGTTTCTTAGCATTTCCTAGAAGCTTATTTGTATTTTGTGCACTTCGGTATTCTGCAAGTAGATATTCATACATGAATCAATATCTCCTTTATGCCACCCTTCCATAGCTTTTAACCAGATACATGTGAAAATATATTATTACTTGACGTCTCCCAGCACACTGTAGACCCATGTTTACCTCTCATTTCTCCTTGTCTTCTTTCTTCTTCACTTTCTCTGTCAGGCAAATAAACAAAGCTTTTAAAATGCAAATATTGATATTTAAAATAATAGAGTCTTTTGTGTAAGAGAAACGTGAGTCTGAAAGAAAACTGCAATTCACAGCTTTGGAATCTCTCTCTGAGGAGTCTGTGTTGATATAATCCGGGGTTGCATGGAGAAACAGTGATGGGAGCAGGAAAGCAGCAAAGATGTTCCATTTATTTTCATCTATCGCTTTCTGCAATGATGAAGATAAGTAACACCTGGGTTCAGCAGACTGCGTCTATACTCAATGATATTAAGCTCTGAGTGTAGATGAGCATCATGTACCTGGAGTTTTATTTAGTGATTGAAGTGATTGTCTCAAGCCAAAGCTTCAAAGTACTTTCGGATCTTCTTGAGCAAGAAGACATGTAAAACAGTTTAATTTGGAGTCTGAACACTGAGCAGTGCTTTTATGAGGTCACGTGTTTGAAAATTTTACTTCATTTTGTCCAGCTTCCTTGACAATGTAGGTTTTGAGTTGTGTGACAGGACCTCAAGTCAGCAAGAGCTCTGAAGTGAAAGTTTTCCTTAGTGTGAGAACACCAGAAACACTGGAGTTTAAATCTCTCAACTTGGCCGTTGATAGAACACAAAACAATGAACTAAAACACAGTGATTCTTGGGAAAATAAGGAAAAAACCCATCCATATCTGGAGGTTAAGACAGGCATAAATAAAGGATCTGAGAATCAATCTTTCCCCTCCTGCCTCTGTCGTTGCCTTTTGGACCCTTTCTTTTTCAGTATTGACCTTGCTTCAAATACCTGCAGTAACTTACCAGTTGTGAGAAATCCTGAGTCCTGAGGGACACTCTCTTTTCCAGGTTATTTTATGTGCTTCCTGGCTTTAAGAAACTCCTAGTCCCTGATAGGTATACTCCTCTTTACATTCCACCAATCACCCACCACCAGGTCCCTTGGCCCTATGGGTGGAGCGACCCTAGGGGAACCCTTATGCAATGTACAGAAGCCCAAGACAGGAGAAACTCTTCTCTGCAACCTTGCAAAAAACCTTGTTGCAACCACACAGGCTGAGAACAAAAGAGCAAGACAGATAATAACCTTCAATTTTTAATAATTTCTTTTTAGGTCAAGTTCCAAAATTCACTCTTTTTGACAAGATATTTTCATCTTGGTATGGATATTTAGCACTGATACATAGCAAACCTCAGTAACAAACAAGAATTCTTTGGTCAGGAAAAATGACTTTCATTATGTAATCTGTAATTTTAATCTTTTCATGATGTTGATTGTAGAGTGGCATAGGGGTCCTACATACTCTTTGACTTTATTATGATGGATGTGTTATTAAAACTTTGTAAATGACGTAAACTTCCCAATCACATAAAGAAGTAGAGCTTAGAAGGCTTGTTGCCAAAGATCTATATTGTGTCTAGACCAAACATAGTAATAAAAAAACCACAGAGAACAAAAATTAACCTGAGTGGAGTTCAATTTGCAGTAAACACAAATTAAATTGGGACAAATCACTACAGTTAAAAATATTGAAGGAAAGAGCATAAAGTGCAGTCTTCAATTACTTTTTTTTGCTGTCTGCAGTTGAAGTTATTACAGCTGAAGTCCACTTTACAGTAGGAAAATGAACCACAGCTGGTGATGGCTTTGGTGTGAATAAATAAGGAATGCAAAAAGACTGAAATGGTAATGTGAGTTTATATTGCCTGCCAGAGGCAAGGAAGGAACTCCTTTGCTACCCATGATATGCAACTCAGCTCTGGATCTGTTTTAAGGCACTACAATCTGAACAGTTAGCGATAAGCTAAAATGAGAATCACTGATACTCTTTTCAGTATTATTATCTGCTGATTGCAATTTGGGAATTTGACTCAGGACTCTTGTCATGTAGGAATACAGGCAATCTTTGTATTTTCTCCCCTTGGTGTGGTTATAGCTTTTGTATTTTGACTATAATTCTACATTTTGTTAAACAAAGGGGGGAAGTGTGTTCTGGGGTTATGGACAGGAGACACTTGTGGACCCCTCAAGATTGCTTTCTCTTTAGACTGCACTTGCCTAAATATT
Source organism: Laterallus jamaicensis coturniculus (assembly GCA_022605575.1). Lineage (NCBI taxonomy): Eukaryota > Metazoa > Chordata > Aves > Gruiformes > Rallidae > Laterallus > Laterallus jamaicensis. The sequence continues at coordinate 4,965,415 of JAKCOX010000033.1, read as the reverse complement.
TTCATCCTATCTGGCATTCATACATACTTATTGGTCATCATGTTCTCTAGTGATTGGCAATTTGTATAAAGAGCTGCCTGGCGGTCATCAGGCATTGGAAGGGGTTAATTTCAAAGGGTTCCTGATCTTCAGTTGGTCACTGTGTTTCCCAGACATATCTAGGTGACTTCAATAACAAATTGTATGAGGACTGTTCATATAACAAGAATGCTGTTTCCCTATTTTAAACTCTAAGACTTGTAAGCATTCTCTTCAAGACTTGATAAATGCAATTCTCTGCTGTTTTCTAAGTCTGTCTCTATAGCATTTATGCTGTCTCTCAGGCTGCATTATCACAATATTTGAGATATTATTCATTGAAATACAAATAGGATTTTTCAATAGCAGAAGAATCATAGATATTTTAAAATATTCAGAACATAACTCGCTTTCATTTCATTTGGAATTATGCATTTCAGGGACATGAAAAAACAGATGCTGACCTTAAGTGACTACAGACTTGAGTCTCATTGCTAAGTCTCTATAGACGTTTCCCTATTTTCAGTACCCAAGAAAGATATAGGTAAGCTTGCACGTGCACTTGTTTGCAGAGAAAGACTGAGTCATGTCAATAGAAGAGTTGCTTTACTGTGCCAGAGTCAGATAACATGGCCACCTTCATGCTTTCCTGATGTAATGGTGCTGGAGCTAGGCTGTGTGATGGTGGCTGTGGAATCCAGCCTGTGGTGAGCACGTGCTTGGATTTTTCAGTGGGATGTGTATTTCTCAGGAAGTTTTGAAGTGTACCCAACAGCAGTTTCTAACCCTAAATGCCCCCCTTTTTTAGGCAACATTCTTGTTCTCATGTTTTACTGCATTTATTAGCATTTTATTGCTGTTTTTTAAAGGCATTTGTGAATAGGTAAACTCCTTCATTTGCTGATTTTGATTATCCAATAAAACTGCCATTGAACCTCAGTTTGGTCTAATCACTGAATTATGCAGCTGTTTGATACAAAGTTTATTGTTGTAACATGCATTTAATGGGACAGAATCAAGACACGTGAAACTAGCGTGCATAAGAAGATTATGTGCTTAAGCAGTATGCACTCCAAGTGACTAGAGTCCCTGCTATATTCACCACAGGTAGCAATGAACTTCACTTAGAAAAAGAAAAAGGCATGTCCTTCAAGTATGGATAAAGGCAAAAGGGTCTTTTCCACATGGCTTTCTTGCTTTCTTGACTGCCTTCCTACAGCTGATTCACTGCAGAGGACAGAGGAAACGACCTTCTTCTCAGTAAATAATAGTATGAGAAAATTGTACTTACAAAGAGCACAGCTAAGTGCCTCATAAGAACACTTTCCTTCGGGGTAGTATTTGGACAGACATCTACACCCCATCCCCCATCAAGTGGATGTAAATGAGAGTGATCATTTGAATACATAGGCAGAACTGCTTCTGCCCACCAAATAATTTGAATATGTGTCAGTCAGAGAGATACTGAAATCATCCATCAAAGGAGTGCAGCATGCAGTCCTCACTATGCCAGCTTGAACCTGCCAGTCATGATTTCTCACCTCCTTTTGGAAAGTGCTGGGGCTTTCACTGACTTTGATTTTTCTGAGCCAAATTGTCATCTGGTAGAAATCAGAATAGCTTCATTGAAGTCACTGGCACAATGCCAAGTTGCTTCATCTGAAAATCTTCCTGTAGCCCAGACTGTTTAAATGCTAGGACTGTAACTGTCCTTCACCCACGATGGTGAGAAGAACTGGAAGAAAAGTCTGCTGAATGCTCTGTCCTTTAAACTCCAACTAGGACCAGCCACTAGCTACTCCTTGTAGATGAAGCCTGGAAACATGAAAAGCTTCTTGAAATGAATTAGCCGATGTCAGGTTCATTTAGTTAAATTTTGGTAGTGCTGATGCTAAGTTATTTGAGATGCTCCCGCTTTGTGGGTTTTCTAATGATCTCAGAGGGCTAAAAGATATAAACATTCTCTTACAGCTCATAGTTCCCTCTCTTCTTTTTAACCCCAACTTTCTCATCTCTCTTTATTTCTTCCTTCCTCAGCTGTCAAGTATTAGAAGCCAAGTATAGATTCTTAGCCACTTTTTATAGATATATACATCAGCTATATATTTAATACTTCTGCATTTATTTATAAATTTGATTATATATTTTACAAGCATATTATACACTCATTTTTCAGTAACTGGCAGTGTGCAAACAGCATGAATGAGTATCTTCTCACTATGATTATGAGTTGGAAAGATGGCCCATGCTGTATTAGGCGAGTGTCATGAGATCCCCTGGAAATGAGCTCCGGAAGACAGACGCAGCTATTTTTACATTACATTTCACAGCATGAGACAGTTTTAATCTCTCTTTCTGAAATATCCAAATGACCCTGGGCTGCTCATTTTAGATTAAAGCAGTAATGATCCCTTTTCCATTCAGCAGTGACATTCCATCTTTCATCACAGTGTGCATCACAGCCGTAAAGGGGACACAATAAATAGTTAAGGAAATTTGTGAAAAGAAACTGGAATTGCAAAATAAACACAGTTAGTGAAGTGTGATTAGTGTTGACATGAAAGCTCTCATCAACTGCAAGACTAGGTATAGAGAACCGGATTTCATTTGTGGTGTCACCTGCCAACGACCCTTGATTCCAGCTGGAGACATGGTGTACAGAATTCAGCATGTGCTCAGTAGTCAAACTGCTGGCACCACGTTGTCAAAAATACCATCTGAAACCTGACAAGTGAGAACATAAGGAGATGCATGCTTGTGTGAATTATACTGAAGCTCCTTGAGATATCACCTGAAAGGTGTGGAAACATCTACCTTTATTCATATGTAGACCAATACAGTTTCACCTTCCTGTACTGGAGCCGAGTCTGACCTGGACACTCATGACTGTGGTATAACTGCAGCTGATGGTCAGTTTCAAATGTACCTTGTTTCCTGTGTGCCTGTCAGCCCACCTGATATCTAGGTACATATCTGTCTGTTTGTGAACACTTTGGGGACATACTAAACCACTAGCCACCGTTGGGCATGGAGTAGGGGGCAAACAAACAAAGTCTAGTTTGATATAATGAGAACAATTTAATTAAAAAAGATAGTTGTCATTTTCCAGTAAAGAATAAAATACCCAAGTGTTTTCAGGACTTTCTGATAATAAATAAAAAGAAAAAGCATTAATATTTTAGTAGAAGAGTTATTATTCAGGTGAAAGGACTGTTCAGCAGTGTATCTGATGCTCGTATCAGCTGTGCCCCTGCCTGCCTGTTGGTGCAAAAGGAAAGAAGGCATATTGTTCATATTCTGGGAGCAAAAGCAGAGATTACTGAAATGCAGCAGAATGTAAACGCTGAACTTTGCAAATATTCACATACATGAAAAGTAGCTTATAAGGGAAATTATTCACCATGGTTTCTAAAGAATGAACAAATATGAGAATTTACACAATTAAAAAGAAGCTGAATTAAATGAATAAATTATTGAATTTGAGTTCATACTTCAATATAGTTTGCTATAGTCTCATTTTTCCCTTGTGCTGTGGATGTTTTAGAAGTCCTTCTGGAATCTGCTGTAGAGAGTATCCAGAACTGGTATGAGTCCAAAGGATTTCCGTGACGTTAGGCTGTCACTGTCTGCTGACAGACCAATCTGTCTAAGTCTATTACCAAAGTGATATGATTAAAATTAAATTATCAGGTATTACCTTCATCTTTAAGGTTTCCTCTCTCTGCAAGGCTCTATGTTTTTTCTAGGAGACTATGTCAGCTATAAATGAAGAAACCTGCATCTTCTGTTATTTTTTATTTGACGGTGTTCAGTGCAATGCTGTTAGCTGACCTACAACAAATTATGCATCATCTGAAATAATCCTTTCCCCTCCCTCCAATCCCTAATAGAGTTAAAATCTTAGGTCTTCACCTGGGAGTAAACAACTTGAAATTATCTCAGAATTACTCTGGGACAGAAGTGTGCTGCCATCAGCAGGGAATGGCCTTTCGCTGAGGGGTAATACTCCATAAATCACCTTCCATTACAGCAAGATAAGAGGGTGCTCTTCAGCAATAAGAATACCAAGCTTCTGAGTACAGTAAATGCAAAGTAATTTCAGGTAGCTTGGCTTGTACACTTTGTACTGTGGTTTCATAACATAGGAAAGATCAATAGCTGAAAAAAATCACATCACCCGAACATTTAGCAATCATGATTCTTGATTTTAGGCTCTTATTTTTGCATGTTTCAAAGGGAAATTAATACTTGCTTGCAGTAGGAGCTGAGATGAGATCTGATTTACTTATTACAGGTGTGTGTCTAGGATGTTATACCTGGTTCTGACGGGATGTTGTAGACTGGCCATGCAGAAGGTGTGTGTGCATTCTAGTAACAGCTGTACAAAGTTTTCATGCTTCTTTTACATTACTGAAACTCAGCTACCTCTAAAGCAATTTATAACAGCATAACTGTGCACAACACTTTATGACAGAATGAAAAATAGCAATTTAAACCAAATGAGTAATTTGGAAAAAGAAGACATTATAACTGCCCTGGTTGGGCATTTACTGAGAGCCAGAATTAATGTCCTTGTTCTTCTCAAAAGTGTTATTGACATCTAGTTGACCAAAAGTTATTTGAGCCACTAATATTTATTTGAATAATGTTTTCCAGGAGCACAGTATATGGAGATGCTATTATGTTGGAGGGAAGAATACTACTTTGAAATAGCCAACATCACTATGATCAGGTTTTTTTGATTTTTTTAAAAAAATTTTTTTAAGGTAAAACTAATACTTTCTTTTCTTATATGAGCTCTGTGAATTTATGAGATTTCAGATGCAGGAAGCCAGGTAGCTGAGATAGTTGACAATTGCTCTGCTACCAACACTTCATTATAGAATTGTGTAGATCAGTTCATTACCAGTCACATGTTTCAGTGGCACAATGTTTTTAGTGCTCAGCAAGAAAATTATCCAGGATGGTTTTAGGTAATGCATATCTTTAGAAAACTACAGATACTACTCCTTGCCTTACCCTAGTCTTCTGGCTGGTGTGTCCTGTTTTGCCCAGCCCCTTATTTTGCATCCCATGCTTTTTGACTGTTCACTGCCTTGCTATTTTTGTCACTGCCAGATCCCAGCCTATTGCTTGCAGATTGTTAGTCTAACTTCTTATATGTCTTTGGGTTTATTTGGGGTTTGTTGTTGTGTGTTTTGTTTTGTTTTCCTGAGCTCAGCCCGTTTTCTCTCACAAAACCCTTCTTTTTACCCTACTGTGAGGTGGGAATGACAGAAATTTCTTGCACATTATGGGTGCAGGAGGGGAAATAAGTAGATGTCTGGCCTGCTCAGTAGCACAAAGTGCATTCAAGTTCTTCCAAGTGTACATTTTGAGTGTGATGAGGGAAGGCTGTCTATTTACAGAAGAGATTACGTCTGAACTGTTCTCTGCACACATGGCTCTGCTCTGCCCACCTGTCCCTCAGTGCCTTTCCTCAGCACACTTAAAAATATTTTAGCAACCAGCAAGAACATCAGACATGTTCATGAGATGACACCCAGGACACAGTATTAAAGGAGCTGTGAAATAAAGGGTTAGAAAAGGCTAACCATATTTTTCCTGCTGCTGAATCTTGTAAATCCTATCTTTTCTTGTGTCTAGGAGAACACACTCTTAAAGGGTGTGATTTCTGTCACTCCATGGTAAATCAACCCCTTCACCATCCAACTAACCCAAACTCTATAACCCAGCTGTCCAAAATTAGTAAATGCAGGCATTATTTTATTTCAGAATTCCAGACTTTTTGAGAAAAATGTATTCATTTGAATAAGTAAAACATTTTCCTATAGGTTTTCCTCTCTCATCTGCAACTAGTTCTTCACAGAATCTTTTCTCTTATGTAGAAGCATGGTGTTTGCACACGCAGTACAAGATGACTGGGTGCAAGAATGTCCTAGTACAATGTGTTATTTTATGTTATTGGGTGCTAGTGCAAACAGGGAAACGTAGTAAGTTTTGTACTTTTCTGCAGTGTTCCTTCAATGGCCTTGGGAGATGCTTCGTGGAGCATATGATTCTATAAAGAATTTATCCCGAATAATTCATCCCCGTTGGAGTAAAAATCAAAACCCAAAAGATTTTAAAGCTACTTCAAAGGTAGTATTATTGATATGCTACAACCCTGCAGTGACATAAAAAAGAGACCTAGAGGCACCCCTCGTGTTTGCCTCAAGGCTCTAGTTTGATATGATTTCTCCAAGGTAGCTCCCTTCTCTTGGGAATAACTTGCAACCTGTTGATCACAGATTCTGCAACCTGCCACAGGCAGTCTCTCAATTCTTCTCTGGCAACCATCTCTTTTGAACATATTTGCATCTTTTGGCCAACCACTCCTTAGTTTTATAACCAGGATAGTCAAAGAAGGTTATATTCAATGCAATGCTTTCCAACTTTTCACATGGTTATTTTTCTCTTTCTGTCGTCTTCTTTTGCTTTGCTATGAAAATATTTAAAAGACCCTGAACTTTTCCTAAAGCAGGAGAGAAATAAACATAACTGTTCCTTTGGGTTTTTTTTGGTTTTGGTTTTGTTTTTAATTTTGTTTGGTTATTTGGGTGTTTTTTTTTTTAAATTGACTTTTGTGTTTAGGTTACAAGAGCCTCTAGATGGCCTAAGAATGATTGCCTTTAAAAGGTGTTGTGCACAGGACCTGCTCAAAAGTATTAATATTATTTCTTCATAGTCCTAAGGGGCCTGGGAGCATTGAGGATAAGTATTCAATGTACTAAGCAAGCACAAACTACAAAGTTCACCAATAGTGATTTTGCACAGTTGGAATATATACCTGGTTTAAATAAATGATAAAAGTTTAATATGATGCTTTAAATATTTAACATGCAAGAGCATGAATACCCTAGCAAATTCCAAATATTATAAAGTATTTTTTGATTATTTGAACTTGCAATTAATCACTAGATAGAAATATGGTACTAATGTCTGTTTCTTTTTTCAGTCTACTGCAATTTCTGTTAAAATAAGCATGCATGTGAAATACATAACCCAAATTTTAATTGTAAGCCTTTGTATGACATGTAGTGTATTCACTTATTTCCAAGCTTATGTTTATATTCTGCAAATGATAACGCTAGGCAAAAACTTGCATTGTTGTTTTAAAAGCCCTGGCTTGGATTTTTTGAATTATTCTTCTTAGTGCATTAGAAAAAAAAAATGTAATAACCTTCACTGGCTTCATGGTTGTAAAATAACTGGATTTATATCACAGGATGCACTGTTTTACTTTGGTAATAGCTTCAGTGACTTCTGGAAAAATATTATCGTGTTTCACTTGAACTGACATATTTCTGGATGCAGAACACAAGAACTGAGATATACTTTGCTGATATTTAAAAGGAAAAAAGGCTTTTAGTGTAAGAAAGACAAGTGATAAGTCTGCTTTGTTCTTAGACGCAGTCACAATAAATATCACAGCCTGAATGATAACCATGACCATGATCTGAACACAAGCAATCTGATACGTCTGATAGTCATTTAGGGCCAAATTGAAGAATATAGAAATGTTTGTGCTGTATTAAGAGTTGCTTTCCATTTCAGTTTATATAAACAGACTTTTAAAATGAAACTAAAAATTTTGAGATCTAGAAATCATTGAAAGAAATGCTGGAAAAGTTTCTGAAGCCTCCTATTTCATCTTCTTACATCTTGCAGGGTCAAATTGTACCTCAGCAGCCTGTCTGGAATAGATGATCAAGCTGGCTTTTTGCCTTTTGGGTAACACATTGGTAGAGGAGAAAAGATGGAGCCTGAGCAAGCTAAGAATTAGAAACTACAAGTTCCCACATTTCTGATAAATGTTGGGACATGTGTACTGAGAAATCCTTCTCCAAACTTCTTCCCATTCTTTGCTTTGTCTTGCTCACCTGCCTCACACTGCCTCGCCTCTCATCTCCTCTCATCTCTTCTCCTCTCTTGTAATAGCTAGCCAATAAAACCTTAAATTTAGTGAAAGAGAACATCTTAACTGAAAAAATAATTTTAATTAATGGAAACCTCCCAATTAATTCTATTGTTTTGCTTTTTAAATTACTTCACATTAAGAGCTTCATGTGCTCATTCCATTGTAAGATCTGGGCCATATGTGGCAACCTTTACCAGGTGGAGACTGTCTTTACCATCTGATGTTTAATCTGCTTGAGGCAGATCAGTGAACTTGTAAGATGAGTGTTTTACCCACCAAAGCATCTGATCTTCCAGGTTAGAATCTTATGCTTTGATATTCAGATACACTGTATACAAAATAAAGGTGATTTAGCTTGCTTTGAAACAAAATCTTCTCTGAAGTGGAATATGTCATACAGAAAAAAAGGGCTTATCAACTTACATAACAGTTAAGAAAGCATGAAGCATCCTCATGACTTGATCTTTTAGTGTGAAATCAAGAGAGTTTGAACTGTTATAATTTTTTTCTTCTATGTATTACCTAGATCTGCACTTCTGTTTTCTAGTGAATGCTCCTGAGTTGTTTTGTTTTTTGATTACTTAAAAACTTTTTCATGAGTGTCTTCATTAATCTTAGCAAAAGATTGGTTGGTCTCAACTTGCTGAGAAAAGAGAATGAGGTACCTTTTACTTTAACAAGGCAATAGTGAAGTGTAAAGACAATGGAAGATGTTTCTGCTGCAGAAATTCATTTAGTGTGAGGGACAGATTCTGAGGTGTCTGTGATTAATAGACATAATTAGTTTACAAAGGCTGGGAAACAAGGTTATCTGATTTTGTGATTTACTCTACACCATCGCTGGCCAGAATCAATAACATAATGATCAGCTTTTGCCTCAGTATGGGGTTGGAGAAGAGGGGCAGAGAAGAAGATATTTATAGCTTTTCCTTTTGGTCACCATCCATGTGATAACTGAGAATTGCTAATGTTGGCCTTAGATGCTGTGGAGTGTCTTACTCACAGTACCTATGGCTCATTGATTTTTGAAAAGTAGCTGAAAGTCCATCTTCCAAGGCATACTTCATCACCTGCGGTAAGATGATGTATCACTATTGGCCTCGAGGGCCAGTTCTGTGACATGTACAGAAGATATTTAAGCACAAACCAGGACTATGTGTCTGCTTCTCCAGGAGCCTTTGCACAATACTGGTACAGCTTTAAAAATACTGTTGAAGTTGAAGTCTATACTATCCATGACAGCTCAGACTTCCTGGAACATCTACCCTGAGCTTCTGAGCCAGCTATTGCTGAATCATATATTAGAATCATAGTATATCCTGAGTTGGAAGGGACCCATAAGGATCATCAAGTCCAACTCCTGGCTCCACACAGGGCAAGCCAAGTCAAAGCATGTGACTAAGAGCATCGTCCAGATACTGTGCTGTTCCCACTTCCCTGGAGACCCTGTTCCAGTGCCTGACCACCCTCTCAGTAAAGAGCCTCTTCTTAATATCCAGCCTAAATCTTCCCTGTTGCAGCTTTGTACTGTTCCCTCAGGTTTAATCACTGGTCACCAAAGAGAGGAGATTGGCACCTGCCCCTTTGCTCCCCCTCATCAGGAAGCCGTAGGTCGCAATGAGGTCTCCCCTCAGCCTCCTGCTCTCCAGACTATACAAACCAAGGGACCTCGGTCTCTCCTAAGACTCCCCTTCCAGACTCTTCACGATTCTCATTGCTCCCCTCTGGACACTCTCCAATATTTTTATGTCTCTCTTGTGCTGTGGAGCCCAAAACTGCACACAGTACTCGAGGTGAGGTCACACCAACACAGAGTAAAGCAGGAAGCACTTGGTGCTATGGAAACATAAAGCCTAGGATTGTCATGGTAAGAACTGGGTACAGGAGAAACAGGTATAGTAAAATAACTTAATGTATGTAAAGTTCAAGCCACTGTTTGAGAAATTAGATTAGCGAGGATCTTCTGGATCACTAAATGGATCCTTTCATGTCCTGGTTGATGGTTGATGAAGTTGACCTCAATGCAGTTTCATTTGTGTTTTCACTAAGCTTTATTTGCATTGGATTCAAAGGGAAAGTCAGCAATCATTACAGATCCTGAATTTTGGCATATTTGATACAGAACTGGCATTTGATGTGGCTACATAGGAGATGGACATTTTCTATTGAAAAGGAAACACTAAAGCTTCACAAGAGAATTCTCAAACAAAGTAAAACCTCTACAACTTGGAGAGTACCAAGATCTGAGGACTGTCTTTGAGTCAGTTGGTTAAGCTCTCACACCAAATTGCAAGCATTCAAAAAATGTTCATGCTACATGGTATCTGCTACCTACCCCCTTTCACATGGCATGCACCATCCTTCTCTGCAAAATCATGAAACCAGTATTTGGGTTTTTTTAAAATATTCCTATCCAGCTGAGGCCTTGGCTTTGAGTATGTCTGGGATGTTTCAACTCTTAAAAGAGGTGTTTTTTTCTAAACAATGAGATGTGTGGGGGTGACATTTATCATGCATTTCATACTGTGCACAGTGCTGCCATGTAACCATGCAAGTTCAGAGGGTACCGGAAGCCTTCTAGCTGAGTCCATGGGATTAGGCAGCCATGGTCAACCATAAGACCTTATTTAGAGACACCTCAAATTTCTTTGCATTGCATCACTATGTGAAGTGCTGGCTGGTGTGTTTCAAAAATCTTACCCAGAGTCAGACCAGTGTCAAAAATCCTTTAGAGAGAAGGCTTTGCAAGCCAAAAGTCTTCAAGGATAGGACCTCTGTCAGCCAAGGTGAATGTGTCCACAATAAACTGCTTGCTCAAAGTAAGAAGGTTAAACACACATCATAAAGATCTGTATTGTCCACTAATAAAGCACTCTGTGCATGCAGCTGTCATGTGAAGCTTTTTTTAACAATCTTGAAGACTGTTTAAAGTATTTTGTAGAACAATTCTTGCAGTGGTGAGAAATTTCCCCTGAATTATTCACTTGACAGCTGGAGATGCAGCTGTTAAAAACAGCTCTTTAGGAAGAAAAGAAATTAAAATGGATAGGGAGAAAATTAATAATAAACCAAGGAAATGGGGAATATGAAAAGAGTTTGTTTGAGTGAAAGAAGCGTACGCAGCGGAAATGTGTTAAGGAATATGCCCAGGAAAAGTCACATTTTTCAGCATTTTCTCCTCATTTTTTTTCCTTCTGTAACTTGTACACATTCAGGGGAGGAGAAGCAAAAAGCAATTTATGCAGCTCGATATCAGATTGTGCTCTCCTGACGAGGTCCATCACCCTCAGAAGCTGTGAGTGTTTGGGAAGGTGGTGATGTTTGCAAATCAGCTAGCAACAGAAACAACACTGAACAATCTGACTTCTTTTTAATCAGAAAGGAAACAAAATACCAGACTCCACTTAGGATGCGTTGCGGTGTTTTTTAAAGTACTGCATTGTATTAACAAAATGCTACCTGGTTATTATTTATATTTCAGATTATGCCACACATTCATAGGCTGTGTTATTGACATTATGGTAATACTTCAGCAATCAGTCAAGCATTGGCACTCTGTCGTGTCAGGAATTGTACTGTTAAGCAACAAACTCTCTTTTCCAGAAAACTGGCTATGAGGCAGAATGTGGTAGGTGTATCAAACAGGCCAATGGATAAAAAAGATGACTGGTAAAAAAAGCCAGTGACAAAAGATACAGAATTAATTAGGAAAGCAAAGCTCCAGCAAGGTAGCACAACAAAAGGCTTGGTAAATCTCATACCATGATTCATATTCATAGGGAGCTGCAGCAAGCAAGTGAAGGACATTACTTGGGACACATCTTACATATTAAAATGTAGAGCTTGGATCTCAGAAAGAAAATGAGAACTCACAAATTGTTTAAGCTCTTAGGTATAAAAATCCCACATGGAGCTGTTTAAAGAATTGTGTGTTCAAAGTATATTGCTGCTGGGACAGGTATGGGAAGGTAAGAAGTCTTTAGGTAAGAGATCTGTAGCTTTCTTGTGATTCTGTTGAGTTCAGACAATTTAAAATGATACTTAAACTTCTAGAAGTGTTTGGAGAGAGGGAGGTTATTATGTACTGGTCAAAACATACTTGAGGCATTTTACTTGGAGTTTAGCTTTAGTTCTCCACTTTATTACAAAAATTACTCTGCTATGTTAACAGTGTTGTGTTTTAGCCCCAGACAGCAACGAAGCACCATATATGCTGAGCATGATGTCATATGGTGTGCAATTGGTTAGTTAGGGTCAGCTGTCCTGGCTGTTTCCCTCCCAACTTCTGTGCACCCACAGTTTATGCACTGGTGGGGTGGAGTGAGAGGCAGAAAAGCTCCTGGCTCTGTGTAAGGGACAACACATCCCTGTGTTATCAGCACTGTTTTCAGCACAAATCTGAATCACAGCCCCATACCAGCTACTGTGAAGATATCTAACTTTATACTAGCCAAAAACAGCTCACAGAGGTACACTGGCACGTGTCTGGTATAACAAAAGAACTGAGCTTGATTGTATGCAACCATGAAGGTTATCTGCAATCTAGCTTGTGCTATGAGCTGTTTGCATGGTACCCCTGCAGAGGTTTCTTTCCTCAGCACATAGATGGGATGTATTTTCTGCAAAAAATACCTAGTTCGAAACTGAACAATTCTCACAAGTCTTTAATTATCTACCCTGGATCTGTGGGCTACCACACCACTCTTTAGGGAAGAATAGTGACGTATACATGCGGCAGCAGCACACACAGGCAGTGACCCTGTGATTTAGAGTAGCCTTGCACTAACCACTGCAATTGAGGCTGGATTAGAAGAGGAATTGAGGAGACAGCCAAAAGCCTGGCTTTTGCACCAGGAAAAACAACTAACCCCCCTGCATGTAGTTATAATGCCCCTGGATATTTTCACTGAATATCAAGATACTGCTCAGGGAAAAGGTGCCCAGTGGCAGTCATCACCTTTCTGCTGTAGACAAAAGAGCTCCATCTCACTCCAGGCTTACAGTGATATTGCTCTCTGCCACCTGCCTCTTCTCTATCAGCCTTTGTGGAAAGTTTTGTGCAGAGAGATGATACTGTTTTTGCAGCCAAATAATTGTTCGTAATAGACAGACTTATGGGGAAAATTTGATACATAGGCTCCACTGTGAAACCTAGTCCTTTGATCTTATAGCTTTGATTGATTCTATGGTTTGCATTGCAAGGGCCAAGAAATCACACCATGTCCGGAAGACTGAGAAAACTGTTGGCAAAAACTGTGCGTTAGGCTTCTACCTTCCCAAATAAGGGAATAGCAAGGGCCTGCTCAGTCTGGGGTTTCTTTTGCAATTCAGGTTCCACAAGAGAGCTTCAACGGAGAGAACCCTGTGCACTCCATTTGCTGAGGCTTTGGGTAGGATCCAGCTTTGCCCTTCCTAGACTGTCTGTGTCTGTGAATTTTGATTGCGTTTTCCTATTAGAGTGCAAGGTCTAATTGTTACTTGGAGGAATATCGAGTCATTATTATATGGTTCATTTAGTCAATATGCCTCTAGTCATAAATTCATTGCCTTTGCCTTTATGTCTTTAATCCTTACTTGTTGCTGCAATTTAATCTCATCTTTTCTCAAACCAAACTGCTTATTCCTTAAAACAGTTGACCCCTTGATTCATTTACATTCACGATGGCCCCAGGGATTGCATGGTATTTACTTATCTGGCTACTAGGTAGACAGGCCCATGGTATTCCTTGAACATATGGTTCTGTTCCCTCCGAAGTAATCAGCCAAGATCTCATTAGTTCTAGTAATGTAGCATGGTATCCTAAAGACATCACTTAAGTTTCCAAACCTACAGTGAATGATCATCAACCCAAGCAATCCAGATCTGATCAATCTGAAAGTGTTGCATAAAACTGCTTTGGAAAGGGAAGCAAATGAAATATCTATGCTCCAGTAATAAGGCTTTTCCAAGCACAGGCTATATTACATATATTTTTAAACCTTAACATTGTTCTTGTGAAGGTAGCTTGGCATTCAGTATAGAACTTCCCTGAAGAGTAAGGAAATCCATTTTCTTTTAAAGATTTTTCTCTCTTTTTGAAAAAAAAATCCCTTTTCTTGTGAGCTAAATTATTCTTTGCAAAAGTTTCAGCAAGGGCTTTGACATAATAAAATCTATTTTCTTGAACGTCAGCTATCTTTGAAAAACAATCACAGTCTAATTCTAAAGGTGAATGAGTAGAGGGAAATTTGTAAAATATCCAATTGACTAGGAATAATAGCTTCTACTTCTAGCAAATATTTAGTTGAGAGACTTCTATTCTGACCTCTGAAATTGGAGGATCCCTTCTAGTTTCCTAAGGTTTTAGTTTCATTAGAAAGCATTTTACAAGAAATGGAGACAAATAGAAGCAGTGGCTTGGGAAATACATGGAGACCATCGTTTGCTATACAGTGATGTCAGTGATGGTTGATGCAATGCTAAAGTCAAACTGGGGCCAAAAGCTCAGACAAGGAGCAGATGGAGGCTATGCTGAAGAAACAGAAGAGAGGATTCTGGGAAACAACACAATGGAAGTGCCTGTCATCTCACACCCTGCCCCTCTTCAAAGGAGGTGTAGGGTGAATCTATCCCAGATGTGTAGAGCAGACTAAGTACTCTACTAGAATGATAAAGAAGGGTGTCTCTCAGGAGAGGAACAAACAGTTCCCAAACATTCCACACCCTCTCCTTCAGTTTATCCCAGGCCAGCTCCTCATTTTGAACAGATTAGCACCCAAGCCTCTTTTTCCTGTCTGGCACTTTGGTGCTTGTTAAGACTGTTCCCTCTGTCTCACTTGCAGTTGGGCCAGCTGCAGACTGTGACCTTCTGGTTCTGCACAGGTTGCAGCAGTTGGAAACAGCTCATGCTTTGGCATCGGTTCTTCTTGCTCCCTTCTGGTGTGCTCAGAGGCCGAGGAGTCTGGCAAATCTTCATATATCACACCTCCAACTGCAGCAACTGTAACAGATGCAAGTTTTACTTTCTCTGCTACTCTCAGCTGCTGAATTGAGTTTAATCAGGGTTCTGCGGAAGCTGGAGGACATTTTTTTCCTTGTGTTCTGTGTGCATCTTGCTTTGTTGCTGAGACTCACAAGGCAGAGGGTATCAGCCACAGAAAGGAAAAAGGCATAGCCTGTCACTTTTCAAGGACAGCAGCAGGACTATGAACTCAAATTTGCTTCAAGGTGTAGATGAATTCATACCCCAACCTTGGGATCAGCTGAGTTGACCTGGAACTGCTTTACTTGTTTGACCAGATATTTTAATTGGGATTCTCTTTATTGCACCTTCTTAATAATGGGGAAGTGTAGAATACTTTTTCATTCTATTTTTGTTTTCTATTGTCCAGAAATTGTATGATTATCATTACATTTGAATTTCATACGTTAACTATGGATGCCTGGCATCAAGCAATGTGCTGGATAGTTACTGCAAGTGAGGATCTGTTGACTTTCTTCTGAAAGAAGAAGTGTTAAATCTAATGGCTTGGATTAGTTTCAATTTGGAAAGCTGATCTGTAAAATTCTTACATTCCTTCAAGATGGCCATAATATTATTTATCTTCCTGTCTGAATCCATAGTTTAGTTGTCTGTTGTTAAAAAGCCACCTCTCCTCCAGCTCAGATATAACTATGTTTCAGCAACAGATAAAGCAATTTCCAGCTAATGTCTGTAAATCTGATGGCGCTTATCTTGCAAGTAAGTAAATATGAGGTGCTGCTATCCTTCACCCTTGTCTGAACCTTCACAGCAGCAGGGGCACAGGCAGCGATTGAAAGGCTCGGCAGGTGCTGCTACAGAACATCTGGTGAGCTGTGTTGAGACAGGCTTCCAAGTGGTGCTCTCTGGTGGAACTGTTAGAGTTACTTGCTCTGTCAGAGTTACTGTTAGAGTTAATTTTTATATGCATAAATAATGAAGAGAAGTTATCTCAGCAGGAAAGCAATGCATGCACAAAGACAAATAGAATGATCACAGCTGCCGAGCCCATCTTAAGATCTGCTCTCAAAACCAGTCTCTCCTTTTCATGATATATCCTGCAAACTGAATTACTTTGAATTCTGGGAGTACTTTCAGATGGTCTAGAGAACCTAACTGCCCAAAGAGGAAGATGGATATTGATAAATCTTCTCAGAAATTGAAGGAAAAGCAGAAGTAGAGAATTTCAGAAACAGGAGAAGAAAAGGAAAATAAAGAACAGACTAAAACCAGGGAAAGAATCATGTTGGTTTCTGATCTCAGAAACAAATGCAGGCACTGAATCTGATACTTTTAATCTAGTTTCCATGTAGGAATGCAATTTCAAACCTGAAAATATTATTAGGTGCCATGTGAAACCTTCTCAAATGGTTAATACCCTGACACAAAAGGCTTTGTATGGAGGAATCTTGATCAAAACTAACCACATACCAAAGCCGTGTAGATGATCAGCTTGAAAAAGGCTTTTGTGCCTGAAAACTTTCCTGACTGCCTTTTTCCACCTTTCTCACAGTTTTATGGGATGCTCTGTTCCATTTCCAAAGCAGTTGCATCACAGTTGCAGTTGTGGTGATAGCTCACTGATGGATGGCAAGCACCAAAAGATTGTCCTTCGTAGTTTCCCAACTGGTGTAAATCATCACAGTGCAAGTTAGATCAACAGAACTGTATTGATTTCCACTGGCTGCTGTTTTAAATAGCTTGTGAAGTTCTTTGAGAGGAAAGGCATTGGGAAAGAAATTAAAAAGTTATCAAATAGTAGCATCATCATTTTCCCAAATCTTAAAACTCCCAGTGGAAAAGCTGTATGGGAGGCTAAGACCAAACAAAAGCACTAGAAAGCTTTTTCTGTGAAGATGTTATGCCTGTTAGAATAACTTAATTAACTGTTTAGAGACATTAAAAAGCCTACACAAGAGTGTAATGAAAACTGCTCCTTGAGACATTCTGGAGTTGGATCAGAATTCCAAAAATCTAATATGGCTCCTGTCTGTGCTGCAAAATGCAATTTATTTAAGCAATTAGTGGTAAGGGATACTACAAATTAGATCAGCCTGACAGAAACAGAAAGTTAATGCTTCTCCTCCACAGCTACTTCCCACTTGTGTTTTCAGACTAGTCTTTGAAAGAAGGCATACTTGCAATAAAAAGGTTACAACACACCAGGAAGAATTCAGTTATTGCACCACAAAGCTGTTTGTATTCAGGCTTTCTGGATGAACAAAATAACTTTCAAGATTTTTTTAAGCCCTATATCCCTTGAGTTTACTCAATTATATATTTTTAATTTTTTTTTTTTTTTTTTAAATAGGAGCTGACAGCTGGCACTGCTAGGACAACACAACTTTTATAACAGTAAAAAGAACTAGATTGAAAATCTATACAAGCTGCCTTTGCTTTCACAATGGCATTTGAATCTTTATCTATATTTATGGTACCGACAAGCCCTTTTTCCCCCTCTAAACCCTTCTCTGCGTTCTTGAGGTTTTCAGATATGAGTGTGCCTCTTGAGCTACCCAATACTGCAGTTCCATAAGCAGGTTGAGCTGATAAGCCCTGATATTGCTGTCCCACCCTTTACTTGAATCTGATACTCCACCTTACCTTCTCAATGTTCCCCCTGCTCACTCGAGATTCCATTTTGGCATTAGCATTTGTGATCGTGAAGTGAAGTGAACTAGAGGAGGACGTTCTTGAGGATGTTTTCTCAGTCCAGCTCATACACTGCTATATACACTTCTGCACTAGCACGATGGAGAGAGGAGATATGGGAAATGAGCAATTGGAAAAAGGCAGCCAAGAAGACCCTTCACTTGCAGCTACAGCAATGGCTCATATCAACTCAAGCTGCTCCTGGAACTGCACTCTAAATTCATTTCAGTAAGTCACAAGAAGTGTAGTTATAAGGCACAGCCTAATGAACCACTGGCTCTTCTGGGGAGAAATCCTACCCCACCCTGCTATTTCACCCTTCTCTGCTTTCCAGGCACAGCCATGCCTGCCTTGAGCTGGCTTTGGTGCTTGCCAGACTCAAGAGTGTGCTCATTCAAATTCCTAAACTAGCAGTCACCTGCTCTAGCAAGGGAAAGTAAATGGATTTCTGTAGGTTACAGAGTTGAATTGGCTCAGAAAAGGAGCTGACAAGCGCCAGAACTGGTATAAAGGAGAGGGTAGGATCATGTACCCAAGAGAAGGAAAAAGTCCTCCCCTTTTAACAGTAGTAAGCTGCTACATTGGCTCAGAAATAATGGGCACAAATAAACTATTATATTAAACATTCCCAGGAACATTCCCAGACAATTAGGCCAACTGGCACACAATGGCCCATTGACCATGCTAACAAATTCTCATAAACTGCAAAACAGGCTGGCTGCGTGCAAGCTGCCTATTGGGAAACGTCCCTGGAATGATCTGTCCTTGGGAGAGAGGTAGTCATGACCTGCCAAAATTATAGCAGGCAATGTTTTAATAGTTTTCTAGTATGGATGGTGGAGTTCCAGTGCCTGGGAATGTTCCCAGATGCATTGCATGTAGCCAACATGTCTATATGCTGTAGGAACCTGGATCCCTAAACACTAGAGATTTGCTCAATAGCTTGATGCTCCCAAATCTTGGTTTTATATATATACACTCTGGGGGTTCTGGAGTTGCTTGGATTTGAACCCATGCATAAGAGGAACACTGGTGTCCTCACAGTTTTGGTGGTTCTTATTCTGGTTATCTTATGGATTTTTTTTAATGTTATGTATTCACGTCCTTAAGCTTGTCTGTCTAGCTTGAGAAAAATATTCCAAATGCTGAAAGAAACCTCCCTCTGACCATGTGAGTGTTAATATTCTCTTCTCTATTCTTTTTCTACATAGTCTAGGTAATTGTCTGATTTCTGATCATCCTTTTTCTTGAGTGTTTAAATATTCTAATTGGCTAAACATGGAGCTGGAGAGTGCCAGCAGGCAACAACATCAACTGCCACAAATGATCTGGGGTCTTCCAACATTTGAAGCATCATTGAGCCACATATAACTTAGCTACATGTGAGTGCACTAGGCGTGCATTAAGCAATTTCCCTGCTGATGCTCCTGAATGATATAACTCACTGTGTGCTACAGGATACAGCATTATACGCAGACTGCTTTCAGAAGACCTTCTATGTGTCTTTGCAATTCATGCCTCCACTTGACTTTCAAGACTCCAAATCTCATCAGCTTCAGGTGAAGATATTTTTCAGATGTTTTGAAATGAGAAAGAAATTTATTAGGGAGTAGTCCTATCAATATGAGAAGGAAAGGCTGCCCTTTGCTTTAGGATGTCTTCCTTTATCTGATGTCTTTATATATTTATCTAAATAAATAAATCTTGAAGAACAGGAAAGGTGCATCATAGCAATCCCTGATTAAGCACCTTTTCTTCATCACCTATGTTTTCCTTTTGTTACAAGCAAGTCTGTATGGGATGTAAGCTGTCCTAAACTGTTGTAAACTGGACAACGTGGTAACTTCCACCAACTTTTATGCAAAACCCTAACTTCTGTGCTGATAGAGTTGGAAAGGTCAGCCATAGAAAAGCAAGGAACAAGTGGACTGCAAGGGAGATGCTATTATTCACTGAATGTGTGTGTATCTGCTGTATCTGCCTTGTGTGAGAAGGACAAAGGATAACTGTCCACTATTGCTTCCCCTGACTAGGGACTCACTGAGTTGCCAGTGCTCATCATTTCAGCACCAGTCTCGCACAGGAGTCTTGCCAGGAGCAGAAGGCACCTCTGTCTATCACTGTGATTGTTTTTCACATATGTCTTTATTTATGAGGAGCTTTGAATAGAAATTAAATCTAAGAAAATTTTGATTTTTAGATTTGATTAATGGGAAAACTGTGTAGGTAAGAAGAGAGGGATACTTGTGATGAAAACCTATTTCCTAAATGAGACAAACCCAAGATGGTTTACAAATATACATGTTCAGATTTCACAAGGCTAAGAGGGTATTTAACTTTATTTATGTTGTAGTTTCAAATAAATTCGTCATATATTTTTCATTTGACTCAGGATCTCAACTGAGACATCTAATGTCAACAGCAGTCCCTTCTTAACCCTCAAAAGACAGGTCATTAAGATATAATGCTACTATTTCATTTTTCAGTGAAAGCTTGTATTCTTTATGACAGTTTAATTTCCCTTTTTAAACGTACCTTTTGCTGAATTCCATTCTCTGAATAAATTATTACCTTTATACTTTGTGTAATACTGTATCTCAATGCTTTGCTGAAGTGGGGCTGTCGGTATGACCTGGTGGGTAGCAATCATATCTTTCTGCTCTAATTTATGTTAATCCAAAATAATGGTCGGCACCAAACTACCATGATAAAAACTCTCGGTGATAGATAGTTCATACATTTCATGATGTTGCAGAGACATGGGACATGCAGAACAGAAACAATATTTTGCATGCTCTGAATGTAAGGCCATTTGATGGCCATAGGAAAAAGGAATGACAAGCTCCCAGATTGCACATACCACTGATTGGTGCAGAGATTCAAAAGAATGCACAGTGCAATGCAAACAGTTAGTCCCCAGAATCTATTTAATGTGATCACAAAACCTTCTGTATAGTACAGTCAGGATTTCTGGAAACATAGTGAACCAGACACGGCTTCTCTACTCCTCACCTTGCTGCTTGGTTCCTGCAGTATGTACAGTAATGTATCAATTACACCAAAAATGTAATCAGGCAGCTGTAAGAGGAGCTGTATTATCCATCCAGAAAGCCTACAATAGTAATTTCTCAGTCACAATGTTAGTCTCGTCTCCGGGAATGGATGAATTTAGAACATTATCTTTTAGACGATACACAAAACTAGTTTTGGCTCTGATTTTCTAAGATTATTTGACCTCATGTGCCAGGCTAAATTTCTACTAGGATTGCCAAAAGCCTGTCTTTCAGATTCTCTGTGCATCTGGTGAGAGCTATGGCACTTCATTTTTTTTTCCTTTCTCTGAAATTTTTGTGTGGTGCTCCAGGGAGCTGACAGAGAACTGCTGTGTTTCTCAGTCAAAATGGCTGGATTCCAAGCTTGGGAGAAGCAACTTACATGAACTGATCCATCAGTTACCCACAGTCCACTTTTTTTTGGTTTATTCAGTTTTATAATACAAATGGAACATTTATATAGGTATTAAAATATGGCCACTATAATATACTTTCATAGAACATGCCATTTCAGGTCATTATTTAAAGCCATTCTCCACATTCATCTTGAAACCTTTTATGTCAGTTAAAACACAGCAGTAGTATAAAGAAATCTCTAAAGTAGCCCTGCTGTGACTTTTTCATACCCTGTTGGCTAGACAATATAATCCACACTTTCACCTACTGTCGTACAGGTTCTCATATAATAGTTCACACAGTGGCTCTGAGGTATCTCACTGTTCTACCTTTTTCTTCAGGTGACAAGGGCCAGGGGACTCTCAGCTTCCTGTGGATTGGCCCATATGACTCTTTCTAAAGTGTATTCTCCTTCCAGATGACCCTTGCCACAGCTAGCAGAGTTCTCCCCACACCTTTCCAAAAGGTTTTTGAAGCAGATTAAAAGCACAGCATTGAACAGTTCTATAAATATGAAACTAACTTTGTGGCCAGAATAGAAACCCTTGGATGCTGTGGAGAAAGACTTTGAAATACTTTTAATGTCTCCATAAATTGAATAAGCAGCTTGTAAGGTTTGTCTGTGTTCTCTGGGAATGACTATCTGTCTTGGTAAGGCGTCACCTGTATTTGAGCTGTCAAATGCTCTTAGTCACGCTAGGCTTTACTTGGCTGACTGAGTGGCACTGAGGTATTCAACCTCCTCCTCTAAGCTTTTTCTTCTCCCAGCTGCACAGTCCCACCTATCCTGGCCTTTCCTCACAGGAGAGATGCTCCAGTCCTTTCTTCATCACCTCTGTGCCCCTTTGCTGGACTGTCTCCAGTAAGTATGTCGACGTCTCATGTGTACTAGGGAGCCCAGAACAGGACACAGTACTTCACACCTAAGCCTAGGAGAAGAAAGATCAACTCCCTTGCCTTTCAGGTAACATTCCTTGTAATACAACCCAGGATACCATTATCCTTCTTGGCAGAAAGGGTGTACAGCTGGCTCAGGTTCACCTTGATGACCACTACAACCCCCAGGTCCTATTTCACAAAGCTTAGTAATTAAGTGCTAAGTGATAATACTTTACCAAACATTCATCAGAAATAGGGGTCTATGTAAACAAATATATGGAGACACAACTCAGAAATTAATGAAGAATGACTACAGGCAGGCACAGGTGTACTGATGTACTGGAGCACTGGGTATGAGTTAGGTCCCCTTCCTAGCCTTTATGTCATAATCCTTTCTTCATTGCCCAATGTGGTCTTGGTTCTGCAGCTGTGGAAGCAGGTTTCACTTCCCTCACAGTAATGCAGTGGTGTTGCTGAAAACAGGTTTATTATTTTCAGTGAAAACAACAAAACTTGCTCAGGACACCAAGGTCAGGGAGACAGGATTTGTCTGTTGCTCACATAAATTTTAATATGATCCTTTTATTGTGAAAAAAAACCCTGAACAAGTGGTAACTAACACTAGGTGAAAATCCTGGTGTAGGTAGGGTTATTGTAAGCTTGACCTAGCTGTCTTCTGAAGTGCTTGTCATTGAAAAACCTGTGCCAAAGTGCTAGGACTGATGCAAGAGTAGCACTAAAATGATCAGTCGTGGATGACATCACATTACATTTTCTTGTTCTTTTTTCATCAGCAAAGCTAGTTGGAGAAGTTTTATCCTGTGCCTTCTGCCAGGTGCCCTGTCCTCAGTTTGCTGCCCTGTCAGCTAGACCAGGATTTGCAAAGTGTGCTATAAAGTGCTTAAATGAAATGGTCTCCTGCCTGCCCCTTTTAAGTTATTTTATTTCATAATAATAAATGAATAAAGGAGTTTTGGATGATAGCACCACTGTTTTTTAGAAAATGTAGTTTGTGTAAGGATTCTTGTTAGTGTTGGTCCTTTAGCTTTTGCCAAGATTATGGAGATTGTTGTAAAGCAGGCTCAAGACTGTGGTGGTCGTGCTGTTCTCTGCTGGGAGAGTGGAGGTTCAGAGCAGCAGGTGAAATGTTGATCTGTAACACGGCTTGGGATGCTGCCTTCTTCAGTAGTTGTCCCTTCAGAACAGTGGCTGCTTTCACAACTGTAACAACATGCCAATTACAATGAACTTAGTCTGGTGACCTCTGACTTTGTGGCTCACTTCCACACATCAATATTTTCATGACACTCTGGCCAATGTAATGTCAAGCAGTAGTTTCTGTAGATCCCTGGTTTCTACAGTTCAGTGATTTCTTAAATCCTTAGGTTAACAAAATGTAATTGGAGTAGGACTCTGGGCCACCTCTGTAAGGCAACAGAGAGACAGAAAGCATCTGTAATGAACAGCAAAGTGGTTTCTTTGCTGTTGACTCTAGACACAGACAAACCCATGCAGTGTCTCTGGCTTTCACAGAATCAGCCTAAGCATTTACACAGCCTATGATACTGAGTTCCCCACAGTGCCCTCTCAAACTACACAGCCAAAGAAGGAAACAACTGACATTGAACACAATAGTCAACATCTCAGCTTGCCATATTTGTCTTCCTACTCTTTTTTTCCATCATGCAGAATCTTTCTTTCTGTTTGCCTTCTCAGACCTAGGTGCAGACCATGGGAACAAACACAGCTCAAGGCAGAATTTGAAACACTTGCATGTTCTTTTTAGGTATTCTGACAAGTGATTTTGTAAGGTGGGATGTATAGTTCTTTTTCCAAGTGGAAAAACTGAAAATAAATCATTAAAAGTAAATGATGAGTTTGTGAACATGAACCTTAATCCTGTAAACCTGATTTTAAGACTTTTATGCCATTATAATGGGGAAGCAGAAGCAGACAATAATCTGTAGGCTCAGACAAAACTAGCCAACACTTCTAAAGCTTTGTAAACTTCAGTGTTTATAAATAAAATGAAGGCCAAGAATTAGTTCTGAAGTCTGCAATGAATAATCCTACACAATGGATACACATGAAAAAATCATCAAGTGTTCCTGGGAATACTGGGGTAAAAATAAAGACCCGTGCTTGTCAAATAAATTGCTATTAAGAACAACCTTCTCATTTCACCTTCCTCAGCATAATGGTCTACTCTAGCTCTTCTCCTTGATAAGTGTCCCTCATGCACCCTCCCAGAAAGTCCTTCCTCAGCAGGAAATGCAGCAAAACTTCTGCACCAGCACTGCAAGTAATGTTTGTA
The DNA here is from genome assembly GCA_022605575.1 of Laterallus jamaicensis coturniculus. NCBI lineage: Eukaryota > Metazoa > Chordata > Aves > Gruiformes > Rallidae > Laterallus > Laterallus jamaicensis. The sequence goes on along the minus strand of JAKCOX010000033.1, from coordinate 4,941,142 downwards.
AGAAAAGGGGTAAAAAATAGCTTGTCCAGTTGAAGCCATCTGGGGAATATAGGTAGTCTGGCTGCAGTTTTCCAGCCTGGAAAGTTGCCAGGATGCTGGTGCTTTCATCTCTCTTCTGGCAACATGACAAATGAAGGTGGCCAAGAGCAGAGAAGAAATATAGCAAAGAAAGATATAGGATATTGTGGTCTCATTCAATACACAGCAAAGCAGTTGCAAATTGACATGATCCCACGGTTTTGTTGTGCTTTATTTCAGCTGTGGGTGAATTGGAACATTGAGAGATTAATATTGTCTTTTTGTCTATGTGTATCTTAACTAGCTGAGAGCATCCATGAGGATTTAAATAGGCAGAGAGAGGTCTGCATGTTGGGCAGAGCCTTCTGACCTGTCTGAAATCACCCAACAAACAGTTCAGGTGGAAAGGATAAAATAAGTAGCTCATTGCATTGCTGTTCTGGAAAGTCTTTTCTGTGGGCAATACCAAAAAAAAGAGAAGGATGCCGATTAAACAGCAAGCTGGCACTGGAGAGCAAACAGTGTTAGGTCTTGACCACCTGGCTATAGAAGGAGTCTCAGGCATAATGCCCTGCTTGTGTAATCAGCGAGTGACCTCATTAGTAGAACTTTAGGATCCTAAGACTGTAGGGATGACTTTTCATTCTACTGCTTTGCTGACGCGATGCATTGGAATTATGTTAGTATTCTATTGACATTGCTAGGAACTCAGACAGCCTAACCAAAAGAACAGGCATATTGATTCCTGATTATTTGCCTGAAGCAATGTACAATACTGAAAATTTCAGACCACCTATGCCAAACCATTTTGTGTAGGAGGAGTTTATTGACGTGCTACATGTAGTTTGGAGTTTAAATCTAATGGGGGGGTGTGAGGGGGCAGGCAGTCTGAATCATTGATATATCTCCTACAGTGATGAAGAATTGTCTCAGTGTTTCTTGTATGTATTGTTATTGTTTCAGCAATAATAGTGACTATTCTCTTTAACAGCAGGATATAAAAATATGAGTAGAAGATCATGAGTGATTTAGAGAAAAGGAATAGAAATGTTAAGGAAGAGGCACAACATGTAACTTGCCAGGCATGATATTATGTATGTATGCATGCGTGTGTGTATGCATTTATGTATGAACACATGATGCTACTGCTATCCTCTCCCCTAAAGCTGCTGTAATTTGTGGGCCTACCTACATGCTGCACATGGAACTTGGTGCAGTAATCCATTTTAAATAGGCTGAAACATTCGCATTCTTTGCAACAAAAAAATATTTTTGATGCCTGAAGGCACCCATGTTTAGTAGTAGCCTCCTCACAACTGAGTTAGCAAGGCTAGGCTGCCAGCAACCCAAGCTAACTCAAGGATAGTTTTACATTAGCTTAGTTGTTTTCAGGTCCAGAACTTGTGTAGATGTTACTTATTATTGCTTTCTTGTGTAGGGACATCCTTTAAACACACAGACTTGTCCAGTTTTCTTGCTCAGCTGCTGAGAATTCCGTCACATTATGTATGGAAGGGAGAGAAGGAACAATACAGAATGTCTGATCTGTGTTTCTTAGTTGCTTTGTACCTGATCATCTTCTCCCTGTTTTAAGTTTCAATTTATTTGCTAAAAGTCACATGCCCCAGCACAGGCTTTTACTCTTCTCAAGAAGAGCTGTCACCGCTGCCCACTTTTCTTATGGAGGGAGTTGTTGCTTTGTGCATAGCTTATTTTCTTTTTAGTGCCAGAGATAACATTTATCATCAATTTCATTCATAATAAGTTGCTTCAGTGGCTTTTCCCTGCAGTTCTCACTCCTGCATTTTTGTCAAAAGAACTACTGATTGGCATATTTCTGCTTTTACCTTACGGATTTATTGATGATACTATCAATCTCACTCAGGCAGGATGACAGCTCAGAATTAGACTCACTTTCTTGGCAGCTTCTGCAGCTAGCCTTCAGAAAAGTGATAGCTCCAGACCTTTGTCAAATGCTCACTGATCTCAATCCCAAAAGACAGCTTTCAGGTTCTAGAACTGAAAGTACTAAGCACCAAGCTATTAGAAAACTTTTTGTGTGGATAATATGTTGGGAAGCCTTTTGCTATCAAGGTAACTGCTATTTAAAGCCATACATAGTTGTTGAACTAAACTGCACTTCCTCCCTTTAAAAAATTGTTAGGTGACATTAGCTTTTTCACCCATTAACTATTAATAGTGCTGACTGCGAATTACCCATATGTCCAAGAGTTAGAAACAATCATTTTAATCATGAAATATGTCTATCTGCCAATAGTAATGACAGAAAAAACATGTAATCCCTCTGAGTATCATTGAATCTGTAAGGTCCTGATTAAACTAGGCAATTTGCTTCAAACCACAGCACCCTTCTCAATTGATTCTGAAAGATGACTTCAACAGGGTGTTCAAAAAGATGCTTTCTGGACCTTAAATCATTTCTATAGGCACATATTGTTTGGCTGATTCTTTCTTCCATATCCCACTGCTACACGTGAAAGCTTGACTGTAGCAAACAAATTAATTCCCATTAATCCATTAAGAAATGTTTATTTTAGAATATAGTATATTGCATATAGTATATTGGCATACACCCAGGTATACACCTAGTGGAATTTTGATTTAATTTATAACACTGCATAATACCTGAAAAAGTCTGCTTTCAACAAACCTAATCTCTAAATGATAGATGAACTGAAAGTCCAGAGAGTAGTGGGACAGAGGTCTAGGAACAAGAAAAAATTGAGTTTGTGCAGACTAAATAAAGATAAAGATGTTTCAAGTTTCATATATTCGAGAATACACGTTCTTCAAGTACCTAGCAAGATGTTACAAAGAAAGGCTTATCATATCTACTGTGGAAGTGAGGATTGAATGCTGGTTTAGTCAAAACCTTTCTAGCTCCAAGGATAGCTACAAAACAGAATGGATACCTTAATGAGGTTGTGGAATCAAATGTTGGATATTGCTATGTGAAGATTAAACAACCTTATGTTCAGAATGTTTTGGGGATAGCTGATCCTTTCTTTGGCCAAAGAGACAAAATATCCTGCCAGTTCCACTCCCTCCCTATTCACACTGTTCTATTTTGAATCACTTTCTGATTTCTGATATCATTGATAGACAGATTTCAATAGGAATTACCTATACTCATAAACATGCAGACTGTTTAATAGGAGAGGTATTTCAATTTTGTTTGTGGTCTATTATAATAATTGGATCACTGAAATTCTACTTGTGGATGCACCACAGTATAATTATAGAATAGTTTGGGTTGAAGGGACCTCTAAAGGTCCCCAAATCCCCCCTTTAGTAAGCAGGGAAATCTTCTTCTAGATCAGGTTGCTCAAAGCCCTGTCCAGCCTGACCTTGAATGCTTCCAGGGATGGGACAACTGCAACCTTTCTGCACAACCTGTTCCACCACCCACTTTGTAAAATAATTATACTTCTATCTAGTCTGAATCTGCCTTCTTTTAGTTTAAAACCATTACCCCTAGACCTATTGATACAGACCCCACTAAAAAGTCTGTCCCCACCTTTCCTATAAGCCCCCTTTAAGTATTGAAAGGCCACAATAAGGTCTCACTGGAGGTTTCTTTTCTCCAGATTAAACAACCCAGGGCTGCTGCAGTATATACTAATTACCATGGGGAATGTACTGTGATGGACTAGCTACGTTTGCATGATTACATCTGTACCCGCATTGGGAACAAGGATATTGCCTTTTACCTCACTACTGTAGTTATTTCTGTGCAAAAAAATGTGAAGATTACTTTTGTCCTGAAAATGTTATGTAGAGGGGTATAAGTAAAAATTGGCCTAAGGAAATATTATATGTTAGTTTAGCAATGAATATAGAAACTATTTGTTGTACAGTTTTTAATAACAAGAGTTGCTTGAAAACATTCTGTTCCTAGATTATTTTGCAAAGAATCTACAAAGGCATTCTTAAAATGGTAGATAAAGGGCTGAGGATAAATTGCTCAAGCAGACCTAGCCTTAACTATGGAAAAAAACTAGCACTATTTAAAAACAAAGACATAAAATTATTGGAAAGAAAAAGAAAATAATACAGCTGCAAAAGAATTTAGTGTAGATTTTGCCTTGAGAACAGTCTTATTAGCAGATAAATTTTAATATAAAATTTAATTGGCAAATGCGCTGGATTCCAAATAGAACCTGATATTGAATTACCAGAAGGAAGCATCTGGCTTGGCTATATCTGAATTCACACATACTTAAACGAGGAATGGCAAACCAATAATCAGATGCATCTGCCTTAACACAGTAAGTAAATATCACAGTATGAATCCCTCCTGTTGAATGTCCATTCAAATTTTCTGCTGCATTGCCTAAAAGCATATTGTTCCTTACTTTGTGTTAGTCACAGGTAACACTTTTTTTTCCAAAACATGGCTGAAGCTAAATTCCTACTGTATTTAGTAAAGGTCATAAGACCTAAAGCCTGCAGGCAGCTATGAATGGAGCCAAGTTGTGACATTCAGAGGAAGAGATGGCACCATGTGATGCCTGAGTCCATGTTCACTTTAATGGAGTACTCTGCAGCTAAAGCCTACAATGAAAAATCGCCATTGATCTCAGCCAACAGACAGGATAAAATCTATGAAAGTCCATGCATAAGAAAGAGCATCTGAGATCTTTTTAATGCTCTGAATTACATACAGACAATGATCTCAGTTTAATCTCACTTAGGAAAAAGTGTAGTCGTACCCAGGATCCAGCCTCCCTGAGCAGATGGTGAAAACTGTTGATGTTAACATCTTTCACATCTTTCACAAATCTAGGAGAATGATTACTTGGAAGATGTTACTGAGGGAAGAAAAGCCCTTATGATGTGAGGCAGAGTGGAGGTTTTAGGCAGATAAGGAAGCCTTGTGGACCATTTTTGAGGAGATTCAGATGGCAGGCTAAATACTCTGAAATTGCTATTCCCCTCCATTGATTATCCATCAGGAGTGTCTAGGCTTCTGATGTATTTCAGCTAGGAAAGAGAAGTGAAAGGGGATGAATCCAAGCCATGGTGTTCAGCCAGGTAGGATTCATTGTGGCAGGATTTGGTTTTAAACTAGTTTCCTAACTATCATGATTTGTTGTAGTTCTTAAATACTACAGTGATGGGTTTAGAGAAGAGCGTTATGTAGATAGATTATTTAGTCACTAGTGGAAATGAGATCTTGGAGGATAATTTGAAGTTAATAATTTCATGGAAGATTTTTGTCTTTTTCTCTGTTCTGAATTATCCATGAACATAACATTGCTCTGGAAGTTGTTAATGACTGTCAAAGGATGGGTTTTGATCGATTCACAGTCACAGACCTGGTTAGAGCTGGCAAAAGACCTTTTGGAGGAGCAGTTAAGGTATTTAAGTAGTGAAGTAGAGGAAGACTTTGCAAGGCACCACATAAACTAACAGGCACTTCAGACTTTGTGATACATAATGGCAAATACTATGGCAAAAGGGTGGCAAAAGGGTATGTAAGTCATAAAGGAACCAGAAATTAAAGGCAAAGAAAAGTATGTAATTATGGAGGGACAGAAGCAATTTCTGTCTCAACTTCTTAGAAAACAGACTTAGAAGTTGTGAGAAACAAAACTGTATGCTCTTCAAGTTTGGAAGCAGAGGACTGTAGTGAAGAAACAGGTCTGTACTAAATATCTTTGACTTGTTTTCTGGTTTTTTCATGCAAATAGGAATTACTTAGCAGAACTCCATAATACATTGTTTGAAAGAAGTAAGATTATATTTTCTCAGATGTAATTTTCCAGTAATTATTGTTCTTGGTTTTTTGAAGAGAACTGCTGAAACATTTCATTCTTGCCTTTTAAGCTACTTGATAAATTATTTTAAAAGCTATTTTCAGAGGTTAGATTATTTTTTTATTTTGTTTTGACTGGATTAACAGTGATTCTAAAGTCTGTTTCTTGCTGCAAATATTCAGAAATTTTTTATTCCGATTTGTATTCTGTAAGCATTTATCTTCGTTTATAAGTCTCTATCTGAATGAAAATTTCCTCCAGTAATCTAATTTCCCAGAATATTTGCAGGATGAAAATGCAACAGGGTCATAAAAAGAGTCCAACAAAGTTAACTTAAAAAGGAAAACATACAGCAAATGTCTGGCCTTGTTTTCCCTGTGCTGATGAAGTCACTAAATGAGAACAAAGGTAGAAGTGATCAATACAGTAATTACTAGACCCATCCTGCTCATTGTGATGTACTGCTGTTTATCTGCATTTTCACTGACCTTTGTTTTTGGCCCTTCTGCCAGCTTACAACCAGTATGAAAGTGCTTCTAATGCAGAGAAATTGAAATTAATATCTTCTGCAAGATTTCATGAACCACTGTAACAAACCCTAGCTTTTTGTTATCTTGAGAATATATTGTAATACATCTGTTACATTCCCTTCATCTATTAATTTCAGGAAATTTGGATTTTTTTTGTTTCTTGTGTGATTTGAAAAATGTGAAGTTCTACATAGAGCACTGGTTTATTGGGTCTGACCCACTGCATCTTTGCAGTGACATAAAATTTTCATCACTTAGAAATAATTTTATATATATATAAACTTGTATGCAATTTAACCTGTGAACATACAACTATGAAAATTATATCCTGATTTAAAAGCAGTCAAGGTGGGTTTGGATTCAGAGATTAGAATTCCTTTCTTTTCTGTAGTTAGTAGATTTTGATAAGGAACACAACAGGAACTGGAAAATTACTTGGGTGTGCCTATAAAACACATGATAAATGTTAGTCTGGGATATAACCAAAGGCTTCAGAAGAGTAATAAGAAAAGAAGTAGGAAGGGTTTACTCTGCACTGAATAGACACATGCATTCCACACAAGCCCATGTGGTCTACAAAATTTAAGCTGCAAATGTGGGTTTTTCTCATAATCATAATAACTTAGTTCTTTTTTTTGGGGGGGGGTTCTTTTTCTTTTCTTTTTTATTCCTCAACTACCACTTTGTACATCTTCCTCCATGAGCTGTGAAATTACACACTTTTTACTCATTCTGGGGTAATTGGTCTTCCTTTTTGTAATGTTTTTCCAACACAAAAGAAAAGCTATCCATTGTATAAAAGGCTTTTTGGGGTTTTGTTTTATTTTAAAAAACAAGCTATAGTGCTCACTGTAATGTACTTTTAACAATGCAGAAATAATGCTTGTACTCTTATCTGCTGGAATAAAACAAAGCTATTTTTGAGAATCCCTGTGAGCTGGACAGTTCACCTTCATTTACTAATTCATTTTCTTTCACATTTCTCAGCAAAATCCAGAAGTACCTCTACAAGGTTTTGTCTGTATGGTTTGTTTGATTTTTTTGTTCTTTTTGGAAAGTGGGTTACTGGCAAAAACATAATCTCAAGACAGTCCTGTTTTCAGGTTTTTGGCTCCATGTATGCTTGGTCAGTTCTTAAATGCATCTCCCCACAGTTTAGGATGAGGTGTCTGATTTTAAAACCACTGATATGCTGCATGTGTCCAGAACACGTAAATGGCTTTTCTCTGCAAAGATCAGCTATTTTATGGCATCTCAAAAAACTCTTCTGCATGCAAATGCTATTTCCCATGCTACACTCTGGTTCATGTACTGGTTAAGAAATTGTGCTTTCTGTTCAGTAGTGAATTTGATTCGACCAACATGTGGTGTGTAGGCTGCCCATTCTCATTCAGAGCATTTTCCCAATTGCATAGTTCCTTCAGCCTGTACTCTGTGAGGAAAGGTGTCCTGTCTCATCTTTTTCCTCACTCATTTAATATGTGAAGCAGACCCTCCTTTCGATTGGGTTATCTTCAAATTATAGTAATGTCTATTTTTACACTGTGCTGAACAAAAGGACCAGATCCAACCAGCAGCAAAGTTCTGTTCTGCATATAAATTCGACACCAGCCTCATGCTTTTTCTGTTTCTCTAACCCTTGTTCATTCTTGAATGTGAGTTATTTTTTATAGCTGTAGGAACCAAGACCATCCTGTTCCTATAAAAGCCATGGAACAGCTTTACCCAGTCAGATCAACAGCAGTCTTTCATTTTTTTTGTCTTTGAGCTGAAATCCTGCAGACTAGATGTTGTTTAACATATTTCATTCTCATTTTAAATGCTTTGGCAGAGGATTTCACATCAGCCTTTTTCCACAAAGGAGTTCAAAAATATGCAGGGAAGAAGCCAAATGTTTCAAAAAGAACAAAACCAATAGTTCATTAAGAAATCTTCCTATTAGGTGTTTTTAAGGCACCCTACCTAAAAGTTTTTAGGTAGTCCTGTGCTGCTACCTATCCAAAAAGCCAAATTTATTTAGAATTTGGGGGAAAAAAAAGAAAGAAAACTGACATCTTCCACTTTTCTGAACAGGCCATTTGAATCTGCCTTTGAAGAAAGTTTAGGTCTGATCTGTTCCCGTTCGGCTCCTTTCCCAGCCTTCAGGACTCGCAACAGCAGGCTTTAATTTCCAGACTACATCTCACACTGAATGGACTCATATGTTTATACCTCCATTTGATGGGAGAGAAAGCAGCATTAGTCACATGTCTGCTCAGCAGAAAAAAAAAAGAAAAGGGAAAAAGGAAGTCTGAAGTTATTAATTGTAAAGGCAATTAATTTCCTCAGCTTGCTACTTTCTTTAGTTCTGGAAAACAGGGATTTTTTTGACTGGTTTTTTTTTCCTAACTGAGCAAGTATGGACCATCCAGGTCTTTCCCTCATCCTCTAGGTAGTAGCACCTGATTTTCTTCATTATCTCTTATATTACTGCCAGTGGTTAATCCTGCCAAGCACAACTGAGATCCTTGCTCACCAGCTTCCCAGCTTCAGCATTTTGTGTAACAATAATTAATATTTGTTGGGGGAAGCAGGCCAGGAATTGTGGAGTTCCTCATGTGAGCCTTTATTAGTATCATCACTCACACATTGTAATGAAGCAAAAATGATTCTTCTTGGAAATTGTTCCCAGTGAGATCACAATTATTAAATACCATCATTGCTTATAATAATTAAACTTTTATTATCTAGGTTCCAGCCCTGTCAATTTGGTCTCCCCTGAGAGCCTGTTGTTTGTTAGTCAAAGCTGTGGGGATACATGTTATGAATAATGCCATTTTCAAACATATATCATGATGAAGAAACAGCAGGGCTTCTAATTTGGAGTGATGAATTTTCTAGTGATGGACAGGCAGTGGAGACTCTGATGATTTGAAAGACGCAATGAACTTTGGTCCCTAAGTGATATGGACATCTTTATTCAAGCAGTTCTGAGTGTAATGAGATGGGCCAGCTTTAGTGAACTCATGGAGTATGTTTAATGAAGAAGAATAATGTGTACCTTTATTTGGGACAGGTGAAGAAAAGCCCTGGAACCTGGAGGTTAATAATTTTCAAGACCAGGCAAAGGAATTGGGCTAGTAACTCAGTAAGGATCTATGTTTGGCTGTTGCTTGGACTCTTAAAAATAACAGGTGAAAACTGTTATTTGCCATATTCAGGAAAAAACTTTTTACAGATCTCCAAGGTTAGGTCAACAACGGATTCTTCCATCAAACTGAAGTTGTATGGACTTAGCAGAGGAACCCATTTTAAGAGGAAACAGAAGTAGTTGGGCCACTAACCCAGCATTTGTGGCTGCGGATTAAACCTTGGATAGAGCTGTTAGGAGTCCTGGGAGATGTGTAGATGGCAGATCTGTAAAAGAATGCTGAACTGCACTGTCAAGTCTACAAGAAATGTACAGAGTCTGCTTACATGAGAATAAAATACAGGTTCACTGAAATCAGGAACTGACTCATGATCACTGATTTTAGTCTCTCACTTTAACATACACTGTCAAACTAGAACACTAGAGAAAGTCTTCCAGACGAAAACATCAAAGTGTTGTTTTTGTAACATGGAAGTAAAACTGCAGTTTCTAGAATCTGACATAATGAGGTTGATAGCATGGAAATGGAAACATTAAAATAATATCAAACACGTGTTAGGATGGATTTACAAACTCTTCTGTTTCTGTTCTCTGTGCCAAAATGCAATGCTAAAGTCATAAATGTCTAGGAATGAATCTTTTGGAGAGAAAAGCAAACACTGATTTCATCAGTTATCATGGCTGAGCTGCAAAATATAAATACCCAGCCAACACTGTTAAAGGAGGATTCTAACGTATGTTCCTTTTCTTGTTGTTGCACATTATTTGCATTACTGTAAAATTTACAGTGCAAGTTCCACTATGTGGCCTTGTACAGACCTATCTGGAACATGGACCTTCGTCTTCAAGCAGTTAAGGATCCCAGAACTTGCTCTTTGTTTTATAAAAGTGAACTAATTCATTTCAGCAGATTTCCATGCAGAGCTCTGTTTGCAGGGGATGAGTTGAAGAATCAGGACCTGATTCAGGAGTGGATATGAAAACAAATGACATGGAAAAGAGCTACTAATGAAAAGAATATAGTTTTAACCTTCCCTCTCACAGATGTGTTAGCTCTACACAGTGGAAAAATATTAGGTTCTCTTGGAGCACAAAAGATTATCACCACAAAATACTCAAAGATGGTATCTTTCATGTCTTATATTTTCCTCTCAGGATTTCTCATGCAGTTCTCTACGGGGATCACTAAAATAAGAAGTCAATACTTCTTTCAAAGACTTGTTGAATTGTTCTGTTGGTAAAAGGAAGAAACCTCTAGAACATTGATTCAACCCTGGCTTGAGTGTGAAAGAACACTTATGTGAGTCTTTCATCCAAAATGATCCAGGTGATGTGAAACAGGTGTAAGGTTTTCACATTAAGATAGACACAAGGGGAAAGTAGTATCCTCCCTGAGATTTGTAAGGGACAAAAGCACATGGATTTGACCTGTACACCACTCATATGTGGTGAAGGAATTAACTGGAGGGCCACACTCTAAGAGTTGCAGTCAATGGCTCAGTAGACAAATGGAAATCAGTGACAAGTGACATTCCTCAGGGATTAGTATTGGGAGCTGTCTAATACTTGTCAGTGGCACAGGCAGTGGGATTGAGTGCACCCTCAGTAAGTTTGCCAACACCAAGCTGTATGGTGCAGTCAACGTGCTGGAGGGAAGGCATGCCATCCAGAGGGACCTTGACAGGCTTGAGAGATGGGCCCATGTGAACCATATGAAGTTCAACAAGACCAAGTGCAATATCCTGCACATAGGTAGGCACAACTAAGCACATCTGTAGTCGTCCTAAGCACAACTACAGGCTGGGCAGAGAAAGGATTGAGGGCATCCCTGAGGAGAAGGGCATGAGGATGTTGGTTGAGGAGACACTCAACATGATGCAACAATGTATGCTTGCAGCCCAGGAAGCCATCTGTATCCCAGGATATGGTTGCCTTTCTGGGTTTCATTAAAGGAGGCATAATCAGCTGGTCAAGGGATGTGACTCCCCCCCTCTACTCTGCTCTCATGAGATCCCACCTGGACCCCCAACATAAGAACATGGACCTTTTGGAGTGAGTCCAGAGGAAGGTCACAATGATGATCGGAGAGATAGATCACCTCTCGTATGAAGGCAGGCTGAGTGAGCTGAGCTTGTTCAGCTTGGAGAAGGGTCTGGGAAAACTTTGTATCTGCCTTCCTGTACCTGTAGGGCACCTACAGGAAAGCTGGAGAGGGATAGTTTAGAAGTGGGTGGAGAATGGATTGAGAGCAGCCCTGAGCAGAAGGACTTGGGGGCGTTGATTGATGAAAAGATCAACATGAGACAGCAAAGCATGCTTGCAGCCCAGAAAACCAAACATATCATGGACTACATCAAAAGCAGCATGACCAGCAGGTTAAGGCTGGTGATTCTCCCACTTTATTCCACTCTCATGAGCTCTCACCTGGAGTACTGTGTCCCCAGTACAAGAAAGACATGGACTTGTTGAAATGAGTCCAAAGGAGGGGGGGCACAAAGATGATTAGAGGGCTGGAGCACCTCTCCTATGAAGACAGCCTGGAGCAGAGAAGGCCCTGGAGAGACCTTATTGCAGCCTTCCAGTACCTAAAGGGGGCCTACAGGAAAGCTGGAGGACAATTCACAAGGGCATGTAATGATAGGACATGGGGTAATGGCTTTAAACTGAAAGAGGGTAGGCTTAGATAAAATAGTAGGAAAAAATTTGCCATGAGGGCAGTGAGGCACTGGAACTGGTTGCCCAGAGAAGCTGTGGCTGCCCCATCCCTGGCAGTGTTCCAGGCCAGATTCAATGGGGCTTTGGGCATCCCAGTCTAGTGGAGGGTGTCCCTGCCCATGACAAGGGGTTGGGACTAGATGATTTTAAGGACCTTTCCAACACAAACCATTCTGTGATTCTATGATAAAGTTCTAAGTCTTGATTCTGTGTACAGACAGACACTTTTGTAAAGTCCTGAAAAATCATTCAAATAAGGGTGAGAAAGTCAAAAAGATTTTATGTCTGTCTGTCCTGGTTCTGGCCAGGCCAGAATCAACCTCCCCAAGCACTCATCACAGGTGAGCTGAGTTAGCCTGGGCTGTTTCCCACACCACCTGACATCATTCCCCCATAAAAGGGGCTGGTTGGGCAAGGGGCTGGGTGCCTCTAGGGCGGTCTGAGTGTGACTGGGTTGTGGGGCTGGTCTTGTGTTTTGAAGTGCTCTGTGTTATCACTGGGTGTGAGTGTAATTGGCTGCTATTGCTCTACTTTCATCGTGCTTTCTTCAGTAAACTGTCCTTACCCTGAGCCATGCCGGCTTTGTCTCTTCCTCCTCAGTGAGCAGTGTGTGGTGCTCAGCCACTGGTTGGGGCTGAACCACCACACTGTATTATGTGGAATATTGCGCTTTAGTCAGGATCTTTTGTATGTTATCCTTGGGTATTTAGATCTTGCTTTTTACTGTGTATAGCTGAAATAGCGATGCATAGGACCTTTTAGTAAAGAAGTACTGTCTTGCAACTGACCTCCATACACTATCAGTTTTGGACAAGGTAGGTCGATCTTCAGTGGGTCTTGAGGTCACATAAAACCTCACTGCTAATGTTTTCAGTTATGAAGGAACACTTTATAATTTACTGAATTTAGTTCAACTTACAGCTTGTCTTAATGAACATTAAATTAATTTTTTTTATTTTGACAGGTTTGACTGTGATTCTGCTAAAACACTCCCTCCATTACCTCAGTGACTTAAAATTCTCCTTCATTGCTCTCAAATCATCTTTGTTTTGAGGTAGATATTTTCTACAAGGGAAGCCATGGTCAGAAGACACAGCAATAGGACATCTCTGCCTTTCTCATGATTGAAGGATATGTTTTAAAGGTGCTTAGACTTCCTTGGAGCTCTGTTGTACTTTGTGTGTCCAAAAAGAACTTCTATTGTACTGTCAGCAGAGCTCTTTTTCTCAGCACAAATTTCTGCTTAGAAAAAAAGTACTTTTAATTGAGAAGTAGTAGAAAGACAAAAAGAAAACTTGTCTTTACTTTCTTTCCCAAACTTCCCAGTAAGACTATGACAGTTTCTGCCTGATTTTTGCAACACTAGGAAAAAAATCTCCCCAAGACCATTAAATGATTTTTTAAAAGTGATTAGAGAAGCAACATTTAGCTCCACTCTCTGCTCATAGTGAAAGAATTCTCTTCAAGGCTGACTTAATGCAGCAGAGAAGACATATGATGAAACATAATGAAATAAATGCATCTAATTACTCTGTTATTGAAATTTTACTGTTGTATAGTAAAACAAAAACCCCAACAAGGAAAAAGAAGCAAGAAACCAGAACTAAATAGTTAATAGAAAGTCAAGTTAACTTCCAGAGGTGCCTTTTCAGAGCTCAGGCTAAATCATTGTACTGAACAAACAGCAGGAAGAGACTAAGAGTTGGAAAGTGTGTGCAGCTTTATTCTTTGATATAGGGAACTTATTGTAAAACACAGAAGCATTTCAAGTTAATTAAAATCATTAATAACATAATTAATGTTATTTTGAATGTGTCTATCACTAAACATTAATTATCTTGTAGCCACTGGAACAACATAATGATAGCATCATTCTTACTGATTAGTGTAATGCTGTATTCCTTTGCTAGAATTTGAATGTTACCAAATGAAGATAAATGGGCTACCAGAATATATATTTACTCAACAAAAGTAAGTCTGTGTTACTTGGTTTGAGAGGTCTTGAGAACAAAACCTCCTGGTGAAGAAGTTGCTGGCTCTATGCTCGTTAATTTAGCCTGGCAAATTGCCTGTTTTAAGTGAGGAAGGGAATGAAAACAGTAACAGAAAGAAATAATGATCGAGGACTGACTACCTTTTATGGTCCTAAGATAGCCTTAAGTCCTTGATAGAAGATAAGGAAAAAAAGCAATCCTCAAAACTGGCAATACTGGTATTCTAGTTTTCTATGTATGATGGGACTTCCTTTCTAACCTTCCATTTGTCTCAAAGGCAGCAAATTTGTATAATAAAGTTACGTGCATTTAGCTTTCATGGAGAATCTCAATCTGGGTAAGCCTTACACTGCCAGTACCCAAGTATTATGACCCACAGTAAGGGTGTCTCTCTAGAAATATGACAGCCAGGCTTTAAAATTACTCTCTGGCAATTCAGCACACGTATACAAGACTGTGCAGGATACCAGGAGTGCATCACCTTTGTTCCTGGCCTTAGCTCACATGTGACCCCAATTATGGTAAATATCTTAGCCCTTTGTAGCCCAAGCTGTTTCACAGTGAACCTCATTACCTGTAACCAGCTGATTTCCCTTGGTGGAAAGAGACCTGTCACAGATGGGAGACTAAAGCCTTGCTTATCATTATGTGGCCAAAGTGGGCCATTCCTGGGAGAAATCAAAATGGATGTGAATTGCTTTCCCTTTAAAATACTAAGCCTATCTCTGTGATCCAGAGGTAATGAAAGCAGCTTTATTTCTAGTGCTCATTTTGCAAATGAATGAGGTGGGTTTGTGTAGGGTCTTGTGACTGAAAGCTGCAGGCTGAGATAAATATTGCTCACTTAATTATTCTGTCTACCAGGTCTTTTTGCAGAACCTGAGAATTTGTGGTTACTTAAGCTCTCCAGAATTATTTGGCTTCACCTAGAGATCCAGGTCCTGCTAACTTCCACATTCAGCTTCCAATGCAAGCCTATTTTTAGAGCTGTTGGAACCAAGGAATGGTGAAGGGCTTGCATGTATTATTTTTGTGAGAAACTGTGTAAGATTCAGCTCATATGTTGTCTTAGAAATGGAGAAACAATCAAAGACTTTCCAAAAATTGTGATAGAAACAAAAATTATATTAAACATTAAAAAGCCTAAATGCATTAGCTTTGAAATTAGACCAAAATGCTAGAAATCAATGCATTTCTAGAAGCTTGTAACATAAGGTTGTAGTGTTTAGAGATAGACCTGATAGTTGTTGAGTGGGTGCTTGTAGGTAAAAAATAAATAAATGAACTCTAGGTGGAACTACTACGAGTAGGATGTGTTCCTGAAAGAACTGTGGGATTTATTACCCTTTTTGTCCTATCTAAGATAAAATGCAAAACTTTATGCTTAAATTTATATTATATTAGTTCTTAGTGGTGCTTTTTTTTGGCCATTTGTTCCTTGGACTTGTCCCTCATTCCTTTCATTCCCTCGTTCATCTGGCAGCAGCAGTAAGTAGCAAAGTGACAAGAAGAACTGTTGCTCTAGAGTTTTATCTATATGTATCACTCAGATATTTTCTACTTTTTCTGACTTATATACTCCCTCCTCTCTATGGGATGCATTTAGGATCCCATTGGAAGCAATTAGATATGAAATATCAACATATATTTATTAAATAGGCACTGTTTTCATTGTTCCCTCAAGCGTGATTTAGCAGCACTACAAAGTCAAGACTTGATATAATGTATATCCTCTTATTGTTCAAACAAAAGGAAAATAAACAGATGCAGCAAGTACAGATTGTATATTGCTGTTGAGCTCCTCTGACAGTGGCAAGCTAATGAGAGAGAATGTGATAGTCTGATGGGAGGTATTGTCCTTTGATGGGGCTGGGGTTGTACATGAAGTGCATTCTCGGAGGGTATTTTTGTGGGCTTTTTTTTCCTCTTCCCCATCCCCGCGCCACCCCCGCCCAGTTATCTCCAGGGAGAATGTGCAGATCTGACCATCAGAGTAATTGACACCCTGTATCGCAAGCTGCCTGGTTTCACTATAACCTCTCTGCCAAACATCAGCCTAGCCCATTATTCACAGCTTCTAGGGGTAATGATGAGCACAGACTGGAACTGATAGTTCAGATGGAGATGGAGGCCAATTTGATCCTTTCCTGTGTATTTTCTAAGTGGCATAAACCCACAGTTCTACGCTGTGGGTCAGCAAACACTGGTGAGGGATTTGCAAAAATGCCACAGATATAAATGGAGAGAAATAAATTTTGAAACATGCTATAATACAATGGATAATAACAGATATGACCCTCATTAGTAATGTGATTGAATAGCTGGATCTTATTGAAAATGCATGAATATATATATGTGTATGTATATCTAAACCTATCTGTATTCAGAGAATCAGAAATCACTGTGATGGGATAGTTTGAAAGACTGACAAGCCAGGACAATTTTAAACTTTGAGACAAAAATTTACTAAATTTGCTCATTAACAACACAGTGCTAATAACAGTTAACTCTCACACAATGTTGATCATCATCGTGCATGCAAAGCTGGTAACTCTTATCTTCTAAATTAGCTATGAGTACCCAGTGTCATGCATCTGATGCTGTACAGTTAGCATTGATGTCTATGGCCCTTGGTGGCTCCTGGTTGAAGTGGAAAGTGACCAGCTCAGTGTGAGAGCTCATCTATGAGGTTAGTCAAAACTGAAATGTAATTCTTTCATCTTTTTCCTTCCTTGATATTTTAATGCTATTGCCCCCTCACTAATAAGGGGTTCTTTTCTGCTCTTGCTTCTGCTTGTATTGCTTGCTTTTGTCCTGTCATACATTGCTCTGTATTCTGGAGGATTTTTCTGCTTATTTGCGATCACTTATCTTACTTAGCTCCTGTATGACAACTTTCTCTTGCTTGGATGGCTCCTAGTGTAGCTACGCCCATCCTAGTCCCTTTGGTGATCACATTGTTCACATACTTAGTGAAACCCTTATACATTGTGTCTGGCATTGCCACCACAGTGTTACCAAATACGTGTATACTATTGATTGTTAAACTATTTCGTTCAAGGCAAAATGATGTTAATTGTATCCTGTTGAATATTGGACATTGTTTGATTATCAAACATTTTAAATTCATAGATATGGCCTGTCTCTGTGTCGACCACAGTCTGGTTTAGATGTTACTTTCTTTTAACATGCATTCATTTCACACCAATATACCTCTGCTGAGTTTGGTTATACATGTCTTTGCATTATTTTTTCTTCCCATGGCTCAGAACCTTTACCTATAGAATTAAACCATGCTTTTACTTTGAAAATGTCTTGGTTTTCATTTGATAGACATGATAATCTACCTTGCAAGAAATAAGGGACATGCTTGTTTCTGAATTGGATAAAAATAAATGACAAAGGACTTCACTACTTATTCTGATTTCTCACCCAAGCTTAGGAATAGATGATTGTCTTTCATATTGGTAGGATGTCACCATTGGAATTTAAAAGAGATCTCTGTGGAAAATGTGTTGTTCAACACATACTTAAATATTTAGAAGCTGATAATTACTGAGGCAACAGTATCTGCTGACAATATAAATTATTCCATAATTAATATCCAGGATAGGAAAGATATGGACTGTGAAGAAAAGCGTGTGTGTCTTAATTACTGAGTTAAAAAAACCCAATAAATAGCAAATGAAGATCAATGTTGGTGTATAAAGTGAGGTAATAAGGAAAAAAACCCCTTACTTAATGTTTCAAGTGTTGATCTTGATGAGTTAACCACTATTACTCAGTAATAGGGCCTTGGGATTTTAATAGGTAGTTCTACAGAAACATCAGCTCAATGTGTTCAAAAAAGCAATCAGAGTTTAAGAAACTATTAGGAAAGAAATAGAGGAAAACAAAACAAAGCAAAGAACATCATTATGCTGTTGAATAGCCTTGTGCTATAACTGAATCTTAAAAACCTTATATGCATTTCTGGTCTTCCCTTCTCCAGATTGAAGAGAAGGGTGCAACAGGGAAAAGTAGAGAGATTAAAGGTTGCACTGAGAGAATTAAAAGAGAATTAAAGGTATATAACTGCTCCTCTATTAGGAATAACTGAACGAGCTACCATTCATAACCCTAAAAAATGTTGCTATGCAGACCATTATCTTAATCTGCAATAATAAATTTAAAAATCTGACTTTTAACACATCTAGATGGGCATTATCCTTCTTGTTGTTTGCCCTTTTTGTGTCACTTTGTCAGAAAACTGAGTTTTCTGTTGAAGCAAATAGACATCCTGCTCTGAATTGTAGTACCAAGAGAGCTAGAAAAGACTGCAGAGGGTCATCATATGCAGTGTTTCTTAAGTAGTGGGAATTTAGCTTTATGCTTTGAAAAGGAAATTAGATTCCCTGCATATCATTTACTCCTGACAAATCCACATTATCCTTTAACACTTTGCTTATTATTGACTATGTACTCAAGAGTTTTTAACTTTGTTCTGAAAAATTTCCTGGGAGTTAGAGTTGAGCTGACGGAGCTAGAAATCTCTGCCCTCCTACTTTTTTGCCATTTAAAAAGCCCAAACCAACGGAATTTTCCGTTTCCTAGGGTTCTGAAAGCTCACACATCCTTCAAGATTTTCTGCAGGTAGTTGTTTAGAGATCTCACTAGCAGATATTTGCAACAATTTTTCACCCAATTGATATTAATTTTTCTAACATATATAACTATCTAAAATGTTCCTGTGCACGTTTGAGTTTGAGATGCCACCCTTTAATCATGGATGTAATGACAGATACCTTGTTGGAACTATACATGGAAGTAAAATGGTCATCAAAGACTGTCTGCAGTGTAAGTGGGCCAATCCCTTTCTAGGTCTTCGTCTTAATACTAATGCACATACAGAAGGATGTCTCATTACTTTTAGTTCTCCTTGAGAGTAACATTGATCATCTGGTTTGACCTTTCCAAATTTGCCCAAACATGCTTCTGCTACAATTTTGTATTCTCCATTTGTAAGCTCATCAATTAAGAACTTCTAATTTATTTATTTAGTTTTCCTAGGGGATTGTGTTATGATTTCAGTGTCTCACTTGGAAAGAGAGAAATTTATTGTACAACTGTGGCTTCAGTATTTTTTCGTTACAGAACATCTAGCTCTCCTTAAATCTTTTTCAGACCAAGATCCTTATGAAAGCTTATCTACTAGCCATGTAGTTTAGTAAAATCTGTTTTCCTGAAGGGTATGATGTCAACTAAAAACATCAGTGTGTTATCAACATTCCCCTTATACTAAAGCCAAACCACAGCATGATACCAGCTACTAGAAAGAAAATTAACTCTACCTTAGCCAAAACAAGGACAATAGCATTTTATTTTCTACCTCTAAATCAATTGCTGTCATTGGACAGACTTAATTCACCTGGATTCCTGGAACTCTCTGCACAACTAATACCCCTCATTATCATGGGCTTTCGTTCTCTGGGTGAATCTGCTAATTCTTTTATCCACATGATCTTGGTTTGCTGGTTATGTTAGACGTATATAATCATAGCCATGTACAACTTTTTATATTTTTTTTTCTTAGTTTTTCAGCAGAGATGTCTTAATTTTAAAGTGCTGACCATCAGCAAAGCATGCTGATCATTGTCCTTTATTACCCTGCCTGTGCTTCCTGAATAAACTTTTTCACTTTTTATCAAGTCTCTCTTATACCAACTGGATCGTAAACTTCCTTATATTGAGAATATTGTCCTTTATGCTTGTTTTCAACATTTCTTGGCTGAGTATTCAGGTTTTTTAGATGTTTCCTTGTTTCTTTTCTGATGGCTCTGTGAACACCACTTTTACCCGCTTTTTTTGTTTTCTTTCTTACAGATATTCTTTGGGATAAACTGTGTATTCATCTCCTGTTGATCTGATCACAGCAAATAAAGGCAAGAGAGCAAATTCGATCTGATAAGACTTCTAACAAAACCTCAGGCTTAAGCCATGCAGAGTACAGAGACATGGTGAAATATTCTGAATATAAATATAAAGTGATATAAAACTACTGAGTCATCTTATTCTCCATAATATTCAAGGGTCCATAATATGCAAAGGCTGTACCAGTATCAGTAATTACATAGACTATTTTCTCCTACTTTCAAGATTTGATATTACAGATAATTAATCTCCCTCCATTCCTGAAGCAGGTTAAACAAAAACAATGACAAAAATCTTGTAATACTGGAGAAAAGTATTTTAAACTTTTGCAGTTATTCACTGACCTTTTATTTCAATTAAATTGGTTAGGATAGAAAAATCAGTATCATAGAATCATAGAATAGTTTTGTCTGGAAAGAACCTCAAAGACCATCTAATACCAACCCCTCTGCCATGGGCAGGGGCTGTCTAGGGAGGTGGTTGAGTCACCATCCCTGGATGTGTTTACAAGATGGGTAGATAAGGTACTTAGAGATATGGTTTAGTATAGGATAGGAATGGTTGGACTCAGTGATCTTAAAGGTCTTTTCCAACCTAGTGATTTAGTGATTCTGTGACACCCTCCACTAGATCAGGTTGCCCAAAGCCCCATCCAGTCTGGTCTTGAACACTGTCAGGGAGGGGGCAGCTACAGCTTCTCTGGGCAACCTGTGCCAGCATCTCACCACCCTTACAGGGTAGAATTTTTTCTAATATCCAATCCAAATCTACCCTCTCTGGGTTTAAACCCATTACACCTTGTCCTATCACTACTCTGTTTCCAGAGGTCCTTGCAAACAGTCCCTCTCCAGCTTTCCTGTAGGCCTCCTTCAGTTACTGGAAGGCTGCAATAAGGTCTCCCCAGAGTTTTCTCTTTTTCAGGCTGAACAAGCCCAACTCTCTCAGCCTGTTCTCATAGGAGAGATGTTCCATCCCTCTGATCATCATACTTACTGGTATGAAATTTGCTTCTTGCTTCTAATTCATCTTTTATACATTATATTGCATAGAGATTGGATAACAGAGAATGATGCAGTGGGGGGACAATGTGTTTCTGAAACAGGGGCCTCCATGCAGGTTGCTAGCCCACTGACCTTGCTTTTCATCCACCTTTCTGCCTCCCAGGGAGCCTGCAGACTGTGTGAATTTTCTGTGCTGGCGTTTCAGTCTCAAATGTGTTTAAGGTTATGGTGGGGGGATGGTTAAATGAGGGAGGTATCCCAGTAACTGTAGCACTCACTTCTCTTTGACATTTAAGCCATAAGGAAGTTGGACAAGAAGGTGAGCTTCTATATAGTATCCCATATCATTGTGGTTGTTACTGGGGAAAAAAAACAACCCACAACAGTTGTATTTAGTGCCCTTTCTTCCAGATTAAATGAATAAAATATATTATGCAGGTTTAGCTTTCCACGAAATTGAACATGTTTTGACAGACACACAGAGAACTGAAACCAAATATGATTCTGGTAAATGAATCCATCTGCTAGTGCTGCAGAAGACAGGTGCTGAAGTGTCAAGCTGTAAGTGACTGGATGTTAGACTGGGTTTCTGATTCATTCCTTTGGATATCGACATTATTATGAGAAAGATGAATGGCAATTGTGAGGAGGAAAAGGTTGAACATTACAATCACATAGGCTCACACCTTGACACATTTCTGTTGCACAGAAAAGTTAAGAGAGCATACTATCAAGCTCACGTGTCAAGAAATAACCAAGAACTGCAGAGAAAATGACCAGTTAACATTTTCCCTCTCATGGGACCCTGTTGTTAAAAATGTTCCTGCTTTTATATTATTTCTTAGTATCTTGTAGTGATATTCATATGCCCACTTCCATAAATTTTATGCATAAGTTTCCTAATGGAAATGGGAACTTCTGATGTCATACATTATAAGGTGAATGCTTTTCACCTGCAAACAAGATGGAAAGTGAATATTGTTACATTACCTACAATATAGAGGTGTTTAAAAATTTAAACCTTTATAAAATACATTTGGAATTATTTATTATTGTCCTTTAATGAAAGTATCCTTTGAGATGTCATCAACAAATATTTGGTATATAAAAATTGATGTAGCAGAAAGAATTTCTACAGATATGCAAGAAATAGTGTTATATGACTTATGCTTGTACAGTGCTTTTAATTACATGAAGCAGTTCCTCAGAATCTTCAGTGGTACAGATCTTGTTAGAGCCATTATTGTTACAATTTTGAGAATCCTCTCCTGAATACAGAATTCCAGTTCTGTAAATAATACTCTGTAAAATAATACTCTGTATATAGTAACAGAGACAGAAGTCAGAATCTTAGCCACCATTCAGGAGGTACCAACCTAGTGTAGCTCAATGACAGGAAAATCTCGTTAACCTGACAGTGTCCAGGCCAAACAAAACTTTGCACAGAGATATGCAAATGAAACAGACAGTGAGGGTTGAAAGGGAGTAAAGAGTGATGTGGAGGAGATAATTAGCATATTGTGTCAGATTGTTATGGCTTTTGTGCAAATATTTTTGCTATAAAATCATTTTTAAAAGAAATCTCATATTCAACAGGTGCCTATCAGAGTGGGAAATCTGGTAGTTGGCAGTAATATACAAATTTTCCTTATTGCCTGTTGGAAAGAACTGTGCCATTAGGTTGGCCTCTCAGTTCTCAAAGGTACCGGCTCACGGTTTCATGCACTGGCTGAGGTGACTTCTCTCAGGAGAGTTCTGGTGTGGCGGTTTCAGAACTGCCTTGCTTATGTAAAAAACAAGGGGCCTAGCATCTGCAAACCCTACTTTTTCCAGTTCATCTGCCAAAGTGCAATTCTCAAAATGTAATTGAGATAATGTGTTTAAATAGATAGGCTTTATTTTGCTTCCACCTCACAAAAATAATTGCCTAACTAATGTGCCTCATAATAAGTAATTTACAGGCAACAGAGCTTAGGACCTTAAACAGAGGCTTATGCCACTTGGTTTAAAAGAGTAGTAGACTGCATTAGGTAGATACAGCCGAAGGTTGTTTATCTCTGTTGTTGACTTGCTGACTAGAGGAACGCAAAACACACTGAACTGATGGGTGGGTGTTTTCAGAAGCATTCATTGCTGACTTAAAGGAGAGAGGAAACTGACAAAGGCTAACTAACCCGTTCTAAGTGTGTGATCTTCAGGTCTTTATAGGTGTACTCACGTATATGCATGATGGTTTGTGTGTGCAAAAAGGGTCTGCCATGACAGGCACCCACTACATGAAAAGAAGAAACATTAACTCAGTAGTACCTTAAATGAACCCGAATAAATAACAGATATGCATTAAGTGGTTGGCTCAGTCTGGGCATACTGAAATCTGTGTGGCTCACACTACTCAAAATAAATGTGCCTCCAGCTTCCTAAAATAAAAGAATCAGATTCGGGTGGCACAGCATTTGCATAGGCAAATGAAGAATAATTTTCTGCCTTAGAGCAGTTTTCAAACAACAGTAGACATACAAATAAAAAAGAGGAGAGTCACAGAAGCACCTAGCTGAGAATCTGAAATTATCTGATTTTGAATAATGCTCTAGGTATACTTAGATTCCAGTTTAAGATCTTGGTCAGAATGCTAAGGTAAGAGAAAAACTTCAAAACCTATCTATTAACATTTTGGTTTAGGAAACATCAAGGACAAAGCTTAGAAAGCAAACACTTTCAGGAATGTTGAACACAACTGAGAAAAACCAATCTCCACTAATAAGGCAGTGTCACTGTAGATTGCATTGGTTAAGAGAGAAATATTTTTTGGGCTATGCAGATTTATACGGCAAATTCTTACTGCTATCAGGTCTCTTAGATCCTTTGTATTGAAAAAACTAACTGTAATTTGCTAGAGTTACAGATCCCATGACTATTGTAATGAAATTTAATGTATATTTTCACTTACCCACAATCTGTTTCTTGAGATGTGTTAAATAGAATCACGTGAATTATTTGCTTGGAATAGAGTACGATACACTTAGTCTTTTCTTTTTCTTGCAGAATCAACTGCAAAGTGAGCTGAGTCGCTAACTAATACTTTGCAGATATTTGCCACATTTTTTTAGGACATGGAAAATGCCAGTTGATAGGGTTATAGAACAATATAACTTCTTATCTAGTCATAAACATGTGACCATTCACTTTTGGCAAATGCTGGAATGCATGTTTCTTATTGGCAGAATGGAAGGTTTTAAAAGAAAAATGAATGATGGAGAATGAATAAAGAACAACCATGCTTTCTAGTAAGATTTTTTGGGATAAATTATGTGTGTTAAAATTTATGAAACTTTCAAGATTTGAGAACATTTTTCATGAATAAGCCATCATAGCACATATTAACCTTGAGTGTTATGACCCTATGAATAATAGTAAAGTGAAATTGCCATTTATTTCTGCAATATATAGCCAGTAGCAGAAAGTGTCCAGGTTATGGAAGAAGAGCAAACAGCTTATTTGAACCATACCAATAAGCTTTAAATTCCATTACAGCCCTTGAAATACCAGTAAATTGCAATAAATACCAAAGGATCACTTGAAAGCACCTAAAGAAAAGACAAAGAAGCATTTTATTTCCCACCTATATAAAACCAATGTAGTATTATATTGAAGTGTTTAAAATAATAGTTACAGAGGTTCTATGTTTATTTTTTAATGAAGTTAGAATATTGTCTGCAAATTTTTAACAAATTCCTTTTAATTTTCACCCCTTTCAGGTCACATTCATTCTAGGAAGTTGAAAAAAAAATAACCACCTCCACACTTACCCAATATTTTTATTAAGTGAATTTTTTGGTGGAAAATATTGTGGAATTAAATAATTTTAGTGGACGACTAGAGATGTGGACAGACCACCTAAACATTTAAATAGCTGCTTGGTCTTCAGCAAAAATTCAGTTACACATAATTCCCTTTTCTAAAACCCTATTTATTTATTCAAAGTTTGCAGACTAAATATGAAGTGGCAGGTATTTGTACAGCAAATTTAATTTTAAGAATTGTAATCATTCAGCAGCAGTAACAAGACCAGGTAGAAAGAGCAATTAGGCAACTGAAGAAAACAAAGGTATAGAATAAACAGACATGAAACACTGATTTAAATAATTCTATATTTATAATGCATTTTAGGACCTTTCTTGCAAAAAAAAAGGCAAATTATAAGAACTCATTCTTCTCTGAGTAGAAATAGCTAATTTAGATCTCCATTTTGAAAATAAACACTTAAATAGTAAATACTACAGTGGATTCCTTAACACCTTTGGGGCATATTCTCTATATCTACATAGGCTTCAAACTTTCTACAGTCCAGCTTACTGTATGACACAAACATATTCTTATTATTTCTTACTTTGTCTATCATTTGCCATCTGAAAATTTAGTCATCAAGAATGTAATGCTTCTTCTAGATAATCAATAAAAAGTTCCATAACATTTGGCTTATTAAAAACCTCTACAGAAACTCACTGGAGACACTAATACTTCATTTCATGAGAACTGTCTCTTAACCAGTCATGTTTAGATATGTCAGTAAGCTAATTGTAAATTATATAATGAGATTTTAAACCAGAATCAACCTCTTTAGCGAATTATGCATATACTCTGTATTTACATTTATTAGACAAAGAAATATCCCCTCACCCCAACCCTTTTGTTTTTTTATTAATTTTCAATAAAACTTGTTAACAAACATCAAATACCCTCCTACTCTTCAATTCTTCACTGATAAAGGTCTGTCTCATTTTTTGCATACTTTTGCTTGTGAACAAAGCTAGAATAGCTAAAATGAAGTGACCCAGATTACACGCCTCTTCAGTGACACTGGCACAACATTAACACTTTCCCTTTTCAAATTCCGCACTTGCACCAGTTTCTCCACGAAATGATTGCCAGATTTATTTTCCTAAGACACTTGAATGCTAAGTTACTCACAGTTGGTTCAGAAATAGAAGAGGAGGTGAAGTACTTTGAATAAATTATTGCTCAGCTCTGCATACAAAGTATACAGATGTTTTCTACTGCTGAAAAGTGAATGCATAAAAAGAAAGGCACAGGACAGGATTTAGCTTCTGACATTCATCAGTACTGCAGAATCTTGGGCTATGAGAAAAAAATAACACTAATACTTAAAAGTCACAAATACAAGTAGCTCTAGACTTTCCTCAAGAAGCTGTGAAAATCGTATTATCCTTTGGAACGGTTTCTTCTGACCCTCAGAGGGGCACAAACATGGATGAAGAAGCATGGAAAATAACAGCTAAGGCATCTTCCACCTACCTTCCTCACCCCAGTTTATCCCAGGGGATAAACTTGGATGTCAGCATAAATCCCAAGCCTTCTCAGGATCCTTCTATCATAGGTGGTGAGAGAGAGAAAACCTGGAGTGGAGAGTGATTCAGAACAAAAGCCAAGCTGGTGGGAAGGCAGGGTTAGTGTTTTTCACAGACAGCAGGAGCAGATGAGTCTCTGAAACTAGTGTTAAAGCTATTTGACATTTCTAAATGGGGCATATAATGCTATGGGAACATTTCAATATAGAAAGATGATAGTATACAAGAGTGTACTTGCAATAGTTAGCTGTAAGGAAGCACATAAATCTTCACCTTTGGGGAGAAAATAAAGACAAAGGAAAATAGAGGTCTTGCATGTTCTTCACTATCCTGTTGCAAAAGAAGTGGTTGCTAGTGTGGTCTGAGCATACCACTTGTCTGTCTTGTTTTTCTACATGAAAAATGGTAGCTATAACACCCAGTTCCTGAACCTGGTGAGAGGGCTGTTTTCTCAATGCAGTAAATGCAGAGACCATTCAGAACAATAAGTTTCTGGTTTGGTTTTGATTTAAATTGTAAGTCATGTAAGACAATTTGATTTTTGTGTTCGTCTATTGATAGCCTTTAGTACATAATACCAGGATAAATCTTTGGGGAAAGGGCAAACCTAAGTTTCTTCATTAAAGTGCTTTGGCTTACAGTTATACAGTCTGTATCATAATCTGCATTGAATATTGCTATACGTAAAGTAAGATTTTGAGCTGTTGGGGCCAGGAACTGGCTGCCCAGGGATGTGGTTCAATCACCTTCCCTGAATGTGTTTAAAAGATGGGTAGATTAAGTACTCAGGGGTATGGTTTAGTATAGGATGGGAATGGTTGGACTTAATGATCTTTAAAGGTCTTTTTCAACCTTGTGATTCTGTGACTTTGATTATCTACAAGGACCTCCAACAAATTCCTCTGTCCAGCGATGTGACATGTACAAGCTATAAAAAGCTGCTCTCTTTCCCTACTTCTGATAATATGCTAATTGATATCCAACAAAGAATGCAGATGTGCATAAAAGGCAGATCTGTAGAGTTTACAGGTGGGGCACCTTTATTGCTGAACATCTCCAACTCTTGGCAAGTGATGTAACTGGTTGAAAACTTTTTCTCAAGAGGTCTCAGGAGGGTGTGTAGAAGATGGTGGAATTATCATTGAGCCACAGGGGCAGCCAGAATATATACAGGGTGGATATTTCTAAGCAGACAAAATTGAACATATCTCTGGGATATGCTGGCTCCTCCCTGGCTTAGCTCTGGTTCCTAGAAATAAATACCCCAATAAACTACAGTTTCTTCTGTGAGCCTCTTTGGATGCATTTCTCCTGACATATCCATTCTTAAATTGTGCTCTAATTCAGTACAGTTTGTGTTTAGATCTCAGAAATTTTCACTCTTTTTTTCTTTGTTTGTTTGTTTTTGTTTTTATTTAGGTACTGTTTGTGAGAAGTTTATATCAAATTCAGATGGCTTGAGTAAATAATCCTTAGTGTGTGGTTTACAATAAAATTCCTTGACAATAGAAATCTCCATTGAGCTAAGCATGAGGGTTTCTTGCCCTCCTCATTTGTCATTTCCTAGTATTTCTCACAAATATTTCTGCAAAATGTAGAAGTTCTTAAAAATCCCCCAAACCTCAAATTACCTACAGGTAAGGCATGTGGAAAATTTGCAGATTAATTGGGGTTTTTTTCTGTGGCATCCTCTTTGCCTATTATTAAAATCCATCATCCACAATGATATAAGGCACCTACTTTAAAGTAGCACCTAAAACCATATGGCAGTCACGGAGAGGAGTTGATAGGAATCTGGTCATAATTGCAGAGTGCTCATGAGTTAATATAGCTTTCCTAGGATTCAGTCTTTTGTTATGTTGGGTTTTTTTTCAGAAGTTATTTCTCTTCCCTATAATCTACCTTTACCTACAGCTGCTGTGTTGTGCTTCCAAATCAGAACGATTTATGGACTCAAGAGATGAAGGCACAGAAGTAGTCACACATGGAGGCACACAAAATGCTGTGTGAATTTTGATGGAATAAATGGGCCTAGGAAGTGAGAAGTATTATCCTAGCCCTATTATTGTACTATGTTGAAACCCTGGGTTTTAAGAAGAAACCTCAGGATGCTTAATTCTGTAGCAGAAACAGCACTGGTGTCAGACTGAAAATGTGTTAAGTTGAACAAGAGAAAAAGAACCAAGGCAAAAATGTAATTTAAGTAGAAATTGAAATGTAGGGGGTTTTGCAGAACAAATATATTAAATACTTTTGGAGCTTCTTTTGCTGCATAAAGCCTGTTAAAGCCTCATATTTTGCAAAGAAATTCTAAGCAGTAAAAGGGGTGTGTGTGTGTGTGGGGTGGGGGGGTATTTGTTTTATTTTTGTTTGATTTGGGGTTTATGCAGTTTTGAATTAAGAATGTGATGATTTTTCCTACTTTTGAAAAAATTAAAAGGCACCAAAAACTCACAGAGACCAATGGTGGGGGAACTGCAGCTTAGAGTAGGTGTTCCCAGAACAAAATTGTCTCAGTCAAAACTGTATGCTTCAACAGCTCCTTCCCTGCTCCTTCCTCCAGTCTGAAAGTAACGTGGCTGGGCTAGTAAGGACTCTGCAATGCTACTGCTCTTTCTCAGCAATAACCCAAGTTGATGAACCATCACATTTTATTGCGTTGTTGCCAGGTGATACATGAGGTCTCAGAATCATGCAGAAGTGGGGAAATTTCATATGAGACATGTTGGTATGCTTTAGTTTAACATTTTGCATAATCCCATAAATCCAGGAGCTGGGATTCTGAGAACACCAGACACACATTAAAACTAAGAGATCTGGCAATTGCAGACACAACATACCCTCTGTCAAATGGAAATATCTGATCTTTTTTTAATCGAAAATAACTTCCACCCTGACAGAAATTCCATCTGTGTATGTGCAGGGATCAAAGTTATGAATGTAAACTGGAATTTTCCCTTACACTTGTAAAAAATGCTGGAATGAGATTAAGGGTAAATTCTAAAGTCTACATAATGGAAAAAAACGCCCTTATACTTATATAGGGTCATTCTGCATGCACAGGCACTGTCTTGATTGACAGGCACATCACTTGTCTGCATATCCAAATGCATAAAAATCTTTCTCTTAATGAAGGAAGTAGTTGCCATTACCTTTTTACTAGATTGCAAAAGCTGAAGAAGGTGGATTCTGCAGAATTTAATCTTATTTTTGTGAAATCACTGAGTATTTTTGGATCCTAGTTAATATTTTTTGAGATAAATGGTATAGAACGTAGATATGAAAAAAATACAATTCCACTTAAACTCCCAGTTTCATGCAAGTAGCAGATTGCACTGATAATTTTCAATAGTTGCTGATGTTTATCTCATTAGAAGAATGTCATACAGGATGACATTGTCACCCTTGTACTATGATGGCTTATGGCTTTAGGAATGATTCAGAGCAAAGGGTGCCATCTGCTTAGTCAGGACTATTACTCTCTGCAGTACCTCAAGTTTTCCTTGGAGCCTACTCTGTCTAAGGCTGCCTTGTGTAGCTTATATAGTCAGATGCTTTTGAAGACAAGGCTGATATGACTACAGATGGCAAGAACTGCACCTCTAAGAGAAGAATTCCCTGTTGCTTTTCCAAACCTGGAATTAAATGTATGTTGTAGTATATATGTTAGCTGGCTACTGTAAATATAAAATTACAACAGACAAGAACAGAGAGAGAACCCCTTGAGGAAATACGTTTACATAGTTTGGAAATGTAAAGCGCACATCTGGTACAGATGAACAGCAATCAGGAAAGCATGATAGGGGGAAAAAGAGAGAGAAAGAGAATGCTACATTCAGTTGTATTAAATAAATTTATCAAACAACCAAAGTTATTGCCCTCTGAGCCTGGGGAAGTGGTTTGTTCAAAGCACAGGGGAGAGTGGAGTGACCTCAAGCCAAAGAATCTGCTTGGATCTAGATCCTGCTTAGTGAATGTAATTAAAAGGTCACTCACAAACAACTGCATTCCAGATGCAGATGGGTTTGTGTGCAATGTCCTCTGGAAACCTCCAAAACAAAATGAAGGAAATGCAGTTTAGTTTTGGAGAAAAGAACTAGTGGAGGAGGAGAGGGAGAAGTCAGTGTGTGTGTGTGTGTGTGTGTGTGTGTGTGTATGTTGTGAGACTACTATGTAAAATCTTTCCCACCATCAGGACACGTATCTCTCTGTATTTTCCCTACTCCAATGGCCAAGGAAACAAATAACAAGTTCAAAGTAAAACTATTCTGATTTTGTCAGCAACTAGCACCACTAGTGCTGAGCACAGGGGCACAATCACCTCCCTAGCCCTGCTGGCCACACTATTTCTGAGACAAGCCAGAATGCTGTTGGCCTTCTTGGCCACCTGGGCACACTGCTGGCTCATATTCAGCTGGCTGTTAACCAACACCCCCAAGTCCATTTTCATCAGGCAGCTTCCCAGCCACTCTTCCTCAAGCCTGTACTGCGGCATGGGGTTGTTGTAACTCAAATGCAGGTCCTGACACTTAGCCTTGTTGAAATACAGTTGGCCTTGGCCCATCGGTCCAGCCTGTGCAGATCCCTCTGTGGAGCCTGCCTTGCCTCAAGTAGATCAACACTCCTGCCTGACTTGGTGTTAATTGCAAACCTACTGAGGGTGCAATTGATCCCTTCATCCAGATGAGTGATGAAAATCCTGAACAGAACTATCCTCAGTAATGAGCCCCTGTGACCAGCTGCCAACTGGATTTAACTCCCTTCACCACAACTCTTCAGGTTCAGCTGTCCAGCCAGTTTTTTACTTGGTTAAGAGTACACCAGTCCAAGCCATGAGAAGCCAGTTTCTCCAGGACAATGCTGTGGAAAAGTGTCAAAGGCTTTACTGAAGTCCAGGTACAAAACATCCACTGCCATTCCCTCACACACTAAGCAAGTCACCTTGTCAGAGAAGGAGATTGGGTTAGTCATGCTGGTCCTGCCTTTCATGAACCCATGCTGGCTGGGCTTGATCCCTTGGTTGTCCTGTACATGCCACGAGATGGCACTCACAACCATCTACTACCAAACCTTCCACCCAGACATCAGACTGACAGGCCTGGAGTTCCACGGATCCTCCTTCCAGCCTCTCTCATTGATGACCATCACGTCTGCCAACCTCCAGTAAACTGGGACCTCCCCAGTTAGCCAGGACTGCTGACACATGATGGTAAATGTCCTGGTGAGCAGGTGTGCCAGCTCCCTCGGTATCTTTGGGTGGATCCCATCTGGATCCATAGACTAGCACATATCTAAGTGGTGTAGCAGGTCATTAACTATTTTCCCTTAGCTTATGGGGATTTCCTCCTGCTGCCCATTCCCTGTCTTCCAGCTCAGCAGGCTGGATAGCTGCAGATCAAGTGGTTATACTATAAAATCCTGAGGCAAAGAAGGCATTAAATACCTCATCCTTTTCCTCATTCTTTGTCACTATGTTTGCCCCTGCATCCAAGAAAGGATGGAGATTTTCCTTAAACCTCCTTTTGTTGCTAATGTGTTTATAGAAACATATTTAATGTTGTTTACAGCAGTAACCAGATTAAGTTCTAGTTGGGCTTTGCCATGCTAATTTTCTCCCTGCATAACCTCATGGCATTTGTTAGCTTGTACCTTTAATTGCATGAGATGAAAACTTAAGCAGCTGCATTAGTGTCTGTAATTCAAATATCAGACCTCAAAGGTAAATTTGATGACTGTACATTAAAACCATATAAGGAAATGTTATCTTTTGATTTTAGAGTCCTATAAAGAATACAAGGTGAAAATAGGGAACAGCCATCTTTCAAAGGAAAGACTACTTAAGTAGGACTTTAGGGCATCAATCCAGATAAAGTGTCAAAGCCAACATGTTAAATGATGGAGATAACGCACAATAAGAAAAACCTATTCACTCAGAAATACCTATTTATGTTGTATGAGGCTCTGGGGAGAGAAGCAGGTGATCATAAAAAGAAAAACTGCATTGCAGTGTATAAGCAGAAGATGGCTGTGTTAAGACTGAAAGGACATTCAAATTCTCACACTTCATCTGTTATGGGCTCCTGATTTTATGACCATAACATTTAATAGAGGGATTTTCCTGCTAAAAAAGCAAATGAAGCCCTTGTATTCCATCCTCCCTTATTTCCCATTGAAATGCTACCCAATGCATATAGATTTGAAGCACAGAATTGCAAAAGAGTAAAGCCACAGCTGGAAGGAGGGGGAAACAGATGTTTTTTTCCCACTTAGGAAAATTGTCCCAATTAAAAGAAAGTATTCACCACAAATAGGGCTTAGAAGTTGAAATGTCACATTTTTCATAGACTGAAAGTTAAATGCATGATTCCTATTCAACCGAAACCAACTTCTATATAATTTTGAAGTGTTTCATTTTATTTCTGATCATTTTAGCCTCTTAATCATTGTTAGCTTGCTTTTTCAAATGAAAGCTTGTTACATGCCATAAACCCAAGATTTTCAGTTTTGAAAAGGTCAGTATGGGCATCTATGATTTCAAAGCTTTTTTTCCAAAACTTTTTGCATTGTGAGAACCCTCTGAAAGCCAGTTCTCTTCCTGTGAAATGTATTCAATTCCACAAACTGGCCTTTGTCGGGAAAACAAAACACTAATGTCCAAGTAGATCCTTCACATTCACGGCATGGTCGTCTTCTGTATTTGCTGGTATCCACTATTATCTCCTTTTCGGTTTTCTCATCTCTGAGACCCATTCTGAGTGTGGATTTTGAATCTGTTGCTGACACCACAGCTCTGCTCAGGGGTTGAATAGTTACAAAGCCTCTGATTTTCCCTTTCCAAGACTGAACTCTTCAATCCCCAGTTCCTCCACCAACCTCCCTCCCTTTACCTTTCTCCACCTTCCAGCCCGTGTAAGGTATCACAGCTCTCACAGTCTAATTGCATTGCTGCATTTTTTCCTCCTCCCTTCATGGGCTTCAGAGGTAGAAATAAGAGGAACAAGAAGAAAAAGAGAAAAAAGGATTTCTGCTTTCAAATCCAGCACCTTACATCGTAACCACTTCATGGTTAGCACAATTTCAGGGGAAGTGCTGCCCACCCTGAAAGATGCTCAGCTGCTCTCTGAAGGTGTGCACTTCTCACAGCTGTCTGCAGGGACGTGGGGGATTTGTGAGCAGACAGAACATGCTGACTGTGCATGAAAGCTTGGGAGAGTTTGCCACCAAATTCTTAACCCACACATACTGAACCAGGGACTTCACTGTTGCACTGTTACAGTAGGTTTCCTGGCAAAATCTCTGCTGTGTTCATGTCAGCACCTCTGTCCACACCTCAGTGACAAGTTTCAAGCTTTTTCAAAAGGCAGAGTTCCTGCTGTAATTTTATGTCAAACTCAAAGGAGCGATTATTTGTAGATAGACTATGTGCAAACCACAGATGTTATGCAATCATTTATGAAAAACTAATGTGTTCATTTGCAAATTTTATGTGAATGAATGAATGAATCACAATTAATTAATGTAACACATACAGGACACCTTTCAGTGTACTTTCTTTCAATACAGAACTGATACCAGCCGATTTACTGACTGATTTTCTTTGAACACTTATCACATATTTACCTTCCAACTGGTATTTTGAAACAATTTTTCATCCAAGATCCTTCCAACCCCTACAGTTCTATGATTCTATGATTCTATGATCCTCCTATAAACATGAGGATGACATTGCATTATCCCTATGCTACAAATTTCTATGCACCATTTCCCACACAGCAGCTTAAACAACTGGAACTTTTTCTAACATGCAGTCACAATATTTTGTCATCTAGTAAATGGTCATCTTGTCTGTAAGAGGTGCAAGTTGGCACTGGAGATATCTTCAGAGGCAGTATCACTGACCCAATGTTTTGGTCCTGTTTAATACCCTGTGGCACAGAGCTTGACTGTACTTAGCATTATTCTTTCGGTCTCCATCACTCTGTACATTCCTGTGGACAAGCCAGACCAGGAAGCAGCAGAGATAAGGTACATGGCTGTTATCTCTGCCTTCCCTGAATTCTCTTTTTTTGACTGTTTTATTAACATTATTATAACTTGAGATTTTTTTTTTCTCTCCCCTTTATCCCCTACTTTTCATGAATATTTTATCACTCATTTCTATTTAGGCTGCAAGAGAAGGTGAAAGAGGTGATTTCTTCCTGTCAGTCCTCATAAAATACAGCCAGAGAGGGGAGGGATAAAAACCCTTGGCGGTTATTAAGGGGCCTGCTGTTGACAGAACATGCCATTCAGGGCTTCCTGCTGCTGTTATTAACAGCTACCAAAAGCTCTACTGCATAAACCCACACATGCTCCAGAGCCAGCTTTTCACGGGCTGACAGAAGAGTGGCATGGGTTCATATTACTTTATCACTAAAGCACTGAGGCATTTGGGTGCTATGTGGAACAGCAAGTCTTTTGTTTTGACAGGATGGAGGAAGATATGAAGATAGTCTGTGAAGACTGACATAAAAATCATTACTCACCTTTATCATAACTGAAAGCTTGGTAACTATTCCATCAGTCACCAGCATCTTAAATGCCTGCCTCCCTGAGATGAAGGTGTTGATTCAGATCTTGCTTTTATAAAATCTCCCCTCACCCAGAGGCTTACTCCTGCTTGGAGTGAGCAAACCACAGCACGTACTGCCTGCATGTACTTCTGTTTGCATACTCCTTGATGCTTCTGAACTCCTGCTTTGTTGGTTCGTCTTTGTAAAAGGTGTTCTTAACCGCAATGGATGTCACATTTGTTGCTGCATTTGGTTTGCCTAGTTGGCAGTAACCAAAGTTGAAAGTAGTTGACAGGTAGTGAGTCAGCATTAGAGGCCTTTACGCAGAGGCAACAAGTAATGTAAGATAACTGACATCAGTGAGCTAAAGAAAGGAAAAGTGATAAAGTCATCTTGTCCTTTCATAACTTCATAGACTGCACTTTGGCAATAGCATGAGCACTCACAGTGTGTGACAAATGTGCAAAATACTTCATAGAGACACCTTCCTTAAAAGGAGTCATGTTCCAAACACTTTGATATTCAAGGAGAAAAATCTTTCCTGGAAAATATACCATAGAGATGGTGTGAATCTAAACAATCAAAGGATTGGTCTCAAGACTTTAGGACATTGCCATAAACTTAGAAAGTATCCCCAAAAATCCAAAGGTAAGATAGTAAGTTTAAGTTAATATATATTTTGGGAGATCATGAGGCATTCAAATTACCTAGAATTCAGGGAAGCAATCAAATTCTGCAATCTACTTCTGCCCACTAAAATGTCTCAGTTGCTCATCTCTAAAGCATTAGTAACTTTTGAAACTCTCATCTTGGAGAATTTCTAAAGTCAGACAAATCTTTTT
This sequence comes from Laterallus jamaicensis coturniculus, assembly GCA_022605575.1. NCBI lineage: Eukaryota > Metazoa > Chordata > Aves > Gruiformes > Rallidae > Laterallus > Laterallus jamaicensis. Next base: position 4,905,304 of record JAKCOX010000033.1, on the reverse strand, counting down.
TTGAGTGGGAAATAAATTTAAAAGGTTTTCCAGTTTGTAAGCCTGGTAATGAAATACTAAAAGCCTCTGATCAGATTTTTCTCTAAAATCCTGTCGATCCTGTCTGTTACTTCACTGTTTATGCTCGTCAAATATCTCAGTAGTTACACTGTCAGATTTTCACTTTAATAATGCTTCATCTTTTTAATTCTTGTTTCATCCTTTCTTTAGAAATTATGACTATTATGTGCTTATCTCATTTTACTTTTAATTAATGCCATATTCTTATTTTTAATATGATTTATTTAAAGCTCAAAATTATACTTTATGAAAAATGTTGCCTGCATTTCCCAAACGTTTATCTTCACTATTTAATCTAATAATGGAATATTGTGAAACAAGCCTCTGCTCTACTTTACTGATTTGACTTGAGCTATGTTTTTATCATGATGGCAAGTGGGAAGGATGAGAAATCAATAGATGGGCATGTGCAAGAACTGCAAGGGAGTGGGCACTAAAATCTAGGCTGAAGTGCACTGGCAGATAAGTGTGTTGGTTTACAGTTGCTTGCTTCCCACATGTGTGCCTGAATTTAACCCATAGCTTTTATATATTATTTTCTTCACCACATGTTTAATTAAAAAAAACCAAAAAGAGGCATAAGCCCACACAGGAGTCCAGCAGTCCTCATGGTGCCAGTGCCTTCATCTAAGCAAACAACATACAGCAATGTATTAGTGCAATCACAGAATCACAGAATCACAGAATCTTAGGGGTTGGAAGGGACCTCAAGAGATCTTCGGGTCCAACCCCCCTGCCAAAGCAGGCTCCCTATCTCATATTACATAGATAGGCGTCCAGACGAGACTTGAATATCTCCAGAGAAGGAGACTCCACCACCTCCCTGGGCAGCCTATTCCACTGCTCTGTCACCCTCACTGTGAAAAAGTTCTTCCGCATGTTGGTGCGGAACTTCCTGTGCTCCAGCTTACAGCCATTGCCCCTAGTCCTGTCCCCACTGACCACTGAAAAGGGGCTGGCCAATTCCCCCTGCCACCCATGTCTAAGATACTTGTAAACACTAATAAGGTCCCCCCTAAGTCTTCTTTTTTCCAAGCTGAACAGACCCAGCTCACTCAGCCTTTCCTCATAGGGGAGATGTTCCAGACCCCTAATCATCTTTGTCGCCCTTCTCTGGACTCTCTCCAGAAGGTCCCTGTCTTTTCTATACCAGGGAGCCCAGAACTGGACACAGTATTCCAGGTGGGGCCTGACCAACGCAGAGTAGAGGGGGAGGATCACCTCCTTCGACCTGCTGGACACACTCTTCCTGATGCATCCCAGGATCCCATTGGCTCTCTTGGCCACCAGGGCACACTGCTGGCTCATAGCCAACCTGTCATCAACCAGGACCCCCAGGTCCTTCTCCATAGAGCTCTTCTCCAACAGGTCATCCCCCAGCCTGTACTGATACAGTCGGTTATTCCTCCCCAGGTGCAAGACTTTGCACTTGCTTTTGTTGAATTTCATTAGATTTCTCCCTGCCCAGCTCTCCAGCCTGTCCAGATCTCGCTGAATGGCAGCACAGTGTTCCTGCGTGTCAGCCACTCCTCCCAGCTTTGTATCATCGGCATACTTGCCGAGGGTGGATGCTATTCCCTCATCAAGGTCGTCAATGAAGATATTAAACAGGACTGGACCCAACACCACCACTGCAGCTCAGAGTATATGAGTACAGGTGTAAAGTCAGACCTATTAGAAAAAACATTCACTACTTCTTCCATTACTGTGCATTGATCCTCCTTTCTAATAAAAGGCATGCTTTTGCAGACAGATGAATAACCTCTATTTTAATAAGGGGTCCTCAGAATTTCTGTCTCTGGAAGTGATTTATTCGTACCCACACTCTGTGTATTCCTATTTTGCCACACAAAGTAGCTAACAATTTGTTGATTTTACCTATGTATCCATGAAACATAGATATTTATTAAATGAACTCCTCAGAACAAGCTTTAAATCCGACAATACTTGTATTTTCTCCTAACACCCCTCTTTTGGTCTTTCCATAGGTCCTTAGCCAATCCCTACCATTTAGGTACTGTTTTTCACAGTAAGAGATTTGATTTCTTCTAGCAGAAGTATTATGCCATTATTATCTCAGCTGTTCCCACATAGTTCCCAGCTCCTGGATGATGCACTTCCTGATTCACAGAGAGTGAATGGTTATCAGTCCTGGCTGTACTTCTCCAATGGGCTCACCCCAGTGTTTCCTTCTACAGATGAGACACGCTAATCTTTTCCACCTTGACCTGTTTCAGAGCAGTGATAATGACATTGCACCATATTTCAATAAGGATGATTGTGCAGCCACTGTCTAAATGAGACTAAAGGAGACTCCAACCCCACTACTTTACTGTTGGTGTACAAATAAATCACACTTCCTTTGAAATCAGGCAGCAATTCTGCATGGTTTATGCTCAATCTAAATTCAGCATGGAAGATGGGAATGTACAGGAAGGGCTTCCACTAAAACTGATGCAGGATTCTGAATAAAATATATTTCCTTGTGTTATTTTAATCTCATCGCTGAAGGTTTTTTTGCTTTCTTCCCTTTCTCACTTCTCTCTCCTCACAAGGGCTGCACAATCATCCCTATTAAAATGTGGTGCAATGGTATTTCACTGCGAGAAGGAAACTTTGGTGGAAAGCAAGACCTTTAATTTACTCACCTTTAATAAAATAAAAATCTGTTAGACGCAGATTTTCAGAATAAAGGTGAGGAAAGAAGGAAAAAGGGAATAAAATTCAGCAAAGAGAAAAAGAAAATTAAACTGCTGTCTTGGGGAGGTAAGTTAGAATTCCATGTAAACCCGAAGTGAAAACTTACACCCCACCAGGACAATTTTCTAGGGATGTAGAGACAACTTCCTACTGTGCAGTATCTCTTTTCTTGCCATCTGTTGCATGCAAAACAAACAAACAAAAATGTTTCCTCCTAGTACCTTGCACACAATTGGGTTTTAGGAGCAGGCTGAGTGAGGCTGTTCCTTTCAGTATATTGGTTTCAATAACTGACCTTTTATCTTCTGCAATCAGAGTGTTTTCGCTGATATGACAGGTCTAGACACAGCCTTTCCATCTCCATCCTCTCCACTGGTGTGTAAGCGATTCAGTCCCTGCAAAGGGTCTCTTGAATGGCACTGAAATCTGTGATTAAGGGCTTCCGTGATAACATCCAGCCCACAAAACACTAGTGTAGCTGTAGGCTTCAGAAGCACTTAATTTTTAAAGCAAGGGATTTAAAAGCATGCTATATTCTGATGGATTTTATTTTTCCTTCTCCCTCCTCACCCCCGCATAATCCAAAATAACACTGTCGTCAGAAAAGGAATCCATTGACTACAAGTTTATTCCTGCACAGCCTTTAATCTGCAGTGCATAACTAAAGTAAAGGCACAGGCTTGGAAACAAGGTAAATTTTGCTGCTACATGGCCACAGGAACACTATTTAGTCCAAACCTGTCGGGGAAGACAGCAGGCCTGCTAGCAGCCTAGCTCTCTCCTCCCAAGATTTAGGCCCTGACAATATTCTCCTGTTGCCATGAGACAGGAAAAGTTACTCATGCTGAGAGGATCTTAATAATCACATTCTCAAAACACTGTGGCCTTATTTATCAATAAATAAGGGTACAGGCCACCCTAAACCAAGAAGCAGTTATGGGAAGGTATTTGGGAGTAACAGAACATGTTAGGAACCAACAAGATGGTCAAGAACAGCAGGTGTGTAGATGCTTTTAGGTATTAAAGGTAAACTGAGGATGTTTAGCTATAAGAACTCGTTACAGTTACTAACCAATCAATATGGTGTGAACAGTGTGTGTAACCAATTAGCAGTTTTTTAGCTTGCCATGTTTGCTGTAAGAAAGGTATATAATATCTGTGATTTCACCTAATAAAATGGCTGGCTTCCTGGCTTCCTGGCTTCACCTAAAATTCATATATTGAATTGCGTGTTGCTCCCTGCTGGACGCCACACAGACCCGTTTGATTGATGCTCTACTTTAGATTGCAATTGCTCTCCATTGAATCAGAAAGATAGGAGAATTATAAAGATTGCTGAGAAAAATTTGTGCCTCTGTCTTTGGTTTTACTCTAAGCAACACTCTTTAGGATTCAACCATTTTCCCTGAGGTTCCTCAGCTTTATACTGTAGTCCAGTAAATTGTTACAGTGGTCACTGTTCATCTAAATCCATCAGAATAAGCAGAGTTACATAGATATATAATAGCCAAGGACTTTGTCTAATACAAATAAGAAACCTGTTGAATCAGATAACTGGCTCAATCAATGTTTTTCACAATTCTGAATTTAAAAATACTTTGCATTTGACTTCTAACAAAAGTTACTTAGAGAATTTTTTTGCCCCTCCAATTCAAAGTGCTGCCTCACCAATAATCAACCTACTGGGACACTGGGATTTCAAAAGCTGAACTTTTACTGAGAAGCACATAAATTTTTCCAATCTTCTTTCAATATGGGAGAGTTCTTTGAAAAAACTTTTTAATTATATATATTTATATATATATATATTTACACACACACAAAATCCTTTTTTAAGTTCTTTTTGCTTTTCTTTTTATTTTCTATGACTTTGTACCAGTAAGATAATTCAGCCTGACAACATATGTCATCTTCTTGTGACAGCCATTTGAGATGGAAATCCCGCTGAGAAAATTAACCTAAATTATCCCATGGTAAAAGATTGACTTTACGATCCTTTGGATCATCTCTAGATCTTCTCTGCTCCCACTGATCCTTATGCATGGAAGATAAATCACAGTGTTCAATAAGTATGCTAAAAAACCCCAAACAGCTGTCAAGTTTTTATGATAACTACTGGACTCTACAGAAAAGACTGAGGACTGCTGAGTTGTGCTACACAGTTCTTAAATCTATAACAACTGAAGGCTGATCTCCTCTGGAAGAATATGTAAGGGTTTTCAATCCACCACTACTGAAATCCTTTCTGTCTGATCACAGTTGGTTTCAAGTACTCCTTGGAAATAAAGGGACTGAAGAATGTAGTTCCTTTTTTCCCCAGTTGGTGGGCCATTGCCATACATGACATTGATTTTTTTTTTCATTCATTGCTTGATCATTACAATTGAAAAAGGAATCAGGTGAGAGATCAGCCCTGGCTGTTCATTCACTAGTGATGGGGCGTTTGCCAGTAGCTGAGTCATCTGCATTCACTGCCTGATACATTTCTTGTATCATACATCCTTGTCCTGGGATATGAGATTGCCCAGTGTCTCTGAATATTGTATCAGGCACATTTGCTCCTAAAAGGTATAAATGAGAAGATGGAGAACAATGTCTGAAAATTTAGTAAAGTTTTGTGCTGGGTCCTCTATTGATTTGCTCAATATGGACAAACATACCAAGCAGGTTGCCTTTATCCTGACAGTTTAGCAGGTAAAACAGAAGTCCAGGACTGAGATTACTGATCACTCTGCTAAACACCCTCCAGAATTGATTTAGAGAAAGCAGATGTTCCTCACGACTAAAAACTTCAGACCAGGAAGGGTTAAACACACCTGAGGACTCAGTATTATGAAGTTAAAAAAACCCCAACTGCTCAGAAATCAACTGGCTTTGCCATGAACACATTCTGTGGAATTAAACAAGCTCCATCCACAACTGGAGTAAGGGAAAACTAATTGAAAATCTCTTACCAATGGAGCCCTGTTGTCAAATAAATTAGTAAAGGGAAAGCCCTGAGAGGCCTCTAAAATCTACTCTGGAATTTGTTTTCTATGCTGAGAGAAGAATGATGCAGAGTCTAGACTTAGAGCCCTGAAAAAAGGATGAGGCAGCCACAGCCAGTTGGAGAGGCTGTAAATATTTTTTTTTTAAATAAAGAAATAAGAAAAAAACCCAAGAATTTGATTTCATAAAAAAATAAAACATGCTGGAAGGAAAACTCTCACACTCCAGTAATATCAGCATTCAACAAAACTTGCAAAATGCAGTCTTTCTGCCTTCAGCAAACATGAGGGTTGGTGATATCTGATATGGGATAGTTTGCAGAGACATAATCTTGCCATGTGGTTATGGTTGTACTCACACTGCATTAGTTTTGCTTTCACCGAGTGCTGAAGGCTGGATGGCTCCAGCAGTAAAGAATGTCTACTCTTCCAAGAAACTGAAAGCTGAGTAGGCCATTGATGTTTCATTGGTTATGTGTAATCAGCCCCAGCAGATTTCTGAGGCCCATTAATAATCAGAAAGCTGCTGAACCTCTAGTTGTGTTGACAGAGATGCAATTTCTTCCAGCCAAATTCCAGCTTGCAAAAGCTTTATGCTGTTCAATGCTTGTCTCTAATTGCAGATAAAAGTCCTATCTTCTAAAGTATCAGCATTAGTTATGTGTGGGGTCTCCTGTTAAACCAGATTTCACAAAGAAGCAAGATAGAAGATAAGCCATGGGTCTCTATCTTTGTAGTTTGCTTTCACCACGCACCACCTCAGGCATCCAGGATGCTCAAGCATATAGCTAAGAATACAGTTGATCCTGATCTTCAACTCAAAACTGCAAGAGCCTACTTGCTAAATTAAAAGAGAATCATCTTTGACAAAAAGCAGGGAACTGAGGAACATAGAAACATCTTTAAAAGTGAAGAACGTCTCCTATACCTAGTTCCTCAGAGATTTGCTCTAGGAATTCTGCAGCTCTGAACTTGAGGAAAAATTAATACTATCCTTTCTGTAGAAAAAAATAATTTGACCTAGTTGTCTTGCAATGGGTAAGGTGCAACTGGAATTCAGCCAAGCAATGATGTGTAAATTATTGAGTGGCAGGATCAGCTGTTGTAAGAACAGTAATTAGGATGAAAGGGTAAGATCAGCATCTTTGCCAGGAAGCCATATGGGACTAGGAAATAAAAGAGAAAGGCAAACTCTTAGATTAGAAAGGCTGTGGTGTGGTACTATAGAGTTAAAAAAAAAAATTAGTAAGAACAAGGGGTTGGTAAAAGACAGAAGATACTGAGAGTTGTCTGGATTACATTCTAGGAAAAATGGGATGGTCCTATGAGCTTTTGGGGGTTTTTTGTTGTTTTGGGTTTTTTTAAATGTTTAACTGTGCATACAGTATAAGTGTGTAGAGGAGAACAGTTACTGCTACAAATTCTTTTGCTTCCTTGACTGTGCTGAGTTGATCCTGGCTGGACACAAGATACCCGCCAAAGCTGCTCTATCACTCCCCTCCTCATTGGTCAGGGATGAGAAAATATAATGAAAAGCTTGTGAGTCAAGGTAAGGACAGGGAGATGACTCAGCAATTACCATAGCAGTCAAAACCAGATTGACTTGGGGAAATTAGTTTAATTTATTACCAATCAATTCAGAGTAGTATAATGAGAAATAAAATGAGATCTTAAAAATACCCCACCACCCCTCCTTTCTTTCTGGGCTCAGCTTTATTCCTGAATCCTGTACCTACTCCCCTGCACCAGGGAACGGGGATTGTGGTCAGTTCATCATACATTGTCTCTGCCACTTCTTCTTCTGCAGGAGGAGGACTCCTCACCCTCCTTCCCTGCTCCAGCATGGGGTCCTTCTTACAAGAGACAGTCCTCCACAAACTTCTCCAATGTGAATCCTCTCTATGGGCTACAATTCTTCACCAACTGCTCCAGTGCAGGTCCTTTCCATGGGGTGCAGATCTTCACAACCAGACTGCTCCCCCACTGGCAGTGACCACTGGGTCACAAGTTCTGCCAGCAAACTGGCTCTGGCATGGGCTCCTCTCTATACAGGGTCATAAGTCCTGTCAGAAGCCTGCTCCAGCATGGGCTTCTCATGGACTCACAAGCCTCCTTTGGGTGTCTCCACCTGTTCCTGCATGGAGTCCTCCATGGGCTGCAGGTGAAATTTCTGCTCCGCTGTTAACCTCCATGGGCTGCAGGGGAATCTCTGCTCTAGAGCGTGGAGCACCTCCTTCCTCTCCTTCTTCATGTACCTGGGTGTCTACAGAGCTGTTCCTCTCACATATTATTATCACTTTTCTCTCTAGTTGCAGCTTTCTTTTGCTCAGCAACTTTCCCCCCCTTCTTAAATACGTTACACAAGAGGTGCTACCATCACTGCTGATGGGCTTGGCCTTAAACAGGAGTGGGTCTGTCTTGGAGCTGGCTAGCATTGGTTTTATCAGACTTGGGGGGAGCTTCTAGCAGCTTCTCACAGAAACCACCCCTGGAGGGAGCCCCACTACCAAAATCTGGCCACACAAACCTGATACACTCGCTCACTTGCCTGCAGCATACCATAATTAACTATTTTTTCTCATAATGTAAGCCTCAGACTTAGAGCTGGGAAACCTTTTCTGGTTTTGGCACTATTCCTTTGGACATCCCATAGCAAATAACACAGATATTCAAGTTTCCTCTGTAGGTGACACTGATGCATTCTCTTTCTTTAGCAACTGCAATACAACCTACAGCTTCCAAGTGTGCATCTTCTAGCTTTGTCCTCAAACCTGCATTTTCTCACAGAGACATGGGTCACTGTTAGTCAGAGAAAAGTAATTAGCATGTCCTTGTTGGCTATTAACTAAATTAATCATGCTTGTGCTGTGTCTGAGAAAATGGCTTAGTTATAGGCTCTTGCTCTCCAGGGAGGAGACATACTGTTTCTTAATGTTTTTAAAGACCTACATGAATTTATGGTGCAGTACTAATTATGGCCAATGACTGTATCCTTTTAGTTTGGAGGAATTCATTGAATGATACTACAGACTCATGATGATAACATCATGATAAACCCTATGGCAATGAATCATGACATTAATTGTCTGGCTGGGCTATCTTTGAAATCCATGGATGCTTAAAAATCCTTCAAAAGTGACAGTAAAACAAATTCTAGGAGACCCTAATCATCCATGGAGTCTCTGAAGCCTTCCTTGATTTTATAATCTGTTTATGTTAACTTCCTAGCCAACATCTATCATTTCCTTATTGCTGCTGTAGCAAGGTCCTAGCGTGGTTCCCATTCATGCTCTCAGGAAAGATAGGAAAGCTGCTTGCCCTTCTCCTATGACATCTGGTGCTTTTTAGCAAAAGAAGCTTCCTTTTCTGCATCAATTGGGGAGTCAAAGACTTTGCAGCTTGACTAGGAAAGAGAAAGACATTGACTGCTAGGGTTACTTTCCTGGGCTGGCTAGGTGAGCAATTTAATCTCTCTCGCCAGCTCAGTGCTCCTGAAGTTCACAGGTGGTGAGGACAGAAGGTGAAGTGGTCTCCAAGAGCCCTGGGACCGAGCACTCCAGGTCTTATTTATTCAGCTAATGCTTTCACAGGAAAAAACCCCTCAGATTTCAGTGGAAAAGGAGCCCTAATGCAGGCTGAACAAAAGATGATTATTCTTTTCAGAATTTCCACTTGGCCCTGGGTCTTTATTTTCACAAGAGATCTAGATCCACTTTTTTACATGTACAGCTGAGGAGTATCTAGTGAACACAACTTGTTGAGTTGTCTGGTGCTGGATATGTTTTGAGTGTCAGCTACAAAGAATGACCTATTTGTGTCTTCTCAGGGTTTATTTTTCACAGATTGTTCACACTGGACGACTGGGAGGAGAAGCTGTGGAAGAATAAAATGTAGAACGACCTGAGCACCAAGTCTTTTGATGTGGTAAGTGACTAATCTGCTCTCATGCTAACATCCTGAAAATCAATGGAATTTCTGATCAGTGAGCACAGAAAGTAGGGGTTTTAGAGCCCAGTGAAGGAAAAGAAGCTTGAACTTATCAGGCCTGGTGCTGAGGTGCAATTTAGAGCTATAGAGAAATGACACAGACAAAAAGTACAATACTAATTGGTGATATAAACAGCTTGCTTTTTCATACTTACTATCACACTTTACAATAAACTAAGCTCAATTTCCAGAGACACCAAGATATTATTTCACTGGAGAAGAGACACAAGGTAGAAGTAACCTCATGCCTCAGTTATACATTTGTAGAACAAAATCATTATTTTACATGCTGATTGCAATAATCTATTGTACCTGACGTGGTAGAGAAGCATAAACTTCCACTGATCATGTTTTTTTAAAACCTGTTCATGAGGCACTAGCATGAAAACATTGATTTCAGAGCTACTAATTTTGGAAGGACACAGATCATTCCAAGTGCCAAAAGAAGTATTAAAAAAAAGGTGTCATAGACAAGAGCACGTAACAAACTGATTTCCACAGTTCATGATAATTATTTTATTGTCCTTTTTACGCCCACTTTACCTACAGACCTTTATATACAGAGATTTAGTCCTTTTCTTGAGAACATTGGAAAAAAAAATAAATTACTGAGTTTTATACAGCTGCCAGCTGCTTTGGAGATCAGACTTGTTCTTCTCTCCCCCCATGGTGTAATCCCAAACTAAAATAGCCTTTCACCTAAAGTTGAAGCCACAAAGGATGGCAGTGTCTGCTGACTTTAGAAAGGGATTTTTCAATTTTTTTCAGTGCTACATGTCTCTTGACCTCACTGCTAGGCAATCATGGGACTTTAAAAGAAGAAGATTTCTGCTTTACTACAATACTGGGATTTATTTCTGTGCCTTCTTTGTTACGGCTTTAGGTGCTCATTTCACAGCAGCTGATGATGATCAAGTACAGAACCTGCCTCCTTGGTTTACGACTGGTGATGCTCTTCTGTCCATATTTTCTGGATCTGACCTTTTTTTATTTCTCTGAAATGTAACAGAAAACCTTGTAGGCTATTCCTAAACTATCAAACATATATATATTATATAACCAATATTATTTCCACAGCACACAATAGTGAGTGAGACAGGCTAAAAAAGTATGTAAAGTTATAGAAAAGCACATGGAGGTGGTGGTGGGGATTCCAAGCTGCAGAACTTGCCTTACATAGTTTCAACACTTGAAAGCTGCTGTTAAAATATATGTTATTTTTGTCTGTGCCACATGGTTACTGTTTGTTTTAGTCAGGTCCCTTAACCCAAATCTTCCACAGCCCATTACTATTTTCTTTCTTTCTCCGAGTGTCCAGCTGGCATAAAGACATACTGCACAACCTCCCAGTCTTGCAGTTTCTGTTTTATATGGTATCAATAGCAAACAAAAGTCTTTTTTTTATATGGAGACACTTCCTGTGGTCATAATCCCAAAAGCCCTGATGTTTCTGTCAGGTACTTAAGTGAGGAGGGATATGGTCATAGTAATTACACTATTGCCTTCTCTTTTCATATCACAGAAGACAGATATGATGAAGAGGAAACCACAATAGAGAGACAAAGTGCTAAGGGCAGTTTCTGTTGGCAGCCCCTAAGGATGATTCCCTGTTATCCGTCGATTGCATCAGCAGTGCTACTGTTTAGAAATACCAGCTGTTTACCTAGAGACATGCATAAGATTTGTGCAATGCAGACAAGGATGTCGTTGGCATTTTTGGATGTAATGCTGCTCAGTTGCCAAGGAGAGCAGCTCTGATGCTGCTATGATGCACACTGGGGCACTCCTGTCCAGTGCACAGGTGGGTTTCTTGAAGCAGCAGAACCTTGGGGTGGGGGGAGTAGAGAGATGCTCCAGGAGCCTGCAGCTCGACTGACAATAGCTGATAAGACCTGGATGGGACCAGGATTCCAAGCCCCTTATATATATATTAGCCATCGGGAGTGCTAGTGACAAGGATATGGTGCATCATCAAGAGCATGGAGCAGCAGTTTGTGTGGGAGTTCATACAGAAGGGCATACAGGAAGGGCACTGAGGCTCTGCCAGCTTGACCCGGGAACAATGGTATCCACCCAGAAAGAGCCTCTCTGAGCTCTGCACCCGCCGTTACTTCCCAGACAGAGTTCCGGTGGGAAGATGCTGCCACCCATGTGTCTGCAAGTTGTAGGGTGTGCCCTGCTCTTCAACCAGTACCAGAAAGCTATAGTGAACACTTTATAGGAGGTGTGCACAGGTAGAGGATCTCCTCTGCTTTGTGACAGAGCTCCAGGAGGAGGTGAGTGGGCTGAGGAGTATCAGGGAGTGGAAGAGACATTACTGGAATCATACCTTGCCTTCCCTGGGATGGACCCAACTGGCCAGCATGGTGCATGATGTGGAGGATTCCTCATCCTTTCTCCTAACAGAACACAGTGAATTAAAGGATGGAGCCAATGGTGACAAGTTCCTGCCTGGTGCTGCAGGTGACTCTCCTGTGTGACTACCTCACCTTCCCAGGCTCCCTTGCATAGTAGGTATAAGGTTATACAAGAACTGAACAATAAGAAGAATTATGGTTCATCTATCTTGGAGGTGCCAGCAAGGTTAAGTCAGCCTATGGCCTGCATCAGAACTGCTTCCCAAAAGAAAAAAAAGTTGTGTCACTGTCAGAGGAGACTCCCTTCTGAAGGGAACAGAAGGTCCAATATGCAAACCAGACCCACTTCTTAGGGAATTCTGCTGCCTCCCTGGAGCCCAGGTAAAAGAAAATCTTCTACGCTGGTACAGCCCTTGGATTATTGTCCATTACAGATTTTTCAGGTGGGGAGTGATGAATTTGCAACAGTAAGTCTGAGGACAATCAAGAGAGACTTCAGAGTTGAGGGATGACTGGTTGAGGAATCAGGTGCACAAATAGGATTCTCCTCTATCCTTCTAGTTGCAGGCAGTGATGAAGGGAAAACCAGGAAGAGCCAGAAAGTCAATACCTGCCTTCTGAGCTTGGTGTCACCAGTAGAATGTTGGGATTGTGATCATGGGTCAGTCTATGTAATACCAGGCCTGCTGGTGATAGATGGGGTACACCTATCTCAAAGTGGGGAAAAATATATTTGCATTTGGGAAACATAGTGACAAAGGATGAGGAAAAGGTTGAGGTATTTAATGCCTTCTTTGCCTCAGGATTTTATAGTATAACCACTTGATCTGCAGCTATCCAGCCTGCTGAGCTGGAAGACAGGGAATGGGCAGCAGAAGGAAATCCCCATAATCTAAGGGAAAATAGTTAATGACCTGCTACACCACTTAGATGTGTGCTAGTCTATGGATCCAGATGGGATCCACCCAAAGATACTGAGGGAGCTGGCACACCTGCTCACCAGGACATTTACCATCATGTGTCAGCAGTCCTGGCTAACTGGGGAGGTCCCAGTTTACTGGAGGTTGGCAGACGTGATGGTCATCAATGAGAGAGGCTGGAAGGAGGATCCGTGGATCTCCAGGCCTGTCAGTCTGATGTCTGGGTGGAAGGTTTTGTAGCAGATGGTTGTGAGTGCCATCTCGTGGCATGTACAGGACAACCAAGGGATCCAGCCCAGCCAGCATGGGTTCATGAAAGGCAGGACCAGTATGACTTACCCAATCTCCTTCTCTGACAAGGTGACTTGCTTAGTGTGTGAGGGAATGGCAGTGGATGTTTTGTACCTGGACTTCAGTAAAGCCTTTGACACTGTTTTCCACAGCATTGTCCTGGAGAAACTGGCTGCTCATGGTTTGAAAGGCAGTACTCCCAACTTCACTGGGTTCAGTGCCATTGTAGCAGTTAGAGATATGATAACTTATTTTTTAAAGAACATAGACACTGATAAAGATCTTCAAGCTTTTAATGACTATACAGTACCCCCAAGAAATCCCTGAAGACATTATAATGATGTTAATTTTTCAGTGGGTTTTTTTTCTGGTTTTTAATTGGAACTGCTTGGGAGAAGATTAAAAATATTTGATAGGCTTTGCTTTTAAATTATTCATTTTAACTAGTATCAGTTTTGCTTGAGTAGGAGATTACATGCTATCTCTGTTATTTGGTTGTATGGCTGAAACAGCAGAATGATGACAAACAGTCATTATGAATAATATTGATTTGATTGAAAATGTTAAATATTTGATTAAAATTTTTTCATTTGCTTAAGAACAAAACCACTGAAATTCTTGTTACTGCCACCACTGATTTTCATCCATGTTTAGTAGTGCTTAAGCCTTAGTGTCTTGAATAACATGAAAATGACCAGTGTGTCACCTGCTTCTAACATGAAATTCTGGGTTAACAAATACTGACCCTAGAATTCATCATGAATCAAGAACTTGGGGAACATCTCCACCAATACCCAGCAGTTGGGGGGTTTTTTTAGTGTTTTCTGTGACTCACTGCAAACCAATCCTGTGTTTCACTGTTACTATGATCACGGTGGTAACAGAGATCTGAATCTCCTGTGAAAATATTTACAAAGCTTTTCAGTTGTCATCTATACTCTGCTCTGCCAGCCTTATGTTCAAGTTTAGAATTTTTTTGGATGATAATTTATGATCTGATGTAGTTTTGTCCACTTATATAAAAGCCTCTTTACTCTGTGCTTTCAGCCCTTAGGGCACCAGCTCTCGTTGGAGCAAGGCTTCACATTACAGTTTAATCTGAGAACCTCACATCTGTAGTGATAAACATGCTTGTACATTGGAACACATTCTCACCTCTGCACATGTATGTGTCTTGAGGAACATTTCATGGCTCTTTTGGGGATTCTTTTACTTGTTATTTTTTGCAAGACTTATTTTCCTTCTGATGTAACCATGGAAAAGCCCCAGTGCATGAGGCTTGAACAGCTTTGCTTCTAGTCTTACTACAAAATAGATATTAAAAACATAAACTTGAATTCCAGTTAATTATGTAGGATTAAAATCTGGCACAGTAGGGTTAGAAAGTTTCTTCTGTGGAAGGCTAACTCCCACTGATGCAGAATTTTCAAATTTTTTATTTATTTTTTAATTAGAGAAGACTCAGTGCAGTGTAAATGAGACTCAGGTATTAACTTTACCCATATCTGGAACTATCAATTACAACTCTCTTCACCAAAGTTCTATACATTTCAAAATCCCTCAACTCTCTCCCATCTAAGATTCCTTGGATGTCTTTTACGTCTCTTTGTAGACTTCATTCAGTTTTAAAAATGAGACAGCCTTGAAGGGAATGAGAATGCAACGTTCAGCACTATCTAGTTTCAGTGTTTTATTTTGTGGCCACATGAAACAGGATCACAGGCAAATTTTGCTGATGTAAAAATTTCAGATTTTAAGTCAGTGTTGAGAGGAGATTTGGTGTTCTCTTCCCATTGCCACTGCAAAGGATCAGGCTAGCTTCAGTTTTAAAAGGAACATTGAGTCTCAGCAGTGCAATGAACAGCAAGGAAAAGCCTTACCAGCAGCCGTTCATCCTCCTTGTACACTGTGAGCAGCAGCAGGGCCCCAATTCAAAGCTGAAGGTCATTCCTTCCAAATGGACCCTTGGCAAATGCAGAGGCTGGACTTCTATAGCTGCTGACCTTTCAAAGGAAGACCTGGGGAAGATGAAGAGAGCAGGGTTATGTAGTTCCTTGCCAGCTGAATTAGTTACCACTCTGGGCTCAGCCAGAGCAGATTTATTACCTGCAGCTGAATTTGAATGTAGCTGGAGAAAGGAACAGAGTGGGGATGGGCTCACAGGTTTCTTATCATTTTTGATGACATCACTTGCACATAATGTGCTCTTATTTGACTGTAACCATGCAGTTGCTAGGAATACAGTTGATGTAGGAACTAGACAAAGATCTAAGGAAGTCTTGCACTCAGGTCAGCAGACTAGATTTCAGGTGCTCTATGTTTTGAAATAGATGTCCTAGGCAACCTTTGCAAAAAACCCCAGAATTTCTTCCAATTGTGGTTCTCAAGCTTCAGTGTGGGGTGCTATTTTATTTTTCTGTGCTCTCTTTTTCAGCTATTTGTCAAAACCAGAAGGAATTTCTGAACTTCAATAGAGGTTTCCTGACATTTTTCTGTGCCTTACTCATGGGATCAGGCTCCTGGAGACAAGGACTGCCTGCTATGCATTAGCAAGTATCATGGATTCTTGAGGCACCTGTGCTTGTGTAATGCAAACAATTATCTTTTCAAAGTGTCCATCAAACCAATTTATACCTTCATCTGACCTGAATTTAAAAGCAGCTTCTCAGACCAAACAAATTCTTGTCTACAAATACTTCTATATTAACAACTGAAAATCCCTGAATCTGATACAAGGACCTTTCTCTTCTATTTCCCATCTTTTCCTGTGTTCTCCCTCCCATTTCTCCTTAATCTCTGTTTTGGGCAAGTAAATTCAGCTTTTCATTGAAAAACAGTAAAATCCCACCCAAGCAAAATTTATTTTAACTGAGTGACACCAGCATAAAACTGCAATGAGCAGGATGTGAATCAGAAGGCACAGATTTGATGGACAAAGAAAGGCACATCAGATGAATGATGTAAATTGGATTAGAGTGAGTGTTTTCTATAGGACTTGCAAACACTGAAAATAATTCAAAAGAACAAGGAAAAAATTGCATTCATCATCAGCCCTCTATTGCTGAAATGTGATTCAGAAATTGTTTGTGCTATATATATTTGCCATTCTATTGGCTTCTTAAAATAAACAAAATATAATAGTTACACAATGGCAAGGCACTAGCATTGTGGGTTTCTGTGTCCTATTCTGAGATTTGGGACTCATTTGATGTTGGATTGGGCAAGCTGTATAATCATTCTGAGCTTCGATTTATCTACAGAGAAGAACAAAAGAGCTTAACTGCCTCAAAAAGGGTGCATTAGGCACATTCATTTTGTGTTTATTAAGTGCCTTGAGATTCTGGTATGAAAGTTACAGTAACTTCAAAATATTATTATCCCAATAAAAGCAAATAGATTTTTTTTAAGTTGGTGGGAGCTGTAATTATGTTTATTTAGTATCAGGAAAAAGCAACCACCTTCCAAAAGAAAATAATTATCCTTAGGGTATTTCCAGTTTAATACCTCCTCCTTTTACCCCTTCCTTCTCTACAGTGGTACTGTCTCTCTAATTTACATGCTCTGGTTCCAAAATATTTCTACTGCTCTGCGAAGTTGAAACATCAGTTGGTAAGAAAAAGCCACTTGATACCATGGAAAAGCAGCCAGTGAAGTGAAGCAGAGGCTTTCTGGGCTGCACATCTTTCTCCAAAATGACAGGTTTTTGAATTTTACTCAAGGGAAAAAAAAAAAAAAAAGCACCAAAAAACCTACCCTAAACAGTCTCCCACCCCTAAACCTAGTATCATTCTTCTACAGTCTCTGTCAACATTGACAGCAGCTTTTTTTGACAAGGTATTTTTATTAATTGGTGGCTGTTCATGTCATTGAAACATGATAAGTGAAACATAGCTGGCTGTGGTTGTTGGGTTGGGAGCTTGATTCAGGTCGTGTGGAAAGAAAAAATAGAAATAGGCATGTGGAGGAGGAAGTTTATTAACTTGGGGTTTCTCCAGGCATCAGAGTAAATTGTCATGATTTCACCATTATCTTACCACTCACCTTCACATATCTGTGGGCAGAGTCACAGGGGGCTGCTTTTCTAACTGCTGTGTATAACGTTTGTGCTCTGAGTCAACCACCAGTGCCTGTGACTTACAAGAAACATGTAAGAAAAACAAATGCAACTATTACACCTTGTGTTCTTCATAATCTCCTTTTAGTGTGGGGATGGAGCACATTGTGCAGGAGCTGTTATTGGTGAGCTGGGAACAGCTGCCTGGCTGGGGTCTGCCCTGTGGCTGCTGGACCCAGATGTGGTACGTAAACTACTGTGAGTTACACACTCACAGGCAGGGTGTGTGTTAAGAGTTGCAGAAGTTGCTCTTTTGCAGCACTCGAGAGGATGTGAGAAGGTGTGAAGGTGTAAAATAAAGTTGTCTCCTATATTAACCTGCAACTTTTCCAAGTAAGATGAACCAACTTTAGACCCCTTCATATTCACTCAGACTCAGTCACACCCACTTACCCATGTTCAGCTTGCCTTTTCTCAACCAATAAATATGTGATGTATCCCATGAAAGAGCAAAATACCTCCCTCAAAGGACCAGTTAGCATCCATCAAAAATGATGATTAGGGCCACAAAGATGCTCAGAGGGCTGGAGCAGCTGCCCTACGAAGAGAGGCTGAGGGAGCTGGGCTTGTTCAGCCTGGAGAAGAGAAGGCTGCGGGGGGGACCTCATTGCAGCCTGCCAGTCCCTGAAGGGAGCAGAGAAACAGGAGGGGAATCAGCTTTTTAAAGGGCAGAGACTGGCAGGACAAGGGGGAATGGATTAAAGCTAAAGGAGGGAAGGTTTAGATTGGATATTAGGGGGAAGTTTTTTACAGAGAGAGTTGTGAGGGGCTGGAACAGGCTGCCCAGAGAGGGGGTGGATGCCCAATTCCTGGCAGTGTTCCAGGCCAGGTTGGATGGGGCCCTGGGCAACCTTGTGTAGCTGCAGGCCTGAGGTTGGTGTCCCTGCCTGTGGCAGGGGGTTTGGAACTCTGTGATCCTTGGGGTCCCTTCCAACCCATGCCATTCTATGATTCTATGAAATCCAGAGTAGCTGAAGTTACTCATGTGCAACCTATGAATGGGCATTTTTTTGCCATTGATAAAAGGTGTGTTTTAAGAATACCCTCCCAACACTTTTTAAAACTCCTGTACAGGCATAGTATGCTGCCTGAGGTGAGCTGAGTTTATTTCCCCCTCCAGTTAGGAGTGACACCATGATACATTATGTGTGTGAGGGAGATAGAGCCTGACACTGGATTGCGATCAACTCCTATTCATCTTAGTCTGCCAGTGACTGGAGAAGATAAGTATACAGCCTTTTCCAGAGTTATGCCTTTTGTGTCAGACAGAATCAGAAAGCAAAGCAAATCTAACCAGATAATTGCATGAGGCAGTGAGGGGCTTTCATACAGCAAACCAACCCAATGGGCTATGTTCATCCTCCAGCCTGATGATAAACCAGCTTGACCTCAACAGTTTACTACATGGAGCATGAATCTGGCTCAAAGAATCTTTCTATTTCTATTGAAATGTGAGCAGCACAGGAGGAAAGGGGAGTGGAGTTGATGCTACTATTTTATTGATATTCTGAGGATTTTAAATTTTTTTTACAAGCAGTTTTGTGCCCAGATGTACACATGAAGGACAAGATATTGCCTTTTCTTTGTCAGGAAATAGGGACTGGCTTGTAAAAGTAGTCCTGGTGAAGAAGTGACAGCACTTGTACCCAATCTCCTCTTGAGGCTGACAATACTAAACTTGTTTTACAACTCTCTTGCAGCTCCTCAGGGTGTGGGTAATGCAACTTTAATCAGCCTGTGCATGGTTTGGTCCCAAAAGTCTTTCTCAGTTCTTACATCTTACTCTTCTTAGGCACTTCGAATTTTCTTTTGGTGCCAATCCCTGTTTCAGGGAAGGGAACCTGAGAGTTTCTGGGGAGGTGTTTGTAGCATACCACAATAAACAAAAGCATAAGGTGCATTAACTATATCAGGAAAAATGGATTAGTTAATAGGATCTTCTGAGAAGAGTTCAAATCTACTTAACTACCTTGCCTTTCATGTGTATGTAGATGACACTTTAAACTGCTTCCATTTACTCTTTCTCTCCATCTCTCCTGATTGCCTTGATACAGTGCACTTGTAAGAAAAATGCTAACTGATGGCATTTTCTCAGACAGATTAGTGAAAAGCTATGAAGACTGACTTTCAGATGTGGTACCCCATCCCTTATCTCATGTGATTGCACAGTTCACTTGAATTACTTTGAGTTGATGCTGACAGAGAAAAAGTAAAATCCAGTTCAGAAGACAGTGGGTGGCATCTGAGTGCAGCAGGAATTTCTGTGAAGAAATTTCATCTGGCAGGCTCTTTTCTACACTTCACAGGCCTATGTGAATTGAAGGGTTGCCCTGTTTTCAGGAAGCAATATTGAAATTGAGGAGACAATGCCAGACAACAATGTTTCTAATACTTCTCAGGAAAAGCACAGATAAAAACAGTGGAGCAGAACATATGCTAAAAAGGCTAAATGATGCCCTCTGGAACACGAAACAATGCATGTATTATTGTTTGCTACACAGGGCTACAGCCATCCCTCTTTTTCCATGCACAAATGCAATGGTATAATATCAGGTGCACGAGTGGTAAATGAGTAAGAACTTATACCTCCACCTGATCACACTTGCTTTGCTACCTTTTCTTGGCTGAGGAACAGCAGCTAAAGGAAGAATCACAATCTTAATTATTTGAAGCAATTAATAAAGCCCCGTACAGGCATCAAACATTTAGCTTTTCAACTGAGATTTAAAAACTAATGTTGCTGACCTTTACCCCAAACTCTTCTCTCCTGTTTGCACTGTGGATATGTCATTAAAATGTTATTTTAAACACCAGACAGAAAGGTGAAATGGTATGGAAGATACACTTGCTAAAGACTACTGTCAGTCAATAATGATCCATACCAGCTGTAATGAGCTGTTCCTGCTCTCATCTGCCTGTGTATTCTTAAGGTTATTAAAATTACATCAGCTGTAAAAGGTATTAAAAGCAAGGAAAAAAAAAAGGAGTACACACAATTAGAATCATAGAATAGCATGGGTTGGAAGGGTTGGAGCTCCAACCCCCCTGCCACAGGTAGGGCCACCAACCTCAGGCCTGGAACTACACAAGGTTGCCCAGGGCCCCATCCAACCTGGCCTCGAACATCTCCAGGGACGGGGCATCCACCCCCTCTCTGGGCAGCCTGTTCCAGCACCTCACCACCCTCTCTGTGGAAAACTTCCCCCTAATATCCAATCTAAACCTTCCGTCCTTTAGCTTTAATCCATTCCCCCTTGTCCTGCCAGTCTCTGCCCTTTAACAAGCTGATTCCTCTCCTCTTTCTCTGCTCCCTTGGTACTGGAAGGCTGCAGTGAGATCCCCCCACAGCCTTCTCTTCTCTAGGCTGAAGAACACAGGAAAGAGGAAAAGACTAAAGCAAAAAGGCAAAGGCTTTAGGTCTGTTCCTAAAGATCTTCAGTTCAATTATTTTTAGATGGAAAAAACAGTTGAATTTGCAAAAAAAAAAAAAATTAAAATTCTTTTGTGTGGGGAAATTTATTTTCCTGGTTTTTCTTAAGAAAAAGCTTTAAAAGTGTCCTCTCTAGGCAACATTTTTATGCACTGTGCTACTTCAGATTTATAGCGAAGTTTGTACTGGGCATTTCAGGAGAGGGCAAAGGTAGAGGATGTAGGTACGTTGTTGAAAAGGTGAGAAGAAACAAAAATGTTAAGTCCTACGAGTATCTGTCTTCACGTGGACGAAAATTGGACCCAAATATAGTAGATTGTGATTATTAGCCTGTACAGACTAAATTTAATTCTGCCAGACCTGACTGGAGATACTGACCTAAGCAGAAACTAAATGTAAGTCCAGCAGACTTGTCCACAACTTTTCCATGTGCTGTTTAGTGCTCTTGATTTAGCTGAAGAGCTCTTCCTACCACAGAGACCATGTGTGTCATAGAAAATGCCACTTGGGGGCTTTAAACAACAAGGAGAAGCAGCAGGACTTGAGGGCTACTTAATTTGCCAAAATCCCAACAGATTCAGAGATCCATGGAACTCACTGAGAAGTGCCCTTGAGAACACATGTGCAGCTCAGAGGAACATTAAAATACATCTTGCTTTCACTGGCATAATTTTTTAAAATTATTTTTTCTTTGAGTACTAAGCTTTATCTGAAGTAATTTCATGCTTAGAGACACTGATTTAAGTTTTTTGGCTGCCTTTTTCATTTCCACTCACATCTGCATGTTTGTCTATTGTCTGGGATACAGGAAAGGCAGGATCTAATGGAAAGTTTAAAACTTCATAATTATATTCAGGAGATTTCCAATTCAGCAAAAAAGACAGTGGAAGACTCAGAAAATGATTGTGTATTGATAGATGCCTTATTTATAACCATATTGATATGTTTCTAGTTATTTATCTGTAAGATAGCAAAAACTCTTTCATTTTATTTCTGTGGAAAAGAGGATTTATCCATTCTCAGTCAGGTGATCTTATATCCAAAAAGTGTGGATATTAGGAAGGGGAATAAACACAGAAACTGAATTCAGGAGATAAGGTTTACAATTTCTCTTTGGGATTGCTAAATAAATGTTATCAGGGACTAAACATGAAATTTGTAGATTGGTAGGATTTTTTGCAACATTGTCACTTATGCTTGTGAAAATGGAGGTTACTAAAGCTCCTTAAGAAAAAAATCACTTTTCCAATATCACAACTCCCCTTAAGAAATTCCTGCTGTAAGCTGGCTAAAGTTCAGGACTGAAATTCAACTTTACACTTTCTAATGAGAGTGCAAGGATTTTTAAAAGTATTGGGCTCCTGAATTTAGTATGAATGTGATGGCTAAATTCAGGGCAAGTGAAGCAAACTTGAATTCAGTGTAAACAGATTTTTTCAGTAGTTTTAGATTCTGCATACTCTTCAATTTAACCAAAATACTATTTTTCAGCTGGTAAAATTTCATACTTTTCTACAATTTCATCACAGCCTCCTGATGCTAACTTTGTTAAATAAGAGAAACAGAGAAATTCAGGGTACTGTAATTAACCTCTCCATATTTCATTTGACAGTGAAGGTAGGATAGAGCTAAACGCTAGCACACATTCTTGAGTTAATCTGGATTGCTGTAGTATGGCCTATATTTTTTTCAACTGGTGAAAATAACTGCTATGTCTTAGACAGTGAAGGTGTAATTTAATTAAATTAAATCACTTTTACTTGGAACTTTAAGAGAAAAAGCCAAAAATGTGGGCTTCTTTAAACAAAACCATCTTTGACAAATTTTCTGTCGCAATGCTTCATCCTCAGCTATTTAATATCAATAATAGCTTCACTTAAATATAAATGGCATTAGGATTAAGTCATGTATGCCTAAGCATACATTCATTCTTGTTATGAGTCAGTCTAAAAATCCATCTCAGTTAGTGTCTTCTCTCCAACTTGGAGGAAATGTAAGATTTGTTCAAACATATGTCATCTTTAAGCAACATTTGCCCTTGCTACTTCATGATTTAGCAGCTTTTGAACTTTGCTATCTGAAGTTCCTTAGCCTGAACTAGTAAATATTCATTTAGAGAGGAATGGTAGCTTCAGCTCTATATCTTTATCTTCAAGTATCTATAATTTGCTTTAGGGCTGCTTCCTGCATCCTGCATTTTGCTTTCTTGGGCAAAAGAATGTTCTCTTAATATTACATCAGGAGAGAGTGCCACTTTCAGAGACTTGTTTTTTTTTCAAACAAGTTGGAAAACCTGCATGCAGATTGGAGAAGTGGAAGATGTATTATAAGAAAAGATCCCACTTTTACACTCCTGCTTGCTTCTTTAAAAATAGTTTACAGTTCTGCAATTAATTTCATAATTAATTTATTGTGAAACTTTAAGCTCAGCAGAGAAATCCAGGTAGATAAACGCTTTTGTTCATAAAGTATTTTAAAAGATATAATTATTTTATTCTTGTTCTCTAACCCTGTAATTTCCTCATCCTTGGGAGTCTACAGTGAAATCATTATGTGTCATTTGCAGGCTTGACATTTTGCTCCTGCCTTTTTAATTTGGAAAAGCAAGTAGTGTTTTCTACTTAATAACTAAAATACATGCAGGAAACTTAAGTAAGTTTAACAGGAAACAAAGGCATGACACATATGGATTCAGTCTTGCCTTTAACACAAATGGAGAATTACAGTTGGTGTTGCTTTAAGAAAAATAAGACAAAAGAAGGAAAACTTTGGTTTGTGAAACTTACTTGTTCTTAGGGAGCAGTTGCTGAAATTGCAATCAGTGCAAATGTGGTTAGCCAAGAGGTTATTTATCTGGAGTGAAAAGCTAATCCACTAGCAAAGGAGACAGCTGGTGATATGGCTAGCCCAGTCAGTGCATGGTCCCTTTTTCTGTGGCAGGAGAAGGCACTGACCATATGAGAGTGTGGCTGCAAAATCTTGAGAGAGGGACTTGGAAGACTGTTCCTGGTGCCTGGCTCATCCTATATTCAAGATGTGGAATGATACCAGGTGGAAGTTGGATAGTGTTCTCAGCAGCAGCCTTGAGAAACAACACTCTTGATCACATTTTGCTTCTAACTACACATTTAATCTCTAATGTGAGGAAGAAAAGCATGTTTGCATACACAGTAAAGACTGGTGATTCCTTGTTTAGTTAGAAGAGAGTAAGCTGCTATCTTCCCATTCAGTTCTTGGTTCCGTTTGTAGGTGTTTTCCATGGCTGTAGGCAACTCCTTTCACCTCTTATTTTACCTGTGTTGGTAAAAGTAACATTTAAAGGACATGTGAGGCTGTGATAACTAATACCACCAGAGATGTAAGTTTTAAAGCAACATATGAATCAGATTACTTCAATTTAACTTTAGATATCTAGATGTTGGTTTAGATTTCATTCATAGTTAATGAACACAGATAGATAGTTTCAGAAGCAATTAATTCCATTTATCTTTGAAACTCTCCTGAGATAGAGTGGTACCTACAGCAGAACTGCACTCCATCTCTTGGAATAAAATTTAGGTACATGTACATTGCCAGTACATACTGAATACCTCAATGGGGTGTATAGACCTCAAGCTATCAAGTGGTAATAAATGCACATTTTTTAACACTTTTCATTCAAAAGTTTTAGCAAAGGGAAGAACTTGTGGGTTTTTTTCCTCCCATCTCATAAAATGAAAAACGTTGAACCCTTTGACCATAAGCTCAAGATGTTCTGGCAATGTGTGCTTGCAGTCCAGAAAGCCAATCATATCATAGGTAACATCGAAAGCAGCATGACCAGCAGGTCAAGGAAGGTGACTCTTTCCCTCTACTGTACTCTCATGAGACTGTACCTGGAGTACTGCAAGAAACTCTGGGGTGCTCAGCACAAGAAAGACATGGACCTGTTTAAGTGAGTTTAGAGGAAGGCCACAAAGATGACCAGAGGGCTGGAGGACCTCTCCTGTGAAGATAGGCTGAATAGTTGGGCTTGCTCACCCTGGAGAAGAGAAGGCTCTGGGAATACTTCATAGCAGCTTTCCAACACCTGAAGGGTCCTACAGCAAAGCTGGGATGGTTTACAAGGGCATGTGCCATAACCAATGACATCTGGATTCAAGACCTGGCTGCATTTTTTGTTGTACATAGCATGCTGTGTGATACAAGAGCACTACCATTCCCTCAGTTTTTGTTGGACAGCCTAAGATTCCCAACGTACAAAATTTGGCCTGTCTTTTCTGATGCTTAAAAAAAAAAGAACAGAAGTTGCTAATGCCTAGCAAATTAATGGTTCGGGTAATTTATGGCTGGTGCTGGACCAGACTTGTGCTCTTCAAGGTGTCATATACACACACTGGAGTGTAGATGCTTCTTCTAAAGATCCAAGAACTGAAGAAGCCAGAATGGACACAGATTCAAGTTTCAGACCTGATGAAACTTTATCCCAGAGTTTCTTGGTAGCAATAGAAATGCATCTTTCTGTGGTTACTTCCTATGGTTTAATACAAACTATCTAGTAAGAAATGAGAAAGAGGCACCAAATATCACACCAAGAGTTGAGCACATTTTTAGAGGAAGAAGGCTTGATTCGACAGTTAATTTTTAAAAAAATGTATTTCCAAAGAACTCGGGTTATTTGTAAATCATCTACATCCTCCCCATGAAGCAGCAGGGAATTATGTCCAGCACTTAAATACTTCATTCCAGCTGAGATTCTGAAAAGGAATTCTCAAATAATGGACTGTATTTTAATAGTCTAAAAGGACATGGTTTAAAACCATATAAGAAAAGAATGTTTGCTTCTTTTCTAGAAGTCAAAAACTCCAACGAACCACAACCTAAGAGAATATAAGTGAACACAGGAAGACCTTTCTAGTGCAGGTAGGCATGGCTTGTATTATCCTGTCCATGACTCATTCGTTGAGCTAATTATTTTAGAAGAGCTGTCAAAAATGTAAATTAAAATAACCAGATACTGCACTGATTACTTCCTGTATTTCTTCCAGCTAATTTAGAAGAATTCCTTTAGCAAGAAGTTCAGTTTAGCATTTGATATGCCATAATAATAATAAATAATAACACATATAAGTTATTTTTATGTTTTCCTCATTTGGCAACGCTTTAAATTTCTGCATAATTTTCAGCTTTTGTGATGTTCTGTTCAGCATTTGGTACCAGTCAGTTTTGCTGTGGGATAAAAAAGCCAAGTGTCAGAACAAAGCTGATGTTAAAGCCTTCATTCTCAGAGCCAGCCTAACACAAACCTGATTCTATTTATCAGCACAATCTCTTGTTGTCGACTGTTTCAAATGCCAGAGCTCTTTTAAATACCACTAACATTGCCAGAGCCTCATTTAAACATGTATTAGCAAGGTAATCCTTCAATCATAAGCTTGCCACTAAGACATAAAGGAGATGATTACTGACATTCTGTGCCCTTTTCAGAATTACCCAAGGGAAACAATATAATGAGTATCTTGGGCTCGCAGTGACCCCAGACTATTCATAGGAAAGCAAAGGAAAATAAACCAAAATTATGTCAGCAACAGATTTCTCCCTCTTTGCCCTTCTATTTTGCTTTAGAAGAAGTGGTGAAAGAATTATATCCACAAAGTATCTTTGTTTAGGTGGCTGTAATTCTCATTAGTTACATCTTTGTGGGGGAAGCAAAGTAAAAGAGTATGCATCTGGGTCAATTTGTATGATGCTGGGAGGAGATCACTCCTATTAGTTTGAAAGTGCTCTAACTTGTGACTCCCCACTCCTGTGCTCTCACACAACTAAACAAGGAGCACATCTAATTATCAGTTCGAAGCTTGATTTACTACAACAGTACTGTTGGCAACAGTGTGTCCTGCTAAGATGTTAAGATGTGTTGACTGTTTCAGTGCCAAATTCAATATAATATAAAATTAAATCAATAAAATGCATCCCATAACTCAAAGATGTAGCTAAACGCATCCTGCAAATCAGCTAAACTTGTATGTCAAGCAGATAAACTTATTTGCAGCGATGCTACAACTAATCATGAATGCATAAGAACCTTCTCTTTGGGCTACTTGTTTTCTGCCACTAGTTTGTAATAAAACATCTTTTCATTAGGAAGATCAGAGTTTTAAAAATATGCTCAAAATAGCCACTATGAGATTATATGAAATTGGAACAGTTCCTGTCATCTCAAAAGCTTTGAGATCCTCACCTGGGAAGCCAATCTGTTGTTCTTGCTGACATACCTTGGGCAAAAATGTGAAGTGACCTGCCAGACACTCCCCAGGACAAGCTGTGTCAGACATCAAATGAAGCTCCACTGGACTCAGTAGCTTTGGATGAGGGAGGTAGCTGGCATCCTGAAACAACCACAGCTAGGAGCAGCAGATGTTCTCTGGAGGCTTAAACAGGAGAGATGTACAGAGGTGACAGTGGTGCTGTCAGTGGTTGCAGCTGAGGTCTCCTTGCTGCATGTCCCCAGGTGCAGTGGGAACCCAGCAGACCAAAAGGCAGAGGCAGGAACTGGCCGAAACTTCTTCTGAGCCCAAGGGGCTTCTGGCATCACTGCCCATGCAGGTATGCACAATGTCACTGAGTAGTGCTGAGGCAGCATGGAGGGGAGAAGAAATGTCATTTTACAAGTGGCAAAATCTCTGTATAAAAAATTACTATACTGTGCCCCATCTAATGATCTTTTGGTAGCTGAAGGGTCACGTGTCTTTCTTGCTTTGGTTTGCTCGTCTCTGAGAATGTTTCTGTTTCCTTAGGGGTTTATTTCACCACTACAGTAAAACCCCTGAAACTCCCCATGTTAATACAAGGAAATATTTGGCACCATGATCAGTGGCAAGCTATAAGTGTATCTAGTGCTCTGTAGCTTTCTGTAGCATGGAAAGCCTCTAACTTTTCCTGAAGGGATGACTGCAGCAATATTCCAGGTGTTCAGATCATCCAAACTCTTCACCTACAAGCAGTTCTGTGTGAAACTCTGCATTTTCTCCACCCCTCCCCCCCCTTTTATTTTAGCTACTTTGCTGCCTGTGAAAGACCCCTGCACCTACTTGCTTGTAAAAGAAGTAACTGTGTGACGTGCAAACTTTAAAATCACATTCTGATCTTCAGAAAACTACTGTAAGTATGACATTATGAATGGAACCAAGCTGAATGATGAATTTGCACCACTGAAAATTACATCTACAGTTAAACTTTTAAACAATTTTTCATGTTTACTCTCTTCCTTTCAGGTTTAAATCTAGTTATTCCCTTCTGGAGTAGTGCAGGAATATAGGAGTCCACAGGTTACAAGGAACTAGCTGAATCAAAATGTCCAGTTATCTGCAGTTTGCAATCAATCTAGGCATGAACCCAGAATGGTCCACAGAATATTTGCTATCTGCACAGCTACCACAAAAGGCAAAAAGCCATGGAAGATTATTTTCTTGCAGCAAGAGGGAATCTGGCAGATAGAGTAAAAGCTACACTGTGTTTGGCATGTAAGAGTACAAGGAGTAAAAAGAGTTAAAATCTAAAACCATGAGTGGGGTATAGGTTAGAAATACCTGAAATATTATTAAGTGTGCACATGTTTGTACCTGCACATTGAGGGAGTCAGTGATTTGTGATATATTTGTGATCACAGTTTTTTTCCTTTGTGGAAGGTGGCAAAGGGATAGGGGGGAGGGAAAGGGGAAGGTAAAAGTTTAGTTACTTCAAAATATAATCTATTACTTCCTTTTTGTCACAGTGACAACTGCAGCTGCCTTCACCCTGAGTCTGTGGGACAAACTACTCAGGACATACTCAGCTATGGTGGGTAGCATTTTATGCTTTTAAATACTTCCCCTAACTGCTGTTTGGTAAAGCATGTACAACTTGAAGCTGGCAAACGTTGTAGAATCTGACAATCCCACTTTATTGAGTACATTTGTACCAAAATTTCTATGTAATAATAATAATAAGAAGAAGAAGAAGAAGAAGAAGAAGTTTTCTATAATTTAGATTTAGATCCAGACTTAGTAAAGTATCAATATGGGTCGGGTATTTATCTACATGCTATGTAGGATATAGTCTACCTTTTGTACCATTTTCACATGCTTTTTCAGGATTCACAGTTAAATATAGTTCACTGTTGTTCATCCCACCTGGTAGAATGCACCAGGACTCAGAGTCCTTAACTGAATCACCCAGACACCAATGATGCAGCAGCTAATTATACTCTTTCAGCAGAATATCCCTAAACTCTGAGAAAATTTTAACTGGGCTCAGGATTTTCACGCTGTAGCTGGAGAATCTGTCACTGAAATGTGTGCAGCTCCCAGAATTACATCGACTTTTTTTTTTGTATCTACTTCTTGGATTATTTCCTGTTTTCTCAATGCAGGAGCAGCTGGAGCCACTCCTGGCGGCTGCACCCTGCACTTCACACAGCTGCCTCTGTGGCTTTTACTAATGTTTTCCATTTCTCATCCTGTTTTCTCACTGATGACTCTGGCAAAAGACACTCACTCTCTATTGGAGTAAAAAATAATGCAAATCCTAAACACCAATCTCAAAATAGCTAAGAGGGGGGCTTTGTGGCTCAGATGTAGGGAAGCAAAGGAGTGCCTACTGCAGCACGTTCATATGCCTCAGAATAAGTTGTAGGTTAGAAGGCACCAAGGAGCTTTCTTTCTACCGCTATTTTTTAGAAGTCCTTCACATCAGTAAGGATTCTAGTAGTGCTGCTTTGGTAAAGCAAGCTTGCTGTAGGGCCACTGCCTCCCTCCAGGCGTCACTGCCCTCCTCAGTCCCGAACCTCTGGACAAAGGGCAACCAATTGAGCCATCAATAAATCCATATCAGGACAGAGTGTGCAGAAGCTAATAGCTGATTTCATTACATTGAAGTGACAAGGCGTAAGCCGTCTGGTTTGAGGAATGGGATTGATTTCACCAAGGGAAGTAAAACCAAATGTAATATTAATCAATAATGCGAGACAAATAACTGCGAGCCTATTAACTCAGTTTTTAATTCTGAAGAACATTTTGTCATTAGCTAGAACTCTAGACTGATTTTGTCCTTGTGAGTAATGTATTTCAGGAAGACCTACTTTGAGTTTGCAATTACTCTTTTAGAGGCAAAAGTCTGTAAATGAAGGGATTATAGACACAAACAAATCCATTCATAATTAGTCTTCCTCTCTTTCAACAGGGTAGTAATAATGAGTAATGGTAGCCGTTTCTTGAGTCCCATTTAGTTAATGGAATTATACTCTTGGTTTATTTTTATAACATTTTTAAAATTTATTTCTGCCCCACCAGTCTACCAGGCAGCAGCTGCCACAACGAGAGTATTTGAAGTGTTTTTATTTGAGATGAGGTGGAACCATTGGGAAGAGAGAGAGGCTGAGGGAGCTGGGCTTGTTCAGCCTGGAGAAGAGAAGGCTGTGGGGGGACCTCATTGCAGCCTGCCAGTCCCTGAAGGGAGCAGAGAAACAGGATGGGATATGACTTTTAAAAAGGGCAGATAATGGCAGGACAAGGGGGAATGGATTAAAGCTAAAGGAGGGAAGGTTTAGATTAGATATTAGGGGGAAGTTTTTTACAGAGAGAGTGGTGAGTGGCTGGAAGGGGCTGCCCAGAGAGGTGGTGGATGCCCCGTCCCTGGCAGTGTTCAAGGCCAGGTTGGATGGGGCCCTGGGCATCCTTGTGTAGCTCCAGGCCAGAGGTTTGTTTCCCTGCCTGTGGCAGGGGTGTTGGAGCTCTATGATCCTTGGGATCCCTTCCAACCCTTGCCATTCTATGATTCTGTGATTCTATGAAAGGCAGTTAGAACGGCACTGGACCCTTCAAGGCAGTCACATTTTATATTCAAATTCCCCTTCATAGGGCATTTGGGTAAGTTGGTCATTTTGAGTTCTATAAATCAATTCTAAAGATTTAAGTAGGTGAAACAAAACAATTTATTAATTCTAGAAGAGTTCTTCTAAAAGTATTGCACGTGCTCTTGGAAAACTTCATTCATGCTAGGGGGACTAGCAATTCTGAGGTCTGGTGGAACACAGACAAAGCATTGAGTTTATACATCAACAATATCTTTAACAGACTGGTTACAGAGAACAAAGTTTTTTGCTGTCTTTGCTTGATATAATTTCCAGAAATTTTTCTTGTGTGTTTTTAGGAAATCCCAAAGATTAGGCAGAGTGCAACAATTACATTCAATTCTACTGAACAGCCAGCATTTGCAGGTGCTAGTGGTGACACAGAAAAATGCTGAAAATAAATATTTATTCAAACTGAGTTAGTGTCTGCAAGTGGGAGATGGGCCTCCTCTGTTCCTGCCTTACCTTGATGAAAAAAGAGAAAGAAGAGAAAATGTGGCCTGCTCTTCATGCCATTGCAAGGAAATTACATGATGTAAGTTGGTGTATTCTTTTACAGCTGCTGCTGTTGCAGCAGTTGTATAAGCAGAGCATTTTCCATTTACCTGCATCCCCAATGTCCATCAGAAAGCTCTGTGTGTATGTGACAGTGGGAGAGCCATTTTTGTGTATTTCAGAGAGACATCTTGGGGGTCAAATATATACTTTATAAAAGGGTCCTTGCAGAATAAGAGGCTCTACCATGTGTGTTTGTTTTCATGACTTCCACAGTCCAGTTCCTGATGTGTTCATGAGGCAGTGCAGCAATTTTTTGTCTCCTAGATGGTAAGGTTGTTCAGTGACAGCTGTGGCCGGGTGCAAGATTCAGCTCAAACCTCCAGCAGCCAAGAGACTTGCTGAAAAGGCTGACTACCTGTGTTCATCTGAGAAGAGCTGACAGATGTCAGGATATTTTACCACAAAACTCATGAGGGTTTTCTGCAGGGAACATGGGATAGCACAAGAAATTTAAAGAAATAAAGTGTAAGCTGATATTTGGAGGCTTTATTTTTACCATCTTGTAAAAATTTAGAAGAGATAAATATAAATAACGAGATAAAAGAAGAAAAGTTTTTAAAAGAGCATGAAGCCCAATGACTGTCACTTTTCTCTATAAAAGCATATGTATTTAATTTACTATTCCCCCAAAAGCTCTACTTAGACATAAGATGTGCATTGATGATTGATTTTTTTTTTCTACACTAAAAAGGTCATGTCACTTTTCACTGCTTATGAGAGTCATACAGGATCCAAATGCTCTGTGTTTTGGTTTTTCTTTTCTGTCTTTGTCTAGAACAGTAGAAGACCCTGGGAGCTGAGGCCCACTGCAGTTTGTGGAGAGGAAATTATTATCAATATGATGTTCTTGGGTCGAAAGGAGAGCACCCTGGGAGCCTGAGTAGCTCCTCTGAATTAGCTTTTGAGAAGTCGTCTATGTCTACAGGTTTGTTTGTTTTCTTGTTTGTTTGAACCTTTCATGACCCCAAAGCTGGATGTCCCATGTTTCTCTTCCTCATACTGCTCTTCTTCACAGATGTTCAGTTCCCATCAGTCCTACTATTGCCTCGGGCAAATGTTCTTTTTTGGAAACCCCTGTCTTCTCTGTGCCTCCATTCATGGAAAATCTGAAACTTGTCTTGTTCTCCAGAGTAGTTTTAAAGAAACTCCAGCACCTGTCTCTCTTGCCTGTATAATGACATTACAGATTTAGATAGCTCAAGTCCAGGGCTGCAGTCTGTGGTTTGTATGAAGTTATTGAATTTTCTGTAAAGGTTTGAAGGGTGTCTCAAACTTTCATGCTGAAAATATGAAGCCTGATGCGTGGGCATTATTTTTTTCCCAACCAGTAATGTTTCAAGAGCAATACAGTGATGCAAGAGTGATCTGCAAGGAACTGAGATTAACATGCCTAGTGAAGTTAGATAACATAGAAGGTAAGTTACCTGACTTACCTTACTTAGAGGTATAAAAAAGGGAGAACCATTTGAACCTCAGAAGGCAAAAAAATGACAATCACTAATTCTGAATGATATTTTGAGAGGACTCCTAAAGCCAAAGGTGTCCAATAGGTCTAAATTGAGTTTTCATTCAGCGAGGGAAGATGCAAGCACATCTCTGGCTACACCCAGAGGCTTCTTTTGAAGAATTCAGTGTCCCATAGGACTGATGAAAGCAAAGTAAACGATTACTTTAGTGTAGCTGGCTTCCTATGAGCACGTTCAGTCTATCTGGCTGCAAGATCTCTGTGGACTTTTGTGTGGGCAGACTGGCAGCTAGTCAGAGCGCAAGCTATATAGAAAGCTTCTTGCATGAAGCACTAGCAGTGTCATATAACTCCTTGCTGGAATTCACGGTTGTTTTCTTTATGCAGACAGCTCTTAAGAACAGAGATCTTGGAACAAACTAAATTATTATTAAACCAAACAAACAGCCAAGAAAACCCAAACAAACAAACAAACAAACCAAACCCAAAACAACACTAGAATGAAAAATAACCCAAGAAAACTCCTTCCTTCAGGAGCTTAACACATTATGCTCAGAAGGCAGAAAGTCTGGCACTTCTCCTGAAGGATGATGTACCGGTTTTCTACAGGACTACAATGTGTATGGTAAATGTTATCTTGGTTTCAGGGGGGGGACAAAAAAAAATGTTGTGTGTTACTTTGGGAATTAACTAACCAGCTAGTTAAATGCCAGTCTCCAAACTTCACACTCTAAGAGTGCACTTTATGTCATCAAACTTAGGTAATTTGCAGTATAGGCCACCCCCTTTGAATTAGTCACCCTAGGTTCCATTTGCAGGGAAAAGAAATAAGCACTTTTTGCTTTCTATTTGACTTATTTCAGATATCTGCACTCCATTACTTTCAATATTTACATGCACGTGCATCAAGTTCTTTGCAGGATAATAATCTCTAATGATTTCAACACTAAAAACCCTCTAAGCATAGCAACTATGTAAAGGATCTCTCCTTTACAGCCTATTTTATTTTGAAGGCCTCCTCATGCATTCTTTTCTGCAGCCTGCACTGGCTTATGCAGATGTTGCCCATCTCAAAAATAAGCAGAAAACTCAATCACATTTGCCTTCCAGCTTGTATTTCTTTTGAGTGTAAAAAAGAATCCAAACCCCAGCACTGTTCCTCTCATGATTGAGTACCAAGGAAAACGATATTTCATCAAATCAATTTTAAATAATTCTTTTCAACAAGGGCAGAGGAAGCATTCTGCAGCCTCCCTGGAAGACTATTAAGTAACAAAGAAAATGCTAAAACCAAATAATCAAAACAAGGCTTTAAGTTTGTGAAATCACTGTAATTAGGACAAATGCACACCACTGCAGTGGGTGTCTCTTCTTTTCCCCTCAATTATGCTTAATGAGATAAGATAGGCTTTTAGCTAATGATAACATGGGATTGTCAAGCACTCATCATTAATTATCTAACTGAAGATACATATATACTTAGAAGCTGGAAGAAGAATTTTGTTTTGAATATGATGATTAAATTTCACAGTATTATGACAACAAAAAGAAACATCCCAGTAATCATTTTTTATCCAGTGTCGTTAAATGTATAGACACCAAATTTTTCATTGTGGAGAAGAGCAAAACCAAACACAGTAGTGATCTGCATTCACAAATTTTGTATTGTGAATGGAAAGGCACACTAAAGCAAATAAATTAGAATTTTATAATAATCTGGAAGGTGAATTTAAGAGAGGAAAGTTTTTCAAGCATTTGCAAATATGGCAGGGTGAATTAGTCGAAGGAAATAGCTAAAGATTAAATAAAGCTGGAGTCTTCACTTGACAACCTCTAAGTATCATCATAAATGAAAACATTCAGTACACTGAAGCAGTTCTGGGCGTATCCTTGCCCCATTTATAGTAGCAACTATTCTTGATGCACCCCATATTAGGCTTTGCAAAAACATACAGAGAGATGATGGTTGTAGCAGCAACAGCTCCAGGTTCAATTAAATTAGTATCGCTGCAATTTATGATGAAGAGGGGGAAAATTGTTTAATTTTTTTAACATTGTGGTCATATGGGGTATGAGACTGAGTCTCTGAAAGGAAAGGTGGACCTTTCAAACTGAACTCCATAAAACAGCAGAGAATATATAGTGACAACTGAAGCCTCGCTGCCTCAGAGATGGGAGATATGACCTTCCAGGTACAGATGAGTGAGGCATGAAAGCATGCAGCACCTATCTTATCTCTGTTTTCTTTTCCACCTCTTCCATATTAAATATATATATATATTACAGAGAATGTTGGTATTTTTAGTGTTTAATTCACTTAATTCAAAGTTTCATGGGTCTCCAAGTGCAAGATTCAAGTCTTTAGCTTGGCTAAGCTTTGCTCAGTTCAATGCAGAATTTTGAACAGTAGGAGAGCTGTCAAAAATGTTTTTCTAATAACTCCATGATGATCTAATCTCCAAGGCTATATTAGTCCCAGAATATGTCAGATTATCTTTGTGGGTTGTTCTGATTCATGTTAGCTCAGAAAGGCACCATTATGCCAGCCTTGGCTTGTGAGAGCTCAGCTACATCACATCTCAACATGCCCTTTCTTATCAGGAGATCAGGAGCTGGAAAGGAATAAGGATGTCGATGGCTAAGTGGTTGTCTGTCATAGAGCTAAACTAGGAAAAGGAGAGGAGTAGTGAAGAATAACCCTGGGTCTACAATTCAGGCACACTGTGCAAGTCCTGTTCCCCAGCATTTTGTAATCTTTGTCTTTCACACCTGAAGAAAGGAATTGTGAGGCAGACAGGATGCCAGTTTAGAACAAAAATTTAAGTACAAAAAGGACAGTCTCTCTACACTGTCTTAGAGAAGAAGATCTTTACCAGGTCGAATTAGAAATAGTCTAATCCTGGCTTCATGTTAGTACAGTGGGTGACAGCAAAAAAATTGGAAAAGAGGCTAGAAAAAGGACGTTCAAATAGCAATAATTTACTCAGGTGTTCAAAACAACAAAGTGCCCAACAGAGAATCAGGCCCTGAATTTTCATACCCAGGTAAATCAAAACCCTTCATGCTGGGTATTCAGACCTCACATAGGAGTCAGATGGGGTTTTTTTTAGTTCTAAGGCAGTGGGATTCAGACTTTGAAATGGATCCAGGAGCACTGTAAGACAATTGGCAACCAAGAATTATGGTTGCAGTTTAGCCCGTGTGCTTAAAATTAATGTGCACTGTTATTTACTGAATAGCCCATCAGTGTATGCAAGACATGCCAACAAGTTAGGAGTCTCTTAGGGGGGCATTGCAGTAATTTCTGGGGTTTGTGTTTGCTTCAGCCTTTGCAAAGTCTCCCATGCATATTCTTCCTTTCCCTTTCATATCCATTTAGTATGTGTGCATGTAATTTCCTGCAATACCACATTTGTTATCTCTTCTGGGTAATTCCTCCTGTGACAACCCATTGCATTCATAACTAAGGACTTTACACTCTTTGTATTTTTTGCACCCATCCTACTGTTCACTTCTCAGTGAGAGAATGCACAAACCCACTTGCTCACCATGGACCTGACTGACTACAAAAATACAGTTTTCTTTGATGATGGGAGGGAATTAGGGTGATGCTGTTGTGCAGGGGAGGGCTTCCTTTGTCTTAAGAGAAATAAAGTAGACTGGAATGACGCCTGCGTTACAAATTCACTCTATGGCAGACAGGCTGACTTAGCAAATAAAGACTTTAACCTCTAAGTCACCAGTTCAAGGTCAGATTCTGGTTCATGTCAATAGGGACTTAAAAGCTTTACCACCCTGTGTCTGCTCTGCAGTTTCAAATTTAAAGAAATGACAGTCTCAGGCTAGTTTCTCATAAACACCACCACCGCTGTCACTGCTAATTGGGCACTTGCTGGAAGCATTGGCAGAGAGGCAAAAAGACTGAACAAGCCATTGACATTGAATTCACCTCTCATCGCTACGTGTTCAGTGAGTTTCTGCTGCTGGCTTTTTGCTGGCTGTGTGTCTGGTAGAGGTAGACCCAGCAGTCTTTTTCCAGCTCTTTTAAAAACTGTGTCTGCCTTTTTTTTACCTAATGTTCTGTTGTCACTTCGCGTAATTTTGAGGGAGTTAATCATCAAAGACTAAAGGACAGGAACTCTGGGAAAAAATTGGCTTAATGTCAAGAAAAACTTTTTGAGACAATATACTGTGTTTTTACCAACCTGTGCCTGACACAGCCTGGCTGACTCAAACTCTAGACATATCCCAAAATAAAACAGTAACACAGCCTTTTGAAGCAAGGACTACTCCTGTAAACTATTTGAATAAAGATGAACTTCTGTACCATGTTCTGAACTGTAACTATGTTCCAGGTTCCTTCTCTGCTTTTTTTTTCCCCTCTGATTACAATCCAACCGTATCAGGGCTCTCATTACAAACCCCACCCAAACAAAAAATACCCAACCTACACCAAAGGATCAAACCCTCACCACTCCCCACCGAGACTAAAGAGAACAGGTCCACTTTCCATTTTATTATGAAATTCACTACCACCACATATTTTATTTTTCATATTAAAGACAGAAGTAAATTTAGACCCAGAATTCATGATTTCTAAAAACACCACTGAAGCTTTTCATTTCTATTATATTTATTGGTAGAATAACTTATTTTTACAAATATTTCTATTAGTGAAATTAATTCATCAGGACAGACAAAATCCTAAGCAAGTATCAAAGTCACAATATTTTAACTTTAAAGTTTCTGATTATTCAGCACTAAACGTTTCCTTTATAACATATATGTGAAGATTGCTAAACAAACATCAAGACAACTTTCTGAATAAAGGGCTTTCTAGAGAAGCCAACAGAAAATAGGAAGGATAGGAAAATACTATGTGTCCTCAGGTCCCATTCTCTTGCATTTGAGAAGACACCTGATTCATATGCAGTCTTCAGATGTCTAATTTATTTTCTTTTCACACAGACTCCTGTGTAGGAGAAGTCTGCTTCAACTGCTGTTTGGTGGGAGGTGGGCTGAGAAGAAAAATCAAAAAAGAGTGGACAATTTTTGTTTGGAAGAAGAACCAGGAAAATGTTTACTTTGTGAGTACCATGATTTAAACATGTCTTCAGCACCAAGTGGCCCAAGACTGTGTGAACTAAGGAGTTGACTAAAACTCAATCTGTTAAAGTGGTATGAACAATTTGCTGCTTTCAGCTTTCAATCTGTCCTGGCTAGAAAAAAATGGGGCAGAAGGATAAAAGTGTGTCAGCCTCATGTGTGCATCTGACAGTTCAGTTTATTAGTTTAGAGCAATGGAGGTGGCCTTGCAGTTATACATCACCCTGTAAATGACAATGGCTGAGGAGTCAGGACATATCTTGTTCTGCCAGCCCTGAGTAGCTATGGAAATTACCAACAGGGCAGACCACTTACAAAAAATGTTCTTGACCTGTCAGTAGCAAGTCATTTATTCTGTCAGGCTGTAACTGAACTTAGTTTTTTGATTTTAGGTATATTTTGGGTTTAGGCCTCTTTATGGAGTTTATACTTGCATGGTTAAGTTCTCCTCCAGAGTTAAATCCTTTGCAGGGTGATAAGTTCCTTGTACGTCACTAGGTGCTTATGCAAAGTGTTGTTTCAAACACAAAGTCTATCAGATGGATTTTTGTTGATCTTGAAATAAACACTAATTGGCTGATATTTGCTCAAACTGACACTTCTTTTTCTGTATTTGTTGGCATGTAGCACATTCATAGATTTGTTCCATTGCTGTAGATACGTCTAAACCCAATGTGCTCTGGCTACATAGTACATAGCCACACAAGAAAAAAAAAAGGTTAACATTTTTAGAACTTGGGGACTACGCTGTGAGTATGAATTCAGTATCCTGTCTCACACAGCAAGGAAGAATAGTTTTTCTTCTGAGATTAATAGTCAAAATCCAAGAAGGAGATTGTTCATGTAGGGAAGTCAAATAGATACTACACAACTTGCAGATCTTTTATCAAAATCATAAAACTTTTCCTTCTCGGTCATGGTAGAAAAATTTCTTGGAGTTTGACCTCCCTTCAGATCATTTATTTTCCTTGGTTTGTGGTCAACCTCTCAAATTCAGTGTCACAGGAATTGAACAAATCTAACGCAGTGGGGGGATTTTCACATGCTACATTATGTGGGCTGACAGAGGCAATCATCTTCCTCAGAAGCTTCATACATCAGTAACATACTTCACTGAGACCAGTAATAGTATAGTCTCAACTGCTTAATGTCTTCTAAAGCAGAAACTAGTCATCCTGCAAAGCCATTTTGAGAATGGAATGTAGTTTTGGTAACTCTGAAAAACAGTATTAACATATGATCAATTTTGTTTAGGTTGATGCTATTAGGATAGCAGGAATGAGCTGTTAAGAAATACTGTATATACCTGAGCTGCTTGCATAAGGACTACATTTCCACAGTGTTTTAAACTGTGTTCTTAAAATGTTGATACATGGGTACACATTTCTCTTGGGCTGGTGGCACCCAGCAGATCTCATTCTCTGATCTTGCCCAGCACCTCTGGAGAGCAGCCTTATGTCTGTCCTAACCCATAGTGTCTGACAGTGCCTCCAGCCTTCTCCGCACCTTTCGGCTAGTTTTGTGGGGTGCTGCTGCGCTGTAGTGATTCAGAGGGAATTTTTGGTTTATGTGATATGTTGCATAGTGAGGTCCTGTCCACAAGCAGGGATTTTAAGTACTGCATCAAAGTTAACCACGGTATTAGTAAGTTCACAATCTATAAAATATTATGCAAGTTTTTTCTCACACGACTTTGTAAAATACTTTTTTTTTTCTCTGAAAGAGTCAGATAATTGATCCCTTATTTAATATTGAAGAAGAGATTTTGACATAGTAAATCAGTGTCAGAGAAGATGGAAGCCCTGGGTACTGGAATATAATTTTCTGCTGAAAACCCTCGCTCAGACTGGTTTGCATCAGAAGAGCTAAAGATTTTTCTCTGTTTTGACAGGGCACCTTCACTTAACCCGCAGAATAAGTGAAGTGGCAGTCAGACCACTCTTCAGTGTGAATATTGAGAACATTCATAACAATCCTTCCCTCTGACAGTGGAACAGGAGCTGAAGTCCAACAGCAGGATCAAACAGGGTGGCATGGTACATGCATCAAACCATCTGGCTAATGCATAGCTCAAGGAAATGAGCCAAAACATTTCAGTCAAAACTCTTCACTGGAACAGTAATAACCCATGAGTCCCTTTTCCCTAAAAACCCTGGAGGCAGAACAAAATATCCTGTCAAAATGCATCAGTGCAGTGGAGCAAGAAAAGCAAAAACT
The DNA here is from genome assembly GCA_022605575.1 of Laterallus jamaicensis coturniculus. Classification (NCBI taxonomy): domain Eukaryota; kingdom Metazoa; phylum Chordata; class Aves; order Gruiformes; family Rallidae; genus Laterallus; species Laterallus jamaicensis. The sequence continues at coordinate 4,865,244 of JAKCOX010000033.1, read as the reverse complement.
TCAGGCAGTGCATATGACCATGTGAAGGTGTTTATATATTTCACAAAGAATTTTTTCTGTGTTTCTCTTTGTGTCCCTCCCCTGTCCTCTGGGCCTTCCACCTTCACACATAGACCACATCTGTCTCTAACAGCTCCTTAATTTATTCAATCCAATCTATGTTTCATTTTAAGACTTTATGTTGTTTTTGTGCTCTGTATGTTTGTTTGCTCTGTAACTCAGTTGCTGAACTGACTCCTATTATTTCCCCTATCTAAAGATTTAGCTGCTCATGAGATCTTCCTGAATCTTGATGCTTAAATATAAATCCAGCCACATTTTGACAATGTGATCTGATGATCACAGAATCACAGAATCACAGAATTGTAGGGGTTGGAAGGGACCTCGAGAGATCATGGGGTCCAACCACCCTGCCAAAGCAGCTCCCCAGCTCATACTGCACAGATAGGCGTCCAGATGGGTCTTAAATATCTCAAGAGAAGGAGTCTCCACCACCTCCTTGGGCAGCCTATTCCAGTGCTCTGTCACCCTTACTGTGAAAAAGTTCCTCCGCACAGGCATTCCTCATCACTGATACTGGTCATGATATTGGTAAAGGAAACACGATGTTCTTGGTATTAATCCTTGAGCTTCCTCTGACAGCCTTAGTCAAATTGCTATGGTCTGAATGGCCCAGATGTTGACTCACCAGCCTGTTCTAAAATGCAGTAGCATTGAACATGTTGTCTGGGTGGTAGGAGGAGATACACAGAGGCCAGAAGCCTCAGTGTAGCATTAAAACTTTAAAAATGCTAAATGTACAATTTTACATATAGACCTTGGTGTTCATTAATGCAGAGCTGTATTTTCAGTTTGCAAATAGGACACATTCAGTGGCTCTTTAACATGTTAGGTGACAGAGGCCAGATGAGGATATACTGGACTTTCACTGCTGCAAATCTAATCATAAAGGATGAACATGAAAATTCCAGTCCTTCTCCATTAATCACTGCCATGCACAGAGGGGACATATTGAAATGGTATAGCAGGTTAAGACAGAATTATTCTAAAGGAATTTCTTTAGTGGTGCTCAAGATTAGAACAGCCAATGCAGGTCAAGTTCTGCAAGATCTTCATATAATTAAACCAAAATTCTACCGGTGAAAAACTAAGAATGCAGTCTGTATGCCTTTTGGAGACTGACCTTTAAGTTTAACGTTCCTGCCCTCCCTGCCCACCAAAATGACTGTTTTGTCATGAGCAGTGGCATTCACTGATCTTTGTGCTCTGGATGAGATTTATTTAATATTCCATTTACAAACACAGGGCTACAATCACAAACTTTGTCTTTGAGGTTATTAAACATGTGGCCTAATATGACTTTGAATAGCCTTGTTTAGCACCCTATTACCCAACACTGGATTATCACTGGTAATAATGTTGCTATTAGGACCACTACTACCACTAGTACTACTATTTTGGAAACACCATCAGTGTGAACTTGAAATCAGATAACCAGCACAAGCAGAGAAATTCCTCCAAAAGGTCACACAAGTGAAAACTAAGAGTAGACCATGTATCTTAGACCATGTATCTTTAACACATCGTGCTGCAACTCCCCTTCTGCTGTTCAGGGAGCGAACAATTTTCTCAAATGGAAATAAACAATCACACTTTACCTGAAGAATATTTACAGAAAGATGATTATCCTCATCCTAGTACGTATTTTGTGTTATGCATCCCTCAGTTCCTCTCAAATGGGTATTTATAGTGAATTGCAGTGAAATATTTAAAAAGTCTCCTATTAACACTTTGATTATATTTATGATTTTTTTTTTAACCTGTTCACAAAACTGATGTCTACACTCCAGATTAGTCATAATTTCATACCTAGTGTGAAGACATTCAATATGATGAAGAAAAGTGCTGGAAGAGTTTAATTCTCATCCTACAAAATCAAATTATGACCTTTTCTTATACATTTCAATATTTTGCAATATTTGGATGGGAAAATGTACCTTTTTATTGTCAGATTTTATTAATTTCGGTCTAGAAGAATGTATACCAAAGTGAAATTAGTAATGTTTACTGAAAATAATTAGGGGTTACTAAAGTTCAAACTGTTTGAGGCTAGTGTAAATTTTATGCTTTACTCCTATAGACTCATGGCATTTTTTTAAACATAATCAAGTTCAGTTCAAACAGACAATAACCAAAATTTTGATATTTGCATGGTTTTAAAATGTTAGTGGCTACCAAGAACAAGATGCTTTATGGACAGTAAAATTTATGAAATTGGAATTCAGAAGGATTTCTGTTCTACATCCCTACACAGCTCCACAGCACAACATTCCCAGTTTCTTCTTTGTCCCTTTCCCAGTACCTTCAAAATCTCTTGAATATACTATAAGCAATAGATAACAACAAGCAATATGGAAAAAACCTGATTTTTCACTTGTATTTATGGTGATGGGCTGGCATATATTGCAATGCATATATTGCCTGATTAGCTAAAGGGACACACAAAACATGTAGCTGTAAAAGTCATACAATGCCTTTTTCTACATCAGAAGCACTAACCCCTTTCCCCTTTTGTGTCATGCTGTAAACTGTAGCAAAATTGCTTGCAAATGTCCACAGAAGAAAGGAGGATGGAGAGAACAATTGCAAAGGTTTATTTCCTTCCTAATTATTTTCTGAGGAAGTTCATGTATTAATTACAAAACACAAACCTTTTATCTTACTTACTATGATTTTAGCTATGGGAAAATAATGAAAACAACACTGTTCAATTTTCTCTTGCAATCAAGTAAACTATGTGAATGACTATAGATGACAGTGTCACATTTTTGCTGTCTTTCTGCTGTAATCACCAACTACAGGGACAATCTTTATTCTCCCATTTATTGGTCACAGGCGAAATTGAAAGACTGTTTTTTCTTTCTGTTTACAGTAGAATTATTTCATGTGTTTCTTATCCATGACAATTTAGCATTAGAAATAGATAAATTGCTTTTACTTAATGTAAAACTTCTGTAACTATTTTTGTCTGTAGTAATTCATTATGATTTTTTAAGCTACCCATATAAAAATATCTTTTTTCATTTTGAGGGATTGTGCCTTGACTTGGTGGACCAAACCCAATCACTATGGCTTAGATGTATCTAAACCAATTAATAAGTCATCAGTCAAGAATCAAGTTTAGATCAGGATCATCCTATCTTTTCTGTACTGACAGCAGACCAATAGATGTTATTGTTATAGCCAATATAGCTGAAATTAATTTCATTATACAGATAATAATTATATCTAGAGTAATCCTAGGGGTACTTGCTTTGGTAAGGCTAGATTGATTCTTTTTGCATTTTATTATTGGTTTGAGTCATGTCTTCTGGAGTTTGTAAAATGATTAGGGGCTCTTGGCTTTAAAATCGTATAAATGCAAACTATTGCTATTTTTTATTTTTATCTTTTTAAAAATAGGCATTGTCCACTTATATTACATGTTTGACTGATGGATTCAGCTTTCATCTTACTCATGGCAGTAAATTAAATAATGGATATCTCTTAAAATCAAAGGGCAGAAAGATGCCTACAAAGTAGGATACAATCTCTTAAAGGAAGGACAGCCAACCTATCTGATCATACTGCTGTCTATCCTACACTGACTGCAGCTAGACTTTCCTCTAACAGAACTGACTTACTATCCTGAATCTCACTTGAGATTGAACACTTCCTTGAGGGGGTTCCCTGTCCTCTGGCAGTAGTCATATCCTTTAAAGGAGTCTGGTTTTGTCTGGGTTTTTTTTCTTTAACTCTGCAAATGTATAGACTCAATCAACGATGTAACTCTACTATAGACTGGGGCATTGTCATCATATCAGCTGAAGAAATGTCTACACGTCTGTCACAGACAAAATCGTCTGCCCATGGTCAGAGCCAGACAGAGACTGGCTGTCAGTCGGCAGAGGCTGCTGATGTCAGGCCTGGAACAGGCAAAGGAACAGTGATCTTGGGATGCTCAATCCACGCATCTTGGATGTTCCTCTGAGAGCCAGAGAAAGCACCCATCTTCTCCTGATCCTCCTGTTCATGGAAGCAGGTCTAACTCCTGTGGCACAGTCAGAACCACAACTTTGTTTTATATCTTTCTTTAATCCAATGGGAAGTGAAGAAAAGCTGAATGGCCAGATCTTATTTGTATGTTAGGTATAACGCACTTAGAGCTTTTCTTGGTTTAAAAGTCTGATATGTAAAAACTGAGTTGAGATCTGGGTTTTTTTATTCTGGTGAGAAAAATGTAGAACTTCATAGAACTCTGTTTATTCCCTTAAACTGCTGATGAAGGACAGGACTCTTCCATTCGATGGCTTGACTGAGTTTTGGTAGGGATTGTTGATCACCAATGAGCTGCAAAAACAAACTGACAGCAAAATGATTGCTGATGAGATAACAATAATAATGGAAATATCAACTGGTAGGGTGATGGGAATAATAATATTGAGTAAAAATGCCAGTAGATTTACCATATAAATGAGCATCATGGCTTGGTAACAGTGTATTCAAAAACTGCACATCAGTTTAGGACAAAAGACTAATGCGCTGAGCTGTTAGAATACTTTGACCTTAAGAATCCAGGTTTAGATGTGTCTTCTGCTTCAGAAAATAAGGAAATTTGAGGTCTATTGCCTGATGGCCCTTGATAGGTGCCACAAATATCATAAATCTTTTCATGGAAACCAACTCCTTTTCCATAGAAAAAGATCATGCATAACCTTCAAACTATGATTTTATCTAGAACTATTCAAAATTCTGTATAATCAGAATCCTGCTCACAAAAAAATCACCTTTCAACACCTATGACGTAGGGCAGGATTTCCTTGTAGCTTCAAACTGGAAACAAAAGATTTTAATCTACATTTTTATATGGTTATTACACAAAATAACTGTGTCTGTATGGAGCTTCTTTGAATTAAATCACTTTATTATCATTCCTAGTTGAGTGGTCTTATTATGGCCATTGGTCAAGAAATGTAAGTGAATTTATCTGGCCTGTCAATATCAAGCTATTTGTCTGCCTGGAAGCTGAGGAAGAGGTGGAGAAAGAAAAGTGAACCTAAAAGAAAAGTCCAAGTTGGTCTGGTAGTTTTTATTTTCTTCCATTCTTCTTTTCCATTTTTTTTAAGCCACATAAAACAAAATAGAAAAAGAAACAAGTTTTTTGTTAACATTTTCTCTAGAATTACAAGTTTTAGAATATACAGTTTTGTGAATTTTTATTGGTTTTATTGAGTTTATTGCACCAGAAAGAAAAGATGGTAACAGTTTCAGTATGTCTAAATGTTTTGAACAAAGCATTTTTTCAAAATTTGAAATTCCTGAAATCAAAATTTGAATTTCCTTTGATGCTGAAATCCAAGTAGGTTTTGGGTGGGTTTTTTTAATATAAACGAAATGTTTAACTGGATGTAGAAGGAGAATCTCCTGACTTTTTGTTTTACCATCATTTTTCCACAATGCTATTTAATTTTAGCTATTTTCCCTCTTGTTTTTAGTCACTTTTTAATTGGAATAATTTATTAATTACACAGCTCTTTTGAAAGGGGGCTGGATGGCTTAATTTACAATTTTTTTTTGTTATTTTAAAAGCTTGCACAGTGTACTGGCTCTATCACTCATTTAATGAAGTATACAGATTCACAGCTTGAATCAAAACTAATTGTGAAACGAGAGCATGAAAATCAGGAGAAACGTGGCTTTTTCAAGCATGATGGCTAGGGTGTAATGTAACAGCCTTACTGCTGTCTAGTGTTGCATATTTTAGATAAAATATGTGTTGTTTATGTTTCCCATGCTGTTAGAGCTTTGATATCACTGCTTCATCAATCGTCCCAACAGATGGGTAAAACCAGCCCATCATGCAGTCCTTTTGGCTGGTCAGGTTCTAGATAAGAGAAACTTTAAAAGAAATCCAAAGCATATAACTGATGGATCCTCCTTTTGTCAAAGCTTTGTGATTGAAAATCTCTTTCCTAAGCTTCATAAGAGTTTTATGCTGTACCAGAAAACAATCACCTACTCTGATGTTCATCAAAGGCTATATCCACAGCCTTCAGCTGGCCTTCAAAATGCAGTTTTGGAAAGGAAGAAAAAAAGTAAGCATCTTCCCACATTGTTATCATTGCTCTGACAATCTCCTTGAGTTCTAGGGCACGAGAAAATTGCTGAGGGGTTGACATATGGATAACAAAATAGTGTGAGAAAGGTGATTTTTTTTAGGAGAACAGCATGTATAATTGGATAAAAAAAACATTTCCTGATGTGCAAATTGCTCTACAAACTGTTTATAGCTAACTATTGCCCTACCTGCTTGCTAATATCAGTTCTGTTTTCAGTTCCAAACACATGTAGACAAAAAACCCACACAATATGCTGCTAGGAAATAACCAGCCATCAAAACAGACCTGGTAACTCCTCCAAAGAGCTCTACTCCAATTCCAGCCTACCTATTATACCATGGATTGTATATGCTGCTTGCACAACCCCTGAGGAATCTCATTACTGGACCTGAGCTGGAATGTTTTACTCTAAACAAACACGGCAAACTGCATTGTCTTTGTAAATAAAATTATCTTAGTCAGAAAGCTGTCCTATTACTTCAGAAGTAGATGTTGAAAAGCTGATTAAATCCCTTCTGTCTTTTCCATTGGAGCTCCCAAAGGAAGAATGTCTCTGCTCCCATAGAGCCCAGCCATCTCAGAAGCCACATTTAATTCCACATTGCTTTCTCTTTGATGTGGAGTGACAAGCAATGGGGTTTGGCTGCCATAGCAGATGAGGAGGATTGTGCTGTGCTTGACAGGATTTCAGTAAGGTGGAGAAGTTTGCATGCAAAGACTGTCTGGACATTTCAGTAGCCTGAACAGGGCCATGGGGACAGGTGCTTCTCATTGCCTTTGTTTAATCCCCTATAGGTTGTGATTGAAGCCTAGTTAGAATAATGAATTATATAAAAAAAAAATTAAAGTTAAGAATGGTAAATCAGAGTTCTCCCTCCCTCTGTCCTGTGGGAGGGAGAAAAGCAGACCAGGAATTTTTGGCTCTACGAATGTCACTTGTGACAGAAAAATGTTCCAGAAATGCAAAAAAAATATCACATCTTCTGTTCATGAACTTTAAGGTTGTTGTTTGCTTGTTTGCTGCTTGTTCAGGCAGTTCTAGTGGCTCCTGAACCCCTGTCACATTTGCTCCAGTGGTTGAAAAAGAAAGTGGAACCACTGTAGCACCCTTACAGGGTGTGTGTGGGGGGAGTGGGGGGGGGGTGTCTGGGGATGTGAATAAATCTTACAGAAAACTGGGAGATATTTGGTGGAGTACATAAAGGAAAGAAAGAGTACTAGTGGACGAATTAAGAGATTTTTTCAGTATCCCTTTAAAGCTAAAAATCTACACTTACAAGTCTCCATTCCCCCCAGAGGGGCAAATCATGTTACAGTCTACCTCACAAGCAGGCAGGAGATGGATTTAAAGTTATGCTTAGCCAATTCTTGTTCATTTATTGTCCTACAACATTTAGTAAACATTCCAAGTAGAGAACTGTACTAGTGTAATTTTATTAACTGGCTCCAGGCTGATCTAGAGTTATTCCCTTTGAGCAAAGCACTGGATTCCTTGAGCATATTTTGCTTCTCTGGATGTGTTTCAAAGCAGATTCATTATCAAACATCTGTCAGGGTAACTCTGAATATGATGTGAGTATTAGAATTAAATAAGCATTGGAAAATCAGAGACAGATGTGCAAACAGGTCTTTTCTCTCTTTCTTAATGGAAAACAAAGTTTTCTATTTTTTCTAAATAGCGAGGTCTTATCACTTTGGTGTATTTCTTTTCATCCTGTCAAGGCTGGGATCTTTACAGATTTTTTGTTTGTTTTTCTATTGTTCCTTATTATTTTCAGTACTGGTTTTATTACCCTTTGAGAGTCAGATGCAATGAGACACTGCCTGCCAGATGTTTATGGAATAGCTTGAATCAATAGAAGCCACTGTAGACCCTTTTTCATAAACTCAGCTGTGATACATATTTGTAGTATTATGGTAAACCTAGGCCCCTTCCTTTACCTTGTTTCCTGAGGCAGTTTCATGAGTCCATTAGACTTGAGTAGCTCAATGGTATCTTGTTGAGTTCTCATATGAATACAGGAAAGTTGGAATGGCCTAAGACTTGCAGGGTCACTTATCTCCACTGCTGTTCAAAAGCAAGAGCAGGAAGGAGGTGGTGGTCTACTGTGCCATGTTAGAGAAAGGTGTGTTGCCAGCTCACTTGACCTTCAAAAGAGGCTTTCAGATATCACCAAGAGTGTCTTTTATCTCCATTAAGCACTGAAGAATCTTTTATGACCCACAGAGAGTTTGTCTGAGTTGGTATCTCCAGGCGTAACATAAATGACTAATAAAAGTCAGGAGTCCAGACTCCTTCTAAGAGAATGTCTTTATGTTAAACCATATCTTTGCCAACATATAAGCACTCCAGAGACAGCAGAAGACACCTATAAGGTTATATCTAACCCTTTTTTCTCTACAGTTTCAGATGGAGGCATGCAAACTCTTGTATCACAGGTAGATGCTCCCCAAGTTCAATCGTATGAAATTTTATTTTGCCTCTATTTGCCTTTTTTCTATCCTATTATTCTAAGGATTTTCCTCACATACACTCACAAGCTTATATAAGATGCAGTCATTTTTTTAAAGTGAATATGGTTCAGTTTGGGGAAATTTTGCCAAACCTTTAAGATCTGAAGTAAGACTTCTATCATAAACTCAACAAAAGATCACACTTGACTGGTTTCCTATAGAAGGAAAAATATATTCATGGTGTTATCATCCATATTACTTTCTTAAAATAAAAGGAATCTTGAATAATTTTTCATATTATTTTCAATATGCAACACAGCTTTAGCCAACTGGCTATGTTTACTTTGCATATCTCTCCCTACTGCGAGCTGCAGTACATCAGGGAAGCAGTTGCAATGGAGAAAGCTCTTGAAGCCACAGTACAGAAATTTGCAATTGGTAGTACTTAAACTTTGCAATGGAAAATAATATTAAGATGACATCTCCGCTGCTGTGTCAGTCTTTCTGCATCAGCTAATAAAGTTGATGTGATAAGATACGGTCATAGAAACCATGGCTGTGGTTGGGGAAGGGCTTTTTTTTCAGTGCAAGTGACATGCAGTTATTTTCAGCAATACCAGCCAAAGATAAGATTAGAAATGCAGCTATAACTTACAATCTGACTGCACTGTCACTGGCGACGTTACAGAGAGACATGGAAGCAGGCTTTAATCACCTGCTCTGTAGTTTAGTCAATATAGGGTTTAGCAAATCTCACACAGAATTTCATTTTGCTATTGCTGCAAGTTAGCTGGCACCACTTAGTATGGGTGCCTGAATGTACACAGTGTACTCTCCCTGGCTCTAGCTCTGCAGAGTATCTGGAGTAGATGGCAGATTTTCATTCTTGATTAGATTGGCTTGTTTCTCATAGGTATTTTTGCTATTGTTTTAAACTTTGATTGCACACAAAATCTTTCATGCAACTCTGAACTTGAGCGCAGTTAACTATTGGAAAGTCTTATTGTCTGTTAGGGTGCCTAAATCTCTATACAAAAGTCACCATATTCTCAAGCAGTTTGCCATTTTTGTATCTTTCTCTGTTTCTTTCTGAGAGCATTTTCCAGAAATTCCATTAATGAAAGCCTGTAATTCCCTAATTGCCAAATTGTGTCACTGAAACCGTAGTTCAAAATCTGTACAAGTTAATAAAACCTAATGGTATAAATTGTATCAATTTATAAGCATAATTAAAAGTACAACTGAGACTAACCATTTGTTCACCTTTTGAACATATTTCAAGTCCCTTCTTACTTCTTTTAATGTGGCAAATAATGTACCAAAGAAAATGACACACACTGAGCAAAACAGAGATAAAAACCTTAAGAACGACACCCTCAGCCAGTGCTATAGGGTGTGAGTGATTTAAGCCTGTAATGTTTACCATTCTATCACCATTTCTTTTCCTCTTTGTTAATATCTGCGGGTAGCACTGGGGGAAAAAAAATAAAATTAAAATACAAGAGAGAAAAGTGTCTTGACTGGGATTAGGTGACTCAGACAGCTCTAATTGGCACCAACTTCCTCTTGGGCAGTGATGAGTAAAACTTAAGCCCATTGCTCCCTCTAAAATGTCATAAACCAGAGAGCTCTTTTCCCGTATTTGTGTGTGGTTGTACACTGTGTTGATTTAATTACAGCAAAAAGTGATTGGAAAGTATTTTTAAGAGAGATTAGTCTCCTGTTAGCTGTCACTGAGATGGATGGGACTCAGCCTTACTATTGAGGCACTAGTTATGAGCTGGTTTGCTGGTGGCTGAGACAATAGGCTGCATATTTTTAAATTGTATCAAGAAGGACCTATTATTTAGGACTCTTTATTACTGTCACTGTCACAACATCTTACATTATTCAAAGAGAGCATTGCTTCCATCCGTCAGTCTCCCCTTTGCTGTCAAAGATGCAAATACAGGTTCTCATTGCTTAGGAGAAATTTGTAATAAAAAAGGCAGGGAAGAAAGATGCCAAGAAAAGTTAAATAATATAGGATGAAAAACCACAGGGGAAACAGCAACTGGAGCTTTGAATTTTTATACTTCCTACATAATGAGAAAGAAAGAGGAAGAAGGTTTCCTTTTGGTATTTGCTGAGGAATTTACATCTGTGCATATATGGATGCCTTTTTTTAGTACAAAATTGGAATGCTACAAAAGGCGCTGGATGTACCTGAGAGAAAGAAGAATGGAAAAGGAAACTATTCCTACACAAAGATCAATGATTTGTATTTTGAAAATAAGGCAAGTTCAAATAGATTAAGAGTGGGATGAAGAAAGTAAATAACATGTCAGTTGAGTGTATTTCAAATGCAGTAATAGCTGTTCAGATTTATACAGTAATTCCCCCCACACGCACACCCCGCCCCAGAAACTGTTGCTTTATTAAAGGAAGGCTTCTTGGGGCAAAAGACTGGTATCAGTGATTTTTTTTTAATGCAACATTTTCTTGGAAAGGATTTCAGAAATAGTTTCAGTGTATTGTTTAGATTACTTTTTAAACACAATTTTCCAGTTTAAAATTACTTCTGTTAAGAAAATGAAAAAAAGTTGCTTCTTTTTTTTCTGATTAAAATGATGGATTTTGAGATTTATTTTTTTAATACATTTTCCTCTATGGCCCCAAAGTATTGGAAAATATATCTTTTCAGTCCTGAACATTTTTGCAACTGTTACTGTTCATCCTACTTTGAGATGGGAATAGTTTTGATATTTTGACATGTTTGGGTGTCACTGAAAGATGTTTCCTGTGAAACGAGAGCACAATAATCCTCTCTCTGCTACCTCTGTATCTGCTGTTCTTATTCTGGAAACTTCAGTTGGAGGAATCCAGGTGACTTTCCACACAAGCTCTCTGTGACTTGACAGTGACAGCAAGGGATTTAAATCATGTGGATCATATAGTGTCTATAGATTCGGAAGAGTTCCCTTGGCTGAGACCAAGGTAACTATGTTCTATGCAAGCCTAATCCGTATGATTCCACAGAAACTCTGTCACTGTAGGCAATGCCAGTCACAGGACATGAATGATCTGGATTGATTGCTGTCAGAGTTTGTCATTATTTATTTTGTAAATACAAGGCAGCCACAATACTTCCTCACTTACTTCATGCTATGTCTTCAATTTGCTTATGGAACATTTCATAGAATAATATAATCATAGAATGGCAAGGGTTGGAGGAGACCCCAAGGATCATAGAGCTCCAAACCCCCTGCTACAGGCAGGGACACCAACCTCAAGCCTTGAGCTACACAAGGTTGCCCAGGGCCCCATCCAACCTGGCCTTGAACACTGCCAGGGGTGGGGCATTCACCACCTCTCTGGGCAGCCCCTTCCAGCCACTCACCACTCTCTCTGTAAAAAACTTCCCTCTAATATCTAATCTAAACCTTCCTTCCTTTGCCTTTAATCCATTCCCCCTTGTCCTGCCATTGTCTGTCCTTTTAAAAAGTTGAATCCCCTGCTGTTTCTCTGCTCCCTTCAGGGACTGGCAGGCTGCAATGAGATCCCCCCACAACCTTCTCTTCTCCAGGCTGAACAAGCCCATCTCCCCCAGCCTCTCTTCAAAGGGGAGGTGCTCCAGCCCTCTAATCATCTTTGTGGGTCCTCCGAACCCTCTCCAACAGTTCTATATCTTTCTTGTATTGTGGGCCCCAGATCTGGACACAGGACTCCAGAACACTTACTTCTGTTGGTGTTACTATAGGGAGTTATTGAGGGGAAACATGATTTTATATTTGAGTTGGGACTTGTACAGGTTTTTCTGCCTCTAGCGCTACCCAGAGGGAAGGGCTGTAAATGGAGAGCAGCTGTTCATCAGCTGACTGATCTGTTTTCTGTGACGCTGGTGACAGCAGTATTTGAAAAATATTTTGATTATGAAGAGTCATAAAAAAAAAATTCAGATTTTTTTATTTTGTGAAATATTAGTGAAAAATCAATTCCTGGGTCATTTTCAAGCATCTACTGTAGGCTGCACAAAATAAAGAAAAACAGTGGGGTCTTTGCAATATGTAATTTGCTATCTCAGCACCTTCCTGCTACTATCAGGGTTGAGAAATGAATTCTCCATCTATTAGCCTAAAGCCCCTTTCAGCCAGAGAAGGTCCAGTGTTCCATAAAGGAAATTTATTATGTACCAGGTTTTGCTGCAGAATTTTAGCTTATTTTGTAACGAGAAAAAGGGAATTGATTCAACAGGAACAGAAAAGCTGTTAGGGAAGAGACCAGTCTGAAGTGTATTCCATTTTCATTAGTGCAAAGACTTTCCATCTTCTTTACCCTGCACTCTCACCGTACATACAATGAAAAACAAAGGGTTCAATTTGTGCTGGAGCATTGGTTGAATTAGATTAATTGATAAACAGCAAATAAATGGAGCTATGTGATTTCTGCAATGGACAGAAACAAAGCCTGGAGGTCAGTAGGGATACTGGTTTGGAGTACAAACAGGCAGGGACCAATGTCAGGAGTCTCAATTTAAAAGTAGCTCCTGAGCAAAACATTGCTATAAACCTGCAGAGGCTTCTTATAGCTCTTCCTTAAACAGTTCCTTCTTTACAACAGCCTGACCTGAGGTTAGAGTGCTGTTCCAAATCAGCGAGCTAGACTTGAGCTCAGGCAACTGAACACCTAGGTGAGGAAAGCGGTCTCCTGGACCTGAATCTTTCTTGCCACAAGGCAAGTTACCTCCAGACTGCTTTAATTTTCAGTGGAAACTTAGTCCTGGCTCTCAAGTCTCTGCTTTTAGTTTGTTTACTGAAACACTATCCTTTCAATAATGCAGAGCCTGTGGCCTTGATTTCTTTCCCTCCTTACCCATCCTCCTTTCAGTCACCCTCAGTAATAACTCTGTCCGTTTCAACAGTGCTTTAAATTTTAATGGCCTTTTGGTTTGTATTTTTCAGTGAGACCTTGCTTTCTTCCTTGGATTCTCTTTTGCCACTTTCTGTGAAGTATTTATATGCAGCAGAAGACATGACTATGGAAGAACTAGGTTAGCTATGCAAGTTATCTTGGACAAAGCACAGTGTTGGGTATTTAGGTACTGACACAGAAGTCAGAAACACCCCTTAAGATATAGTCCAGGAATATCTTTAGAACCAAAGGATAGAAAAGAAAGAATATAAAACTGAGGAGGGTCTGACCCATTTTTTTGACATTGCTAAATTGATTGTTGGAAAAACTAAAACCTGACTTAATCCCTGCAGGTTTAAATCAGCTAAATGTGGTCTTGGGCATTTCCTCTGATTCATGCTATGTAAATTCGGATCTTTAGCAGTACATTCTGGAGCCCTCTCCTCTCACTACAAAACCAGCCCAAGATGACTTCTCTAATCTTTTCGATCCCTAATGTTTGCCAGTAGTATTCCTCTGGATCTTTGCTTCCATACAAACGTACAAATAAAGTTACACATAGCTTCATTACTGACAGGATAGCATATAAAAGCTATTATTAAGAGGAAGACAGATCTGCTCTCTTGCAAGAACATTTAGAATCACTGCCATAATCAACAACAGAATGATCTTCCCACAGATAAAATTAAGATAAAATCAAAGACATTTGTGATTAAAGATACAGTGGGCCAAATATGCAAGCATTCCATTGTTTTAAAATAGAACTATCACCTAGATTTAAAATGCTAGGAAATATAGAAGAAGTGCAAGATCAATGAAAAGAATTATTTAAAAAATGGAAGAAAAATCTAGGATTTCTGGAAAACAATAAAAGTAGTTGCAGGGAATGGAATCTAATGGAAAGTAGAAAGCCAAAAGTGTAAAGAAAGGTGGGGAAGGAAACCTAAAAAATAAGATAGCTAGTAAGGACCTACCATCTGCAAGACACAGGAGGTTTAAATAATGGTAGTTGAACCAAAATGTAATTTCTCATAAGAGTACCAACAGATGAATAGAGACATGTATTGGTAGGTTCTTGAAGGTAGTCCTTCAGACAAATAAACCCAAAACTTCAAAAGCTATTTTGCTGCTTATGCTGGTAAATGGCCTTTTAAGTGAGGGAGGAGAATATCTCAAGACCCAGTAATAACTCAATATTTGAGTTATTGAATTAGTTATTGAGATATTCTCAATAATTGTGCTGAGGGAGGAGAATATCTCAAGACCCAGCTCACACAGAACTGCAAAAATTTACTCCTTTCCCTTTGACTCAGGCTAACAGAATTTCAGTATTGCTGTATTTGTTTAGAATAATTTCCAAAGAGTTTCTCTGAGTCTTGTGTAGTCAAGAGGATTTACCTGTGCAGGAACTGATTTTGCAACTGTATGTTCAGTCCACTGCTTTCTTTTATTCTCTCAAAGCTTGCTGGTGTTTACCTAAAGTTGATTCATCCCTTCCCACCTCATAAGCAGGAGCTTTACAAGCTTTTCCAAATGCACTTTAATTGCCTCAGTCTTAATTCCTATTTAATAGTGTTAAATTTTGCAGCAAATTAAAATCTCATTTCTAATTTTGAACTGTATCATGTTGCGTGAGTTACATCTTGACATTACTACTCGTATGATACTTCATATCCTGAGGAGAGAGAGTTTCATGGTTGTTTTTAACACAGCAAAGAACTGATGTTAATCCTCTCACACTTCCAACCTAGGAAGTGTGAAGGGCAAAAGTGGAATATGTGCCTTTTGTTTTCACAAAAACAAGCAAACTGAAACAATACAGACTGATACAGACTGGGAGAAGAGTTCCTTGAGAGCAGCCCTGCTGAGAAGGACCTGGGGATTCCGGTAGATGAGAAACTTAACATGAGCCAGCAGTGGCTCTTGCAGCTTGCAAGGCCAATGGTATCCTGGGCTCCATCAACAGAGGGGTGGCAGCAGGGACAGGAGGGGATTGTCCCTCTCTGCTCTGCCCTCGTGAGGTCCCACCTGCAGTACTGTGTCCAGATCTGGGGCCCCCAATACAAGAGAGATGTGGAACTGTTGGAGAGGGGTCAGAGGAGCCACGAAGATGCTCAGAGGGCTGAAGCACCTCTACTACAAAGAGAGGCTGAGGGAGCTGTGCTTGTTCAGCCTGGAGAAGAGAAGGCTGAGGGGGGACCTCACTGCAGCCTTCCAGTTCCTGAAGGGAGCAGAGAAACAGGAGGGGATTCCACTTTTTAAAAGGGCTGACAATGGCAGGACAAGGGGAATGGATTAAAGCTAAAGGAGAGAAGGTTTAGATTAGATATTAGGGGGAAGTTTTTTCCAGAAAGAGTGGTGAGGGGCTGGAACAGGCTGCCTAGAGAGGGGGTGGATGCCCCGTCCCTGGCAGTGTTCAAGGCCAGGTTGGATGGGGCCCTGGGCAACCTTGTGTAGCTCCAGGCTTGAGGTTGGTGTCCCTGCCTGTAGCAGGGGGTTTGGAGCTCTATGATCCTTGGGGTCCCTTCCAACCCATGTCATTCTATGATTCTTTAGTATTGTGCTGTGGTAAAACTGAAATCTTCAGAGAGTCTGATGAAGAGACAGCAGAGTTTTCCTCATAATACCTACTTAGTAATGTCTCAACTCACCAGTCTCTGGCCTCCCTTCTGAGCCTGCCAACAAAGACTGGAGGTAGGGAGGGAAAGGATGAGGAAAAGGACTCTCCTGAGCTGGAAACGGCTCCTAAGCTGGTGGGCTGAGCACCCTAATTCTTTCCAAGCTATTTAGTGAAAAATTCTGGGGGAAAAAAGATCATGAAAAATGTGAAGCCTTTGAGGCATACATGGGACAATGAAAGTTCTTTTCTTTCTGCCTTTTTTTTTTACTACAAAGCCAGTTTAAAGGATATACAGAATTGAGCAAACATACAGTAAACAACTTTAATGAAAGGGCTCTACCTAGGGCAGAGACCAATGTAGATAACAGAGAGATCTCCACTGATGTCTTTTGACTGACATGTGTACTTAATTGAATGTCACATTGTGTTCATGTTATGTGCATTCTGAGGCACACAACAAGAGCTCACCATTAACAAGCGATAGCTCTGAGCATAAATAGAGTACTTCATTGATCATGGAATGACTGCGGGTGGACCTGTGGCAGATCATCTGCAAGCCACTGCAAACATAACCGTAGTGAAATCCATTTCTCTGCCATTCACAGGCCCTTCCAGAGTGATTTTACCACTCATGCACTTTAAAAGATCAATGGGGGAAGCTGTGGGCTGTTACTGCAGGCTAAAGGCAGACCTCCTTACCTCTTCACTTCACTAATGTGCTGGCAGCAAACTCTTTCTCTCTCTCTCCTTCCCTATTGGGACAGGAAAGTGATGCAATTTCAGCCGCTATGCTGATCATTCTGCTTGGAGGGCTGTCTCCTGAGAGCTTTTCTGTGAATGCTACCGTATCTTAAAGTGATTTCACAAATAAGTGGGTGAATGTAGAGTAGCATGCACTCTGACAACTGCCTCTGGAGGAAACCTGATACAGTGACAGTAAGCACAACTTGTGCTCTCATATTCTGCGTAGCATCCTCTCTGTGGTCCAAGGTCAGTCTACTGACACTTGATTATTTAAAAAAAAAAGGCAATCCTTTCTTTGTTTTGTTTTTAAAGTAGAACACTATCAAGTCTTCCAGGGAAAAAGGGTGCCAATTCACTGGGGACTCACACAAGCAAATTCATTTCTCTTTCAGAAACAAACTAGCATAGAAAACCCACTTAGTCTAGTTTTCCACTGTGAGATGTTCCTTTGTTGTGAACCAAATGCATAATTTTTGGTAACATACTGATTTAATGCAGGGTGTACAAATGACAGGCTGCTAGTATGTATTTTCACAGACAATCTATGTCACCCTTCAGGGAGGTAAGGAGAATTTGGATCATGCTGATCAGAGTGGAAACTCACTGATGATATAAAAATGGTTCAGTAGAATGAAGTAGGCTCAATTTCATAGGAAATTTTCCAGCAGAGAAAAGGTATACTGGAGTTTGTATTCATGTGGTATAATTCCTCTTCAGGTTGCAAGGCACTACAATAAAATAAAAGCCCTGTACGTAATGTTGGTAATACATAATGGTTTAGAAACAGAGTCACAAATTAAAATGCTACTAATTAAAAAATCAAATATACAAGACTATAGAGGTCAGTTAATACTTTTCACATTGGATGGAAATCCAGAGCACTGACCATCCAACAGTTTCTCTTGTTTTCAGTGTTCAGTTATAAAGGTAGAGATTTTATGCAGCTTACTTAGGGTTTGATCCAAATCCCATTAAAGTTAGAGGAAATCTTTACACTGACTTCAGGAAGCTTTGCATCAGATGTTTAATTTCAGTCAAAGCAGTACTGCTGCAGTGTTTGAAACGCCATAGATGGGATAATGAGAGAAAGAAAGAGACCGGAACTATCCTTTTACCAATTACCTAGAAAATCCAATTAACTAATGATTTAAAGAAGAGGAAAGCAGTGAAATTAAATAATTTTATTTCCTTCAGTTAACAATAACACATTAGGTTGTTAAAATTAAAATAATTTAAGAATCTAACACGCTTTTCATTATCCATGTTGATTGCATGTATATGTTAACTTCAGCAAGGAAACCTGACCGGTCAATTTTCCTTTACTCAGCTCAAGCTTGCAGATTCATATATTTCAAGATGCTGGGATGATTGGTTTTTTTAAAGATACTTTTATTGTTATATATGTAGATATAGATTTTAGAAATCTTTAAAGCTTTTTTTATATTCATAACAGAATTGCAAAATTATTATTAGTTGACTGAACAAAAATTTAAATTTATAATCTTAAAGTAATATGTTAATTATCCTGCCACACATTTTGCTCTGATCAGTCTTACTTATCTTGAAGATTCAAGTATTCTCTCCAGCATTTCATGTATTTCTCCTGATTAAGCCCTAAAAATAGCAAGCACAACATTATATCCCATAATTTGCACCTTGACCTTACGATTTGTATGCTGCTATGTTCCATTGTTTATGAGTCATCAAAAAATTTTAAAAATCATGACTTGCTAAGAGAATCAATATCTTTCTGTCGTGTTACCACATGATTATGGCTGTGATATTCTCTTTGCCAATATAAGACATCAGTAACATTAAATTTTCCATCCAGTGATGTTGCTGCTTTTAGAGCTCAAGAGTTAGTGGAACAGTGAAGTACATTAAGGTTGCTGCATCACTTTTAGTCTCTTCCTACTAACATTGAGAGTATTCACAGATCATGTACTTGCAATTTTTTGTATGTCCAGACAGTTTATTATTGTTTAGTAACTTCCCAGTTGTTTAAAATGTTAATAAGCAGGCCTTACTCCTGGCTTTGTTATATTAAATGTTGTGTTTTCATTTTTTGGTTAAAGAAAAGCAAAAGATACTAATTATAAATCTGCAAACAGTGTTAAGATAATTAATTTAAGATATTGCATACTAATTTACTGCAATGAAATTGCTGAAAATCAGTTCCCTTTAATTTGCCAAGAGCAGAACAGATGGTTTGGTGGGGGGTTTTTTGCAGTAGGCAATGATAGAATAAAAAAACCCAAAGAAAACAAAACCTGTAGAAGCCTAGATGTGGAAGGGTTTACTCTGGCATCTCATTACAGAATAAGGTGAGCCTTAAATTCAGGGACTAACAAGTCATTTAATGATTACATAAACAGTTTATTAACACATCAACATACAGGATAACAGATTCTGTAGAAATACCATAGTATGGCTGGGACACAAATAATCCATTCGTGGATTTGCTTCACTCCTCAGCCTCTGAAACCCATCTGGTTTATACAGCCAAAAGTCTAACCTTGAGTGTGTGTTTTATTTGTGTGGAGTTTATAGGCACTGTATCCATGCAGATGTATTGTATAGGATTTCCTTGTTAATTTACTCCTCGGTTCCTATGGAGCAGGATTCTTTACAGATCTTCATTATATCATACAACACCAGGGCTAATGTACCTGAAGGGAACCTACAAGAAATCTGGAGAGGGACTGTTTACAAGGGCACGTAGTGATAAGACAAGGGGTAAACGGTTTGAAACTGAAAAAAGGCAGATTTAGATATTTGGAGGAATTTACTGTGAGGATGGTGAGGCAGTGGAACAGGTTTCCTAGAGAAACTATGGATGCCCCCTTCCCTGGAAGTATCCAAGGCCAAGTTTTGGGCAACCTGGGCTATTGGACTGTGTCCCTGCCCATGGCAGGGGGGGTTGGAAATAAATGATCTTTAAGGTCCCTTCCAACTCAAACCATTTTGTGATTCTATGATAACTAAGTTGAGATGCAGTATAACATACATTGAAACTGGACAACCTTTGCTTTACCAGTCAAACAATGAAATAATGGATTCCAGCCCAGTCTAAAAGGAATGAGGCAATATAAAGGAACACTTGCAGTTAGATCACAATGCAAACTATAGAATCATAGAATATAAAAGAATATATGAATGTTTTTAGAAGAATAGTGACACCAGAAATCCATAGTTGAAATAGTCTAAGATAGTTGTCTAAAAGCAAAAGAAAGGGATACAGATAAGGAAGTTAGGCAGAGATCTGGGCATTCTGTAAGCTATGTCATCAGTTTTATGAAAGCCTCAAACTGAATATGAATCTTCTTATATCTGAAGATCTTAAATGTTAAAGGGAAAAGTTGTGGAGGCTAATGGAGAATGGTGTGATTAAAAATAATCTAAATAAAGCTCTGAGTATCCTCAACTCCTAGAAATCTGTCTAATATAGCACAGCTTCAAGTCATTATGAGAATACAATAGCTCTGATGGTCCAAGACACTGACAAAGATATGATTTGCAGACAGAGACACCTATATGCAATTTTTTTCTCCTGAAAGTTTATATTGTGGTATCCACGCAGATGCATGCATGAAAAATATGCACATCTGCACCCTAAAATATGCATAACTATAGCAAATATGTCTTGTTTGTATTGAAGACCTTTCGCATCCTTTCACTTCTGACATGTATAAGAACGTTTGAAACCCAGTGAAACGTTCTAATGAAGTTGTCAGAAAGCTTTAAAGTTTCATCATGACCACAGGACACACCATATACACATCTGTGGCAATACTGTAAATCTGGAGTATTACTTCCTGGAATAAATGAGAGGTAGTAATGCAGCATTAGTGCTGAAGACTACGTCAGATGTGCAGAATACACATGCTACACATGCAACAGGTTTTTTTGACCACAGAAGGAAGGGTAATTTTTAAGTTTTTCTTTTGGTTCCATTAGCCAGCATATTGTAGCTGGCCCTTTGGTATTGTCTAAATCTAGTTGCAATTTTGCAAGAATGTGATTTCCAATACACTTAATAACAGAATCGTATGTCCTGTTGCTCAGCCAAGTGTGCACTTCAGCAGAAGAAAGCGTAGAAGTGCCTTCAGCCCAAGGATGTGGAAAGTGTAACCCTATTGAATTCACTATCAATAATTAAGGTCTTTGATGCTTTGAATCATTTAGATAATAAGATTGCTTTGAAGTAAATAAATAACAAATTAGAATTTGTGGCAGTCACAGGTGTTTGGCAAGACCAGCTTGTAATCAAAAGCAAAATGAATGCATTTTACTCTGTGTAATTAGAAAAAGAAATGAAGTTTATATGCAAATTGTAAAGCACTTTACTAAGAGATAACCGGTCAGACGGCTTTTTGTAATTTAAACTTTCATTTACAGGGAGAATTTGCAAAGTATCCATTTTCAATGCAATTTCAGTGCAGCTGGTTGAACTATCTTAGTCTTCCTAAGAGAGAAATTCAAACATCACTGGTACCATGCCAATCTTGTTACGGCACAGTAAGGACAACATATGCATTTGTAAACTCATCTCTCTTCCCCTCCTCCACCACACTACTCCCCTCTCACCCACTCCCAATGACAGCAGCAAACAAAAATCCCTGAAGGTTAGGTGGAATTACTTGGTGCCAGTAAATAAGTAAATAAATAGAGAAGCACTCAGAGAAAAATAAGCAGGAAAAAATTGCTAATAATATGTTTCAAGCATTTTGTGGGACTGATAGTTTATATTGAAGAACAATGAGAGCTTTTCTCAGTAGTCTTCCACAGTCAAGGGAAGATTTCCTCACTGGCTGGCATTGCTGAAGCACCTCATACATTTCAATTTGGAGTGTTACTGTCACATTTAAAACTCATGACTGACACAGAATGCATGAAGTAGAAACTGCTTGGAGTAGATATGCCAAGAAGAAGATGGAGGGAAGTGTCTTAGAAGTGAAATTAGGTTTGTGGTGAAGGGACACAAGGTAGCAGACAGATTAGTCCAGGGGAATAAGACAGTGGCATAAAGAATGGAAGCACCAAGTTAAATACAGATTCAGAGACAGAAGCTCAGGATGAATAAGAATAGGCATGTGGAGAATGGAAATGCACAAGGTGCAGGAAAACTGGAGGCACAGTGCACGATGACATGATGAAATTCTTTTTTGCAGAATTTATTCTTCAAAGTGAACGTCTATAAATTCCAAGATATTGTAACCTAGAAGCATAGAATTAGCTGATGGAACCAGGATGTTGAACCATTGCCTATAATTGCTGGTGTTGGAGATACCACATCTTCCCAGTATTGTGTTCAAATGCAGTAACCTATCTTTGCAAGCCATCTGAAAGAGAAAAGCAGAAAGAACAGGGGCTTGCTACTTGTTTGCTATCCCCCACCCAGCTAGTCAGCAGGCTCTTCAAACATAACTTTAACAAAAGGGATGCACATTTCCTCATTGTTGGAACCGTATGTCTGTCTTGTTTCATTCCAAAGCTAACTCAATTACTGAACTGCGTGAATTATACTAACCATGCTTCTTGTAAAGACTTACAGGAACTTTTTACTTGAATGGCAGTGCACTGTTAAAGTGTCTTAAATGCTAACCTCCTATATCCACTCTTTTTCCCTACTTTTTACGGTAGCTGACCTTTTGGTTTTATACAGCATCTATTTTCTTGATTAATATTCCCATACATCACCTTTATGAGCAGTTATGCTCCCTTTCTCTCAACAGGTTTTTGTTGGAAGTGTCTTCTAAGACTATCAATTATTTCCCATATAATTCAGCCCTAACCAGTAACCCTGCTTATTAAGGAAAAAAAAATAAATATTGCATATATAGAGAGCTGTAAGCTTTTACTTAATTAACATATACATATTTCATAGGAGGAATAATTACCAGATTATTTATATCACAATAGGAAAAATGATCCCAAAAGGCCTAAGGATTCTTCTCATTAGACTCTTCTTGAATATTAATTACAGTTTTAAATCGTCTTTTTGGAAGTCTAAATTGTCATCACATTGTACTAGCAGTGAAGCATTCTTTTTAATACCCTTGCCATTGACCAGTTCTTTGCCTACAGAAAGCTCGTGATGTCTACCATTGTGTAACTACTCTTGTATCATTGTAGTGATTAGAAGAAATCCACAAGTATAGAGATGTCAGCTGTAGTAAGCTGGCCAAATATTACTAGAGTTACATGCAGGGTTTTTTATCAAACTATGTTTGCAGTCAGTGTCTTGCAGCATTTCTCTTTTTTCATTGCTATCACCTGGTGTTGCTGTCAAGAGGGTTCCATGTTCCTGCTTAGCTGCGATTTCATTGGTGACAGGTGAAGTGATCAGCAAGTACCAACTTTTCCTTTCCTCTCTTCAGCAACTATTTAGACCTTCACAATGGCAAGGGACAAAACAGATCCTCTTGTTCCAGCATTGCAGATGTTTTCCTATCGTTAGTGATTTCTGGTATAGAATTGGCACTATTGTCTTGTGATCTGTTAATCTGTCTCCTCCCTCGCTTGTTTCTTCTCCTGAAGTGTTTCTTCTCTGTCCTGTTTGTATTTTTTCTTAGCAGAAAGGTGTCCTGATCATGTTTGAAGACATTCTCAAAATAAAATAAATTTTAAAAAATCCATGATATTTAAGGAAGCCTCATTCCATGCGAAACAGGGGTGCACAACACAAACTGAAGAACACTTCTTTATGATACAGAGTCATGTAGTCTTCTTACATCCAGTGGTTTAGCACAGAAAACATTCAACATAATTTCTATACAATGGGAAATCAGTTTTACAAGTAGGCCCTGAAAAATCAGGCATGAAACTTCTTGAAAAGGGGTATTGTTCCTTCTACAAGTTTTTGTTAATCAAAAGACATGGAGGTCTTATCATCAGAGAAAAATAATAGTAGCTATGACACAGATGTACAGATGAATATATCCAAAAATATCAGCTTTTGGAAACTGCACAACATTCCATTAGAAACCCAATGAGGTAAAACTTACATACACTGTGTCAGTCCTCACATCATGGGGTGGTGCCAAGAAATTCTCACTTATGCAGTCATTCAAGTTTTATGTTCAAAGGAGCCGAGAAAAATTTAAATAGTGATCCATTATTTACGCAATGATTATAGCACAATATTAGCATGATTTGGATGCCCATGCTCCAAAGTCTTGGGGAATGAAATGCCCAGAGTCCAGCCTGCAAAGTGCTGCACATTCCTTTCTCCCTTTGTCTCCAGCTGTAGATGAGAACAATCATTATTTCCATGTGTTAAGCACAAAAAATGATTGCAAATTAGAGGCACATGCTTTTACTAAAGACAGGAACTGAATTATGATTAGAGTCTAACTCCAAATTATACCAGTATATGAAAATATATATGCTGCAGGGGAACACAGCTCCAGATGAATTTGTCCTTTTTATCTCACAAACAAAACCTATTCTTTATCCAACACAAATCCTAGAAATAGAGAGTATTCAAAAAATCACAAAGTTGATACAACTCTTCATCTTGTTATTTGTCACTAAAAATGCCTTTTAAACATTTTTATTTTATCTCCTCTTATTCATGTAGATAGGCTTATCATTTTTTCTCATTTCTTACTAATGGGCTTTTTCTAAGTGTGGAAAAAACAAAAAAAAACCCAACCCACCCAAACAAAAAAGAGCAAGTGAGAGAGAGAGAGAAGGAGAGAACAAACCATGATTCAGTTTCAATGCCACATTCAATTTGAAAGCTCCATTTCTTTTATCAAGAGAAGCTGATATTTATAAACCTCTGTGTTGAAAGGCATGGAGATTTCTTTTTTCCTTTTTATTTCAGCCTGCGAGTTACACATACTTTTGAAAGAACTTCCAGGTTCTCTAGTTGAAAGAGGCAATCATATGCCTGAGGAGATACACAATAGGAGCTGACAATGGAGTACTTCCACTTCTTATTTGTTGAAGAAAAAAATAGTAACTATGACACCAACTTGGAAATAAGAAAAGACTTTCTTTAATTGGCAGAGTTCTGCATACACCTTGTTGAAAAGAAACTACAGTCTAGCACAATACTGCTTCAGTAATAAAAAGCCCTTTCAGTCTACACCCAGAGGAGTCTGGACTTCCTTCCCATTTAATACTGGGGAAAGGAATACTGTTTGAGATCCCAATCCTCATTTTAGCTTCTGTTCCAGATTTAGAATTTTTGACTGTGTGTTCCAGGACTGGCTCACAAGAAACTCAGATTTTCTTCTCAGCTGGGTCACAGACATTTCTATAAGGTTTGAGTAACTCACTTATATTGCAATCTTGTTGAGAAAAAACCCCACCAAACAAACAAACCAACCAAAAAATACCTATTACATTTCTCTCAGATTCTGGGGAGAGTGCTTTTTAATAAAAGCAGGTAAGTAAATCAAGAAATATTTGTAATGAAATCAGAATTTGATACAGGAAGATACTAATTACGAAGAACCCTTTAAGTTAGCTGAATGATCAGAAATTTCTTCTAAAACTGTCAAGGAATTTACTGGTACTACAAATAGCAATATTTTTCTTTGGCGATTGCAAGTATGAAATATGCATCACTTTCCATTCCACCCCAGTTCTCCCTATTTTGATTCTTTAGTTTGGACTGGAACAGGAAATGGTCTTGAAATATTGACATTTTCTGCAGAAATCTATATTTTAAATCACAAAATGTTTTAGGTTGGAAGGGGCCTCAAAGATCATCCGGTTCCCACACCCTAAATATTATTTTGAATTATCAATAAATACTATTTATCATTATTACTACAGACTTTTCTTCACAGTTACACTCTGGGCTGAAGAGAGATAACATTGTTATTCCCATGCTTTGCCTATCTCCTGTGGCCTGACAGCAATTAGTGTATCTTTTGGTTGAGCAAGTAATTATTCTGCTGGGCTCTGTTAGCAGGTAGGGATGGCACAGGAAACCAGAAAGCAACATTAATTTCATGTTGTATTTTGTCAAGCTTCTAAAGGTAAAAAAGGCAAGTTATACCACTTAACAGAATTCTGGTCCTGCACAGGACCAACTGCAGTATATCATTTTGTCTTCTGTCAGCTCACCTAGGCACATCTAATTTGCTCTGAATGGATGTTTCTCAACTCCATTGCTTCAAAGGCAACCCAGGTGGCAAGCTTCTGTCCACCAACTCTCTGGAAAGATGGTATGAACAGATGTTTCCAACTGCAATAGTCAGAAACCTTATTTCCTTTATACCTCCAGGAATACACTCTTCTTTTGTTTGAAGGCTGTGTATGTACATGCAGGGATGGGTGAATTTTGTTAGCAGATGGAAAGTCACAGGTGGTTTTGCTTGGAAACATAATTAAATTGCATTGATCGAATTAAATGGCTGACAAAGATATGGCCTACTCATCCCACCCTGAATGGGACAGATTAAATGCAGCTCCATACTCCGGCAGGAACCATTTTGTACTTTAGAAAAGGAAAATTAATCTGGAGTGAACTCACTTGATGATCCCTGACTCTGAATCCTTCATCAAAATTACTTCTCCATCAGCTTGGGATGAGAAAGCAAATCACTCACAATTAGCAGGCTTGCTTTTTAAATTTTTTTTTATTAGCATTTATGCCAGTCACAGAGTTGCTGATGCCAGAGAGGACCCCTTCCTCATATTAGACAGAATTGACTCATACATGCTTGGGAAGATCATGCTGATCAAAAACAATTAAGGAGGAAGGAGAGTTATTAAAGTTGAAGAGAGCTATCTAATTGTGAATACCGAGTAGCATAAGCTTTATAAGCTATATATGGAAACACACTGTAGTTGTTGCTTCATTTGTTGTATTCCATGTCTAATTTTACTTTACACAAAGCAAAGACCTAAGTATAGTCTAAATAACCTGGAGATCAGGACTTCACTGTCTGGTGCTGATGTTTGCAGAGGAGTTGCTTTGCCATTTACATCTCAGATTACAGATCATTAAAATGGCATCAGTAAGAACTACCAGTAAAGGTCTAATGAAGCAAGGGTTTTGAACATCCACAGCTCTGCATGATCTCAAAGTACTGGCTCATTCACAGGAAATACTCAGAGATCAGTTTAAGGAGGCATCAATCTTTTATAGATACAACATTTTGCATCAATGGACAAGTAAAGTAAAATCAGATTTTACAATTTTTAAGATTTTGTTTCAGTAACTGATGCCCAATGAGAACCTCAAACATAAGTCAGTATAAAAATTCTCTTAAGAGCTTTATTTCTGTAACATAGGCTGGTATAAAAGTTTTTCCCTCAAAAATCACATAACTGTGCCCTAACTGCAAATATCTTCAGTCAGCCAACATGGTTTGGAAACCCCATAAGAAGACAAACATGAGATACTGGACTCTTCCACTTTGTGATGGAAAAAATGAAAGCAGTTTTTTCTTAAAATTTCATTCCTTGGTCCCTCCTCGTGGTAAAATTCAGAAGTAGAACATCACATTTTAGTGCAAAGGGTTCAGAATTACGTTTGCTTTCATTATTTGGAAAAGTTTGAGGATTTTTACTTGCTTTGGAATTTCCTTGGGGGATGTAAAACTAAGGGAAAGAAAAAATAATTTGCAGACCTCTACAGCTATTTAATACATTAATCTGCAAGCCTGTGGATTCTGTAGAAGGATTATTTCAGATATATACTGTTAATTCTGCCTCAGTAAAGGAAATAGATAAATAGATGGCACAAACATAACATGGAATCCTGGTGTGGAGTTTCTTTGTTGTCAAGAAAGAACATTACAATTGCTTCTCTGGAAGATATTGTTCAGAGATGAGCCAGTTAAAAACAGCTTGAATTTTGCTTGGTTTTAAATAATGATAAATTTGGTTAAAAACCAAGTGATAGCTATTGGAACTCTTAATTTGGTACATATATGTAATAGTTTGCGGGAATACTAGATTTTAAAAATAAATTCTTAGGAATGTTTGTTATGTGACATAACATTTTATTGATAGGCTATGCGGTCATTCAGAATCTCCTGGCAAACACCTACTTAAGAGCAGAAAGTTTCAATATTTTAGTGGAAGAGAATATAACATTTCCCTTCCTGTATCTGGAAGAATTTCTTCCCTTTTCCCAAGAGAAATAACACACTCTTACAGAATTATCTCCTACTTGGCATAGTCACATTTACTTAGAGCTATCTCATGATATGCCACACAGAGCAAGTCAGTTTATTAAAAAGCTCAGGGGGTGAAAGTCACTTGCTTTAGATATGCTCTCCAAGAATATATTTATGTAGGCAGGTTATTCTAAAATAGTGTTAGCCACTAAGGAATCTTGCTTTCACATGTTTTCAAATCTACTTAAATCAGAATAAACTACATTTAGACAGTATAAAAGATAGAATAAACCACATTTAGACAGTATAAAAGATAACCTCGGAGAGAACCCACGTCATGAAACTAGACATACCTCTTTAAATATCTGGATGCAAAAGGAGAGGACCAAGCCTTCAGCCTTTGGCAGAGCCTCACTCAGCTGCCCCTCCTAGGCACTTTCAGGTGTGTGAACATTCCCAGTATGTCTGAGAGCAAAGCCAAAATGGTAGAGCTGGAAATGACTTAATCTCAGACACTAGACAGGAAGCGCTCATCACGCCATTTACAGCTGAGAAACAGTTCAGCAGATACCCCAGCCACCTCTTCAGCTACTAGATACTGGCTTGTAGTTGAGATCCAATAGCAAAACAACAATGCTTAATTGATGATGCTAGTGCTAATCAATGTTTTTTATCCTTGCTGAGTGTCTGAGGGGATATTCTTTGAGAACTCATTCTACCCTGCTCCAGAGAGAGCCACAGATGAAGAATGATGAATGTGAGTACTTAGACAGATACTGGCTTCACCTCTGCCATTGCAAGCACCAGTCTCAGCTGCAGGGGACAAGACACCAACAACCACAGTTACTTGTTTAAGGTTCATATATGGTACTATTTTCTACTGAGGTCATCAATCAATTACTGTCTAGTAAAAGTCTGCATGACCCTCAGACTGCCTTCATGTCACAGGATTTCAGTACTGAACATTCAGACACATATGTGAGCGGTCACAGTATGCAGAGTTCTCAGAAAGCCTTTATAGTAGTGACAAGTCATGCGGGAGTCTTCCAACAAAGGCAGAGGCATGGGCATAGAAACAGCTATTTTCTACACTGGCAAATTTCTCTAGGGCACAAAGCTAATTTCAGTTTTCAATTCCTTCCTTTTTGCAGAGAGTCCCAGATGCATGTCAAGCAGCATAGCAACCAACTTGCACAATGCACTGCAAACTAAGCTGAGACTAACGCCTAATCTAGGCCTGCGAGCTGAAACTCCAGAGGCTTTCAAACCCACAAGGCAGAGGCTTTACCTTTGAAGCTGTCCACCTTCCCTGCTAGTGTGCTATCCATTTGGCTTGGAATTGTCTTCAAAGTTAAAACATGTAGGGGATCATGATATATGATAACACAGGAGAGACAGATGTTTATATGCATGCTGAAAATGCAGAACTGACCTGAAAATGACAGGTATTGCCTTACCATTGCAGGGTTTTCTCCACAGACTCCACAGCAGACCATCTGAAACTTTGTAGGGATCATTTCCAGAACACAGGTGGGGGTGGAACTCAAAAGTGCACAACACAATCCCACTCAAACCTCTTTTCCAGTCTGAACTACTATTCAATTCAGCTATATTCACATCCATCCTCTGATGATGATTAGAAACATTCATCAAGTGGATATTTTCTTACCCTGATGTATAGACAGTAACATTAATTCCATATTCAGCAATAAGCATGAATATTTATTATTTGCCATTTTGTTACTTTAATCATCTAATAGAGAGAGATAAGAGCAAAGCCATGTGACTTAGGTGTCAGTTGCACACTGTAGAAAATGCTGAAAGGTGATTATCATAAACATGTTCAACCAAAACTTTTTTGACAGTGACACTGTGGGGGGTACCATGTGCAATTTTATTGAATCTGTCTGCACCGTTGAAACAAAAATCAGAGCTTCTGACTACATGGATCCCATTCTTTTGTGTCCACACTGCCACTGAGCAGCAAATAAATTAAGACACTGGAGATACTGAAATGAAACCATGCACTGAAAGCAGTCCAGTGTGCTTTGTTTTACTGAGGATCCTTTTAGTTGCCTGCGTGTAGACTCCTAGAGGTATTTCAGGCATTCAAATGGCACATGCAGCCTTCTAGGGAAGTCATCTGCAACATTCATACAGCCAATATACCATGCTACCTATGTCACAGCAACATACACCTTTTTCAGAACAACACCTGAAGGCCATGGAGGAACCTACTGACAGCTAGTGACTCTAAGACTGAACTGAGACTTGGAATAAATTGACTTCTTTCTCTAGTGCAGTGCTGAACATGTTAGCATTTCAGTCTTGACCAGGAGTACAAAGCTGAATCTGTTGAAACTCCATCTAGATCGCATCTTACAGTTCAATGTGTTTCTAAACATCTTGAAATACTGTAGCCCCAAATTTAGAGTTCTATTGTGCTATTTACTGTACGTACAAAAAGAACACTCCAATCTGTCTGTGGGTTGGTACCCAGATGAGAGGGTTCATGGTTAGGAAAATGTTTGTGATGGGAACACAGCTCAGGCAGGGGCCAAGTGCAAGATCTTCTGCCTGAAATAAGTTTCCAATGGTCAACCTTTGCTAAAGCCTCCCTGCAGAGCTGCCTGGGAGCCTCTCCTGATGTCTCCAGAAGGATTAGGGTCTGCCCTCAGTTGTGTTGTGTCTAAGATGGCTCTGAGCTCAGGCAGGCAAAAGCCCAGCAGAGGAAAGGATGTGCTCAGGGTTCTCACTGCACAGTTGCTCACATAGAAGCAGGCTACTGTTGTGAAGAATTCAGCATTTCAACTAGATCATTTTATCTTTCTGCTTCCAGCCCACTGCAGATGTTAAGTAAATTACTTTGCAATTGCAGAAGTGTAGGGGTGTGTAGGGAATCTATTAGGAAAAGTCAGCTCAGAAAAGATAATTGTGAAGACATAGTAACTTGATTTTTTGTAACTGTTGGAATCTTTCATAAAACCTTTTGTTTTTTAGGTTAACCACTTGCTAGAGTCTCATTGTCTTCTAACGAGGAAGACAGGCAGAAGGGGGTAGCATTTAATTTTCCAGATTTATTACCTAATTTTATGAGTGTTTCATAATGCTCAAACTCAACTTAATTCCCCAAGACAATGAAATATCAACAGCTTGATTTTATTTCATGAAAATCTACTATTGGAATGACCTCTGAAGAAGTGCATCTTTTTTGGAAAACAGTTCAAAATTAGCTGGATTTATTTTATATTTTTCTATCTTTTATGCATTGATTATTACAACTTCAGGCCACAGACTGGATAAAAATAAGTCTGGTGATTTGATCCTATGTGAAAGAATATTTAATCTAAAACTGGAAAAAAAAAACCCAAGAAGGGAAGAAAAATTAAATAAATTTATTTGAAAAAAAATCCCTAGAAAAAAGTGATGAAATTATTTGATGAAATTATTTTTCAAAAATGTGACTCAAACCAGTATTGAATGAGTGCCCTTTAGAACCACAACCTGTATTTTCCCTTTTATCCAAAATAAATGTCTCAGATTTTCCAAGACCATTTCTATGCCTAACTCTCTCTAATAATGGTGTGGTTTAATCTGTGACACACGTTGGCCTTTCTAAGTTCCTTTCTGTTTAGGGCTTTTTTTACTTTTGATTAATTTTAGCAACTATTTTGATAAGTGCTATGAATTAGTAGGTACCACGATCCCAGAAGTCAGAGGTTTCTGGTTTTTATTCTATTTCTGTCACTGACTTGTTTTGAGACTGAAGTCCTCAGTGTTTCAATGCCTTCCATTTCACTCCTCTAAAATAGGACTGAATTATTTTAAATCTATAGTGATGAAATAATGAATGCTTACAAAGAGATTTGAGAATATAAAGTACTCTATAAATACCAAGCATTATTATTACCAGTCTATAATGGAAGAATGCAGTCCTGGAAGGAAACCAGCAATGAATTCAAAGCTGAGGGATTAAAACTAATGATTTCAGTGAAAAGAGCGAATTTAGCCTGAGACGTGTGTGTTGTATAAACACATTTTACAGACCTCAGACCAATTTAAAGTGTTTGTCTGTCACTCAAATCTCATCAAAAGAATAAATATTCTTGCTTTAAAAATAGGCAAGAAAAAGGTCTTAAAGCATTTGCAGGTCACAAATGATACGGGGTTCTAAACAAAGCTTAGATTTCATTTTATTGTGTGGAAAAAGAAAAGAGACTTCTAGCTTTAAGGAAAGAAAGGAGCTGATGGTTATATGTGGATATCTACTTAGATCTTTGAACAAGACGCCTTGGGTATTTACCAAGACAGGGCTTGCTGCACTGTAATCTTCCAGTTAACACTGCCTAATAGAACGTACACTTAATAGATATGTGCACATTGGAGTAACAGCTCTCTTCCCACTATCTTCTATGTCACAGGTACAGGGTATGTATGTCCTGGTCCACTGTGGTAGTCCATACCTGACCTGTGGCAACTGTGATGCTTAACAACACTGTGATCGTGGCTGAGCATTCAGGAGATCAAAATGGGATTTCTGACTGACTTTGAGCATATCATTCTCTGCATCTCTCTTCACTGGATACTTCTTTTTCCTTGGACAAGCATAACTGTGGAGCAAGTAACATCATTATTTTATCTACTTATGCGTTTCCATACAGGAGCACCCAAGTTTTAGTCTATTGTGACCTCCACAATAGTTCTAAGATCAGAAAAATACTATTTTCTTACACTTACTTTTTATTATATTTTCTTTATTTATTTAATTTTACTTGAGACACGGAGAAAGAGCTTAACAGCTTAAATCCAATAGAGTTGCTGATATTTAAGAAATGAAATCTAGAGCTACTATCCCACTTCTGCACTCATCTGGCATCTAAGTCAGGTAGCTTAACTCATGAAGCACCCACTATCAGAAAGCCTTATAAACCTGGACTTCAAATACCCAAAACTGATCCAGCCAAAGCAGCTCTGAGAAGAGTAGCATTGTACTTATTACTTCCAGGACACAGTGTTGGGAGGAAGGGCTTGCTTCCATTGTTATTAGAGTCTTGTGAAAGCTAAGCTTTCCTAATTTTGTAATTAGAATTAATTGTAATCTAAGTCTGTAATTTTGAATTCCCTGCTAGAATATTCAGTAAAAAACAGCCAGAAGTCTTGGACTTACAGCAGTGCACCAAGCAAATTAAATATCATGACTCTAGGAGCAGTGAATGTGTTGGGTATGACATTTCTGGGGCAGCAAGAAGTTAGTGGGGTTTTACTGGAAGCAGGGAGGGGTAAAACATGTGAGTGTAGCCATGCAGAAGTGCTGCTCCTAGAGCTTTGTTGTAACACATTCTTACATTTAATTTTATTTAGCTGTAGGAAGAAAATCCAGTTCTACATGGTCAGAGGCTTTAATCTGGAGAATTAGTCTTAGCACAGGAAAAAGTGTGAAGGTTCTAGGTCAGAAAGAGAGGAAAGCTTAGGAGGGAGATGGGGAGTACCTTAGCTGGAAGTTTGAAAGTGGACAAAGGACTCCAACTGATAGCAGCCTATGAGTAGCACTCATGGTAAGAGAGTCTAGTGAATTAATGTACCCATGCCCTTTTTTTGAGCATCACTTGCTCTGATGTTCTTTGGCAAGTGGATGCATGAGCATGTTTTTTATAGGATTAACATCTTTTGGAATAGATCTGAGCTCAGTTCCTCACTCCCAGGGCTGAGAAGAAAAGCCTTTTCATATGAAAGAATTCTTCTAGGAACCTCCTGCTACTAAGGAAGATTAGGAATTATATCTCACAGTCCTTGCTAAAACCTTCTAGAGAAACAGGATTTCATGCACATTTGAGTATTTCCTGCTGGCTAACCTGGGATTGTTTCCATCATATCCTCGTTTGACTGGATTTTATCATGATGTACACAGCCTAAGTGAGCAACAAGATTTTAAGACTCCACTCTGGGGGTCCAGAACATGAACACATTGAGGCAGGATCTTGACAGTTCCAAGGCTGAACATTCGTCTCCAAAATCCTGTTGCATCCTTACACAGCAGACATCTTCCCTCTTACAGACCCTTCTTCAGTATAAGCTTTAGTAACATATAAGATACATTTTTAACAGCTTGCTATGTGTTGCTAATCTACATTATGATAAGCAATGTAGATAAGGTTGTTATTTTTAAAAAAAGCCAAACACTGCCTGCTTTTTAATCTTAGAGGGTACCGTTATACTATAGAAAGCTGAAATACCAATCTGAATGAGAACTGGTTGGAAATTTCCAGAAAGCACTGAAATGTTTTTACTTCACACTGAATAACTGTCTTCTGAAACAAAAGACTTGAACCATGACTCTCCATAATTCCTGCTACTATAATCACTAGATATATAGGCAATTTTGCACCCTTGTTTTCTTACTCTCTCGGGTTCAATTAATAAATATTTATACAAAACAGAACAACTGCAGCAGAGGGGCTTGAAAAAAGCTATTTCATAGTAACAAATGTGTTTGAAGGTAATGTATGCAGGTTGTTTGTGTGGAAACAAGGATCAAATCCTTGTTCAACACCAGGCATGAAATAGCTAGAATTTGTGCTAAAGTGATACAGTCACTATTAGCAATTCTCTAGCATGGCTTTCTCATTGAAGACTTCTTTTTTTTCATGAAATCTAGTCTGTAGTTAATGGTAGAAGAAATCTAGATTTTAACCCTCCTAGTGCCAGATGAAAATGAATCTGCATGAACTGTCATCTGACCTCCATCTCCATTTTTTTTTTATTTTGCCATTGCAAAATCAGCATAAAATCCATTGATCCTGTCTGATTTGGTGAGCAATACAGTTTTATGTCTACACCTGGTCCAGGAACATCACATCTTTCAAGGATGTGATGCAGCAAGGATGCAAGCGGGCAGTCTGCCATGAGGTGAACCATCACCTGTCTCAGTCCTTGCCTCTTAGTGCCCCCTCAATGCACTTAGCTGAGTGTCCCACTGTATTTAAAAGATGGGTAGGCAAGGTGCTTAGGTATATGATTTAGAAGAGGCCAGGTACAGCTGGACTTGATGATCTCAAAGGTCTTTTCCAACCTTTTCCAACCTAGTGATTCTATGAAAACACAGATCCCCTGACATACAAGCTGTCATGAAATTCTGAAAGGACTATCCACCCATCCTGAGAATGACCTGAAATGTTGAAACCCTCAAGGAAACACAAGATTTCCCTTACAATGCTGGTATATCAGCAGGATCACTGACAATTCATACTCTATTCTTCCAACAATATAGACCTTCCTGTCCCCTGTGCTAAAGCACTAATGGTAGAGGAATCTTTTTGATAAAGCTTGGTTTAAAATTGGTTTGTTGCTCACATTGTACCAACTCTGTTGGTGAGATTGTTGGCATCAATAATGTCTTTTCTGACAGCTGTCTCAAGGTTTAACATGCACCTTATTGTAGCCAGTTTTGGACACAAAACAAAATATCTAAGTTCTTGAAAATACCTCAGCAAAATGTGTTTCTTGGCAAAGATAACTTGGGCATCATCAGCGGACACATGACAGACAGCAGACTTTTTTCTACATAATTATGGTATGGGATGCTTTTGAATGCATAATAAAATTTAAAAAAAAAAAAAAAAAGAGAAAAGTTAAGGAGTTCTATAATGCCTGGAAGTAATTAATTTAATCTCTCACTTGACTTTCCAAAATATGTCCATTTTAAAACTCACAAAATGCAGAAATCTTTGCTATGGCAGATTCAAACATGACAAAATCCAGTACACTGATTTATCTATGTCATGCAAAATTAAGCTTTTAATTAATAAGAGGGGCATTTTCAAATCTTATCCTTTGTCACCTTTGTCAGATCTGTAGAGACCATAATTAAGTATGACCTTTGTACACTGTCCTGCTCCGTGTTTCCTCCAGGAAGTGAGAAGGCATAAAAAACCTTGTTGAATCAAGCTTAGGGCCATGATGAGGAAAGAAAAATGATTAAAGATCAAAAAGAATAAAATACGTTCCTTATTAACAAACCCAAGGAGTAGCTATTGCTGATGTTGAATCTAGTGTTTCTGACAGTGGCAGCTACAGTACTACCTAAAGAAACAGAACTGATCTTTTTGTGCAGCTAACTAATATGAAAATCAGTACTTCCACTAATCTCCTACTTCAGAAATGCTTCCAAAGTGTTATATATGAGGCCAGTAATCTCCTCAATGAGTGGGAATTCAAAGGCTGAATATCTGTAACCTTTAACTTTGAATCTTTTAATTATGCTTTTACCTGTAGTTATATATCAGACCTACACATTCCCTGATAGAAACTAACACTCCTGGAGGTTTGCAGGTCCACTTTGAGTAAAGTACATTTTGTGACTGTTAGAGAGGTTTATCTGTCTTGGTTTATTTCACAAGCCTATCCCACAGCAAGTGTTCTTGCTGGTTTAGTAATTCTAACAATAAGCAAAGTGACATTGCCAGACATTGACAGGATGAAACATATTATGTCTTTTATATAAAAAACACCCAAAACTTTGCAACACTAAAGAAATATTGAGCCCAGAATGTTGGTGACATTTCTCTCAAGCCTGTTGTGTATCAAGCCTTGCATCAGATCAAGGTTTGTTTCCTGACTCTCCTTCTGATGGAGTAGTAAAAAAAATATTTGAGAGCAGATGCAACTCTTTCTGGCTCAGAATGTGTAACTTTCTCTGTGCAAGGATGTCTTAATTAATGGAATATCATTTACTGTGTGTAACTCACCAACTCTAGTACTTCATGACAGCATGGCTCACAGGATCACCTTCTTTTGGTTCCTAACACTCCCTAGAGGCTCTCCACAGTTGTGTATGTGAAGTGGGAAGTGGTACTTTGCTGTTTTTCTGCCATTCTCTCTCCCTCCTTCTGCAGCCAAACACATTCTGGGGTTTGGGTAATCCTTGACCTCTTTCCATTTCCACCATTGATTCCTAATGTTTGGAAGATCACTTCAAGTACTTGGAATGTGGTATGACTGATCCAGATAAGAAATAGGAATGGAGAGTAGGAGGAGGTGAAAGTCAGGAATGAACCCTCATATTTTCCTCTGTGACCCATTCTCTCTGCCAGTGCCTTGCTTTCTTGACCTGCTCAAGCTGTCCCACCTGAATGCCTGGGTTGCTTCCCAGCTCCTAGCTCATGGGCTGTACAGGGCCACAGAGAAGCATTAGAGAAGAAACTTGACAGACCATTTCTGTGGTAACCCCATGAAGTCTTAAGCACCTCAAGCTAAGGCTAACAGACACTAACTTGTTACTAAATCCTGTGGAGAATGCACATGCAGCTATGAAACCTGCTGCGTGGGCACCAGCCCTGAGTTGCCTCACAGGAAGGTTTTCTGCAAAGGGTAGGACAAGATAGGATGCTTTCTGGTGCAAAGCACTGGTGTGCAGCAGGCTGAATCAGATGCTGGGAGTCAGGAATGTGTTCATGAATTCTAGCCTGCACCTTCAAGCCTCCTGGTGGCAGGCAGAGCCCCATGGGTCCATCTTCTCCACACAGGGATGCACAGGGCCACCCAGAGATGGTTTACATAGCCACAGAGCAGTGGCTGTATCTGGTGCTTGGTGCACATGGGTGACTCAGCCCTGGCGATGGAGGGGGGAATGCTGGAGGCCCTGGTCACACAGGCAGTGTAGAGTAGCTGCTGATGTGGAGAAGGCTGGAAGACAGTGGCTTCTGAGGAGGCTGGTTATACTAGAACAAAAAATGCCCAGAAATATAGACTCTCTTACCCTGGAGATGTTCAAGATTTGACTGGAGAAAGCCTTGATTTATTAGATATGTTTTGAGCAGGGAGTCAGACTACGTGACCTCCAGAGGCCCCTTCCAACTTAAATTATTCTGCATTTCTATGCAGAAAGATATATTAATTTTCTAAACCATTCCACACTAGTGGTGAAAGGTATCTTGGGAACTCTCTGTATGAAAGGGGTAATATAAATTTAATGGATTATTATTATTATTGTTATTACTATTATTATTACTAGTATTAATCTTGTAGGAGAGGAAACCTCTGGTAAATACACAGACAGAAGCACAAGGGTGTCTGTTTGCCATGTAGAAACCTTATGCAAATGCAAATCAGTGTGCAGAAGCATAAAGAAAAAATATTATTGCAAAAATAACAATCTGACAGTAACATGCTGCTGCCAAACTGCCATCTCTCCATGAATTAATCTTTCATTTCATCTCTGGATTTACCATAGCTGTTGTGTTGGGAATACACTTATGATTGAATTGAGATCTTCTTACTCTCATTCCTCATGCTACAACATAATAAACACTTTATTGCCCAAGTTTCCTCAGTGTGTATATTATTTGGAATCACAGAATTTGTCTTATAGCAGACTGCAGGAAATCAATAAGAAGCATCTTTTAAAAGTACAGGGGCCCAGAGGATTTTCACACAGCCAACGAATGAATACATTGAGTGCTGTCACAATAAATAAATAAATAAAATTCACGAATATCTGCCAGTCTCTTGTGTCTTAGAAATAAAAATTACAGCATTTTCATTTGTATGTTCTCTCCATGCATTGTCCTAGAATAACTCAAGTCTTACTGCATTAGAAAAGCTTTGGTTAGCGACTGATACTGACTGATAGGAAGATCTGTCAGAAATAGGAGGTTGG
This sequence comes from Laterallus jamaicensis coturniculus, assembly GCA_022605575.1. NCBI lineage: Eukaryota > Metazoa > Chordata > Aves > Gruiformes > Rallidae > Laterallus > Laterallus jamaicensis. Next base: position 4,826,637 of record JAKCOX010000033.1, on the reverse strand, counting down.
AAATACTCTGGAAAACAGCATGGGTTTAATGTCAAGAAAGAACTTCCTTTAGCTTTTGAAAGAAACAAAAGCACTGTCCTAGTATTTTACCCATTAATTGTGGGGTATTTTAAAGAGCAGTCAGATCTTTGTATCCTTCAAGTTTGTCTAGAATGTGTTAAATTTTTTACTCCATAAGTGGGACACTGTGTCAGCTGGACTTCTTGATTTTCTTCAACATTAAGTTCATTAGTATCTTAATTTTTCCCCAAATTATATTAGACTACCAAGAAATTGCAGTATCTTCCCTTATCCTACTTATGTTTATTCAATCAAATTACTAGCCAAAATTATTACTCCTTTCCTCCTTTCCTTTCCCCTCTGCTCCTCAGAATTATTTTTAACGTGTTTCTACAGTTTCTAAATGAAATTATGGGTTTTGAATTTGTTCTGTGTTGCATATTTAGCACTCTGAGTGAATTAGGAATTTTAAAGAATCATGAAAATTAAAATTATTTCTTTAGAAAATGTCAAAACGAGTATTGCCTGGAAATCAGGTGCTTACAAATGATGAGAAAGAAGCACTTACACATTTCCTAAAATTTCATCTGATTGTGTCTCGAAAATTAAGAGAGAGAAGAGAAAGACTATGTGATTTGGTCTGTGTGGCTTGTGAATTAGATCTGACTGGCTGCTATTTCCTGGAAGATTCAATCAAGGAAAGGAATTGTGATGTAGGTTCAGTAGGTGAAATTATGTCTAGGATGAAAATTAAATTCTAATTAAGATGATCCTGTTACTCAATCTTAACTAGCGACTGTGTTGTTTGTGTTGTTTAGCTTTAATGATAATAGGTCTGTGCTAATTCAGCACACTGGGATGGAAGGCAAGGGAAGGATTGCTTCAACTTCAGAGAGGGAGGGGTTGGACTGCCATGGGGAAAACAAGTGTTAGGCAGCTTTTTCCTCCATTGACTGGGGGCTGGAAGACTTCTTTACACCTGAAACACTGCTAGTTTGTTTGCAGCTTTTTTTGGGCTACTTTTTGATGAGTTTATCACAGGGTTTTTTATTTGTAATAAGGCAATGTTGTTTAATGTTATGTCACCAACTTGTCAATGGATTGCTAATAAAAGGCAGGACCTATGTTTTTCTATATTTGCTGCTCTAGTCAGGTATCTGTTCAGTTCTGTCACACAGTTTGTTTTGTTTCCTTTTTTAAAATCTGAGTTTTCTGAGAAATCTTTCTGCTACTCTTCAAAGTGAATTTCTCATTATCTTAGAATGAAATTACACTGTTAAATTAACTCCTACTTGGGTGTGGACTCCATTATTAAGCATTTTTCTTCTTTAGCTTCAAAATCTCCCTCTGACCCTTAAATGTGGATGATTTTCCTGTAAACACTCTTAGTTATCATGATAATCTCATTTGGCTATTTGACTGGAAGAGCTCAATGGAAAATGCAACCATCTGAATGCCCATGGCATAGATAAGAACATGTCATAGACAGCTCAAAAGTATATTAATTTCACACACATATTACCACTACATTACCTCTCCTACCAAATTTTTCCTTGAGAAAAAAAATGGATGGCACCTCCCCACACTGAAATAAAACTTCTCCATTTGCAAAGGAAGAATAAAGGCAATAAAGGTAATATCTATAAAGGCTTATATGTAAAATAAATACTGATCTGAAAGGCGCTGTATTTAGTTTGGAGGCTGGGGAGAGGGAAAAAAAAAGAATTAGAGCAGAAGTGAACAGCAACGGAAAGGCCATTTAAATACATGGTATCAGCACCTTTTCTTCCCGTCTCTTCTGTAATGTGCATGGTTTGTCTTACGTGCCTTGGAAACATTCTACTCTTTCCCTGCTGTTAATTACTGCATTAATGCACTTTAAATGTTTAGAGGCAAGAATGGGGAAGCTGCTTGAAATTATTTCCAAGCAAGTCTCTCAATTCAGATTCTCCGTCCTCTTTCCAAGTTTCACCTCTCCTGTTCATTCTTTCTTACCATATTCAACATGTGTCTTTGCTGAACGTGCAGAAGGAAGAGAAGCTGGGGATTTATAGCACACTTAATTCTCAAGGAAGTGGGATCAATATTCAGGACACAAGGCCCTGATAACTGTAAACCTTCCATCTATCACTGGACACCTCAGGGAAACTCACAAATCACTTGGTTATCCCTTCCTGGACTCTTACCCCTTCCTTGCTTAAGCTTAGCTGAGTGCACTATGTGACTCTTCCTTTACTGTTCTACTTCTTAGGTCTTAGATAGAAATGAAGAAAACCAAAGGAAAAAGGAGACTGTTTCTATCTTCAGAGGGTTTGTAACAGTTTGTTTTGCTTCAAGCAGTCTCAGTGGTTGGTTTGTTACTTGTCTACACCCTTGCAGAAGGCAAATGCTTTCAGCTATGACTGGGGTAGAAGTGGTACCACCTAATGCCCCAGAAAGTGGATTAATGTGTCCAAATGGCAAATGGTCCCAGTGGAAAATTCCCAGTGTGGCCCAGCAGCCATTACTTGAAGTCAAGCCTGTAGCTGCACATCTGAGGACAATATTGGGTGACAGAAACAAAGTTTCCTGCTCTGGGTGGAGTGGGGGTGTGAAAGAACTTCCAAAGGAGGGAATGAGCTCCACAATGAAAAGCGTTTGAAATGAACTTGTTCATCAGGTTCCTGTTCTTGGCCTGGGACTTAACCTCCAGATACCAATGGAGCTGCACTGATCAGCAGCTAACTAAGCTTAAGGTAGCCAGAAGCCAAGCATGAAAACAAGGCAGGCAGAGATAGTGGCACTGCCAGCTGGGGCCCAGACTTCCGACACCCATCTGGTGGTGGAAGACAGTGTTACAAACAGCCTGGTGAAGCCCCAGCAAGTCCATAGTGAAGAGGTAGGTTAGAAGTCAAGTCAAGTTAGTGTTTCTGCCAGTACATTTACGGCTCCAATTCACTTGAGCCTTTAGTTAGTTTTTCTCCTAGCAGTAAACCTTACTCTAAACCTAACCTGACTGATTTCCTAGGGAAACTGGCAGTTGACCTACCCCTCTAGCACCCCCTTTGCAGCCCCACTCCTCCTGGAATGCCAGGATTTGTCTCTCTCTGAACTCTAAACATTACCCTGAACTTAGCTGTGGGCTGAGAAGATTTAAGCCGCAGGAGAAGCCATGACTCAGAATAACTTTTTGGGAAGAAATCCTGATGCAGTCTAATCCATTTGCAGCTGCATTGTAGCCCCACCACATCTACAATTTCTGACTTTGTCTCTCTACTAATGCTAATGGTAACCCCAAGATTTCAGGTAAGCTGAAGCTTATTTCAAAACTCCCTTCAATAACCTAGAGGAAAAAGTTGTCAGGGAGTTTTCTTGGCACAACTCATTCTTCTGGTATACATTTTCCAGTACCTGGAGCTCTAGGCTTTGTCTTTCTCCATCCCCTAGGTTAGGTCTAACCCTAAAGCTAAACCTAAGACTCAAAGTAGGTTGAAACTTAGCCAGAGATCCCTTTCTAGGCTCTTGAGGAATCAGCTGTCAGGAAAGAATTCTTGGTGCAGCCTGCTCTTACTTCTCGGCCCTTTGCAGCCCAACATCTACCTCTAGCTGTAGACTTTGCCTGCTCGTTGCTCCCTATGCAGTTTTTCTGATTTTCAGGAATGGAATTAGACTCACTCATCTTTTCCAGCTATTCTTTTGATTTTATTCAACATTTGTCCAACATATTTCTTTGTTTTGAATTATCTTTCTCCTTTTATCAAGCATGTATGAAAATCTTAGCCATGAACATCGTTCTATTTCATTAAAATTATATGGAACAAACTTTTGTTTTCTTTTTCTCCATGCAGTCTACAGATGTCTTATGTAATCACATGTCATTCTACTGTGAGACAGACTGCAACTACCTTACTCATTACTTTATTATTTGGCCATTCAATGTTACTTTAGTTACATAGGTACAATAGTCATACCTTATATTTTTTTGGTCATCTTAGCATCTCTTTAGTCTCTTGTCCTTGAGTATTGTTCTTCCAGGAATGTTAGCCCAGATCAGGTAAAATCTGAAATATGATACATAATGCCATGTTACTATAAAGAGAAATTATGACTTAAGTCAGAAATAACAGCATCCCTGACTCTGTTTTATTCATATAAAATGAGTCAGACTGCTACTACTCCATTTCTAACAATGACAATGCCAGATTGCTTCAGAGTGTCCTGGGCAAAGGCCTGGCACAGACATTGTTTGATTGTGCATGACAACAGCATGCCTCTCTAATGTAGTCCGTTTCCTTCATCCATGTTGTGGGATAATTTTCTGTTACTCATTTATGATTATTTTAAGACAGTAATTCTATATTGAATACATTCAATTTGCCCCAGTTTAAAAGCTTAAAGATAAAATTATCAGTAGATTACTGTGAGGATGGATGGAAAGCAGAAGCAAGTTACTAAAACAGGGAATGTCACCTGCAGTGTCAACAGACTTCATATACAGTATGCAGGATACAGCAGACTTAATATATCCTATGCAGATATGGCTCTATATAACATCCTATATGATGCTGCAATCTATATTCTGAAAGCCGTATTGCTTATATTCAGGTGCTTATCTGAGTCACTGACCCTCAGTTTAACCAAATAAGATTCTTTCCTTCATTTTTATAATTAAAAGCTTGAATTCTTGAACTTTAAAAGTTATTATATCAGAAGATACATTAAGTAGATCTCTAACTTTATTTCCTTCTGGAGGTTGTATTAATTATTAAATTATTCTGGTAGCCTCTTTCTGATTTGCAAATTCAGAGGTAGCAATATCTCAAGGATCCATCAACATAGAAGGGTTTTCACAAACATATTCTTTTATTTCTTTGGTCTAAAGGCATCTTAATAAAGTCCTCATATGCTTTTACCATAATTACTGAAGTTCAGTAATTTTTAATCCTCTGACCCCAGGATCTGTAACGGTTTCCTTATGACTTGCAGGTGCCATTATAGGGTAAATTCAGTGCCCTTCCAAATCTGGCTCTGGTCCTGAGACTCTAAATGATGAAGCTTTTATCTCTGAAAATCAAAACTATTATACTTCATCTTGGTAGTTTATGTAACTATCTCCTGGCAAGCTGCTGTGTAGTCTGTGCCCTGTCTATTTAGGGAAAAGGAACTAGTATTGGCCTAGATCACTTTTTAAAATTGTCACCTGGACCATGCACTCTGTTTACATTTTGAGGTCAGGAAACAAAATGAGTTTAAAAAACCTATTTATTACCATTATTCTTCATGGACACATAACATAGTTATATGGGGAAAAAAAAAAAAAAAAGAGATCATTAGTTACAGTTAGAATAATTTATTTTGGAGGCTTTTTACCCAGCAGAAAGTTTCTTTCTCTGACAAATCAGGTTGAATTGATGCAGCTCAGTTTATTATGTTTCTGGAAATGATAAACTTTAGCATTCTATTTCTTCGATGCATTTCATTACCTTTAAGACAGTTCAGAAGTTCATGAGATGGCTAGACAAAGCCATGGCTGATCTGTTCTAGTGTTGGCTGTAGTCACACTTTGAGTGGAAGACTGGTTGAGAGGTTTAGAGGTCTCTACCAATCAGCATTTCTATGGCACTGTGGTTTGATCGGATAATTTTACTTGTGAGAAATGTACATTGTTAAATGGACAACCTGTTAACTAAACAAAATGACTTCTATAATGGCAAGTCAATTTCTATTGGCCTTAAAATAATTAGGAGATTGTTCAGACAGAATTTATAAAATATCAATGTAATTATTTATATTTTTTCTGTACTTCCTAGAAATTGTTAAAACATTTCAAAATTCAGCTTTAAATTTAAAAAAGAAGGCACACTTTTTACACATAAATGTATATTCCATCTGTAGTACTTCCAAGACTTAAATTTAATGACCTGGAAGAAAAATGATCTGTGTAATCAGAAAAAAAGGGACAGGTTTCATGCTGTAGTCTCTCTCTCTGCTAAGATTTTGGAACGGACATTGAAATAACACTTTGGTAACTAATTCCTGCTCTCAGGTAACTAACTCTTATTCACTTTCAATGAAAGTGAAGTGCCTACATGCTACTCCTGCCTTTGAAATTCTAGCATGGAGTTGAGTTTCAGAATCCCTGAGCTCATTTTGTCAACATACTTGTAAGGTAAAGAAGGTATTTGAAATTTATTCTCCCTTGAAAAGTAATTGTAAAAAGATATTAAAGAACATTTGAACCATGCTGAGCCAGGAGAAAAAAGTCCTGAAGGGCTATTCTTTTGACTCCTCCCTAATAGATACAGAATAATAGGGGGGAAAAAAAATTACCTTCCATCTTCTGGCCTCAAAAAGAGAGGAAAAAAAGATTTATATCCCCTGAAATTACTGATAGATTCACTTTTGTAAGCCTCAGGGAATAGAAATTAAAAAAAAAAATTGTGAATGGTTTAGTATTACTTCTTCTTAGATTCTGGGAATTAATCTTCTACTTTTTTCTTCCCTCTCTGAATCTTGAGGGAGGCATGTAGAATTTCTGAGTTTGTTCTTTGCATGAGAAACAAATTTCTTGCACATTTGTTCTCTGGAGATCATCTCTGGAGGTAGGTCCAAAATCTTTCAAAACTTCCTTATTATCTTCAAGCTGTCTTTCATGCTTCATCCACTTCTGTGATCCATATCTAACTGTATCGAAACGTCCTCTGTACCTGGTTTGGGGAAAACACTCGTGACAGCTGGATGAAGGGAATGAGAGGGGTACTGGTAGATGAAAAGCTGGACATGAACCAACAACCATAAGCCATCTGTATCCCGGCCTGCATCAAAAGAAGTGTGACTAGCAGGTTGAGGGAGGTGATTCTACCCTTCTGCTCCACTCTGGTGAGACCTAACTGGAGTACTGTGTCCATCTCTGGGATCCCCAGCAGAGGAAAGTCATAGAACTGCTGGAACTTGTGCAGAGGAGGGGCATAAAAATTAGAAGAATGGAGCACTTCTTTTATGTGGAAAGGCTAAGAGAGTTGGGCTTGTTGGAGAAAAGAAGGCTCCAGGGAGACCTTACTGTGGCTTTTCAAAACTTAAAGGGGGCGTAAAAGAAAGATGGGGACAGATTTCTTAGGAGGGCCTGTAGCAATAGGACAAGGGGTAATGGTTTTAAACTAATAAATGATAGATTCAGAGTAGATAAAGGGAAGACATTTTTTATGATGAAGATGATGACACATTGCAACAGGTTGCCCAGTGAGGTGATAGATGCCCTATTCCTGGAAACATTCAAGATTTGATTGGACAGAGCTTTGAGCAACCTGATCTAGTTGAAGATGTCCCTGCTGACAGCAGAGGGGTAAGACTGGATGACTTTTAAAGGTTTCTGCTAAAGCAAACCATTCTGTGATTATATATGTTAAGAAACAGAACCCTCACAAGTACATTAATTCAGAAAGCTAATTACAATCTTGTCTGAAAACAACAAATATCAACCTTTCATTTGTAGAAATGAAATTCTAATACTTCTCTCAAATTCAGAGTTCTAGTTTCTTAAGCAGCAGGTTTCCAGTCGTCGCTTTCCTAAATACTGTTGTATCAGTAAAGTATCAGAAAAGTGCATGCAAAACTGACAGACACAGTACTTTGTAGTCTAAAACATCAGATAATCTCAATGTTTTACGTAACTAGGTGTGAGGATCCTCTGAGCTCCGCAAACAGGTTTCAGTAATGTCTAGTGCACCAGGTCCTGAAGTGGTCCTGAAAACGACTCAGCCTTGGGTTGCCTTGAGGCCCCATCTCCTCAGAGAGAACTCTTGGGGAGTTGTATAGGCAGCTCAAACTTTGAGCTGTCCTGTAAACTGAGACTAAATAGGGCAGCGCTTCTTAATTCAAAGGAAGGACACCTGGGTTCAGCCTTGAATTCCTTCAACAAAGGATGTGCCCTGAGTCCCAATCGAACCACTATTCAGCTGCCGATAAAGACAAGCCATCAGTGTCCCCATCTGGCTTCAATGGGCCCAGACAACAGAGAGACATGCAAAAGATGGGGCATAAGATAAGGGGGAAGGCTGCTAAGGACAAACGTGGAAGGTGGTGCTGTCCACACCCATATTGTCCTGCCCACTCCAGTAGCTCGAGGAAACAAATCCCCTCGGATTCGGGCTGGGAACTGGGAGTCGCTTCTTCAGCTCAGCGAGGAGACCCTTCCCCTTGGCCGGGGAGCTGGCTGAGGTACCGTGCTGAGAGCCCTCCCCTGCAGAGGGGTAAGTGAATGTGCGATGCGCGTTGTTTGCAGCCTCCTCGGGTGATGGGCTCGCACACGTGTCGCGCTCAGCGCGCCCGTGAGCTGCGCTGGTGCGTTCCATGCGCTGCCGCGGTTCTCACCGTGAATCCCGGGAGCTGCCCGCGGGCGGGACCTGTGGGGTCTGTGACTCTTGCGGGCCCTAACACCGCCTTGCGGGGCTGGGTCGGGGTGTCGGCAGCGCGTTTTGTGAATCTCTTGTGGCTGTCGTCAGTGTAGTCTCACTTCTCAGCTGCCATAGAGCCTTTCTCCGTTGTAGTTGTGATATACGTCCCTCTGATTCGTGTTAATATGTAATAATGTTGGGGTGCATAATGACATCCCCTTGTATGGTCACGGGCCTGGGAGGGACAGTTTGAGATTTTGCATGTAGCGAATGAAGTCTGTTGAAGCAGCAACAAACTATATAAAGGATGTGCAAAGCTTTCCCTAAAGGACCCATTGTGTGCATTGTGATACCTCAGGAGAAACAACTTGTCTCTGAAAAGACGGTAACCAACAAGAAGAAAGGAAGAGGAAGAGGGAGGCGCCTTGAACCTGTAGAACCAGCTGCCCGATCGTTAGTAAGACAAAAGCTACAGGATGTCCTGTGGGGGTTACCGGGCCGGCACTCCAGCCTGTCAGTTTAAGATGTATATGGTTATGTCTTGTGGGGGTTGCCTGGCACTCCAGCCTGTCAGTTTAAGCCGGTGGGCTGTGCTATCCCTGGAAGGTCTATAAGCCAGGGATGGGAACTGTTCGGGGTGCGTCTTGGTGGGGCGGAGACTCCTGGCGCACCCGGTGCTGTCTGTGCACCCCAGCACCCTTTGCTGCCTTAATTCCTTTAATAAATTGTTCAATTTGGCTAAAATCCTGTTTCGGACCAAGTCATCTATAACAATAGCCATAAAACCTGCGGTAGTGACGTGGTGAATCTCCATGAGAGGTTTAAAAACCCTGCAGCCGAGTGCCTTTCCATCACACTATGCCGGGTAGATTACTGCTCCTGACTCCGTTATTTTGAATGTGCTGCATGTATGTTCAACAGCTCCCCGTAGATTTCTGGTATCTGTTTTGTGGAATGTGGCCCTTGTACTCTTCGGTGGAGCAACTTGGCTAGTGGGAAAAGAAAAGCTTATTCCATGTGGGGTTTTTTTGGGTAGAGATTGTGTGAATACGGTAGACGAAAAGGAGGGGTTATGTAAATAATTAACCTTTGAAAATATCTCTTGCTCTTGGAGTGTGCATATCAAGATGATATAATTACCAGATTTTATTCAGCGTTGCCTGAAGATCACCATAGGTGATTTAAACAGTGAGCTCACATTTACATAACGTACAGGCAGCAGGCTCAGTGAAATCCTCTCTGAGGGGAGGCCAACATGTCTATGTATCTACCTGAGATGCTCCAGTAGTGTATACTAACTATAGTAATTTATATATACATTTATATATACTATTTAGTAATACTAAACCTTTTTCACATTTCTAACTTTCTCTTCATCTTTAATACTTTCTGACAGCCTTTCAAAAGGTGTTGCCGATACTTTGATCTGAATTGAACTAATTGACCTGTGATCAGGTCAAAACTAATCAGAATTGGAAGGAAACAGCTGTATTCTGGTAGGATTTTAGTGGAGCGTTTCAAAAATCATAGCTAGTATTTTCGATCAGCCTGGAGTTGATTTTCTAGTCAGCTATCTGTCTGGTTATTAAAGTAAATGGCTTTGAATGAGTCCAGATAAATCTGATTGTGTATGGGGCACAGTTCAACAAACCAAGAAAAGGAGTCAGAAGACAATCAGAAGATAGTTTTAGGTACAAAGAGTTAGAAATTTTCTGAAAATATTTTACTTTTCCCTGCAGTTATACATAGAGACAAGAGACTAAGAAACATTTTTCGTCATGAAAAAGATGTCCGAGGAATTTGAGCTTTACTGTAGTCTGCCAGAGACTGTCTGAGTAGCAACTGGAACAGGAGTTTTGTCTGCTTTTTCACAAGAGAAATTTACCCACTTCAGGTTAATTCTGGTGAAGAACGGGAAAATCATTTTGAGGGTATAGAAATCAATTTCTATTCCCAAGTTATTTTCCAGTGAGTCTGTAGGTCAATGGACTAACTTTCACTTCAGATTTTAATTGCAGTCAAATTTCTCAAGAACCATACTCAACTGGATTAGAGTAAAAAAATTCCTCTTCTTACTGAGATTTAACAAAAGAAGCAGTTTATCTCACAGCCTTCCTCTGCAGTGCCAGGCAGTAACAATATGTGAGAAATGACCCAACAGTGAAATACTTGGGGTTTTATTGCTTACCAGTGTGCATTGGCATCATTCATTTGATTGACACATAATAACATCCCTTTCTCCATAAAAGCTGCAGTTTTGCTGTATTTATTTAGGTTTCAAACCAATATTCCAGTTTTATAATGTGTTAATGTTTGCTTGTAAGCAGTAAAGTGAATGTTTTTGCATTAACTGTGACAAGGATGAATTTTTTAAGTGCCTGGAACTAAAGCTTTTTATAGGCAGGACTCCTTTTATTTGTCCACATTCCTGAATTTCATGTAAAGCATAACACCCTGCTGCTTTGAAAACATAAAAATCACCTTAATGTGGAGGTGAAGAGATTAAATATCACTTAAATATATGGTATCTGGTCTCCAGTGAAACCCCATTCATCTGCCCTATACAGATTCTTTTTGGCACCTGATGTTCCTTGCAACTGACTTTTGTTTTTTATTGCCTGTAGATCTTCATTCTGTGGTCAAACATTAAAACATGGTATTATTCACTTTAATGGCCAGCAAGGGAGAATAAAGATCTTGTCATCCATTTTCTGTACATTATGTCCTGTGTCAGTCTGCCTTGCTTATTTTAGCACTTCAGATCTGCTAAGGTCAAAAATATTTACTGTCTTTGGGATATAGACTGCTTTTTTGGACTACCCCAAAGGTCTTATCTCTACCCTCTGAAATTAAGATGCCATTCAAGAGCAGCATTTAGGGAAGAAACATCACTATCTACATTACAGCCCAGGAAGCAAATATGGGGATCAGGGTTTTTATAAAAATTTATTATTTTTTAATAAAAAGTTGCTAAGGAGATGGATTTTCAGTTCACATGAAAAATATATAATAACAGCTTTTACGCCCTTTGTATGGCATAGTATGACTTGCATATTTTCAAATACTTCAGAAGTGAGAATAAACTTTCCTCTATTAGCCAAAAGCATACCTTTGGAGAATATTTTAATTTATTTTTATTTCATAGACTTGATATGCAGATTGTTATTACTCTCTACCTGGACTTTACTATTTTGAAAAATGTTCTATAATCTGCATATTGTGGTATTATGTGTTTTTCTCAATAACTTTTAAAATGTTGAATTGTACATTAGGAAGCCAGTGTTATCTACCAGGCTGTGTGAAATTGTCTATTCTTATCATTGTATTTTATTCAGTAAGCTACCTGTTGGCAGAATTTCTTTCATGTTCCATGATCTACAAATTCTTTAGGAGTGCTTGACCGGCAAAATTGTCAGAGCTTTTAGAAAACCCAGGCTACATCATCTTAGTTTATATGCTCATTGACTCTGCTAAAATCCTGGTTTTAAGTTGTTTTAAAAAAGATTTTTATGTCATTATGCCTCTAGGTAACCTTGGTTTTTTTGCTTGTCTTGCAATATATATATAAGACTTTTCACTTGTCTTCCTGACTTTTCCTGGCTTAAGCTTTGACTTTCCTTTGTTCTTGTTTGGTGATGAGAGTACCCTGGCTGAAACTGGTCTGGCTCTTCTCCCCTTGCTTAAGTGCTGTGGGGCCAGTGCCTTGTTTTGCTATCACCCTGAGCAGCCAACTGCTGTTTCTCGTCAGTGACACCAGTGTTTGCAAGCATGAATTTCAGATTTGTCATATTTGTATGGAAGCATCTGTAGATTTAGTTTTGGCTGAGTTGTCCCTGGGTAACTGGGGTGTTATTTGTTTAGACAGTTCTTTAACTCTGGCCTTAAATGAGTGCATTTAACGAGACAAGAGTTTGGCATGAAAAGCTGAAGATGTGGAGGGACATTCATGAGATATTCCACTAATCGGCATCATACTCAATTTGCAATTATTTTGTGGTAGAGAATTTAAAATCTTCTATGAAATTTGTTAATTTCTTATGCATACCCAGCATAGAATATACAAACTTTATCTGTCTTTCTCAAATACGGACAAGTTTATTTTTTCACTTGACTCCTTAGTCTTCATTCTCCTTCTCCTTGCATTAATGTTTTTTTCTTTCTTCATTTTTTCAGTACACGATTTTTCACAGAATCGCAAGGTTTTTGCACCAGAAGATTTTTTTGATGCCTTCCCCCCAACATATCTCTTTTGCTGGACCTGAACTTGGTAAAATTTGAACTTGTATAGTATTCTGGGTCTTAAGAGTGCCATACGTGCTTGGGAGGTATTTCCTGATTCTGAACAATTAACTAACCCATTAAGTAATTTAATGTTACTTGAGCAGTATGAAAATTCCTTGTTTTGTCTCAAGACACTTCAAACAAATTTAAAATGTTCCCTAGCAAAAGTATATTAATGTGATGCATAGAAGACACAAAATTATTAGACGCATCCTAGAGTAAAGAAACAGCAAAACTTAGGGGTCAATTTTGCTAGCAATGTGTCACTTGGCTAATACCACATACTGTTTTAGAAAAAAAAATTAAAAATAGTGATTTTGCACAGGGACCTTTTGTTCTAAGAAGTGACGAAGCTGGCCAGGAAGAGTAGCAAATTAACTCTTGTATTCTTATAAAAGAAATTCATTAATTTGTTACTGCTTGCTTATGGATGACATTATCAGACATTAAAGAAAGTCTAGAATGTTCCATCAGTGTGACCCTACTGCTGAAGAAATGGGGAGTAGGAGATGTTATTTTCTTTTTTTCAAGCCTGTGAAGATTGTTTAGCCATAATAAACTTAATCCAGGTTCTTTTTTCACTATAGCTTTAATTTTAAAGTAGTACACGAAAAATTTGCAAATCTTATTTCCCTGTGCAGCTTTGAATTCACTGTTTTTCTGGCAGTGAGGTGAACGATTTACCTTCCTTTCCACTGGTAAGATGTAAAGTAACCCAAGTAACAATTTCCTCATTTAGATGTTGTCTTAATATGTTGTCAAATGTTGTCACTGAGCAAAATTATCTCTAAAGATAATTTCAATTAACAGATTGCATTTCATGCAGTGTACAAGCTATGTGAACTTCCAGATGGGACCCATGGCAAAAAGACAGTGGGCCAACCCAAGCCTTTCTGCCTGCAGTCTCTTTGATTACAAGAACAGTTGGAAAAGGTTAACAAATTTTTTTTTCTATCCCAAACTCAATTTTTTTGAAGCTGTTAAGGAGAAAGAGAGTTTACTGAGGAAAGAAGAAAAGACTGACAACCTGTAAAAGTTTCTGCAGAGGATTTGTTTACATAATCATGTTTGTTATGCAACAAATTAAGGAAAATGTTACCACAGAGACAAAAAAAGAAAAGGGGAGGGGGAGGAACCTGTAATTTCTGTAATGCAAGTGGACATGTTCATTTTCTATGTCAGCCTTGGATTTAACTTCTCCAACGATCATTATATGCTGAATTGTTCTTATTTGAAAACATACCCAATAGAACCCCTCCCAACAGCTAAGTAAGGGTGACAGTTTATCCTACTTTCATGATTTTGAGAAGTGTAGCACTAGTGGTGCAAACCAAGCTTATGCCTCGAGTGGTTAGCAAGTGATTCAAGTACAGACATCCTTCCAGTTCTCTGGCCTCACTGTGGACACACAGTAAGAGTGATTTTTTTTTTATTTTTTTATTTTTTTTCTGTTAAGAGTAGCACCAGAAATTTAAAAATGAGATTTCAATGTCAATGTGTTTAGCACAGCACAAGCACAGGGTCAGAGAAAGCCTGTTCTCCAGAAAACATACCTTTTTAAATGGAAAAGAACTATAAAGAGAATACTGAAAAACTTCCATTAAGAAGTTGTTTTTCTTGAAGTGAAAGGGACTTCCACTTTGCTGCAGAAAGTAATGACATGACTTATAAATGAAAGCTTTTCTCAAGGAAGGAAAAACCTATAATTTATTTTTTAATTTAAAATATATTTGTTTAGAATTTTTCATTAGAAAATATTTAATTTTGAAGAAATGTTATAATACGTGACCACATCACAAATAAACAGGAGTGATTGCTATTACAGTGAAATTTTTCATGAGGGAAAAATATAATAAAAAACTCATGTGCTTACTTGATTTACTCAAAGGGATGTTAAAGATTAAAAGGCTTTGCCAGATAACAGAAAAAAATGACTGGTAGAGATGGGGCTCAAAGAAAGCTTCTTTAAGTCCTACTGTAATAAAATAAGTAGACATAAACTGTTCTGGGCAATTTTTCCAAGAGGTTCCTGCCAGAGACAGAGTGTTTAAGCAATTCTCTTCCTCAGAGAATAAGATTCCTCGGAATTTCTGGGAAACATCAAGCAGTTTTCAGACATACTCTCACTAGTCCTTATAATTTGTGGATTGGCCATCTCATCTATGGATGTTTTCTGTATGAAAAGCTCTGTGATAAGCCAGGTTAGCACAGTGATTACTGTTGAAAAACTACCCTTTTTTTCCTAATCATCACACGTTTGCCTTTGAGTGAAGAGTGGCCCTTTGTGTTTCACTTTATCTAGGTCTGTATATTGGTGAAGGGGGCTAAAACATTAGGTATACCTTTCTGTGTTCTTTTCAAAGGACTGTGGGGTTTTTTTCAGTATTTGGAAGATCACTATTTATAGAATCATACAATGGCATGGGTTGGAAGGGACCCCAAGGATCATAGAGCTCCAACCCCCTGACACAGGCAGGGCCACCAACCTCCAGGCCTGGATCTACACAAGGCTGCTCAGGGCGCCATTCAACTTGGCCTATTCCTTTCTATCTGCAGCTGATAGGAAGGAATGCAGAGAATTTATTGCACCTTGACTCCAGTTACTCCAGTGTGCCAGTCTGAAAGGTAGACTGGAACGATGGAAAGCAGCTAACACGCAAGAAATTAAATTTGGGCTATCAATTTGGGAATATGGAAGAGCCTCTCAATTCAGGAACAAGGGAAGATCATGCAGGAGAACTATAATTTTCAGTCTTTTCGCTGATTTCTTCTGAGGTTGTGCAAAAGCACTAAGCATTTTCCAGAAAACTAAAAGTCAAGTCACATGTGCATGTTAATTATAATATCTCCAGTTATCTTTATTATTCGCTTTATTTCTAATTCCATTCCATCTTTTTAAAGGTGTGACATGACTTGGAGCCCTGTTACTTCAGATGTGTGAATACAGTGTTTTATCTACTGTTTTGTGCCTCTCTTTTATTTCACATTTTATTTACTTTTTCCCAGCTTCACCTTGAGTGAATATTTCCACTAATTTTTTCAGAGTAACTCCCATGTGAGTGCTTTTCTTGAAAGTTTCCCCAAGTGCAAAGCACATCAGCATAAGCTCATATTTGTCACCAACAGATCTTCTAGGTGCAACTACCAGTATCAAACAAAAAATATGAGAAGCGCGATTTTTTCCAGGACGTGCATCTTCAGTAAAGAACAAATCAATTACAAGATACAAAAATGTATTTAGCAAAGAACTGTTATATTATTTCCCAGTAAGGAAATAGCATAAACTAATGTTTCCTGAGTTTTATTAGTTTGGTCTCACCCAGTTTTTTCTGCCTGCTGTGTGTGATGCTTTGTAAATTGACATTCAAGTAGAAGAGAGGGGAAAGATTGAGAATGCACTTAATCTAGGTTTTATGAAATCTTTTCAGTTAAGTGGGAACAGACAATGCATTGCACTTCTTAATAACCTGAAACTGGCCAATATGCGTTAGCTGAGTTAATTGACTTCCCCTTCTTTTCCTTACTTGTGACCTCAACAGTTTATTTCAGCTGAATACAAATGAGGAAAATGTGAATGAAGTTTCTTCTCTTTCACAGTGAAGTTTGTAAAGTACTTTACACTAGTAAGAGTCTTAGGATGTAGCGTTTGATGTTAATCTATCACTGTGATAGATTTTTCTGTCCTAAGGCTTTCTGTGCTTTGGCAGGGGAGTTGGACTCGATCTCTTGAGGTCCCTTCCAACCCCTACAATTCTGTGATTTGCATCAGGCCTTCTGCCTACACCAGTTGCTTTTACTTGGTACTACAGAAGGTAAATGACTTCCTTGTGTGAATAATACTGTCATCCAGTTTGGGAAATGTTCCATCCAGCTAGACCTAATCCTGAATCGTGAGCTTTTAATACGCATGTTGAGCTCTGATCTGAGTCACGTTCATACCAGTTCATAAACTACTGAAACTGGTCCTTATTTGCATAGGGTCATTATGTTTTTTCTCTCTCTTTTTTTTTTTTTTTTCCTTCATAAAAGCATTGTGAATTTGCTAAATTTGTTAAAATACCACCTGCATTCTCAAAGACAGCCATTCTACAAGTACTGAAGGCCTTCTTCAGCACTAAACTACAAAGCCTTACATCACGTCAAGTGAAATACACTTTCTGCTTTTTTTCATTATTATCCTCTTTTAAACCTGAGCTGATCCCTTGTTCTGTTGGAGGAACAAGGTTAAAGGAGGATGACAGTACAGGTTTACCAATGCCCTTCATAAGGATTTCATAGGCCTTCACAACAGGTCTTTAAGCTCTATTATTTCTAATAGGATTATTCCCGGTCTCAATGGCAGCAAAGCAAGGACTTACCTAATTAGATAAAAGGACATTCAAGACTCTATGAAAGCTGCTTTTCTTTCATAACAACTAATACTGGCATTTGTAGGTGGAAGAGAGAGGAAGGATAGACTAGTAGATGAGCGTGCCGGACTGCTGCCCATGTGAACTCAGTTTTATTCCTCCTGGCTTGTTGGTGACCACTTCAGTGCTCTTTGGGGTGTCACATTGTCTTCCTTTTATCTCTTTCCCAACCTACAGCATAAGAATCTATGTTATTTTTTAATTCACTTTGAAATCCGTGAATCAGAAGTGATTACAGAGAGCATTATTCTATACCTAATTGTAATGATGCAATCACATTCTAAAATCACTATCTTATAATTCAGGGATTATGGAGAAGTAAACCGTCATCACGGGATAGTTTTGTTCAGTTTAAGAATTACTGCATAATAATTGAATTCAGAAATTTAGGGAAGTGGTGAGGAATCCCATTATTGATTTATTTGTTAGGTGAAATTTTCACAATAGTTTCTGTTGTACTTGGAAAGTTAACTTAAAATGCCAAAGTAAAGACATGCCAAAGGATCAGCCAAAAGGAGCTTTGCAGCCATGCAATATGCATATTTTCTTACCTTGCAGTCCTGAGAATACTTCATATTGTATTTATGGCTCAGTTCAAAAGGTTTCAGGCTGAATTTGACAAGATGTGTAGAAATTCAACAGCTATGCAGACCATGTTATTTTTGAAGTTACCAACTGGCTGCCTTGGGAACAAAAGCTGTGTCCTTAAAATGCTGCCTTTCCTTGTGCATATGTCCATATCATAATCTTAATGCAATATTACCTTATAGTTTAATCTGGAAAATTTGTTTTCAGGCTGAGAATGCCATGCTGTGACTCCTTGCCTACAGAGAAGTGGTTAAGAAAGGAATAAAGATGACAGGTACTAATTAATTAGAGCAGGTTTATTAGGGAGAAACTCATTCACAGTGTATTGGTTAGAGGTTCACAAATCATAATGAATAGTTTATGACATTGCTGTCTTGTAACTTGGACTAAGTTTTAATCAGTTATTCAGGTGTTGAACAGAACACCATGTCATCAGTTGCAGATTAATCTATTCACCTGAGATGGTCATTCATGTTTTTGTAGCAAGTCATCCTACCTATGCCCTTTCATAATGTTAATGAACTATGTATGGTCTCTGCTTATTCATAGGAACGTGGTGTTAATGAATTCTGATGTGACAGGAATACTGTGAAATAAAAATCAAAGTGGAAAAATCCTAAAACTTCCCAAAAAACCCCTCTTTTAGAAACCAAAGACCATGTTCAAATATAAGTACTTAGCATTTGGCTTAAGCAGTTTCAGGCACAACTTTTATTAAAAGTAAAAAAAAAACAAACAACTTCTGACTTTGTATTTATAAAGCTATAAACCTGAAAATTGTGTAACAATACAATCCAAAAGAATAAATCAGTTTAGCAAAGACAACTTTCTAGAAGCGGAGTGGCAGAGGCAACAAAATTGATCAGCTTGCTACTGCTTAGTAATTGCTCCAGTCAACTGAAAGTTGATCAAACCCTGCAGTGATCTGATAGAGGTTTGCAGGCTCATCAGAATGAGATTGAAGACCCAATCAAAATTCTAATGAGATGAATGACCTAATGCCACCATGGGGGAAAAAAAACAACCCAAAACTCCAGAAAGCAAAACAAAAAGAAAAAACACAACCACAACAACAAAAAAACCCCACATAAGCACACTAAACCTACAAACCCCAAGCAAAAAAAAAACCTTAAAAATCCTCAGAACCTAGAAACCCCCCAAAAAAAATCTTCTCAGGAAGGGACTGTCTGGAAACTTTGTTTAAAGTCCATGTTTATTGCTCTCCTATGATGTAATTTAGTGTAATACCATTTACTTCAGAGCAGATGTGCTCTTACCTGTGGTAAGGATGTGGGTATACTGTTTTCTCTGGAACTGTGTTGTCTTTTGTGAACATAATGAGGGAAAAGATGAAGTCTTATGTGTTATCATGATGGATGTCATTAGTTTCACACAACAGCTGCTGAACATCTGATGCATTAGTTGTGTTAACTATGGGACAGGAGGAGTTGCTATAGGTTCTTTAAGTGTTATAATAAATTTGCTGTCTCAGAGTGAGTTAGCTGTCGAATTTATTTAGTCAAGACAGCAAAGGTCCATTGACTTGAACAAGAACATGGGCATTTTGTCCATAGTAAACCTAGGAGAGGCAGTGGTTGTCTTAAACTGACTAAGAAACAGTTTTCTTTATGTTTTTTCCAGAATTATAAATCCCCCCCTTTTCTGCTGATGGTACATGTTACCTATAAAGAGAGATAATGATTTTAGTGCTCTTCTACATGGAGTTTCTAAAGCAACATTATAGGAGCCTCTAAAGCAACTGCCTATCTCTCTGCCTTTTTTGTTTTAAAAGTTGGTGACAAGACCAAATATAAACACATTTTAAGTCATTTATCTTTGAGGTAAAATTAAATACACATTATTTGTGCACATGTATCATAAATAATCTACTTAACCAAGATTTGTTGGGATATAAGAAAGGCAGTGAAAGCCTGGAACTGTGTTAACACCGAAGTGATTTTGTATCAGGTGATCCAAACTACTGGATTTGCTGTTCTTCCCTTGTTCTGTTCAACATTGTTCAATTTTGTTCAACACTGAGCTTGTTTTAGGTCTGTTAAAGTATCACCCATCAGGGCCTCAATTTAATCACAAATAATGCAAGACAAGCTGTTGTTAAAGCACAGCTTTCAAACTCACTGCCTGTTGCTGACACAGAATTCATTCAGATAGGTGGACTGTTTCAATGAAAGGCTAAAACTATTCTTATCACCAAAACACTGTCCCAAAAAAGGACCTGATTTTTAGCTTCAGCTTTAGCATATTGCCATCAACCACTACCTGTTTTTTTTTAAGATAAATGGAAATTATATTTCAGCAAGGTTATATACCTGTATTTCAGAACTGCAGTGTTTCTTTGCTGCTGTAAGACTTCTTGTTGACTAACTGAAATACTGGAATGTTTTAAAAGCTGAAACAATTATTTTTCAGGAAAAAAACATCCACACGGTCACTTAAGATGGGTTATTTTTTTTTCCCCTTGAAAAAACAGAATATTTGAACAGATAACTATTTTTGTCCTTTGACCTTTTGGTTAAAAACACTTTGCAGGTATTAAAAAACAACTAGAATCATACCAGAACTTAGAAAAATAGGTTTGCTGAGAAAAAATTATACCAGTATCATGAAATAAAATATTTCCATTCACAGACAATCAGTGTGTGTATACATATGTGTGTGTGTGTGTATATCCTACTACAGCAGTTGAGTTCTTTAAAATATGCAATAGAATTAAAGGGTATAAAATTATATATAAATGCAAAGTATGAAGATTTTTTTGTTTGCTTGTTTATGACTAAATTCTTGGCAGAAAAGCAAAGAAATAAGTATTAACTTATTTTATTAAATAATTGTATCAATTTATTTTGTGGTTACACTTAAAATTTTTGGAAAGAACAAAGTCAGAGTGGAAAAAATGGTGTGGAGAACTAACATTTATGTCCTGAGTAAAAAAGACTTTTTGATGAGGCATTTTAATATGTGATTTAATAAGCTTATTTTGTATTTCCTATGTTGGAGAGCTGTTGTTAACTCTGTCCTAAATTCAAGTCACTGTAGAAAAACAATAATTAAATACAGTAGAATATTTAAAAATAATTTCTCACTTGCATATTTGTGGTTTGCTACCTCAATGGATAAGCAGAGGTAGCTGAACTATGGATCTGTCTTTATCACTGGAACCAATCCAACTTGATGAATTGGTCAGAAAATTAATAGCAGATGTGGATTTAGGCCTGTGGTAATCAGGTTATAATTACCCTTCATTAAGAAGAAACTGCTTTGATAAGCAAATTAAAACTGTATTCTTCCAAGCAAATGAGGAAGTTTGTCTTTTGTGTTTTGGTGTGTTGTTTTATTTTTAAAAAATTTTAGTAACTCTTTTAAAAAGAATGATTATTGTGATTAAGATATTGTACAAATTATATCCTAATCAAATCCCCAACTTTCGCTGTAGTTATGTCTGGTTGCAGTATTTGACCAATGGTCCTTTCATTGAAGAATTCAAGGTATGGGATTATTTAATTCAAAGGCTAGCTGTGGCCTTTGATACATGAAGTAGAGGTCCAACAGGTTAAAATTGTTCTGCTCTCCTTAGCATAGAATTTGGAGAAAAAGGGAGAATGAGGGTAAAGGAAAGGTTAATGGGCAACAGGACGTGACTTTTTTCAGCCCATGTCTGGTGATTGTACAGCTAGTGCTGGTGCCAGGCAAAGCTGTTAATGGTAAACAGAGAAGTAAAGAGCAGATCAAGCAGAGCCTTGCTTACTTCATTGTTGCCTCAGCACTTTCTGATATTTCTAACTACATGGTCGTCACTCAGCAGAATCCATCAAAACAGTAATAATGACATTACTGGTTTCTGTATCATCTCAAAAATGAGGAGACAGACAAGCCATGGGTGGGCCTGAAAAGGTGGTGGTTTTGGTTGGGTTTTTTTATCCCCTAAGTGATGACATTTCAGTCATTTGTATCCTTCTAGGACTAACCATAGTTACTTGGATAGGTCAGGCTCTACAACTAGTGTTTATATAGTTTACAACACAGAGTTCACTTAATAGCTGCAAGCACATAGCCTCCTTGTTGAAACATGATAGAACATCTTCCATCTAGGCTCTTCTGGTGAGCAGTCCCACAGAAGGGGATGGGATAACTTTGGTGCTTACATTTGTGCTTCTGTTCAAGTGTTTTGACAGCTTAAATTACTTTTACAGGATACAGTGTGAATTAGGGAAGCAATGCAAAGACAGTGGAAGACTGATAAAAGTAACAGGAAGAAACATGCTGAAATAAAGAAAAAGAATTATCTTGAGATACAGTAAATTAGGCTGGGGTGAGATTCTATTTTAGCATGTATGAAAGAAGCCAATCAAATCTTAATACATATCCTGTACAAACTAAAAATAACAAAAAATAAGAGCTGGCTTTATACAAAATCAAATCTGATCTTGAGTTAAAAAGCAAAGCCTTTGTTGCAGCTATTAGCAGTCTGATTCAATTCATTGACTTGATGAAAGCTTCAGTCATGCACTAAGATTTGGGGGATGGAGGTTACTACCCACCCAAGGGTTATATTAGGTAGAAGCAGACATTTTTTACTTGTACTGAAATAATTGGCCCTGTGATACAGTATACAAAAGTCTCTGTATCCACTAGCCAATTGCTGTAGGTCAGCTGAGGATTCTGTAAGCTTTTTTCCTCGGAGTCATTGTTTCCTTAACTCTATTTCTGTCTAAGTGTTTTTTTACTTAATTCATTAGCATATTCTTTGCCTTGTTTCCTCCTCGTGATCTTTATCCTATTGTTGCGTGAATGTGTATGTGTATTTGCTGTGTTTGGTAGCATTTTTGCTCCCTGCTGGGACACATAATTGTTACTTGGCAGATGAATGCTGGCATACAGAATCTTTTATCTGAACTTTTCAAGAGCCCTAATTAGCATACGATAGTGGTATAGGGGTTTCCACTCTAGTGTACCTCCTGAGCCACTCTTCACCCGTGTGCAAATTTGCAAGGAGCTTGTCATAATTAGAGTTTTGCATAATTATAAATCATTTTTGTTTGTGAAGGATTAATTCAGGAGATGCTATTACAATATACAAGGGGTTACCTTTCCAATGGAAAAGAGACAAATGTTGATGAAGTTGTGTTGTATGGGTTTGGTAAATATTTGCCAGATGATGTATATATTTAATTCCCAATATGCAGTGCAGAGAATATTCAGAGATACTAATCAGTCTTGGTGACAGCCCGGGACTAATGACATTTCACTTGCTATGAGCTGTAAAAGCAAACCCTGCCCCAGAAGGACCTGCTGTTGAAGAAACAGAGATTATGTTAAAAGCATGAGCAAGATCTTGGTGTGAAGTGGCACAGTTTCATTAGTTGACTGTGTCTTAGTAAACTTCCCTCTTAATCCATATGATTTGGAGAACAATCCTTTCCTCTTGCATTTTAGTTGCAGGTTGAGCTGTAATTCATGGTCAGATATGATATAAGGGAATCTGTAGTAAGGCCTAATTCTTCCCTCTTGCACTACTGTCACATCAGGAATTGAAATTAATGCACCATAATCTGACTGTTTTATCTGTGGTGATGTCAGTCTGTAGAAGACATCCCTTTTTTGTGATGTCAATATCTCTCCAGTTAGTTAAATATTAACTTTGTGTTTGTCTTTTTCTGTGCTTTATAAGTTGGTTCATCTTGATACGTTGTCAATTACTTCAGTCTCTGTAGTATTTTTTCTGCCTCCCAAAGGAAACAGAGTTTAAGATACCACATGGAAGGAATGTATTTCTACATTTGTATGTATGACTCTCTCAGCCTCACACAGTTAAATCTGGAACCCATTAGTCTGTTTCAGTTTGGTCAGACACAGGGCCATCAATCCCAGAATACTATTGTCCTATACCTCTCATAAAAAGGTGTCTGTAGAGAGGGAAGAGAGCTTGTAAATGCTTACATTCAGACAAAAGCTTCAGCATGACCTCAGATTTTATTGGACAACAGAGAATCAAAGCTGGGGTGGGAAAAAGAACAAAATACTGTAAATACTTCAGCTGTTGGATAAACACTAGTCAGAGTTCACTGCATGGTCATTTTCCCACTTGATGGATTTTTGGGTATATAATAATACTGAGTATTTGTGAATGGCGAATGCTAGAACATTTTCTGCACTAAGATCATGTTTCTCTCACAGGTATTCTGTTATATCTGGCAACAGCTTCATTCATAGTGCAGCTCTGGTAGGGTCGGTGAACCACAAGACCAAGTTAGGGAACCAGGTGTTAAAATCCTGTGGGGTAATACACTGCACACAGACATAAGAACTAGACATATTTCTTTCTATGCATACACAAAGCCTTACAGCCATCCATAGTAATCTAATTGTCAATAAAATTCTGGTTACTAGGATATCATGATAGAAAATGATTTTTCTTAGGCAGTTCTTAGGTTTTCACTCTCCAAAACTTATCCTGTATCACAGTGTCAGTATAGATTTATAGACGAGGCATAGAACATGCAAGTTTTTAAAGACATAAAAATCTCTCAGGTAAGAAAGGTCAATGACCTGTTTTCATGCAGCTTGAAGGCCAAATAGAAAAAGTTAAGATACATATGAATGCGGACATTAATGCTAGAATTCTCAGTAAAGATCTAGAAAGTAGAAATTATTAGAACTGAAAATCTGCATGAAATATTTCCTGTTGAACATTTTTCAGAATGAAAATATTTCCTAAGTTCATTGTAGATTGTTCAAATTGCTTCTTTCAGGAAAAAAAGCCCTCCTTTCCCCCCCCTCCCATAACACTTACTAATTCAAGCATTTGGGGTTCTTCAATTCTAACTGACTTTGTTCCAAAATGTTCTTCGCCTCTCTTAAAAGTAATGTGAGCCAGGCTGTCTGTAGAACAAAACCTTTTTGTGGTTTGACCTAAACTGTTTTTGATGTTTTGACCTGTTCAAAATTTTGAAGACAACTTGACCCTTAGCATGGTTTTATTTATTTCCCAGAATTACTAATTAACTGAAAAATCAGTCCGCATGACTGTGGGATTAACACAGTAAAACCTGGCAGGCAGAAAAAGGATGAGGGAGGAACTGTGATTTATAAGCTCTACTTTTTGTTTCTTTGCTGCCTGGTCTCAGTGTATGTGTGATATATCAAGACATGCTCAGACTGCTTTAACAGACTGCAATGTTTTGTAATAATATAGATGCCATCTATGCTGTGTTCTCTTAGTTGGATTGCTATGGAATCGTGACTCTACAGTTGGTTGTTTGTTGACTTTTTCAAATAAACCATGTCATATCCTAATGATTTTGCTGGGCATTTGGACTCTGTAGAGGCTTTAATCAACTTTGCTGGTTCCA
This sequence comes from Laterallus jamaicensis coturniculus, assembly GCA_022605575.1. Lineage (NCBI taxonomy): Eukaryota > Metazoa > Chordata > Aves > Gruiformes > Rallidae > Laterallus > Laterallus jamaicensis. The sequence continues at coordinate 4,801,617 of JAKCOX010000033.1, read as the reverse complement.
ACACGCAGATAGAGAACGCCTGAGAAAGTCAGTGACCATATCCAAGCTCTGCAGGTGAAACACTAGAGAAAAAGTTCACATCCACCCTGATGTCTGTCTGATACATTGCACTGAACCAGTGTTAATATAGGTGCGCTATCAGAAGCTTTAATTACTCATACAGCAAAAGGTTTCCATAGCCTCCTAGAGAGGACACTGCCTTTGTGTGTGATTACCTCTTGAGATAGCACCATTGGACAGAAGATGTCAACCCAGAGGGATTTGGAAGGTTAATTGTCAATTATAGAGAAACTTTGTTTTAAAAAAACCCAAAACCCACAAAAACTGGAATCAGGAGCAATGTCTCTCTTTTGCATCAAAGCATTTGCATTCTGAAACTTTTTTGACTGAAACAGAACAGTTTAACTTAAAACGCAGGCAATCCTGTGAAATCATAAAGGCACACAGTAGTGTTGGGAGAAGCATTTGATGTATTAAAAGAAAATGTCACAGGTCAAGAGGAAATGGTCTACTCTATGCTTTCTACATCCCTGATGATTACCGTTTACTGCGTCTGTGGTGAGAATTGAAATAATAATGCATACTATTTGCACTGAAGTTAGTGCCTAGCCACAATTCCTTTAGCTGTCAGGAAAGAGTATGCTGACTGACATAATTTAAGACTGCAAGTCCTATGGAATGCATTAAAGCTGACCTGAGTTACACAAAAAATGGATTGAGGTTTGTGAATATGAAAAGGTCATACAAAAGGAAACCTTTTAATACTTCTTATCATTTGACAGTGTCACTCAGTAAAGCTATGTAAAGATTTCTTAGATGGAAATCTTAAATATTCTCTAGTATTTCTCAAGTATCTCTTAATAGCATAATCATTAATGATAGAGAAGACAGTTTGAAGTTACTGAAACAGAAGTACAAAATAACCTCTATGCTGTGAAGACATTAGTGTCTTCTAGGCTTGCCGACCTGTCAAAGGCTGCGTCTTTCTGACATCAAAAGTCATGTTAAACATGGCAAATACTTAAATGACAACACAAAATAGGATGAAAGGAGTCATTAGACAAAGCATTTCATTATGTTTCTTTCATTCTGGTTTAATGTGTGTTCCATATTTTCTTTCCACAGTTCCATATTTCCTCTGCAGATGAAATGCCCTCTGCATTTTCCTATGCAGACTTGCTCTCTATAGTTAGATAAGAGAAAACCAAAAATGCAAAAAACCCCAAGATCCAGTGTGAGGTTTTAGAAGATCCCGAGATGTTTATATCAGAGTAATGGGTTAACTTTTTTAGGTTATCACAATAGGTAGCTTCATTTTGCCTAATTGTTCCTTAGCTTTGAATTATACATGTTATTCTTCACTTACCTGTTGGATCATGAAGCATCTGCAAGGGAAGCCTTCTGCTACCAGCAGAATTAACTGTATGGATGCTTCTAAGAGCAACATTTAACTTTCTACTTTGGAAATGCTTTATCATGGAAAAATATTCTAGCAGAAGAAAGAGTGCAGCAGATGCTGGGCATATCAGGTTGGGAAGGGAAAGGAACAGATTGATTCAGGTGTTCCACAGGTGCACTAACGTTTGGTTTTCAGTATGTGTGAAGCAGCCAGTGAAACTGAAGCTGTGGGTGACTCTTGAACTCAGCAACCCATCTATTTGCCATTCCTTGTGGGTTAGGGACAAAAAACTGTAACACTGAATCAAATGGTTGTATTTTACTGAGACTCTTTTCCTCTTTGGAAGAGAAACTGCTCTGGACTTCCAGTGTATGATATGACTAGGCTGTAAGACAGAGAAGTCAGAGTGAAGAATGAGAATGGGTGGTGCCAAGCTATGAGTGAATTTAAATTCTCACCCTGAATATCTGTGAGGAAATACATAATCTATTTCCAGTTCAGTATGGAATGTCTTCCTGAGTCCTCTGATTTTTTTAAATTTTCTTTTTGACTGGTAGTACACTGTGAAACCCACTGGAAATGTGTGTGCCTTACCTTCTTCTGTACTTAACAACACAGCTGGCACCCTACCACTTTACAGTGAGTCTGAATGTTCCAGTCTTGAACTTATTCTTGAGGAATTATTACTGACAACTCTGAACTGGTGATTATAACCATGTTCTATTCTTAATGTAACTGCAAGTTACAACTTTAAAGTAGAGCACTTGGAAAGAGGGACGGGGGAAGTGTCTATATACTTTACTGAAGTTGTTTAATATCTCTGGCAAAAAATACTGGTTTTATTCAGTGCTTTGCAGGTGTTGCTTTTCTTTTGTATAAGTGCCAGTGTGATGTCAAAAATGGATATTTTTCCTGTTCCTTTTTAAATTGATGAGTTATGCCTAAATTGCTTCTCCTTCAAATCAACCTGCTTCAAACATCACTCCCTTTAAAAAAGAACCAACTTGCTTTTCTCAGGACTCCTTACACATTCAGTGGACAGTTGGTCTGGGACTGTGTACTGTCAGGGAAGACAGCAGGCCTGCTAGCAGCCTAGCTCTCTTCACCCAAGGTTTAGGCCCTGACAACATCCTCCTGTTCCCACGAGACAGGAAAGTTCCTCATGCTGAGAGGATCCTAATAATCACATTCTCAAAACACAGCGGCCTTGATGACAGGGATACAGGCTGCCCTAATTCAAGAAGCAGTTATGGGAAGGTATTTGGGAGTAACAGAACATGTTAGGAACCAACCATAACAAGAGGTTCACAAGAGCAGGTGTGCGGATGCTTTTAGGCATCAAAGGTAAACTAAGGATGTTTAGCTATAAGATATGCTTATCAGAACTCGTTACAATCACTAACCAATCAGTGGGGTGTAAACAGTGTATGTAACAAATTAGCATTGTTAGCAGTAACAAATGTATATAATCTGTGTGACTTCACCCAATAAAGGGTTTCACCTATAATTCATACCAAATTGCGTGTTGCCCATCGCCGGTCTCCACAGCATACCACCCATTTTGTTGACTCTGAGGCAAGGGATTGCAAAGAGCACCCCACAGTGAAAGCCACAGAAGACTGTCTTGCCTCAACTGTCCTGCCACTGTGAAGTTTGCTAAAGTAAAAATATTTCTTTTTATTCAGGGATTCTCTGTTGCACATTATAAAGTTTTTGGGAGCCCACACAGAGCTTTAGAGCTGTACTCACAGAAATACCCCACAAAATCAATAGAGCTTTTCACATATACAATGACTTACATTGCTGTGTCGATCAAAAAATGAAGTTCAAAATATATCAAGTACTTGTGAGTATACTTTTAACGTTGATCTTGGATCTTCATCCATAAAATGTAAAGAGTGGTTATGTTTACACCGTGTATGGGTCTGAATCCTTTGGATGATCCTCAACTCATTTCTTTTCAAATCTGGGAGCCCAAATATTAGGTTATCATTATCATCATTATCTCGTCATCTGGAAAAGTTCTGGAATGCAAACTGAAGGCAGATCTCAATTTTGATCTGAAACAGGCAGCCAGGTATGAGTCACAGCTGAAAGACATCTCAAGAAAGCCATTTCTGAGCCCTTACCTGGAGGATGCAGCAGAAGGGCAGGAGTGGAAAGACCAAACATTTTCTCTTGCTAGCAGCTTTGATGTTTTCTTTCCCCAGCTCTGTTTTCAGATCTCTGTTAGGTCCATGTAGGATCTGGGAACTGAGAGAGTGAGAAGAAAGTCATAATCAAAATAAGGCCATCATCAGATAATGTAAATATGTGTCATTAGTGAATAACTATGCAGACCAAACCAAGGCCAGGATGCAAGTCTCAGGCTTCATGCACAGTATGAACATACTGAAAAAGGCATACTTTCATATTCTCTTCCAGAGTTTCTGGAGATCACCTAAAATTTATTGAGCTCTAGGGAGCATGAGCGTGCACAATCTGTAGAGTGCACAGCAGTATTGCCCTGGCATAACTATATCAGTATAGTCAATCTTCTGAGCTAATTTTATTGATGATCATTTGGAATGAATGGTAACTGGATGCAAGTATATCTTTACTTAAGGATGCAAGTAGTTATTTAGCTAGGTGTTCATGATCAACTGGATATGTAATATAGCACTGATACTTCAGAAATTACTTTTATGTATACCAGACTTATCCTAACTTGAAGGAAACTTAGTATCAATACCCTATAAAATCATCTGTCCCTCTCCCATCATTACTCACTGTGTAATTTCACTAGATGACAGTTGCATTAAAGCAACTTGTTGATATTGAGTCCTGTTACAGCTTTCTGGTAGTTCTCAATTCTTCCTTTCTAATTTCTTTTTTCCATTTATCAGATTGATCTGTCTGAACTATCACAAATCACATTTGTTTTCTGCTTTCTTGGTTTATTATTCTGTTTGGTTTTTTTATTTATGAATTATTCACAGTTATTCTGTTTTCTATATAAATTTTTAATTCCTGAATATTCACTGAGATACTGCATTGAAAGTTATTCATTAAATATATGCTTTGGATGGTCAGTATGTAAGCTGTGCAATTTGTCACTTAAATCACATGGAATGTGCTTTTGTTTTCTTGTAAGATTAATGTAATATTTTAATGGCTGAAAAACAAATTATACTAAGGAATAGAATTTGACATTTCCAGTTATTTGTATTTGAACTGCATACCATGTGAAGGGCATGTAAAGCAGCTTATGAAGCTCCAGATCCTCATAAACAATCTGAACAAATATTAATAAAAGAATCTTCAAAACAACAAATCAAAACAAAAACCTCGATGAAGATGTTCTTAAAACCAAAAAAAACCCTAATACTTTTTCCTCCATCACTGAACTTAAGCTAAAAGCATGCGTAGAAATACAAACACAATTTGGTTTCCAGAAAGTGAACCAAGTATACTCATATATTTTAATGACTTGACTTACCCCTGTAAATGAGTAACAGTATACATTATTTTTCATAAACATCTCATGGATGAGAAGGCTGGAATAATGAAGACACTGCCTCAGAAAAGAGTTCAGGAAATAGGCCAAACTGCATTTTCTTCAGCATTGTTATTACTGGGAATGTTACATCCAGATGTAAGTAGGCATTTACTAGTTACACCATGTTTTTTCTACTTAGAGAGACAAACAAAAAGGAACTGGGAAAGTCATTGATTTATTCATGAAGACAACTCAATGCTCATGTTCCCATTTTCAGCAATGAAGAAAACATTGACAGACATAATGGTTTCTCAATAAGAATACTAGGGAAACACTGATGAACACATAAGTTATTCTTTAACTGCAAGTATCTGTACACACTTGTCAAGTGTTAGATAAAGAAAGCCATCTGGTCATCTATATATTGACTTTCTGTCAAATGGGATGGTGTCTTGATGTGTAATGCTAGCAGATTGGCTTTATTACTGAAGTTTCAATGGCTAAAAGAAGAAAAATGTCTGATACAGCCGTTAATTGATAGTAATACTTGATTACATTCAATAATATTTTTATTTAAAACATTCTAATTAAAGCTCACTTTTTAAAATGTCATCTGCATGAATTAAGCTAGAGTGTGAAGCATTTGTAATGGATAAAGAGTCTACATGAAATTTGCTTAATATCACTTAACCTTTTGATTGTAATGGCTATGAAACAATACATATCTTGTGGACTGATTATTTCAGGAGAATAAAGTGATGATAGTGGCAGGAATATATCTGGTACTTCATTCTATTAGTTTTCAAAGAACATACAAAAAAACCTTCTGTAAACAAGGAAGAAATAAACCAGTGGGATTCAGTTACTTTTCCCACAACTGTAAACTTCTTTCCTGCCTGATGTCAACCCAGAGAAGTCCCATCCTTTGCTTTCTTTCACCTTTGTCTACTTAGTCTGCTATTTCACTCCTCTCAATATAATAGTCCTCACAATAGTATTTCCTTAGTGTTTTCCTTAGTAACAATTCCTCATTGGTTTCTAGATATGGTATCATATTCTAAAATTTTCCTCATAGTAATTTTTCGTGGTGATGATCAAGCTTCTCAGTTCAGATGAACCAAATCTGATAAGCACAAACAGCAAAAGCATTTCAAAATTAAAAATACCAGCTTTCTTGTTCCTGTTTCAAACATAGGGTGTTAAATCCCTCATGAGCAAAATGTTCAATAAGCACAAAATCATCTGAAAGGAAATCACTGAACATCCTAATGTTTACCATGAAATATTTCATTCACTTTTTCATCTTTCTGCCTACAATACCTTTTGCTTCAGACACAAGATTAATTTTGTATAGTGAACCCTTGAAGATTGAAATGGTATGGTATAAATTGCGACCTCAGAAGTTCCATTAGATACCAAATATTGGTCTGAACATCTGGCATCTCTGCACTTGCAACTCCTTGAATTCACTTGTTGAACCTGTTGAAAATTTATCAATGCTAAGCCATAAATGTAACAGAACTTATTTCCATAAATTACTTGAATCTTCTTTCACAAGGGGTAACATTCAATTCTTTCACTAAGTTTTGCAAGAGAAACAGGAATTTAGGAGAAACTCATTGTTGGTGACTTTTTCTTTTATATTTTCATTCAGATTTAATATCCCCTGCCTGGATAACAAAAACTGCCTCAAAAGGAAATACAGAAACAATCCTTTATTTGTTGGAGTTTTCCTAAATACTTCTCATTATGGAGTATGTTGTTAAATAAAAAATATGATTGAATATGTTTCACATATAGGACTTAGTTTTTCAGCAGAACTGCAAATACAGAAAAGTTCTATTCCATATTAGAATTGCCTTCTGAGTCCTTATGATATCAATTATTTGTATTGTCTTTGTTCAGCGGGGAGATCACATCTCCCGCAGTACCATAGAATATATGATTGAACCCTGGCCATAAGTACAGTGAGACAATAGAATATGTTTGAAAAGTTCTATTGATAACTGATGGAGCCCCTAAATGTGCTCGGGTGTAATTCAGGATGGAGATGGACAGAAAAAAACTTACTGGAAGGCTGCCAGGATTAGATTACAAGTGTAACCTTGATCTTTAAAACTCTTCTCCAGATGAATGACAGAGTGCTTTTACAAAAGTTTTGACCTACTGCTTTCTCAAAGGAGAGGTAACACTGGAGATCTTCTGGGACACTGGCAGAATTATTTCCTCTGTTTGCCATGCTGCACTTAATTCTAGACAGAAATGTGGTAGTTCACTTTCCCAAGAGGGAAACTCCCCCGGTTACAAAAGTTCTTCTTTCTCTAACAGCAAGAGTCACACACCAGAGCCATGTGTTAATTATAATGAAGACTCTGAGCAGTTTAATTCTGCAGTGATATAATTGCCAGTGTAACTGGAAACAAGAAGATACAGAAGATGCAGCTCTTGCTTCCCTCCATCTCTACCTGTGGCATTTTTTTAAATCCAGATGCCTGGTCCAAAGGCACTGCAATTGTTTCTTGCTTCATAATTTTTCATACATTTTCATAAATGCTTTGTAAATCCTGCATTTGACCATAAAAGACAGGTTCTAAATAAATTCTGTGTTGTTCAAACAGTTTGAACATGCTCATCAATTGCATGTTCAGTTGTGGCTTTAGTCTTATTTTTGTTTATTTTTCTTAATAATTAATCCTCAATACCCTCCCAAATCCTTTACCTCTACTGGAATAACCCATCTCAATTAGTGAACAAATAAAAGATTTTCTCTTCTCATTTGCTGACTTTGCTTATGGTGCATCAGTTACTGATGGCTAACCATTAATAATGAAATAGAATATGTTGCCAAACGCAACCATACTCACAGACCCACCCACACTCATCAACCAGACATCCCAGATCTGCATTTTATGTTGGCTTGTCACAAACCCAAGTATGACAAGCAAGCCTCAGTGAGACATTTTTCTATTAGCTAACATTTAGCTCTTACACGTGGTTGGTAAGTGATACTTTCACCATAACAATATGGAGGACTATTACTATCAACTAAAAGGTTGATAGTAAATTATTTTTAATACAGACTAAATTTTGGGAACATTTTTAGTGCTTTTATTCTTAGCATCTAACCAGACTGTGCATATATTAATGGCTCAAACTTCATTGTGGTCTTAGAGTAATACTTCTTTTTTACTTGTATGTCAGGTAAAAAGAAACAGATTGTTGGAGATAGATCAATAAAGTTATCACAGAATCACAGAATTGTAGGGGTTGGAAGGGACCTCGAGAGTTCATGGGATCCAACCCCCCTGCCAAAGCAGCTCCCCAGCTCATACTGCACAGGTCGGTGTCCAGACGGGTCTTGAATATCTCCAGAGATGGAGACTCCACCACCTCCCTGGGCAGCCTGTCCCAGGGCTCTGGCACCCTCACTGTGAAAAAGTTCCTCTGCATGTTGGTGTGGAACTTCCTGGGCTCCAATTTGCAGCCATTGCCCCTTGTCCTGTCTCCACAGACCACTGAAAAGGGGCTGGCCAATTCCCCCTGCACCCCATACTTAAGATATTTATAAACATTGATTAGGTCCCCCCTCAGTCATCTTTTCTCCAGGCTGAACAGCCCCAGCTCTCTCAGCCTTTACTCATAGGGGAGATGCTCCAGGCCGTTAATCATCTTCGTAGCTCTTCTCTGGACTCTCTCAAGGAGATCTCTGTCCGTTTTATACCAGGGATCCCAGAACTGGAGACAATACTCCAGGTGGGGCCTGACCAGGGCAGAGTGGAGGGGAAGGATCACCTCCTTAGACCTGCTGGCCACACTCCTCCTGATGCATCCAAGGATCCCACTGGCTCTCTTAGCCACCAGGGCACCCTGCTGACTCATAGCCAACTGTCATGGCACTGTTGCAATGGGTCGCAGTATCAGTTGTACCCAGATTTCCCCCAAAAAGGTCCAATTAAAAAGTGCAAATTAATGTGCACTACAGGAACAGAAACAGAAGGGTACGCCTGTTACCAGCCACTCTAGGCATTTAAGTTTGTAAGTTAGATCCTCTCGACTCTTGCCTGGTGTTGGATGTGCTTAAAACCTCATTACACTTACCTTTCCACCAGTAGAACTCCCTTAGCACCAAAATGTCACTTCTGGCCATACTCAGAGCTGGCCAAGCCTCTGCTGAGCCTGCACTTGCCTTCAGCCAGGCAGCTACTCCAGGACAGTACTCCTCTCTGGCCAATAGCTTCCAAGGGCACTGAGGGTCAGTGGTGATATTTTTCCCTGATGGAACTTAATTTTGAGTATAACTCTTCTGTATTACATTAATGTTTATACTGTAGCTCCCCTTAAACTCCATTTTCCCCATGCCATACGCTCTCGACTGTTCTTGTTTGAACATGTATTTTTCTTTCTAAATGCAATCAAAGTTGAAACAGAGAAGTAATAAAAAAAGAGCACTTCATAGCTCAAAATAATTTGTTCTCGTATTTTCAAGTCAGAATGAACTCCATGTACTAGAAAAAAACTATTTTGCATTGTTTTTGCATCTCAGAGACCTTACACCTTGTTGAAGTCTCTCTAGACACCATTTGAAAGAGTTTACTGTGTTCTGGCTGGGAAAACTACACTACCGACGGTGATTTTAGAGTCATCATCAGTGTGATAGATATTCAGAAGTCATGAGGTCAGGCCTGCAACACTGATAATTAGAAAGGAAAGCTTTTAACTTTTGAAATGTGTGAATCTGATCCAGCCGCAACTAGGAGAGACTGACTATCAAACCAGATTAACACATTTAAGACTACACACATGCTGAAGGCATCTGCATTTTTAGTAGGTTCTTTATTCTTTTGAACATGTAAATCTTTGTAATTATGTAAGTTGTTTATATTTCTTTTATTAGCACAACATCTGAGTGCCTCAGCGTGTTGATGTAGCGATGTCTTAATGTGTTCATCTTCCTCACACTCTGGGGAAGGAAGGTAATAGCTCTTTGCTGTTCTGGGGGAATAAAAGGAAGACTGAAATATTAAATATTATGTTTAAGGTTAAACAGAAAACACGTTGCAGGCTATTTAATTCCTCTCCCATGTTCCCCATTAATAATCTGATTGTTAGTTCATCCTTCTTTAATTCCCTTTTTCGTGTAAAAAACAAAACAAAAAAAATATTTCATTTAGAATCATGGTGAAACAAGAATTTATTTCTTTGTGTGTTTATTTGGTGATGAACACCTGGACTGTTTTGGGAAGGTCCACTTAAAGATCTTTTGTGTTGTTATGAAAATAGATAAAACTGTCTTTTTATCTTTTGAGCTTAAAAAGAAATCACTAGCACGTTCATTATAATTATTTGAATTTAGAAGTGCTTGATATGTGGGAGGAGGATTGCTTCTGAGTGAAATGGTTTGAGTATCAAGTTTTAAATAATCTATGCTGCTTGGCCACAGTAAGCATACATGAAACAAAGGTACTTTGCAGGCATAAATTCAGTAAAGGAGACTTATAATCAAGAAGTCCTTAAATAGAATGTGAGATGATTAAAAAAAATCCCACCCCCATCTCCTCCCCCTGCAAACCAACCCAAACCCCTCCTCAAAACCCAGATTTATCAAGAACTAAAAAAACCCAAAACCTTTCTGAGATGAGTGTTCCCATCATAATGGCCCTTTAATAGCAATCTTTTGTTGGATGCTGGGCAGATTGCTAACTTCCTTCTGGGAATTGATTGAAATAACACTGAAGCTAATCAGTAATCATCTTTCTCATGATGATGACTTCTCATCCTCTATTCAGGACTTTCTTTTGGCTGTGTCAAGAGGGCTGTAGCACAGTGACCCTGAAACAGTCTTCAGCAGATTGCATGCCTTTATAAACTGGCTATACTCTGAATGGAATAGATTGAATTGTTGGAAGTAGCTCACATCATCTAGTCAGCTTCAGAAAGTAAATATTCTTGGTGTGCCTGGGAAATCTTGAATTGCCTATCACCCATCATCTTGCAGGAGTAACCCTTTCAACTCAGCTCTGCAAAATCCTGTCTAAATAAAGCAGAGAGTCTGTTTCACTTTCTGATTTATTTAGAAGTAGCCAAGATGCAGAGTACATGAGCTGGTGTCTTGGAAAATATTTCAACACTAATTTGAGACAGGAATCTAAATGCTTCTGATTATCTGGGTCATATGCTTAGTTTTAAGGTTAAGCTGACCTAATGGACTCTAGAGTCTACTAAATGAAAGTTCCGCACAAGAATACTTCTGTATGGTTTCAGTAGTAAAGATAAGATGGCTTGGTACTGGACACAGGATGCATTTCTAGATATTTCATATTTAAGAACTGAAAACTGATAAAAGGAATAATGCAAAATATTAAAGTCAACTTTGTCCTTTAAAAAAAAAAAATGATTCCTACAAGCATTTTAATGTTGATTTTCATTAAAGCTATTCTACTGACATATGGGAAATCAGAAAAGTAACCCTTATCTAAATACAATATTTGGTGGTTTTTTGATGCATTTAGGTTTTCCAGAAGCTTTATGTAATTTTGTGTTTCCTTAGAATAACAGAGGTTTCTAGCATTTGAAATGCAAGGCAAAATTAAGCTAAATGTTGGCTTCACTTATGCACATGCTCTTAAGTAAAGGTGCAGCTTACATGGGGGACAAACCCACATGAAATGTCAAAGATAATGCCTGAGCTACATTAAAGCACAGTAATGGATGCTACAAGAGTGTCCAGGCTTGGATGGGAAAGAGGTTTTGAGATCCCACAGATGATTGCATTAAAAGAAATACAGTATGATGGGCTCTGCTTCACAGTGCTGACACTAATCTTTCTCCCCTTTGAATACTTTTCAAAGGGGAGAACTTAATCAGAATCAGGTTTCTGCAACAATGTATCATGCTGGATGGGCAAGAGTTAGTTTAGGATGGGAGGTTGAATAGCTCTGTTGCTTTTTGTTCAAGCTAATGTATCCTACCAGAAAAAGGGTAAGAAGCTTTAGGGAATAGATGCAGCCTTGGTTTCAGTTATTCCCTGGTGCAGCAGCTGGACACGGTGATGAAACAGAACGTGCTGAGCTTTCTAAGGACTAAAGTGGGATTTCCTTCTGAAGAGAGCTCCAGAGGGATTATATCCTGAGTAACATCTGTGAAATGTACAATTGCCTCTGTGCTCTCATGGGTAAAGCTACCTGAAATGCATTATTCAGAGCTGTAGCTGGGGGAAGCTCTTCAGGCAGAAGCTTTTCTCAGTGAAAAATGCATCTGCCTGAAACAATTCACAAATTCATTTTGAATTTTTCATAGTCTTTAAGCTAGAAAAATGGGAGGAAAACCAGAAAAATGCTAGGAATTTCCACTTGCCACTTCAAAATGACGTTTCAATTTTAAGTGTACCTCACTTGAAATGGAGAACAAAGTCTATGTTTGCAAAAGACAAACAAAAAAAGGCTCAAACAAAACCATTGTTTGTCAGTTTGAGAAAAAATGCAGTTCATTTGAACATATTTCAAGAGCCCTTTCTTCCTGTAAAAAAAAAAAAGAGAGAGGAAAAATTGACAACCACTTGAATTAATTCCCATTTTGGTTTTTCCAGTTTGAAATATGAGTGCTCTCTCAACTGCATTTAGGCCTGTATTTAAAGACATAGACTAGGTCCAATATAAATTCTTTTCTACTTAAATCATAAAGTCATTAGAACACTTTTTTTTTTATGGTGAAAAATACTTAACTTTCAAGGACAGTTTAAAACTTCTTATTTAAAAGTCTGCTTATTTCTGAACTCTTACATTCCTTTCAGAATTTGCATCTGATGCTCCTTGAATGACTACTGAGGGCTGCCAGCTGCAGAGTTGTTAGCTATTTACAATAAAATCAGTCCCATTAATTTGCTAATGAATTGATATTGACTTTATATTTTGTGAGCTGGCAATATTTCAAAAGTCATTGTTACCTCATTTCCAAAATTAACATCAATGAATTTCCCGTACAGCATAAAATGCAAAAATCTATTTAAAAAATCTAATTGGTTGAATACCACCTGGTTTCAAATTATGCTGATGGCACCAGATCAAAAACTCCACTCACCAATTAGGGTCTGGACTGTGGATGATTCTCTTTAATTACTAATTCATTTTGAACAGAATAATGGTAAATAAAAATACAGAAAAAATTAGAAAAAAAGAGTACATTTAATAAAAGTATAGGAACTGAGTTGAACCATGCAAGAACAACAGTTCTTATGGGTATTTTTCACTTTCTCACAAGAACACCTTTGCTGAACTAAACACATAGTTTGCATAACAGGATGAAGGCACCTCATTGAAAAAAAAAAGTTTCTCCACCAAATGTCACCAAATGAAAAATGAAAGGTCTTCTCTAGCTTGATATGTTCAGAGGAAGTTTTCTCACTGTTTCTGTGCAGTGAGTGCTTTCTATCTGAGAGGAAAAATGCACTAGCGAAGGCTTTTATGACAACGGGATCGCCTCAGATCCTGGCTCATTTCAGTAGTCTCCAAAAACTACCAGAATTTTGAATGCTTTCTTCAACCAGCCCTTAACAATGACCCTTCTGAATCTTGACTGCTACCACTAGCTGACTCGGATGTAGCTGTTGGATGATGACTGGTAATTTTTTCTCTGAGAGAATTCTGAAGAAATTTAATTATTCCATTAAAAAAAAAACAAACCCAAACAAAACAAATGAATCCCAAGCTCAAAGAATTTCTGCAAAGTGGCCTGATTACTTTTTGCCTGGACCTGTAAGCCATGAACCTGGAAAACTGCAGTGAAGCCAAGAACATTTGTACCACGAACTCTTGAAAAGTCTTGTGGTTTCTCGCCCTTCTGGTCTGGGTTCCTATCTCCTCCTTTAGTCCCTTAGCTGAAAAAACTTGATGAGGCCACTGGTTTGTTATTGACTCCTTACACTGTTAACAGAGCAAACATCCTAGCAGCTGAATCTGCCTGCCCAAGAAGTTACTCACTCCGTTACAATACCGATCTTTCCCCACTGACTAGAGAGAAAGCCTACAACACCTGTGCTGCACTGTGGATTTATTTTCTCTGCTGCACTGGCTAACAGAAAACTATGAAACAAGCTATCTTCTTAAAGTGTGATCTCCTAAATATTTACATTCAGCTAATGCCCTAAATAAATACCCCAGAAAGTATATTTTCTGATCTTTTATACCTAAGCATGAACAAAAATGTTGGTTATTTGTATCTACAAGCAGAGGAAGCCTTTGAAATCATCCTCCTGTGTGCACATCTCACAAGTGCTTCAGTAGCTTAATGGTTTTTGAGTCTTATGGCAATTTCAGCTATAAGATAGTCAAACAAAATCCATTTTTGGAAAGTCAGCAGTCATATGTCAGATATATTACTAGAGAGCTATAAGTCCACACAGGATAGCACAATTCTGCTTCCTATGTAGGTAACCAGCACATTTCTTAAGACTCTTACTGATCAGAGTGCAGAGTCAATCTGCAGGTACACGATAATGAAGAGTCATAATAGCTTCCATCATAGAATCATAGAATGGTCTGGGTTGGAAGGGACCCCAAGGATCATAGAGCTCCACCACCCCTGCTACAGGCAGGGCCACCAACCTCTGGCCTGGATCTACACAAGGTTGCCCAGGGCCCCATCCAACCTGACTTTGAACACTTCCAGGGCCGGGGCATCCACCACCTCTCTGGGCAGCCTGTTCCAGCCCCTCATCACTCTCTCTGTAAAAAACTTCCCCCTAATATCCAATTTAAACATTGAGCACCCCTCTTCTGATGGAGCCCAGAATACCATTGGCCTTGCAAACTGCAAGAGCACACTGCTGGCTCATGTTAAGTTTCTCATCTACCAGAAACCCGAGGTCCTTCTCAGCAGGGCTGCTCCCCAGGAGGTCTTCTCCCAGTCTGTAGCTATGGCTGGGATTCCTAGGGCACAAGTGCAACCCCTGACACTTGGCAGTGTTGAACCTCATTAGGTTCACCCAGGCCCATCTTTCCAGACTGTCAAGATCCCTCTGGATGGCTTCCTTTCCTTCTGTTGTGTCAACCACACCACTCAGCTTGATGTCATCCTCAAACTTGCTGTGGGTGCACTAAATTCCATCATCGATGGCATTGATAAAGATATTAAAGAGCACTGGTCCCAAGACAGACCCCTGGGGGACCCCACTTGTCACCAGCCTCCACCTGGACATAGACCCATTTGCCACCACCCTTTGGCTATGGTCTGAAATCCTAGGATTTGTTTCAAAATGTATTTTTGTTCTCATGAGAGGTGAGCTGTTGATGTACTCAACAAAGTATCCTCTCTTTACAGATTATCATTTGGTTTTCTCTTTTATTTATTGTCTTCTAAATTTACAGAAAATGCTGCAATCAAAAGTACCAATTGTTCCTAAAGTACAGGGAAATATAGCACTAAACCAAACATAAATTACAGAGACAATATCATGAAGTTCTGTTTTTTTCAAAAGGCTGGATTTTGGTACAGGTCTATAGACACTTTATTTTTTTTTTCCCTGTGCATGAAATGGCAACTTTGTGTTGCATACAATTTTCAGAGACAAATGACTTCTGAACTGCTCTAAAAATATATCAGACTACATCGAATCTATGTATTTGAGTTCCACTATTTTCCCTCCAGCAAGTATTAGACTTGCTCAAGTAATACAGTCACAGCACATGAGCATGTCTGCACTATATCTTTTCCCCATCCAGATTATTATGTAATTCATATATGCACTGATCACAGTTCCTTTGAAGTGTGACCATGGTTTAGAAAGGTGAAATGCTTATGTATAGGTCACCCTTAATTTCTTTTTTGTAAAGGTGTACTAACGTTGTTTACCGACTACACACAATCCTTTTATTCTAGTAATTTTCAGATATTTCTTTTTTTTTTAATATTTAAGTTTTACTGGTTTTACTACTTCTGAGTTTGATTTAGAAAATGAAACTTATACGGTAATTCTTAAAAAAAAATCTAAATAAATTACATTTACACCTTCACTACTTCAGTTGTTTTTTTATGAGACAGTTTTGCCCTCAACTACATTGCCTTTAATTTGGACTAAATTCACATGTGTCAGTAGCCAAATAGCAAATAAGTTAGTTTTCAGATTTATAGATTTCCAGATGGAAGTAGAATATGTTCCACTTTCTAAAGCACTAATAAAAAATTTTGTCATTTCTCTGGTATCCAAACGATATTGAAAAACTGGTGAAATCTGGGAAAAGACATAAAGAATTATTATAAGCCTAAAGGAATCATTAAAGAAAGATTAACAGAAATCAACATGTTTGGTGTTATTACAGGGAAGCTGTTGGAAAGGACGATGTTCATTTGCTAAAATTTTTGGTCTCTGAATGTTCAATAAAGAGTGTAGTAAAAGTTCCAAGTATAAATTGGGCCGTCATTTTTATCTGAGTAAACTCAACAGTGGCAAAATATACCAGAAATATCCGGTGAAATTTCTTAAGCCTGGAATTTGGATGTATGTTGAATGCTTTCTAAAGGGAAGCGGTGAAATAACCATTGAGCCACAAGGGACTAAAACCTGACTGAGAAAGAAGCAGAAAATAAGAACATCATCAGCATACTAACTGCCAGTGTGTTGCCACTGTGGAATTTTGTTTATCTGAGTTTAGAAATGCTTGCAAAACTTGGATAAACTTCCTGTGGAATGTTGCCATTTTCTTTTAAAAGCACTACTGAGAGGAATACTTTTTGTTCTATACGGTGGTCTGTTTGGTTCATATGTGTGGTGCTTTGTCTTGCTAGTGTCAGAAATCCTGTACTACTGTGTTTGATTGCCAAATAGGTGCGAAGCTGTCTATGTGTTAAAAATAGTGGAAACTATTAAATTCTTATTAGAAACGATATGAGCTTTATTATAGGCTTTAGGTAAGTCAACTGTATCCCAAAGTAAACCAATTCAATCCCCTGGGTACTCCTCAGCATTAACTGTTAGCCAAGTAGTACAATGACTAGAAGAGCCAAGCTCCTGGAAAATCCTGAGAGGAGCCCAGTGTATTCTCAGGAGTGGGAGAGTACTGTCTTCCCAGAAGCAGAGCAGGCAATGAAATAATGCTTTGATTGCGTTAGTTAAAATATTAGAATAAGTGAAAAAGGGGTTTTTTGGGGGGAGGGTTGTTTGTTTGTTTTCTAAATTTGAAACATGCAGACTGTTTTTCACAATATTGTTTTAACATTTGCAGCTCCTTAAAGCTCTGGAAATCCTGCCCATAATATTGAAGACCTCTGGTAGAAAACCGTCTCCAAATAAGGAGCATGAGAATAAATCAGAAGAAAATACATGGGACTAATTGAGAATTTTCACCCGTCTTAGCCTTCCTCTGTCCTTGTCTCCTGTTTCCTGTTCCATCTCCTGCTCTTCCCACTCAAGCTACCTTTCTCACTGCAATTCAGAAGTTATATAACAGTTTCATCAAAGCAAATCTGAGAACCATAATGCTCTTCATTTAACGTTATCTTGAAAAACCTTGCCAGTCTTTTAACTTTGTGTCTGGGAGAAAAAAGAAAGGAAAAAAACCCCAAATAAACCCACCATCCAACCAAATGCAGACCTACTTATCTTCAGAGCAATTTTTATGCATCCTTATAACACAGCTGAAAATGGAAAGTTGTTACAAACTTACTTGGCAAACTATTTTGATATTGTTTGCTTGCAAGTTAATTTAAAAAGTGACTCTATTAAGTTGCTATGGTTAACGTTTTTATGTGTGGTAAGTTAAAAGTCTTTCAGAGCTTCCAGGTTCAGTTTCCCTACTTTGTACTTTGTATCATCATCAGTTAAAAAATTTACCAGGATAACTGATAACCAGGGTGAATATAGTCCTTTTACCTTCATAAACTGTTTGTGTGAATATTTTAGAGAAGTGAAGGTGAAGCACAGAGATACTATCCAGTAGCTGTATTTAGTTTGTCAGATCTGAGGACCAGCTACTTTTTAAAGTCCTGGTAGCTAATGTGAAAAAGGAAGGGAAGTGAAAGAGAGGGGAAAAGGAATTTCATTCTAAATCATTTCAGCTTGACCATGATAGGAGTATTTGAAGGGAAAGCCTTACAAGAAGTGCCAAGAAACGTAGCACTGCCAGTCACACCTGTAGTATCCAGGAATGCCCACTCCTGAACCATGTGCCAAGTGTGGGCTTAACTGCTAAAAATGCTGACATTTATGAAGTATGTAAATTGAAGCCTAATTAATTTGCTACAACTATCTTGTTAAAAGCCAGATAAATACATTAACATTTCTTACCATTTTAAGGTATCAATAAGAATCTAACTACCTTTATTGTCATTGTATTTCAGACTTAATTACATGTATAGATTATTATTTTTTTGCATAATTTTTCAGTCTATATTCACTTAAAAAATCAAACTGATACTGTATGAATTGCCTACAGCAGCTGATTTTTCTCTGTACAAGTCTTTACTTTTATGAAGACATCTTCTGTTAAAATACTAAAATAAAACTATCAAGGGATGTGGGACTTTTGCTACATGAGCTCAAATGTACTAGTATGGAAATAGCAATTTCCCAAGGATTGGACATAATTCTATATGTCTGAAAAATTCTGAAAAATATATATATAATAGCATCAAATGACTGGTGGAGAATCTTTTAAGAGAAAACATTATTTCAATTATTGTACTTGCATAGAAAAGTTTGCATATTATTCTTTCCCTATCCCTCATATTCATACAATTTAGAAGTAAGACTACTGAAATTAGGAGTATCACTTAAACAGAAAGACTGAAATAAAACCTTTTTCTGACAGTGTTATCAGGACATTTTTTACAAAACTCATGCCTGGATGATTCACTCTCAAACTGAATCTTCATCCTGCTTCGGGGCACTTAATAGATATATAACCACTATGGAAAGAACAGTACACATAGAGAAACTGCACATGTTGGATTATTAATAAAGAATATCAGCGCAAGAGCTGAATAATAAATACATAAACAACACATGAACTGTCTGGAGACTGGTTTCTTAATAAGATCCATGCTATGAACATAATTCAGCAAAGAACTTACAAATGTAAACTTTATGTAGCATAGTTCTTGGCCTCAAGTCGAAATATCCACAAGGTTCGGCTTCAGCAGATGCTTAATGCATCACTGCATCAGATGAGAAAGTGAACTCAGCAGAGGAAATGTTTTGACTGAAATGAAATATAGTACAAGTGGGATTTGAGGGAGCAAAGTAATCTTTAAATTTTGCAAATAATGTATGCCTGAAAAAAAGGGGAAAAGATTATTGAAATCTTGAGGAGTGGAAACCACCTGTCTTAACATATATGAGTTAAAGCTCCACGTTTGAGAGTAAGCTGGTCACTCTAGACTCCATTTATAGACACTGAAGAAAGAAATACGGGACTCTAGGGAATAATCCATCAACATCTAAATTAGGTGTCTGAAATGTCTATTTCTCTAGACTAACTTAGACTTAGATGAATCCTACCCTTTAGCATTTGAAAGGAATTCCTTTTGTTTCATGGGCAGACAGTTCTTGTTTTATTCACAAATCCTGCTGGTCCCAGGTTAAGCATGTTTATAAATTTAGGATTCAGCACATATCTTTTAATGTCTAAAATGGAGAGAATTTATTCCTTCCTGAATAATTTAATTTTGGAAGCAGGGAAGGAAGAAGGAAGGAAAAAAAATGTTTTATTTTTCTTTTCAAAATTATATATATATTTAAAAAGAATTGATTTAATTAATTTAACTATGACAATGAAACAATTATTTGTAATGAACTCATATTAATCTATTTCCATTTAACCAAAACTCCTTCCCTCAGTCTTTCCACCTGCAAACCATTCCAGTTTACTCTGAATTTCTTTTCCCCCCGCCCCTTGCTTTCAGAGGTTTACTGGCAGGCATTGACTAGTTTTATTGAGACTGCATGTATCATTTCACCAGTAAAAGGAAATATAGCCAGCCATCTTGGGCAGGACATTACCAGCTTCAGAGTAAGGTTGCAGTCCTCATGGGATCTGGGTTGTCAGGACCCTCTTCTGAGTTGTGAGGAACCTGAGGAGGAGCTCTACCTGCTTGCAAAGGCTGATGATTTCCCAGCAGTGACCCCTGCAAGCTGTCCCTCACCTCATGCCAGGCCTACAGGCCTATAGGAAGAAGCAGTTTTACAGTAACTAATTATGCTACGTTCTGATGACCTGAAATTCAGCTTTTCCCATTAAAAGAGATAAGGAAAAGAATTCTACATTTGTGACTTCAGTTCCCTGGCGTTTAGAGCGTATTAATGGCTATTGGATTAATAATAAATAAACTGGATAGAAAATCATTATACGAGGTCTATATTCTGAATATCAATTTGGTTTCTAAGCACTTCAATAACTTACCCTTAATTTTCAACTCAGACCGTCTCTGAAAATAGTAGAAATTTGGAGCATCATTGTCTTTTCAAATAGTAATGGGATGTCAATGTGGTAGCTGAGCTTATTGAATTTGACATTAGAAGTTGATTCATCTTTTTAAAAGCTTTTTTACATATTGAATTTTGGCCTTTGAGAAATAGCAAAATAATAAAAAATGCATTGAGGAAAATTGGGGGGGGGGAGGAACCAAACACCTGAGAAAGACACATGAATAGCCCCCTTCATCTGCATGTTTTAAAAGTGTGTGCACAATGTAATAGATTCTAAGATATGGCTGCAGCTACCTCCTTAGCTGTGAACTGAGGAGAATGACTCCTTCAGGAGTTTGTGAGAATTTCAGTTCTTTGCCTTCATGTGATGTGTTCCTGTCTCCTGGGGATGTTAGTCCTGTCTGTGCTATTTGGGTGCATGCTCTGGGGGGACTGCTCTGCATGCTGCTTAACTGCATGATTTTGCTGTGTGTTGCTGTATATGGGGAATATGGTTTTGCATTCTCTGGATGAGTAATATTTAGACGGGTCAGTGCTAGATATGTACATGCAGAATGGGAATCATGTAGACTACAGGCACTGATGCAACAAAGATACTACTAGCATATTTGGCAGTGATCATGGTCTAGGGCTAAAACTCTAGTCCCAGTGATAATCCACATTAATTACATGTATGATCACACCATATTGCTATACACATAGTACTTTTTTATTTTCAATACCTGTGTGTCGTATCTGGAACATATGTCTAGGGATGGAGATGGCTGGTTCTTCTTCTGTTCTGTTTGCTGTGCATGTTATCTACATATATACTTGCATATGAATCTTTCAAAGAGCTTCTGAACTTATCATTGAAAATGAAGCCACAGGGGCAATGGAAATGTAAAGTGGAGACAGAAGTTGACTGGATACTGGGGACTTGTATAGCATTGTGAAACAGGGTCTACTTACTGCTGCTTTTGGAGGTTGACTGAGATGAATTATGGTGTGAAAGACACCAAGTCCTTGAAGAAGATGATGATTTTGGTTGCCTCATAGGAGAAAAGTTTCCAAGAGACTAAAGCAGGAAGCAAACAGGATAAAAAACTAAGGTTTATAGAGTATTCCTAAAGTATGACCATGAAAACATGCATGCAAATATCTTCCAACAACTTAAAAACACACACACATATGCAAACATAAATAGGCATGTACAATATATACAAAAACTGATAAGCAGATCTAGAAAAAAATATGCCTACACCCCTAACAGAGGAATTCTGTTTGTGTTACTCATTTTCAAGCTTTTTAAAGAATTTTGTCTCACCGGAGCAGACTCTTGAAAAGCAGAGGGAATTTGGGGACATAGTAAGAGCAAATTTGTCTGCAATTAGGCTCTATTCATCCCAGAACCATACGTTGCAGACTGTCTTACCAGTAGACAAGCGAAACATTTCATTTACCTCCTGTGCTATAACTGACAGCTCTTTTCCCTCCTGGTGTTGCAATCTGTCCTCCTGTCGCTCTCTGAGTGGAGCCATTCTCATTAATTGAAGCACCTTTTTACTTAGGCCTGGGTATAATTTCATGTAGCTTGTTTTGTCTGCTATCACCAGTTGATATTCATCAAATGAATGAAAAAGGAACATTTGTAAAAGCAGCATATTGTAACAATAATAGAAATTAAGTAAAAACAACCCCTTACATGATAAGAAAGAGTGAAAGAAAAGTCAGCAGATTTGTGAAGAGCTATAGTCAGAGTGAGATGTGATTCCTCAATGGATAAATTTTAATTATATATTTTTAGATATAATACTTATATCTATTTCTTTATATATTTTAATGAGATACTTTCCAATGATAAAAGCCATATTGCTTCTCTGTATATTAAATATAGAATCATGTTACCATGAGTGAAGAATAAATTCTGGAAAAAAATTGTCCTAGAGAAGAGCAGATATTATTTACAAAGGGGTAATTACAACTGAATAAGAACTAAAGGGCGATACTGCGTTGTGTGCCTTTGGCATCAGGAAAAACAGGAGAGCTATTTTGCGAAACAGAGCAGAAAATACCTTGAGGAACATCATATGTACACCATAAAACCTCAGATCTCTAGTGGATAATCATCCCTCTAGAAAGGACTGGTCCCCAGTGTGATCTGAGCTAACTCTGAAGCTTTGTTTTTCCTATTTCTTCTTTGCTTTGACCATATCCATATCTATATGTATGTATATGACATACCCAGCTAAGGTCAACCAAGTACAGTGAGAAAAAGAGAAATCTGGAGAGCAAACAATGCTCTGCAGTAGTTAAAGCATTGGTGTATCTAATCTGTTTCAGCCACAAGTCAGAAATCCAGGACGCTACAAACTGTCAGGAATAAAATTAACTCCATCCCAGCTAGACCCAGCAGTATTAGCCAAGCTCCTCTGGTTACTGCTGTGTCCCAAGTTACAGACAACTCTCCAAACCTCTAAATCCCTGAGACTCTTTAGTGGGGTCCTGAACACTGAACTACCTGAAGGGTGCGCATATAATACTAACTACTGTAAACCATAGCTATATCCTTAGAATTTCTAGGAAGAGTATTTTTAATAGCTGCTAATAAATTCTGTGCTGGAATCTGGACAGGCTTTCCTAGGAACTTTATAGCCACACCTGCAATTTAGACAGATGAGGGCAATCAATATAAACAACAACAGAAACAGAAGGTAATCAGTGTAATAGCACTAAATACCTGAAAACAAGAACTTTTGGCTTCAAACTATTGAGCAGATTGCATTGTGTAGCTGAGCTACAATTGATATTTTGATGCTAAAACAATGTAAGTACATTATCTCCTCAGGAACATATGATTTTTAATGGCCATGGTCATGTGACTGGAGAAAAGGGATTTTTACTGCCAGAGAGGCACATATAATTTATAATAAAGAGAAAGAAAATGTTTTAAAGTAAGAACCAAAAGCTCATTCTGTGAATAGAAGGATGAAATATTTAATGTTAGGATGGGGAGAGAAGCTGAGGTTAGAATCAAGGTTAGAATAGATCCTGGGTATTGCAGAGCTGTAGAAGGCATAATTGGAGAGTTCTGCAAAGCAAGTTTTGCCTTTATGTGAAGTTCTGAGCTGCTGCCAGCCAGTATGGGCTTTGCATAATATCGACATAATATCTAGCATAATATCCACAACTTTGAAAAATTCCAAGGTTTTGAACCTATCCATTACAAGCCAAAGAAGACATTGCTTCTTCCTCCAGATAATGGTTTCCTCAGACCATACTGGTTGTATATACATCTGTTTTTTCCTAAGCACATTTTGCTTTTATTGTTTTGAAGGTAGTACTTTTCTTGCCTGCAGAAGTCAGGACTGGATATATATTTCTGGGGAAGTTATGAGGATGAAGATAGAGATCTATTTCACTAAAACGCAAGTAGTGAGACCTTTCAGAACACTGAACAGCTTGAGATTTACAACCAAAGAATGATAATTGGTGATATAAATGGATTTATGTGGGGGGAAAATTTAATCAGTTATTAGAATATTGTTTGCCATTTATATCAGTAGGACTTAGTTCCTTCCCACTCTTGGAATCTATAAAAAAGGATTTGATCCATCTTAAGTTTTATAAAACTGGATTAAAACCAAAAATATGTAGACCACAGTTCAGTAAAATTAATCATCGATTCTGTCTGCTTATTCTTTGCTTCCTACTTGTATCAAAACAACTTTTTGAAGGACAGTGTAATGAAAAAGAATGTGGAATTCATCTGATTTACAAAAAATATATAGCTTGGTTTATTTTCTTTTCCGAAGAGAGCCAGATAAGCTCCTCTTTGATTCACAAGAGTTAAAAAACTGTCAGCTCAGCTGACAAGGGTGTGAGCTTTAACATGAGAGGAATAATATCTTAAGTGTGTGCTATCACAACCCCTTTGCATTAGGAGAACATGACTTAACTAATTCAACATTTTAGAGCCTTTTTCAACTTACTCTTTATTTCACTTCATTAATGAACTATAAAATCCTGTCAAGAACTTGACAGTTTACTATATAAGCACTCAAAATATTAATGAACTGTGCATTCCTAGTCTAGGAGATATTTTCTAAGCATACACAGAGCAAAACCAAAGTAACAAAGCATCTCTGAACCTGCATTTAGACTGAGGTTCAACTACCTTCTTTTGTAAAAGATTTCTGGATACTCATTCCTCTTGTTCTGCAAAAGTGCAGGGTAATTCTAAAAGGGGCTTAATCACACTCCTCTGATAAAGCTGCTGCTACTTGTAAGGATTAATTATACATATTTTCCTGGATAACAGAGAAAGGACTCAATAATCCAGTGGGTTTGCCTTGTAGCAAGAAGAAGTAATAGTTATAGTCTAAGATGGCAGAACACCGAAGGGTATTATAAAAAATACATATCACCAATTGTCTTTTCCTAGGAGAAGCAGGGAGTTTTGTATGTGACAAAGTATGGTCTTAATTTAAGTTCCTAATGCCAGGAAAATGTAATAACAGAAAATCTAAGGTCCAGGCTGGCACCTCTTTTAAACTCCATGCAGACTCTGCAGAGTCATTTGAGGGCTACCTAGAAAATGCAAGAGATTAAGAAATACCTCACTAGTAACATTCAGAATAACATATTTCAGCATGAAAAGACTCCCAAGGGAAGTCTGTCCAAAACACTCAAAGACTCCTGATGAGACTGACTCAATTATCAGCTGTAATAGCATCAGGTGACAGACTTTGGTAAGCAAAGTGTTGCACAGTGAGAAAATTCTTTTAGCAAACACTAATTTACACCTCTGAATTGCTGTGAATATTCGTTAACATTTCCTGTATGCTTTGTAGCCATTAGCTGATTAATGAAACCCTAAAGAGAAGCAAGCACACAGTATGCACTGAGCAGGTGTTACCACTCCCTTTCTGCAAGCAGTGTGTAAACTGAGGAGAGACTTGCTGATGCCTTACCTGAGACAGAGCTGCTCAGTAGGCAGAAATGTTCCTGCATGCTGTGACAGCTGCCATTCCACACTCCTGCAGTAGCTGGCAAGGAGCTTGTCCTACCTCAAGATGCTGATCGTTGTCCCTTAGCTCTGCTTGCATAATTCATTCAAGTATGAGGCCTCCTTAAAGTAGTCAAAAAGACCTTCACTACGTTGAATTTTGTAGGAAGAAAGGAATTTTCTAACCCTTTTCTAACCATAAATATGTTTGATAGCAGCTTTCCACAGTTAAAATTGCCTTGGGTCTGTGCTACCAAAAGAAGCTATCCCACATACTCTTTCCCTATTAGTATCTCACTTTTCTCCAAAGACATGGAACTTCTTTCAGTAGGACAGTATGTTCAAAAAGTCATTACTACATGCAAGGTAATATGATTTTGCCCATATAAATGAGAAAGTGAGAATAATTCCCATAGTACCACGGGCAGATGACACTGGATTTGAAAATCTCTTTAAAATGTCAAAGAAGTAGCACATTGTGATACAGAAAATTAAAGTGAGAAACATCTACACTTTTCCATGTTCATCACCAGGCAGTTAAGGTTTTCCATTTGCTCTTTTCTTCCTCCTTTCCGTCTTTAAAACATTGGAAAATGCTGTTTCTGTGAAGCAGTCGTGGAAATCTGACAGCTTCCTTTACAGAAATTCCCTCAAGTCTCTTATACCCTTAAGCTTAGATCCTCACTAAGAGAATCATGGGTGCTAGACTGACCCATTGCTTTGCATGAGTTACCCTTAACAAATAGGAGTAATGGGATAGATTGGATGTGCCTTCACTGTTACTGCAGCTATTACAAGCTGTCCTTTCCTAAGGGCTTTGGCTATAGTAAAAATTAATAAGTTGACATTAATACAGATTTCTGCAAAGCAAACAACTCTGAGCAGTATCACAGGGTTTGCTCTCATGTGGTTATTGCCATAAAATCAACCAAAGATAGATGATCAAATAAAAGTTTTGCAAATAAAAAATGAGCACTGCGTTCCAAAGACAGCTGCCCTGGGATTAAGTGTTCTCCAGTGTAGTTCATGTATCCACAGTGTTTTTTGTTTATGGTTATTTCAGTCACATTCTACCCACTCTCTTCACTGAGTTTCTGTTTGGGATCTTTATCTCAAATCCCATCCTACTTCAGACAGACATTATCACTCTGATCACAACTTCTGGAGCCATAATCACCGCAATCATAAATGAGCTTACATTAATAGCCATGAACGGGCTGATCTGTTAAACATTGTGAATGACATATTCTTCAATTAAATCTTCAGATCCCTTGGATATGCTTTCTGTCTTTGGACAAGACACTGTAGTGCTTTCTGCTTTTGTTTGTACAGCTGAGTAATGAAAAAAATCTATATCTATTTACTCTCTACCTCAGAAATTGGAAGATTTGATACCCTATCAAATGACCTTTTCTAGACAGTATGGGAATTATCTTAGTATTCAATACATTTGAAAAGCTTTAAAAAGAATGCTATGGAAAATGTTGGAAGGGACTAGAGATATGCCTTAACCATTGCTGACAGAACTGTACCTCCTTTTCCTTCTTTACCCCAGCACCCACCTTTTTTTCTCTCAATCACGGTAAACAATTGCCACTTCACGACCTTCACCACCCGATGAAGTGAATTCCAACTCTCAGGAATCAACTCTGAGGTCAGTTGGAACACAAGGGTGTTTAACCTCTGCCAAATTGGCCTGTCTGGTTGTGGATTGTGACAAGTGCAATTGCTTTATGTATTTCTATCAGGAGAAGTAAGATGTTGTACTTCGATGTACAGATAGCAGGTGGGTGAAAAAGAGGAATTTCTGTCTTGAATAACATTGGTGTCTCTCAGCTGAGATATAGTCTGCATCGCCATTTCTATGGGTGAGTGTACAAATCACTTATGTTGTGACCAGCCAGGTCCCCCTGCAGGCAAAAGCCCCCAGGTTATGTCTGTATCTAGCTCTGTAAGCATAGTTCTTACTTCCAATAGACCCTGTACTTTAGGGTTCAGTAGGAGGTTTTGTGGAAATGAGGCCTAATTGTGGTGATGACTCATGGGATCCAGTGTCATACCAAACAACTATGCCTTGTTCTGTCTTTGTTGAGGAGTGGAAAGGAATTTGGCAGCTGAAGCAGAGCTGTGGGAAACCTATGACACTGAAATAATAGATGGCCA
The DNA here is from genome assembly GCA_022605575.1 of Laterallus jamaicensis coturniculus. Classification (NCBI taxonomy): domain Eukaryota; kingdom Metazoa; phylum Chordata; class Aves; order Gruiformes; family Rallidae; genus Laterallus; species Laterallus jamaicensis. The sequence continues at coordinate 4,774,175 of JAKCOX010000033.1, read as the reverse complement.
CTTACTGCACACACAGGGTTGCAATTCTCTCCCCAGGACTTGTTTGATGACAGTCCTCAGTTCAGAAATGGCTGTGATCAGCCCTAAGAGTGAATTACAATTGTGTACAGACTCTGTGGGTGACTACTACCAGTTGTTATCCTGACTAAGAAAGCAAGCTATTTTTCTTCTGTAAGTTGCATCAGCAGAAACGTTTCTGTACTTTAGGGAATTTGTATCAGCATCATGTGCTTCTAACTCATGCCAGCAGACTTAGCTAGGCTGAATGAAATGGTCACCATCTTTGCTGTCTGCCTCAAACCTCAACCATAGTTTACCAACTCCTTTCAAGAGACATATTAATGTGATTTATAGATGCTTTTAAACAACAAGTCATCTATGACTTGAGATAATGCCAGTGTCTAGTATCCTAAAATGTTAGCTAACTGCTCAGTAGACCCTCCTGCACTGCTAGTAAATGTTAACAAAATGGCAGGGACAGTCGACAGAAATGATCTCAGCCTCTCTAGTATCAGGATGCAGGTATGAGCCACTTCCATGGCAGAACAAGTGGGAAGGAAGCAGAAGGTAGCAAACTAAAGCTCGTTTGGGGCTAAGAAATCAGAGATTTTAAAATTGATTCCTTGTCATATTACATGTAAAAGCACTTAAGGACGTATGGAAACCAAAAGTGCAGATGTTTAAAAATGTCTAAGCCTTCTGAAGCCACCTAGGCAAGCTAGCATTCTCAAAGGAAAGAGCACTCTCACACCATATTTTTTCTGGTGGCACCAGTTTATCCCACTATAATCCCATCCCAGACATTTTTTCCTGCCTTTATATATTATATACTTTATATTTTCCCTATTCTTTATACATGGAACTTTCATGGGTAATTGGACCACAGAACTGATTGGGAACTAAAAACTTCCCATGACTAAAATAAATGCTCTCAGTGACAACTGAGTGTAACAACTGTGGAAAACAAAGCAATCTCTCCTCCACAAGATCTTCTAAAGTCTAGCCTCCACTTTTACAGGCCTCAGGGATGACAAAATTCTTTAAAGAACGTGAAAATTCACATCTTTGTTAGAAATCGCCAATGATCAAGTAGTTTGCAAATATAGCAAACAGAACATTAACAACCAAAAAAATAAAAAAGCAGGATGCTTATCTGTGTCTGTGTTAGAGAAACTTTCTGGATGTGATAGAGTACTCTTCACGGTGTATGTACTTATGTGCTCAGAAAGCCCTGTGAAGAGTACCTCAAAGTATCTAAATAGATAGATTTAGATACAGGAATGTTCACACGTCATTGAAATGCTCTTATCACAAGACTCACTATGAAAATGGAAGCCTTGCCATCTCAAAGATGCCAATACATATAGCTTACTTTTAAATAATAATAACAACAGTTAAAAAAAATAAATATATATATATATTCTTTACAAATGTGAATTAAGGAGGTTACTGATCTTCCTCTGGTAGCAAGAGAGTTTTTTCTCTTTGCTGCCAAAAACATATTACAGCTTATAATTAATTAAGAAATATGCTGGGTGGGCTGGCAACACACATTATAAGTAACATAACAATAAGAAATACAAGCTTTGTCATTGAAAAGGTGACAGAAGATATTGTATGATATTGCCAGAAATAACTATTGGATGATGATTACATCTGGATAAGTGCATCAGGTTCTAAAACCAGTATAGAGCAGAGTAAAGAATTTTACCTGATTTCATCAGTATTGACTACAAAATGCATATGTGTCCTCCCCCTGACATCCTCAAATCTTCTTTTCTCCCAAGGGCAATTAGCTGATGGAGGAAATGGAGACTAGTGGTTACAACAGAGGACTTGGAATTTGCTATTTTGAGCTGTACCACTAAATCATTTCCTGACCTTGGCAAAGTCAATCACAGTAGTTATGCATCATTTTCCATCTGTAATATGGGAACAATCACAATTACCTCCTAAAAGTGTGGTGATGCTTCAGGAGTAAAGGTTTATAAAGCATGTATCATTCACAAAAAGGAAAGCATCTCAGTGATGATGTACTTTTATGACTGGACACCTGGCAACAGGTCTGGGTGGAAATTTAGAGGTAGCACTTGTGTTTTCTGAAAGTATTTGTGTTTGCTATTGCCTGTGAGTCAGAGGGAACTGCACAACTGACACCCCAAAAAATGATCCTGTATTTCTGCTGGCTTGGAAATGTGGAAACAAGTTCATCACTGCATTTTCCCCAATTTAGTTCTAGTTGCCACCTGTGCTCGCGTTGTTGGGCTGACTGAGCAGACAAGGAGACAGGTTTCTTCTTAGCTCGAACAGTCTTTTCAGAAACGTATGGAACCTGGTTGAAATCACCAGTTTTTTGGGTGCATTCTGCTCTCTGTGCTGCACTTTCTGGAAGACTGGTCTGATCTGTAAACAAGACCAAGATTATTCTTACTATAAGTATTACATAACTGGCTGCCTCACTTCTGTCTTCTCAAAGATTTTGAGTTCTTTATCTAAAGTAACTTGAAAAACGTGGTGGTTCACAAGTCTTTAGATAACTTCCAAACTTACTGCACATATCTGCTCACTCCCAACCATGGACAGCATGAGACAGATTAGCATCACAGTCCTTCTGCTTGTGAAAGATTTTACCTGTTTTCATCATGAGGAAGAGATGGGTCCAGCTGCTGAAGAGAATTGCTAGTTACTGATACTGGTGCAGTGCAGCACAATGAGGACAGATGCTGAAGGTCACCTATTTAATTTTGTTTGAAACTTGGAGATGCCAAATTTGTTATGGTTTTGGAAGGCATTAATAATATTTTTTTTTCTCCTATACAAACATTTATCAGTAGTATTATTGTCCACATTTAGAAGTTGTTTGGTTTTGTTTTGGTTTTTTTTTCCTAAATGCTTTATGAATAGATCTGTACTTACATAGACAGAAAAATTGCTTTTGTAAAGGTCAAAAAAACATTTCTTTTTATCAAGGAGAGGCATACTCCTTCTTCCCAAACACCAGCAGATTCTTCAAGTAAATGATATTGATAATGCCATTGAAGTACATGTTTATTTTAACAAGAAGGTCAAAATGTACATGTACTGGAACAATGCAGCTATTAAACATTAATTTCACTCGGGATTAATCAATGATGAGGAAATAGGTGTCTCTTCCTTCTAGCCAAAGAGAAACTGCTACCTTGATCTATAGCTCAGTCAATACGCTGAAATTGTGAATAACTGTAGAACCCATAGAGAGTTAACCTTTTGATCTCAGCTTGAATGCAATAATTGTAATAAAAAACCCAGACCTAATATTATTATCAATACCACCCCTTGTAGATAGTGATTAGGTTTGATTGGATTACTTTTATAAAGAACAAAAAGACAATGTGCTGTACTGAAATTACAAATGATACATTCAGAAAAAATTAAATTATATACAGCCTTATAATGTGCTTAGTAGAGAGGTATTAAAAATGTGGCTGAATCATTCTGTAATTGTTTATTGCAAATTTTATAGAGCCCTAAGTAATCATACTCTTATTCTGAAATTGCACAGTGTCCTAGAACTAAGTAGTGCTATCAACAAACTGTTTGCCTGCTGTGTTTTAGAACTGCTATGGCTGTGAAGCCTGAACCTGTTTGTGCATAGAAATATCTCAAGGTTTACTATGGACTAAATTCTTTCAGAATCAGAAGGGTTTTGTGTTGTGATTTGGGATTTTTTTTCTTTTATGTCTGGGTGGAGAAACTTTAATTAGCAGTTATTGGAAAGATGTATGTGCATCAAGGGACTTGCATGCTGGTACCTCTTCATGTTTTCATTTACTGTAACACATATCTATAACAATATCATAGAAGTTACAGAAGAGGAAGTAATTTCATTATTTCTAATCTCCTTCTGGCTGTTGTGGAATGCCCCATAAAACATTGCATTTATTTAGGCTACAGGTAAAGCTTTTTGAAATTTGTAAGGGACTTAGAGAATGCTAAAGTATTTTTTAACAAAAGATTCAAGTGTTTAGAATTTTCATTGACTTTGATTGGAGCCATAGATTTATCAGTGAGACTGGGAAAAGAAGTTTATGTTTATGAAACCTGTGCTTTTGTGATTTCCACCCCATTAGCTATGTAAATACAACATTGAGCCCTTGGTATTATAGCCTGTCCCATGGATCAGGCTGATACAATGATGCTAGTAAAAAGAACTAAGATTTGTGGCAAAAGATACAGCTTCTAGGTACTCCCCACAAAAATTTGGAATACAATGAAGATTTCCTTGCTCAAAGGAGGTTTTGGAGAGTGGAGTTACTGGAAACATTAGAATTGCTAACATAAAGAATTTCATATCAGTGTGAAGTGAATAGATCTCATTTAAGTCTGCAATGGAAATGCAACCTGATATAAAATATTGCATGTTATCTCACTCATTTAAAAGACTAAGTGCCCTAAAACCATTGGATTTTTAATACACCTCCCTATCTGGCTGTCCTAGTTTCAGCTGTGATAGGTTTCTTTCTAGTATCTGGTGTAGTGCTGTGTTTCAGCATGAGAATAATGTCGATAACACACTGATGTTCTAGTTGTTGCTAAGTAGTTGTAGTGTCTACACTAAGACAAGGACTTTTCAGGTTCCCACAGCCTACCAGGTGCACAAGAAGCTGGGAGAGCACAGCATAACCTCATGACTTGCTTGTAGTTCTATTGAGTTTCCTGCCCTTTCTTCCAAAGGTCATAAACTCTCCTTTTTTTCCCCCTGAGTTCCAGCCAAGACTCTCTGATCATCCAGGCTGGTCTTCTTCCCTGACAGTTCATCTTTCAGCACATGGGTATGGCCTGCTTCTGAGCCTTTAAGATTTCCTTCTTGAAGAATGTCCAGACTTCATGAGCTTCTTTGCCTTTCAGGACTCTGACAACTAGGTTCCTAAACTGGAAACCCAAGGTGACTTTCTACTTATATATGTCTACAATATTTTATGTATCTATCAAAAAGTTAGAAAATTCTGACAAGGGACAGTCAAAAAAGAATGTAAGAATAAAGGGGGAAAAAAGGTTGTTCCTAGGAAAAAGAAAAAAAAAGAGTAAAAATCTATTGTTTAATGGAATGGGAATGTGAGAAGCACGGGTTTTGAGCCACCCAGTGCAAGTTAGGAAGCAGGGAAATAAATCTCCCTCTCATGTGAAAACAATAATTCTAGTCAAGTTCATATAAAAAGAGATATCATTGCTATTGGCTTAAAACAGCACCACCCTCAAAACCAGTTTTTAAAGCAGTTCAGACTGATGTGAATACTCAGTCCAAACATTTTTCTTTTTGTTTTAAATGTTTTAGGCCCCTGTGAATTCTCAAGAATAGTGGGATTCCAAGCCCTAAATAGTTTAAGTGTGGATTTAGTAAGGAATTTAGTAGTTCTTTAGAACAGGACACGTCGGGGTCCTTAAAGATATGTAAGCAGTTCTGGAATATCAAAGTCAGAAGGAGGACGAGTATCAATTTGTAGCTAGCATTTATACAATAAACCTTTCTGCTGTTACTTCAGATCACTTTTCAATGGAACTTGTTGCATTGTCTTTAGAGAAGGGAAAAATACAGGTTGTAGCCACTTAACTGTGGCAGAACAGATGTGTGGCTAGGCTTGTCCAGAGGTTGGGAATGAGGCATCTTTGGAAATTTTAATATAACAAGGAGGCCTGGCTGGGGGCTTTGAGAATATTTGGTTTGGATTTAAACAGCTATGTAATTTGTGGCTTTGCCTTAAGGGAATTACCAAAGGTCAGATGGAGCTCAAATGGCAAAACAGGGAACAAAAGCCAGATTCTAGCAGACCACACTCTCTCCCAGAGATATTTGGTTCCAGAATATTTTTGTACTCTGACAATATATCCTCATGTACTGTATTGCATAAAACTGAACAAATCCTGCAAGGAAGCAAAGTACAAAGTCAGATGGATGGATGCTCAGGTCCTCTTGAAATCCTTTAGAATCCTAAAATATTAGTGCTGTAATCTGTAACTATGATAGCATTAGGAATAGTTGATTACCTTATATTGACAATCTTCCACAGGGCAAAACTATGCAGTGTGGTTACCTGCTACTTTGTCATTACAGAGCAGTTCTGAGGTCTTTCTTACACTGCTTCCTAAGTCCTGATGGGAAGAATGTTGGCAAAGGACCAGTTTAGCCATTTCACAATGTCATTTTCATAGCTCAGAACAAATTTAACTAACAAATGCGGATACATCCTCATCTAGGTTATTAAATTAGTCTCCCCAAACGGATCAATAAAAAGAAATGCAAATCCATAATCAAAATGTATGAAATTTATAACCAGTTTAACTGTAATAACAGTCCTTTAGAAACCACATCCAGGGAGATTAGGGAAGGAGTAGGTATATGTATGTGTATGATGGCTTCAGTTTGGTTTCTGGGAAACTGTTTCCAGTACACTGAAAACAAAGTATTAGCAGTTTTAGGAAACTGGGCAAACTGTGGAAATAAAAATGCCAAAAGCTACTTATCCTTTAATTATTTACCCAACTTATACTTTCAGTCTTTCAGACAGTTGCCATTTCAACATCCCTCAGGATTAAAATTAAAGCATTTCAAAGACGTTCAGAGAGACACTGATGAAAGTAGGAAGGCTTAGCTTACCTAGCTGCCTAAATCCAAAGTTTAGATCCTTCAGACCCTCACTTGTTTTCCTTCAGGATAATAATTGTCTAATAATTGAAGACCTTTGTGTGTCTGAAAATACAGCTCTCATGATAACAAATGTCACTTTTCTGATAAGTACCTCAGTCTTGATGGTGCTGTTGACAGGAAAGCATAAGAGATAAGCCATGTCGATCTGATGGAGATATATTTCTAAGGCATTTTGTCAGAAACCTGTTTTTTTTTTATGATTTTCCTAATACCTGCTCTCGGTATAAGTGACATGAGAGGGTGACTGCCCGAAATAAAGATCTTACATGGGGTCATTCCCTGTGATCTGAATTACCAATGCCCACTTCCATTCATTATATTCTACCTCACATTTACGAGCTAGTTGGCTAAAGGACTCCAATACTTTGATTAAAAGCATAAGGAAATATCTAAAAGAATAAACTTAAATAAAAATGAGGAATGACTTCTGCCGTGGTAAGAAACAGAAATTCACAAGGATCAGAGGATGAACAATTTCAGAGACTGGACTTTAAGACAATACTGCTCTTTCACAGTCCATATCACAGGACACTTTCAATATACTAATTGCTTCATTAGATTCTCAATTTTATTTTAAATGTATCTTTACAGACTACTTTTTCCAACACATATAATTTCTTTTGAGAAATATATTTGAATAATTTAAAAATTGCCTTAGATTAAAAAAAAATAATTCTTGAGAATCTAAGGAAAAAACCACAGATTGTAGCAATGAAAAAAAATCTAAAATTTTAATCGCTACTTCATTAAATTTTATAAAGCAAATTTCTCCTGCAGCTACAAAGATACAAGTCTATAAAGAGGCAAACAGGCCAGGGAATTGATTAGTTCTGTGTAGTACACCAACAGCAATTGGATGAGCAACAAAACCTTCTCTAGACCTTCTGAATCCAGCTCAGTGAGCTGCTAATCCACTGACACCTTACTTCTGCCAGTGAACCCTAGAAACTGGACTAGCCTTCACAAGGGCATGTAGGGTGAACAATTTTTTGACACTATGTATGTCTCTAATTTGTTCCTGTCATTGAGAGCAGATTTGATACATACCAATCTCTTTCTGAGACATTGTATCTTAGCTAGAATCAAATACTTTCCTGGCATAATTCATTCTCATAAAAGAAGCATACAACCACAAAAAGCAACAGAAAAAGTAATTTTCACCATCTAAGCATGTACACCTTCAGATAAATGGAGTGTATATGGCTCCACATGATAGTGCCATTTATTAATAGTCTTTTTCAATTATATGTATTCACATAGGAAAAAGGTACTTTGCTTGAAGTTTATTGCAAAAGCTAAATATTCCTGTTCTTTTGGCATGTATTCTAGATATTACTTCTTTACCAGATATCTAAAATAAGTATTAATAGCGACTGCTTCTAGGCTGACTCTCATTGCCATTAATGTCAGTAACATAATAATGGAGTTTTAATAATACGTTTTTCTTTCTTTGGGCATTCTTGATGAGTTTAGACTCCTTTACATTAAAGCTCTATGCAAGACATTTTTGCAGTAATCTAAAAAGCCCTGCATTTTGATGTGCAATTAGTAACAGAGTAATTCCCTGTTAATTGAACAGGAGTTTTCACTTATGCTGATACATTCATGTATTTTCTTCTGTCCCAAATGTCATCTCTTGACATTAATTATGCTGCCAGAGAATCCCTCAGTGTTCTTTCATTATTGTATAACTAGTGACCTCTTCTGCGTTAAGTTTTTTTGTTGTTGGTCTGATGACATTTGACACAAATTGTTGATCTGTTCAAAGTGAAGAACAAAGGACAAGTCCTTGGTTTCTGCTCAGATGACTTCATGCTTATTCCTTAAATCTTATAAAAGGGGCCTTGTCATGAAAGTAAACATTATTAACACCAAACTATTTTTGTTTGATCTTATCTGGCAGTAGCTATCTACTCAACTGATGCATTTGAAAAGTGAGAATTAACAATACAGCGTTCACATCTTTTCCATGAGATATATTTCAAGTGTCTTTCACCTTTCTATAGCAAAAAGAAAAAAAAAACCCAAAACTATGGTTGTTAAATTTTTTTCTCCTGAACTTTAACAGTGTAGAAGTAACACAAAAAATTTACATTGTTCATTGAGCAGTTATAGGAATGAAATTGTATAACTAGATCTTGAGAAAAGCTCCAAATTGTTAAGAGAATGAAATGTATATGAAATATGAAATATTATTTTTAATATATCAAAACCAGAAAGAGTATTCACAATATTCAAAAAAATTATAGCATCTGTACATCTTGAATGCAGAGAACAGAGAAAGTCCTATCTGTTGACAGTAATTATTAATTCTTTGTGAAAACTCCTAGAAAAACAGTCATAAAATTGATAACTATATGAGATTAAATATTTTAAAAGAAATTAATCTCATGGAAAAAAAAAACCACCTTAAGAATGTGTCTGTATCATTGATATTGATTTTAATAAAAAATATTGAAAACATGGAGACACTGCAAAGCCAAGGAAGAAATTCAATATTTTTTCAGGATTAAAGCATTAAAAGAGATGACTAGACTCATCATAATTTTGCTTTGCTTGAAATTTAAGCTGGGCAACTAATATGTAGGCTGATGATACTTGCCACAAGTCTAATAGCTGGACTTGAGCTACAGCTATTTTCTTCTAGAAGAAATATCCAGCATTTGTTATAAAAAGTATTCAGCAGTAGAAAGTTCATTATAATCCTTTCACATTCTATTGGTGACTCACTGTTCTTCCTACATGTGAATCTAATATCTTATTGACAGCTGGTTATAGCTTTCGCTTTTTAGATCTTTTTATATTTATCTACGAAGTTGAAAAAAAACAAAACAAAACCACTCTTTCCAACATTTATTTCCAATCTATTAACTAAAATGTTAACATTTCTTTTTAGAAAATTAAATCTCTAACACTGTCTTTCGTCGTAAGTTGTATTTTTCTCCTGGCACTCTGTAAAATACCTCTAATTTTTCCATATATTCTGGAAGGAAGCTGCCACAGCTAGTTGAAATATATCCCTATGGTGGAAGATTGAAGAAAAGGAGGAAATGCACCAGATATGGCATATGTTTTGTGTGATATGTCACCTTCAAATTACTTTTTGGCCTTGCCTGGTTTTCAGATATAAACCGCTCTATTTCATTTCATTTCATCATTTTTCAGATTTATTTCTTCCAAGGACGGAACTTTCTGTTCTGTGTACTTAACTCATGCTCTTCATTCCTACATTCTTCTGGCCTTATATTTCCTGCATCAAAGTAGATGTTGTTTGTACACTTTTCCTCTGTATCAGAATCAAACCATCAATTGTCTTTACCTGCCACTTCTTGTTTTTTATTGACTATGATTCTTTCTGAAAAGAAACCAAATCAAAAACCCAAAAAAACAATCTGTCACAGATTACTGATGAAAATATGAAGAAATGTAGCTAGAAGTAAATTCTAAATGGTAATTGCTAACTAGATTGACACTTGCTGATCATCTACATTTGTCTTCTTGGAAAAGAGTACTATCCTAGGTCCTAAACCGAAACACCATACAATACTAGTTGGGTGGCCTTAAAAGTACCAAGAAGCCATTTCTGGGCTGATACCATGCTAGGTGAAGATTGTGAAGATTGTGGCTGCATGAAAATGAAGTCGTGTTTTGATAGAGAATTGCAGCTCATCATTTCATGCAGGTCTTGTCACTAGTGGTCTAAACTGTGGCTAAGCTACATGTTCTCCAAAATAGAAAAGATCCTGGTAGCCAAATCTGGTTGTAAGTCTTCAGAGCAGTGAATTACTTCAGTTGTTTCCTCCCTTGTGACAAGGGAACTACAAATACCGTGTTTCTTAGTGAAAGTAACACAGAATCACTAGGATGGAATCATATCTGTCCTCTATTAAACCATATTCCTGAACACCTCATCTACCTGTCTTTTAAATACATCCAGGCTTCCCACCTCCCTGGGCAGCCTGTTCCAATGCCTGACAACTCTTTCAGTGAAGAGGTTTTTCCTAATGTCTATTCTGAACCTTCCCTGGCGCAGCTTGAGGCCATTCCCCCAGTCCTACCACCTGTCTCTTGGATGAAGAGACCAACACCCATCTCTCTGCAAGCTCCTTTCAGGTAATTGTAGCCTCCTCCAGGCTAAAGCCTCCTCCAGGCTAAACAACCCCAGTTGCCTCAGGCAGTCCTTGTAAGGTTTGCTCTCCCGCCTCTTCCCCAGCCTGGTTGCCCTTCTCTGGACACACTCCAGGACCTTGATGTCTTTCTTATAGTGAGGGGCCCAGAGCTGGACACAGCACTTGAGGTGCAGCCTCACCAATGCCCAGTACAGGGGCACAATCACCTCCCTGGATCTGCTGGCCACAATATTTCTGACACGAGCCAAGATGCCATAAGTCTTCTTGGCCACCTGGGCACACTGCTGGGTCACATTCAGTCAGCAGTCAGCCAACCCCCCCAGGTCCTTCTCGCCCGGCAGCTTTCTAGCCACTCTTGCCCCAGCCTGTAGCGCTGCATGGGGTTGTCATGTCCCAAGTGCAGGGCATCCCATTGGTTTCAGCCCTTTGATCCAGCCTGTCTAGATCCCTTTGAAGAGCGTCCCTACTCTCAGGCAGATCAACACTTCCTCCCAGTTTAGTGTCACCCATAAACTTACTGAGGGAGCATTCAATCTCTTCATGCAGGTCATTGATAAAGATATTGAAGAGGACTGGACCCAGGACGGAACCCTAGGGGACACCACTTGTGACCAGCCTCCAGCTGGATTTAGCTCCATTTACCACAACTCTTTGGGCTCAGCCATCCAGCCAGTTTTTAACCCAGAAGAGGGTGTGCCTGTCCAGACCAGTGGTAGACGGGTTCTCAAGCTGAATGCTGTGAGAAGCCATGTCAAAGGCTTTGCTGAAGTAAAGGTACACTACATCTACAGCTTTTTCCTCATCCACTAAGCAGGTCACCTTGTCATAGAAGGCAATCAGGTTGGTTTGGCAGGACCTGCCTTTTGTAAAGCCATGTTGACTGGACCTGATCACTCGATTGTCTGCATGTGCTGTGTGATAGCACTCAAGATAACTAAACATTTTGCAGTCTATATATGGGTGTTTTCATCCAAGGCAGGCAGGTTATTACAAACCTGATTCACAGCATAAAAGGCTGTGAAGAAGCTGTGAAGATAGCCACGTTCTCACTGAATCAAATGCAGGAACTAGGAGTTTGGTTTATTTTGGTATTGGATAGGGCAATCTTAAATGTTTGTCTTTGAAAGAACTTTACAGAAAAGACTTTGTAAACGCACACGTCCATTAAAAATTAATTCAGGATTTGCATACTGTCACTGTATGTGAAATTGCTGAAGAAATGATGATCAAGTTTTGCACTTTGTTTGATGGCCACAAGTGCAGAGATGCAGGTATGTCCACGCCCAAACAGTATTTTTTTTAAAAAAGTGCACCAGAGCTCCTGGCTTAGTATCCTCATAGCTACATTCTGTGCTCCAGCATCACTATCTAAATGGAGACAAAGTTGAATTATTGACAGATGCTTGCTCCTCCAGTGGGGAAACTGAATGAACAGCACTAGGAGAAACCAAACCTTAAAAATGCCAATATAATTTGGGCAGACAAAGCTAAATAATACCCATGGAATGGCCTGTATCCAGACATTCATTCATCAGTTTAATGGAAAAAATACAATATATGATCTCACAAGCTACCCATCCATCCTGTCTCCCACAGCAGCTGGAGCTGACATTGCTGCCAGTTGGTTCACATGAGATGGAGTTATCATGTGTCCCTGCACCACTCTGTCTTTCAGACCCAAAGCAGAAGACTGGCCAGCAGCATTAATAAAAATGTCTCTGTGCAAATACAAGTGCAGTAACATTTCAGTTTATTTATGTGACTGACAGCAAACAGATATTGTCAGGCTGAGTGCTCATGCTGGTACAATGTAGTTGATGCTTGTTCATTGCCAGGTTCATGTCAGCCAGTTAATTTCTTCCACACGTTTCCATTTTCTGTATCTCAAAAGCTTTCCTGTATAACAAAGAGAGCTTTGTAATGAGATGTCACTGAAATAAAAGACAGAAAATAAATGTGCATACTTGTGTTGAATGGTCTTCTCAGTCACGCTTATGTGTGAGATACATATATATGTATACACACGTATGCACACACACACGGAGTTGATCACTTACATTTTTTAAAAGCCAGGCTAAAGTTAAAAATTCCTGACCACTTTAAAATTGTAGTGGCAACTGGTGATGCATAAGCATAGAAAACTTTATAGCCAAAGAAATTTATCTGACAAAGCAAACCTATTGTGGTGACTGTGATCTAATCCTTCCACCAGATATACGTCCCCTGTGAGTAGAAAATAACAGTGGTTTAGTGGGACACAGCAGTATGCCACAATTCAGTGCAAAAATTAATTGAAGTAATGTGTACAATGATGTAGTAGGGGAAATTTTAATGAAAAAAGATGGAATCTGTCCAGAAAAAAGGAAACTGACATCTTTGCTCTGAAAAAAACCAACAAAACCACGCTCAAAATTAGAAGTTCTCAGTCATATTAATATTTAAGGAAATAATAATAACAATAATAATAATAATAATAGTCAGTTTGTCATCATCACGTCCCAAAAGAAGTGAATGAGTGATTCTGTTAAGTTCAATGTATTTGAAATCAGCTGTGTGACTAACCATTAGGTCTTCAAACCTGGATCTCTGAGTCTTAACAGAGGCAGGGCAGCACTTCCACTGCTGATGGCAGCATGTAGGAATCTCATTTGCTGTTGGACTCCAGTAGTTAGACAGAAGGTAGAGTGCCTGGTTCTCTGCTGCAAAAATTTAGTTTTCCTTCATAATGGCTAGTAACTGCAGGATCTGTACATTTTGCATCTGTGTTTTTTCTGATAATTGTGTCTGTTTTCCGAAACAGTGGTTAAGTTCAAATGGGGGAATTGTCTGCAATTCTCCCCATCACCCTAAGGAGCTTTCTGTTTTACCTATGCCTGTCACCCTTGCTCACAAAACCTGCAGTCAATTTCTCAACTGTCTAAAGATTGTTGGCATAATACTTTCTTGAGATTATTCTTGTATGCACTATTCTTGTTTTAAGAGTGAAACCTCCAGGTGTACAAAGATGATTCTTTCTGCAGAAGAAAACGATGATCAATAATATATATGTGTTTCTCAAATCTTTCATTCCTTTTCAGGACTCAGATCCCATCACACGTCACTTCAAGCAGTGACAGCAGCATACAGAAATTCAAACTTTTTTCAATGATTTAATTGTGACTGCCTTATAATTTCTTTCCGGAATTTCTGATTACAGGATTTATGAACTGTCAAAGACAGCTCTCTGATTACTATCACCTCGAGCCTGCTTACACTTTTCAATATCTACTTTCTTTTCAAGTTTGGATAAAATTTTATTTTCAAATTAAAGTTTAATTTTGTTTTCTGTCCTCTCACAATAAAACACTGGGAAAATAACATTGTGAAAATTAGTGACATTTTTAAGTTTGTAACAAAGTAAAGGTATTGGTTGTTGAGAAGCTCAATATGACTGGCAGCGTGCACCTGAAGCCCAGAAAACAAAAGCCAAGTCATATCCTGGGCTGCATCAAAATAAGCATGACCAGCAGGTCAAAGAAGGTGATTTTACCCCTTTATATGCTCTCATGAGACTGCACTTAGGAGTACTGCAACCAGCTATGGGAGGTCCTCAGTACAAGACACTGAGCTGTTTGAGCAAGTCCGGAGGAGGCCGCAAAGATAATCAGAGGGCTGGAGTACCTCTCCCATGAAGAAAGGCTTGTTCAGCCTGGATTAGAGAAGGCTCCGGGGAGACCTTATTGCAGCCTTCCAGTACCTGAAGTGGGCCTACAGGAAACATGGAGAAGGACTCTTTGTTGGGAATTGTAGGACAAAGGGCGTTTAGAATCTAAAAGGGCTTTTAGAATCTGAGCTCACTCCCTGGGCTACTGAACCTAATTGAGTCTGACAACCATTATCCTATAGTATGACTCGTTTCATTGTGGCTTTGCCTAAAAAACAGTACAGAGCCATCACTTGCATTTTTTGGTTCACTCACACATGCCTGTGGGACAGAGGAAGACAGTTGTAGGGGAGATGATGTGGCACTTGTGTCAAAGGTGTTTCTCGGTTTTGTGCAGTTCCTGCTCACAGTAATATCTATTTGATGTAGGATCTTCCTGCAAAGTGAAATTACCTGGAGAAATTTAAGAGTTCTGATGACCACTGTCTGTGAAATTGACATTGGAAAGATTAACAGGATAATTCTTAGACATCATTACTGACAGGAACATGGTATTAGGCAAATTAAAGTGAAGCCCCTGGTGTTTAAGGTTCCAGGAAGCACAGATGTACAGAGAGGATTTCTTACACTGGGGCAGCTTAAATGTCTCAATTATGCTTGTATTTCTATTACAGCAACTCTCTGCCAAATGTAATTCCCAGTCATTTGCCCACACTTATAAGGACATCTTTATCTTGGCAGCAAGAAAACATCTGAAATGTCCATTTTTGACATACTGAGCAGAGACGCATTTTTAATGGGAAGCAATTCTCTTTCCACATGAGGAAAAATAATCTATCTCTTGAGAGGTTTGATGTGACTTTTTGTAATTAGTACTAATAATGAGAAAGAGAAATACAAAGAGCTGCTTATTTTACATGATTCTAAATCCTTTGCAAGTATTTTACTTGATTTGGGAACATCTTTAGGGATGTTTCAGGCACAGTTAATCACATAAGTAAATAATGTACTTTTCCTCACTTCCTTTCAATATGCATTCAATTCTCAATTGCTTTTCCTTTTCTCAACTGTTCAGATTTGTCAAAATATCTACAAACTTTTCTTTTTCTGTCTGCAGACTCCTATTGCCACTTTATCTACCCAGGTTCACTTCTAAACTTTTAAAGTTTACTTAAACTTTTAAGTTTTAAAGTTCACATAAACTTTTAAGTTGAGATAGACCAAAACCACCAGTTACAGATTTTCACCCACTTATCTCAGGTTTTAATCTGCACCAATGGTAGCCCCTTATTTGCCAATGTCATAGCTCAGTCCAAACTTGGGCTAAAATGGGGCCTTGAGGTGGGGAGAGAGGGTAATTGGAGGGGGATGCATGAGGATGGGGTGGCAAGGGAATCTCAGTATATGGGTTCTGACACACACTCTGAGAACCCCGTCGTGCAAAGTGAGCAGAAGTATGCAAGCTAGGATAAGTGCAAAATACATGCTGCACACACATGCCTTGCTGTAGTGGCTTTACTAACCCTCTCAATGACAATGTAGACTGTGGAACTGCCATTACACTGAATTAGACTTGAAAGAGGGCCTCATACTTAGAATTTTGCTTAATACTTTATTGGAAGCAACTATTCAGCTAGTATGTCTCTCTCATAGTATTAGCCATTGAAAAGCTAGATACCAGTTTACCTTGGCTTTTAGGACTACTTTAGGCCTTTAAGACTGACATTTGCTTTAGGATAGGACAAAGTATCCTCTGGGCCAACAGGTATCTGGCTTCACAGGGGCAGTAGCCTAGATACCTGTCCAAGGGAAAACACCTAACTTTTAGATACTTTGTTCTAACCATTTATCTACTGAGAAAAAGAAAGACATGTTTCCTCCAAAACTATGTATCTTTCTTCAGGATGTGTTTGATGTGAAGTCAATGGCAGTTTCATCATGGACTTAATGGATAATGACTCAGAACTGAATGGGGATTTCATCCTCATTTTGCATCTACATGGAGATTAAACAAGTTAATATGGCCACTATGATGGGAACATTTTCCAAGGGAGCGATATTTTGAGTGGATGAATTCTTTGGCATGTATGATTGACCCAGGACAGAACGCAAATATGCAATTTATTTAAACTATCAACTAGTAAGGAAATATTCTTTGTTTTCCTCCAGCAAACTTTTACATTGATGTATGTCTTTACTTAGAACAAAAGAGGCAACAGTCTGAAAGACAGCAGCCTCATTAAGCAGTCAAGATTAATTAGATATTAGTCAATATAATTAGAATAGGATCATTATAGACTTGCAGAGAAGTGGGGATATTATCAAGACATACAATAATGGCTTCTACAGAACATTAAGCATCACAATGCTGGGTCGTGAAGTGGGTGGTAGATTGCCAGAGCCAGAGGTTAAAATATGGCTACCGAAATCAGTCATTCTAGTCACTAATTGTAGATGTAATATCTGTTGGTTGGTGAATAGTGTCAGTTTTTATAATCACAGAATCATAGAATAGTTTGAATTGGAAGGGACCTCAAAGACCATCTAGTTCAAACCCCACTCAGCCAGGGGCAGGGGCATCCTCCACTAAACCAAGTTTCCTGAAGCCACATCCAACCTAGCCTTGAACAGTTCTAGCAAAAGGAAGAGTTTTAGAATAATCTCTAATGTTCCTAAAAATAATGTATGCATGCACTTCAATTAAAATTTTCTTAAAAATTATAACTAATTCTATGTATGAATTTTGACATATCCATTTGTAATTATAGCTGAGACTTGCATTGAGTTTTGGAGCTGTCGTTAAGTTCTTGATTAAGTAATATATTTAGATGGGTCTTCATGAGTAGTTCCACCAGGGTAAACATAACTACTGTCTTTTCTTAACCCCAGCCTTAAAATAAAAAATTAAAAAAATTAAAACATACACTATACTGGTATTGCATTAAAAAAAAGTTAAGAACTGAAATGAGTTTTTATATATATAGCTATATATATTAAAGCTAAGCTAGTCCTCTGAGCTGCCTCCATGCCACATTTCTTAGCTCTGAATGTCACTTTTACTTTAAAAATGATTTAACATGTTTAATTATACAAGATATTTTCAACTTAGTAAATACATTTTGACTAGGTGTCTATGTTAATGAGAGCTAATGACAAATCAAGAGAGAAGATAAACAAGCATACTCAGATTGTGCCCTCTTAGCAAAAGCTCCTTACATATTTTTGCAAAATATTGTCAAAAGAACAAGTTGTGCAGTCCTTCTACACTGTGTTTGTACATACATTATTTCATTTTGATTTTAAAATTTATATGATTTATAACAGAGCTAGGAGTGAAGAAGATTTCCTCTTTCTGTGGAAATGTACTGAGCCTATTAGTGTTTTTCTCCCTGGGAAAGGGAAGGAAAACTGATTTTTCCTTTGAAATAAAAGTATCTTCAACATGAAATTTTTCAACAGGATTTCTTGTATGATACTTTTGTAACATGTCATGTATCTCCCCCCCCATGCAATTTTAAAACTGGACACACCTGAATTAACTTTCTCTTGTGAGTGACCTTTATTATAATTTTTTGATCTATTTCTACCTCAAAGACATTTTGCCACAGTGTTAGAAAGATTAAAAAATCAAATTACTTCCTCCTCCCAAAAAAACAAAACCAAAACATTTCTATCATGCAGCACTTTATTTTTAGGGATCCACATGAATAGCCTGATTTGCACAAGTGCTGTACACTCAGCATATCTATCTGTGGGAACTGGGTACTTAATGCTTTTCAGAAATCACAAGAGGATCCATTGAAAAGTAATACTTAAGAGGAAGAAAACACAGGATATTTCTATGTGAACATCATGCCCTTGTGATACACTTATCTGCAAATTTGTGAGGTCTGATGTGCTACAGAACACTTTTCTCTATTTGCCATGAAAAAAAGATTTAATTAAGGACATATGAGTTTTCTTAAATGGTGTTAATTTGAACATCTGCATCTATTAGAAGGAGCATTTTTTCCTTCAGAAAGTTAGATGAAATAGCGTTGTATTATGCTATTCTCTTTGAAATTGAAGAATATGTTGTGACTATATAAATTTGAAATAAATTTTAAAACCTCCAAATTTTGGTATTTAAAACAATAAAACTGGTTTTTGTGTGTCACTTAAGAAAATAAATCTCTCCAATCTTAGGAGAAGGAGTTGCTACATCTTTCAGTTTACCTTTTCTGGGGTGTCTTTTACCGACAGATAGAATAAATGCAAATAAATAAATAAATAAATACATTTTCCCTGGTTACCCTTAATGTCAAATGACACTGCTGCTAACATTGGGTTCGGTTCAGCATTTTACCTGTGAGCCTCTTAGAATCATAGAATGGCGTGGGTTGGAAGGGACCCAAGGATAATAGAGCTCCAAGCCCCCTGCCACAGGCAGGGACACCAACCTCAGGCCTGGAGCTACACAAGGTTGCCCAGGGCCCCATCCAACCTGGCCTTGAACACTGCCAGGGACGGGGCATCCACCCCCTCTCTGGGCAGCCTGTTCCAGCCCCTCACCACTCTCTCTGGAAAAAACTTCCCCCTAATATCCAATCTAAACCTTCCTTCCTTTAGTTTTAATCCATTCCCCCTTGTCCTGCCATTATCTGCCCTTTTAACAAGCTGATTCCCCTCCTGTTTTTCTGCTCCCTTCAGGGACTGGCAGGCTGCAACGAGGTCTCCCCCCAGCCTTCTCTTCTCCAGGCTGAACAAGCCCAGCTCCCTCAGCCTCCCTTTGTAGGGCAGGTGCTCCAGCCCTCTGATCATCTTCGTGGCTCCTCTGAACCCTCTCCAAGAGTTCCACATCCCTCTTGTATTGTGGGCCCCAGCTCTGGACACAGGACTCCAGATGGGACCTCACGAGGGCAGAATATGCCCAGTAATTCCATGCTTGGATTGAAATGGTTCACACTTGAAGGCAGCTGGTTAGAAAGTCTTTGTAAAGAGGGTTGTAAAGAGCCAATGATAATGTTGCTTACAGAGCTACAGCGATGACTGGGGATGGTGAGGGACTCGACGTTCTATTTTCAATATTGGTTTCGTTTTGGCATAGGTGTGCGATGAGGTGTAGTTGTTCAAATTCCCTATCATAGAGACCAGAAAAAAAAATCAAAACCAAAACCAAACCCTAAGATCAAGGACTAAATTCTGACCCGATGTTCACTAACATGAATCCAAAGCAAGTTCAGGGTAGTCAATGGATTTCCATCAGATTTATAGCTGGGTAAGAGAAAAAAAATGGTTCAAGGTCTTTCAGTGCACTGTGACAGAATGCAAAGTTCAGCTACTTTCTTCGAGGGTTCATTTTCTTTCAGACTGTCCCTTCATCCTGTGGCATTTGCAATGCTGATTCCTACCCTGTTCTTCAGAGTACATGAAAATACGTAGCTGCTCTTCTCCTTGTTCAGTTTTTATAGATTACTTTGATGTTCAAAATAAATCTCATTATGCTGTAGATCAAAGAGGGCAATTCCTTTCACCAAAGCAGTACAATAAGCCAATTAGCTGCTTTTTCTTTTTTTTTTTTTCTTAATGATTTAATGCAGAGAACATCACCCTAATGTATCTGTGTGACTGAATAGGTCTGCAGTGAAACTCCAGGCAGCAGGGAGTCTGAGTTTGGTTTTTCAGATTCAGCAGTAGTTCAGATGACAAAAAATTACAGATGGGGCAAATCAATGGCTTAATAAAAAGATGGAGGTAGTGGAATAATATGAATATGCTTTTAAATGAACAGAACAACAACAGTGTTCAAAATGCTTTCAAACTTGTTTATTCTCCCCTATTTAATTAACCTGACATAAATTAATTCTGCAATGCAATTTCATAGTTAATAACTGAGCCATTATGTTCTGTAGATTTTGCATATAAACATACTGGGGTTTACAATTTGTCTTTGAATACAGGTTGCAAAATTTTAACAAGTTAACCCAGAGTTAGTAATCATTCTTTAGACTATGATGAACTTGGTTTTGGTTATGATTATTATTTGGTGAATAAACATTTTATCTTAAAGTATATCACAGATGTCTAAAGATAATGTCCTACCTTAAAAAGTTAAGATATAGAATACATCATGAGTTATTCTGGTCTAATGGAAAAGAAAACATATATGTTATTCATTGATTATATTATCTTTTTTATTAGTTCTTATTTCATCTGCCTTTATGTTTTGTTTTCAAGTGGTGTTAGCAAATCAGTTCACACTGAACATAGAAATAAACTTTAGACCAACACCGCACTTCCCACAAGCAACCACAAGAATCACCCAATCCCGCTTTATGTAGGAATAATGATATGAAAAGGAAAGCACCTTTTTAATTAAACTGATAGCAAAGGATATAAATCAAGAATACATTTCTCTTTGCTTTCAAAGCATGTTGAGCACAAAACATTTTTTGAATGCAAGCCCACTTAGGGCCATAAGCAGTAAGGAGAAACTATTTAACATTTATTTAACATTTAGTTGTTGAGTGATTCTTAGAATTTTTCAGTCCTTGCCAGAACAAAGTATGCTGGTTCATATATTAGTGCCATACTTTAGGAATAAAGTGGGTTTTTTCTGGTATTTGTTTTTAAGTGGTATTTCATTTTTTAATGGGCCTGGATACAAAGATGAATATAAATCTACAGCTCCAGGAAGTGACAGAAAATACACCAGACTTAATAAAATTCATGCCTGAGTTGCTAGTGCAGCTGTATATCTAAAACAAAATGAATAGATTGACTATTTACTCTGGAATAAAAACTGTTGGTTAGTATATTAAAGAAGCCTGATGCTTGAAAGGAGATGGATTATGTAATTGTTACTATTACCAGTAAAGCATGGTTTGATGTGTCTGGCTTTTCAAAACCCAAATGTCCTGGGTGAATCTCAGCTGGAGCTGAGTAGTAGTCTAACAAATCTTTTGAGTTTGAATTGTTAAATGAAATTTCTTTTAGACTTATTCTCACAATTTTAGTATGAGACTATTAACAATACTTACTATTGTATTCGATTAATAACCATTTCCGTGAATAAATTAACAAAAATATTTGCAAAAGTATTAAGCTGTTATTAGACAATTTCAAAGAAAGAGAAAATTAATGTTGCATTTGAAACTTAATTTTCAGACCCTAGAACCTGAAAGTTACACTAAAATAATTCCATTTAAACTCGAGAACCAGATATATTAGTGAAAACTGTGGCTGAAAACACTGCTTTTTGCAGGTCAGACTTGAATATCAGATGCTTGCAGTGAATTGGATGTGAATAATCCAGGTACTTATAATTACCAAAAGAAGTGATCTGATGATCCATCATTAGGAAAACTATAAATAAATTCCTCTGCAGGTTTTAAAGAAACACCATGCATTATATATTAAGGTATATGTTTTGTTATGACATATAGAACTTATGTATCAAGAATTTGCTGTAGAGATAAACTCTTAGAGTCCCCTTTTTGTCTGGTAAGGGTGGCCATTTGTCTAGTTCTTCCAAGTAATACTGAGTAATGATATTTGCCAGTGTTGACTGGAGCATGGTATATGCAGTATTGAATCAATTTTATTTTTAAAATATGTATTTACAGGAAATTCTACTTACATATTAAATTCATATAGAATAGAAACAAATTATCCCTTGGGATAATGAGAGTTCTGGACCTAAGGGGGTATCTTTCCATCTCTGAATCCATAGAATATATACATTAACTGAAAAATAACCAACACAGGTTATGAAATGTTGATATGTACTTACATTTACAGTGCTGCAACCTATTTCCTGCCATCAAGGCTTTTTTTCAGTTTTCTATTGTCATGTTGGGGGTCCTTTGAATCATTAACCCTATGACTGAGCCTCCCAAACCAGAGGTACAGACTGTTTGCGGCTAAGTGCTAATCTTCAGCTGTTCTTAGCACTTTTAAGTTGATTATAAACAGTTGCACGATTTCTGCCAGCTCAGAGGAGAGTTGTGAAGTGCAGCCATAAGAGCTGAGCTGTTTCTATGACCATGACCATGATCACAGGTCAGGGTTCTCCCCATCTTGTACATCCCTGAATGAATGGATGGTGCTCTTACAGTTAGGAGGAGGCAGATGATATGAACTTTGAAAAAAATATTAGCACAAAAAAAAGAAGTAGGTAGAAGTCTCTAGTTTTGGCCACCTGCAGTGTATGTGAGTAAATATGCAGAGCAGGATCAAGCTGCCCTTGTAGCAGTAAAGGTGTGCATCTGAATTCCCTGTGATGTACTTACTGGACCAGCAGCAGTGAAGAGCTGACTTGACAAAAGCCAACATGAATTCATGATGTCAGCGGAAGCAAAGCAGAGTTTGAGAGATGTTGTGACAAATTGAAATGACTCATGTGAAATAATTTTTTTTGACTGACAGGGAATAAACTTGGCATTTTGACTGCATAATGATTTTTTTTTTCCCCCCAAGATCGCGTTCTTTGGAAATGCTTGGGCTCCGCTTGTTTCTCTTCAGGTCTGGCTCTCTGCTGCAGCCACCAGTCCAGTTTGTTTCTTATGGAAGAGAAATAAGAAAATACACAAATATATATTGTCATAAACATAGCAGCAGTAACTGGCATTGTTAGGTATTGAGTGAGTTTCTGGGGGGAACTCTAGAGGCCATTCATCTTGTAAAGACAATGACAAAATTTGTAATAGACCATAACTGTGTAAAGACAGGAGATATTTGAAAAGCCAACTAGTAAATGTAGAATCTTTGGCCAGAAAGCACAGCAGCTATCAAAACAGTTTAAAGTTGGTAGAGATTTTAATATCTACTGACATGAATAAATTGCTGTGTATAGATATGCACACATTATCTTTCTGTGATTGTGTACACTAACATAACGCCACGTGGTACTTTAAGGAAGAGTTCTCTTTTCCATTTGAAATGACAATATCTGCTTTTATTTTTCACTACAAAAAGAGGTAATTTATTTGACATGTTTTGTAGAAAGCCTTTTTAATCGTACACTATCAGTTATCTTGCTCACTTTCCATAGTATGTCTTCTTTCCATTTATGTATATTTTGTCATCCAAGTGTAGTAGATAATGATTGATGCTCTTTGCTCCTATATAAATCGATTGGGAAAACATCAGGATAAATTCTGGAAGCAAAATGTTGAAGCCCATCATTACAAATAAAATCATGTCTTTACATGAACTTGCATTTATATACAGTACATTCTGTTAGCAGTATCATGTTAGATCAAATACTTTTTTCTTTCCACAGTTATTAAAAAACATAAGCAGAAAAAAAAAAGCTATGGAAGTGGAAATCTCAGACTTGCAAGAATTTATAATCAGATATACTGATTTTTTCATAAAGCTATAGACCCTGTACCAGCAACATATCAAAATGACCATGAACTTCATGTTAGACAAAATAATCAAAAAACCTCATGTAAAAGAACTATCTATAGAGAAGACGACTTAAAAAAGCTTCTTAAAAAACCTAAAACAGTACATACTGTTTTAGTAGTGAAAAGAATATGATGTCTAGATCCTTGGGGTTTTAGAGCATTTAATAAATATATAAACGAGTTCAATTCTACACTAGCATATTTGTAGTAAAGCTCAGTTCTGTTTACCTGCATAATTAGGTATTTGATCTGGAAAAATTTGTAACAACTTTTCTGTGATGCACTTTTATAGTACTTAATATAATACCTATAAAGGCAGGTTTTTTTCTCTTTGAATATATTATGCCTTAAATATCTCCCTTACATTACCCTGGATCATCCTTGAATGTACAAATAATTCATTAAAGATTCTTGATGTATTAATCGTAATGATTACATGCCTTTATATTACTGACAGATGCTAAGGGGTTTTCATATCTGTGTATGTGGAAAACCTAACTCTGTACTGAAGCACCATTTTTGGTTTAAACTCAGATTACATCCATTGTGCAGATCTTTTCAGTTCTTAGCAAACTCTCCAGCCATGTTGTCTTCCAGAATGCCCATTTGTTAGGGCCTTTTTACTTCAAAGCACTGCAATACCATAACCTTTGCCCAAAACAAAAATCAGAGAAGTCAAGAGAAAGTTTTTATAGCTCATCGTTATTTTCAAAGCAGTTTCCATCCCTATGGTGAGATACTCCTTTGTGAAATTTGTACTTTCATCTGCTCTGTCAGGTTTCTATATTCTGGCCTTAATTTTCTATCTGATTATTCTTCCATCCAAAAAAAAAGGAGACTGCTGTCTTAAAATGGTAGAGCCAAACCTGCATGTCTGGTGTTGTTGCTCTGAGATCAGACATCTCTGATCAAGACAATATTTAGTGGCTTCTTTCCAGCCTTTTACTGTAATACAGTTTCTTAGAAGCTACATTCTCATGTTAAATTTTGAACAGCCCTTTTTTGCTTAAACTCCTGTTTGGATTAGTAAAATGGACCATAAAAGTAGAAATCTATAAACATAACCAAACCCACCTGTTTCACAGCCGTGACTCACTTTTCCATCTTCCCCCTTCCCCTGACTGACAACCCCCCCACCATTTTTATGGCTACAACAGTAAATAGATGTGAAGAGACATTTTCTCTAGCATATCAATTCCCATAATAACCAAACAGAAAAAAAAAATATTTAGAGAAATCTCATGAATTTACAGTTGAGAGACAGAAAATCATGTTTGCAAATAAATACAGGTTCAGGAGTAAATCTGGGACTGTCAGTGACTGAGAATTAAATGCCCTGCAGCTATCAGCAAAAAGTGTTTCGTTGCCACTTGGATGCTTGAACCATCACTATATAGTACAGTTTATTTTAACTTTTGTCAGGTTAAAAAGTCCTGAAATTTCAGGGAAGTGAATACCCTACTTGTTTTGCAATGTTATAACTGATTTTAGATATTTTGATTAACTGTATAGATAAATATGGGGGCTTTTTAAGAAGCAATTGCCTCAAAGACCTACTTTAACCTTTCATAGGAAAGTGCCTGTTACTCACAGGTGGCCATAACAGAAACCTGCAAAGAAACTAGTATGTAGATGTCCATAATACAGATGTCCATAGCTATATAGGATAATCCTAAACAAATTACCTGAGAGAAATATGAGTTGTGTTACCATTCGGCTCAGATATCAGCCAGCCACACATACTTATTCTGCCAGATATTTTAAACCACTCAAGAGTAACCTCAGAACCCCTTGAAAGTTTGACCACCAGCATTTTCCAATGGGATAAACTCTCAAATGATGCATCCTCAATTTTCCTGTGTAGAAGTTCAGAAATTATATTTTCCAATTGTTCTGGAGCAAGGTTGTTAAAAAAGTAATAAAATTGTGTCTTTTTTCCAGTAACAGATATTATATGAGCACTTTCTTTGGTATATAAAAAAAGTTTAGATATTATTATCATACTCAAATTTATTTTACAATGGCTGTTATTAAAAAAGCTATACAAGTAGACATTGAATTACTTTTAATAGCCTTCCATATTACAATCTTTTTACTGTTGTGCTCTTTCTCCTTTTAGTAATTTTGAAGTAAGTTGTTCAATTACTTTACAATTCTGTGCATTTATATGTAGATTTAGGGGGCTATTTAATGAGATACCATAAATGTGTGGGATGTAACTGAAATGTGAGGGCGTGATCCATTTTTTAATTAATATTATTCCTGCGATTGTGTGTAGAAAGAGGTGGAATAAAATTTGCTATTTGGCCTTTTTTGGAGATCATATCAACTGGTTACACATCCTTTAGGTAGTTCTCTAAAATTTAAGGCTTTTCATGGGGGTTTTGTGTGTGTGTGTGTGTGTGTTCTTTTTTTCCTTTCCTTATTGCTTTTTCTACAAACTTCACATTAGAGAAGGTAAGGGTGAATGAGGGGAAGTGTGAAATTTGTCAGAGTTTCCCCTGTTGTTGTGTTTTCAGTGTGGCTAAACTATCTGCTACTTGAGATTCTCAGGTCACTGGAACTCTTACACCTCCACAGCTGTTCTTCTCCAACCCTTCCCAATGCTCTGCCAATCTTCTGCACCTCCACAGAGTCTGTAAGAATATGGTTGGACCCAAATGCTTTCAAGTGGATTTCCCTAAAATGTTACTTTCTTTTCTTTTTTAACAAGATGATACCAAAAACACCATCAGGGCTTAAAATCCCTACAGCTATGCTTCATTACTACATAACTTAGAACAAGTCTCCTTCTGAGACTGAGAAAACAGAAACTTCTCCATAAGGAAGACTGGGTGCTACTAAGTTTGGAGGGGTTTTTTATTTGTTTGTTGGGGTTTTTTTTTTCTGCATTTAAAGATGTCCATCCACTGCTGTTTGTTTTTTTTCCCCTCTCAAAATTAATGGTCAAACCGTTTTAATGTTTCCTTAGGAATGCATAGTACTTTTCATCTGCCATTTAGAGTCCTTCCACTTTCATTGAGCACTAACTGGATTTTCCCAGGTGAAGTTAATTTCACACTTCCATGCTTCCATTGACTTCATATTCATTTACAGATCATACCCCACAGAGAAACAGAAATGCAAGAACAAGACTTGCAGCTAATCGGGGTTAGTTGAAAGCAGCTTCCTAAAAGGTCTGTGAGATACAGTTTTTTTGTGTATATTTTTTTAAAAAAACAATATGAAAACAGAAAATCCCACCCCACCCACTACAGTTAACTAATTTCTCTTACTGATATGGATCTGAATTTTGGGGCAGCTGTTGCTGTAGGCATGAAGTTAATTAGAAATTGCTAATAAATGTTAGAAAGTAACTCGGAATTCTGTTATAGGTTTGTGGTTCAGATGATAGGTGTGTTACCTCCCATATGAAATTCCTTGGTGATCTGAAGCATTTAGATTTATCTACATACACAGGAGCAGCCTAATCACATTGGACACAGACAAAATGTCATCCCAAACTTTCCATACACTCTTAGCTTCTACACCAGAAGATGGGCCAAAGTATTAGACACAGCTAAGAGGAAATGGATGGCTCCAAATACCTTGCTAATTTCAGCCATAAAAGTGTGACTGTTTAAATGGAAACAAGAGATTAACTGAATAGCTGCTTCTCTGTATTATACCATAGGGAAGAGAAACCTGTGTCATAGAATCATAGAATTATAGAATCATAGAATCATAGAATGGCATGGGTTGGAAGGGATCCCAAGGGTCACAGAGCTCCAACCCCCCTGCCACAGGCAGGGCCACCAACCTCAGGCCTGCAGCTACACAAGGTCGCCCAGAGCCCCATCCAACCTGGCCTTGAACACCTCCAGGGACAGGGCATCCACCCCCTCTCTGGGCAGCCTGTTCCAGCCCCTCACCACTCTGTAAAAAACTTCCCCCTAATATCCAATCTGTATGTGTCATACTGGCAACCTGCTGTTTAAGCAAAGGAACCTGGCTTATTGCCAGAACACCATGAACTATTTACAAAGGCAGTAATTTAAATTAGTGAATGAAATGTCGAATGGACTAGACAGAGTAAAGAAATCAGAATAGAGATTTAGCTTCTTTTCACACTCCCTGATAAAAGTGGATTAAAATAAAATAAAAATTCCCATTAGAGCTAAGAACAATGATTATTGTGAAGCAGATTTCAGGCTTAATTCATGTTTGTTTAATTTCATGATGCTACAGTTTTTGTCTCCTTCAAGTTCTAAACTGTGATTTAACCTCAGGTGGCAACTGAGCCCCACATAGCTGCATGTTCACTCCCTCAACCAGTGGGGTGGGGGAGAGAATCAGAAGACTAAAATGCAAAGACTTTTAGTTGGGATAAGAACAGTTTCATGATTAAAGTAGCAAGAACAAAAACTTGCAATGAAAAGGAAAATAACAAAAAGAAAAAAAATCAACAAACCCAACAAAAAAGGGAAGACGAGTGATGCAAATGAAAAAACTGCTCATCACCAACTGTCTGATGCCCAGTCTGTCCCCCAGAAGTGTCCCCTGGCCAGTTTTCCCACTACTTTATATCTTGAGCATGATGTCATATGCCCAGTTCGGGTCAGCTGACCTGCCTGTGTCCCCACCCAGCTTTTTGTGTGCCCCCAGTCTCCTCACTGGCAGGGCAGTATGAGAAACTCAAAAGTCCTCGATTTGGTGTAAGTGTTGCTTAGCAACAACTAAAACTATGGTCTCCACATGCTACCAACATTATTCTTATTTTAAATCCAAAACACAGCACTAAAGTAGCTACTAGGAAGAAAATTAACTCTATCCCAGCCAAAACTAGGACACAATTGAGTGCAGATAAGATGTCAGCAGTATCAATCCACCTATTCCTGGAAGCACTGAAAAACGTACAGTGTCCATTCTGACTTTGGAAAATGACTGGTTTTAATTGCCTGCTAGTCCTTTATGCAGTTTTCTAGCACATGGAGTTCAGTGCAAAAACAATCTTTAAGAAGTGTTCCCATTTCCCAGATAGCACCAAGACACTCAAGGGCAAATAAGAGGAACAGTAAAAATAAGGGGGGGAAAAAAAGAAAAGCTTAAGGTTTGGGAGATTGTGAGGTGGGAGAGGGTGGGAAGCTAGGGGGAGAGGTGGAACAGCTTCTCATAGAAGTAAAGAAATTTTGATCAGAATCTTTGAGTGGTCAGTATCCTTTTTTTTAATATGGGATAAGTTGTTTCTTGACTTTTTCGACAATTATTAGTATCCTAATAATACCTGTATTTTAGGAGAATTCATGTCTTTTCCAGAGATAATCTTTGTCAACACATATCCCTCATCCTCCAACATAGTGTAGGATTGAATTAATGATAATCTAATCTCAGCTCAGGCAAGTTCTGCCCTCAAACTGTGAGCACATGCTCCTGACATTTCCTTGACCAAAATATTGAACACATCTTACACATAATCCAAGAGCAAGTTATAAGTAGTGCTTGGTTTAAACTGCAGTGAACTGAAGCCATCAATCAGTGCGTTGCTGAGGAGTCATACTCAGATAATTTGCTGTTCAGAAATCTTTTAAATCAACAGTTCATTGGAAAGTCTTTCTCTGAGCTCCTATTCCTTCAAGCACATTAAATATGACATATAAACAGAAGAGCTGATGTTAAGATTGTTTTTTCCCCCTTTGTTTAAACCTAATGTCTATATTTAGCATTAAATTTGGCATATTTAGTCATTAGCACACCACTCTTTCTCACAGCTTGCATGTATACAGTGTTAAAAATGAAATCATATCTGGAAGCAGAATATAATTGCTTCAAATTATTTTTTTTATTATTCAAATGATGCTTTGAAAAGTCCAATGAAATCTTGAATTATCAGGCAGGGGAAAACAATGTGCTTTCTCCTGTGGGAAGAGTTTCCAGGAGTACCATTTGTACATTTCTAGGACTAACTCCTTGAAAAGCACATTCCATATTATGCATAATTCAATCATTTTTCTGCAAGATTAAATATTTCAAATACTTAATTGAATGTAATATAAATAATTTATAACTAATGCAGATATATGTTAAAACTTCCACATACTGTAGTCAACCAGGAAATATCAATGAACAATATTTCAATGATAGCTGTGCTTAGCCCATTCATCTTATTTATTCTAAGATATAGGCTTTAAAGACCATTTTCTACACAGGACTTCCGAACAAGATGAAAATTACTGTCCTGTAAAACTTGTGAAAAAAGGAAGGAAATTATGCCAAGTGATTACAGAATTTTACAGAGCATGTACTGGATTGTTAATGAGTTAATTAAAAGAAGCCTGTTCATAAATGAGTGGTTACTTAGCAATGTGTGATTTGGTGATCGTTATACAAGGCCATTCAGTTATCATGTTGAAACCATAAATTGACCTCAGTTGTAGAAATCTAAGAATTTATGTTGTTTATGAAGACATAACCTTAGTTGACAGCAAATACTTGATCTTTCTCATCAAAATGGAAAAAATCTACTCCCTCAAGTAAAGTAAGAACTAATGGCTAAATTTTTTTCATTTTAATTTAGAATTCAATTGGTTAAATTGATTAACAAATTCTTATCTATTAGAAAAAATACATTTTAATTCTTCTACCTTGTAAAACATTTGAATGCTAGGTTTTTTCCTCATTAATATTTCAGAAAATGCCATGTTTTATTCCTTAAAAGCATATTATGCCTACAGCGCTTCTCCTCCAAGCTGAACAAAGTATCCCTCCAATCTATGTTGCATGCTCACATTTTAGACACTGGGAATGTTGCTGTTGTGGAATAATTATTACCAAAGCCTCACATTTACTAAGCACATTGCACATTAATTTTCCACATATATCTGATGGAACATTAAACCCTTTTCTAGTTCTGTTGAACCCTGATGCCAAAGATCAAGAGGTACATTTCAACTTAAGATAAAAGTGGGATAGATCAGCTAAATTAGAAGAATTTACTCCAAGTTGATGGTGAGGCGTATTTACAGGAAGACTCTGACCCATGAGAATAGTCCTTTGTCTTATAGAGTCCAGTTATGACATCCATAATGTGTAAAGTCAATCAGTGAAGGTGGGATAACACAGTGAAGGTGCCACGATCCTGCACTGTGGCAGGCCTACAGCAAAGTATGATGCTTGCTGCATAAGCCAGACTAAACCAGTCACTCTTGAAGTCAACAAAAAATTCTTATGTGACTTGAATAGTACTTTAAAAAGTTTGATATGGACTGTCTTCATGTATAATTATATTAATATGACCTTCCAGGAAAATACTATGCAAGAGTGTAATTGACAACTGAACTTATCTGTTAAATTTAGTAGTCCCCACCAGTCTTTTATTTTCAAAGACTGTCTTAATTCTCTTGGAAAAGATACTACTGGAGCACCCAAATGTGTCTGAATTTATGGTAACAGAAAATTATAAATAGCTTGACAACAGGAAAGAAATTCACAGTGTCCATCTGCAAATATTTTTTGCATTAATATAAATTTTGCCAAATGGCTTATGATCAACCTTTTTTGCTGTATGGCAATAAGCAGAATTTACAAGCAAGCCTGCAAGAAGAATGTGGTCCTGAGATAAAAGGTAGGGTCAGTTTATTTTATTTACTTTAATCAGAGTAATTTACGCCACTTAACGATCTGACTTGTTAGAGTACAACACATTTTATAGAAAAAGGGTGGAGAAACTGGCAGAATAATTTTTTGTGCCCATGTTCTTGCTTGTCTGGTGCTGAGTAGTCACTGAAGTCAAAAGGATTCAAGGCTAATCAGCATTTTATAAGATTATAGCTTTTATCTTCTTCTCAGCTATGCATAGTGGGAATTTTTGTTTTTCTCTCTGTGTTCCTGAATACCTCTCAGAACAGGATTAGGTACATTTGTTCACATGCCCAATAAATAATCAGCAACTGCTGAATTGAGGTTACATTGGTACATACACAAAGTTTATGTCTTTTCTCCTTGCATTTGATCTTCCTAATGTGAGCAATCTGATATTATCCAATTAATCTTATGCAAGATACTCAGCACACAGAAGGTTTAGTTTTAATTTACTAGGTTATAAGTAGCTGTAGTCTCTCTGCTGTGTGTAGCATTTTGCAGCCATAAATTATTTGCTGGCAATTATCCCTTAAAATGTAACGAATGGTTGTTTTCTGTGTCCTGAATTCATAACAACTGTGAAACTGAGAACAAAGATCCTAGAACAGTTTAGTGCTCTGTGGATCTTTTCTCCTAGGAAAATTACATTTGTGTATTTTGATTAAATGATCACAACAATAAATAATATATTTCATGTATGAAAGGGCTACAATTAAAGGAGATAAAAGATGTATAATTTTCCTCCCTAAGCTGTCCATCGGCCCTAGTCAAACTCATTTAAATAGATGGGAAGATTAGGATTGCTCCTATTATTATAATTATTATTAGTGGTGGTGTTATTATTTGTGACTCAAAGGAGGATTTTCCAGTGGAAATGACAAATTAGATAGTAATAGTGAAAACTGAAGAAAGCAGTAACTTCTCAGATGGAAATAGGACCACTGGCATCAAATATACATGATGACTTGTTTCCCATGTAGTTTGTTTTTTGTATTCTTCACCATCTTTTGATGTATCTCTGAGACATATTAAACAATTCGGGGATATCTGCCTTGTAAAAGAATTTTAAAGAGAAGGAAAAATCACAGAGGAGTCCCAGGAAATCTCTTCTCATATTCAGTGTACTTTTGGATGAAGTGATTATATTTCAGATTTAAAAATATTTATTTGTTTCTTGTTAATTCAGACTGAGACCTGGCAAGAGGGTGCAATAGCTCTTTCCTGATGCATATGCCCAGTCTCCATCATGCAACAGATGGAGGATACTACATGTTGGGCTGTCATTTTGATGAGGAGTTAGGACACTGCAAAGGGACATGTGCAGCTCCTGGAGACTGGAAGAGCTCTCAGGTCCTGCTGTACAGACATAATCAGAAGTTACTACTTGAGGCCCTAAATAGACGACTCAAACATGCACCACTACAAAAATATAATGTCTTACCAGATGAGGTATTTCTAACCTTATAAAGTCCAGATGAGTATTCACTGAAGAAATTTGGACACAAAGCTGAACCTGTCATTTTCAGATTTGCTCACTACAATCCCTATTATGGTCTGCCACTCCGGAAACAATTATGGATCATTAGTTTTAATAAAGAAAAATTAGTTGGCACTGTGCACAAATGGCATCACCTCCACAAATGGCTTTGGGGAGCTGGAAAGCACTCTTTTTTTTCCATCTGTGCTTGGAGTACAAGCCTGGATTTCCCCCCTGAAATTAATTGTAGTTTTGCAGTTTTCTTCAGTGGGGCCAAGATTTCATGCCTGACTTCCTATGCTTTGCATTTCCAGTGTTTTCTCTTGCCTTGCAGATATGTATGATTTTTCAATCCTCAATTTGCATACCATGCTTTAGGTGTACTGTGATAATTGACATCATTCATAGCAAAACCTTTAGGGTATATTTTGCAACCTATTTGGTGGCAGTGGTGGTAATAAGTAATTATTAATAAGTATTCACAAAACACAGTTTCAAGACATTAGATATTCATTGCACACTTAACAGCAATATACCAAGTTACAGATCTTTCCTGTAGAGAAAAGATTTAGATGGAATTAAAGGACACTAAGAGTGAAAAATGTCCGTAAACTCTGAATGCAGAAGGGGATTTCTGGCCACAAAAATCTTGACTGACAACAGAGAATAAAGGTAATTTATCAATAATGCTTGCTGTTTATAATTTGATTTTATTTTAAAGAGTTTAAAATGTTAAATATATAAGTTTTTTATTAAAATTGTTCTGATTTTAAACTGTCTGGAAATTATTTTTTAGAGAAAATGTTATAGCTCGAACTTAAATATCATTATATCCCATGAAATGTCAGTATCTAACAAACTCAGTATAGCAGAATGGTGGTCTTTTCTTGAGGTTTTAGAAAATTTTAAAATGTAGGAACAAACCAACAGAAAAAGATTCACCATTAACTGCACAAAGGGGAACTTGAAGACAATCTTCATCTTGTTTTATTTCTTTTTAGGTGGTGGTGTTCACGTAGCACTGCTAGGAAGTGTAACTGGTACGATTTGAAGCAGCTCAGCTAGTCTGGGGATACTAAGTTGTTTTTATGATCCTAGCAGTTGTTTTCAAGTGAGTCTTAAACAGCAGCCTTTCTTCATTTTGGAAATTTCCTCCTTTTTCTACCTTTAGGATATTATTTGCCAGAAAATGAACTGTGCTTGATGTGGTTAAGGTTATTAGCAGAAGGTTTTTAAAGTCCTGTGATAAAAAAGGCTTGTTACATACAATACTATTATTAATTCTAATTATATAACGCTCTCCATTCATTTTCTAATGTGTTTAGAGCATGGCTAAGGAATTGTAAGCACTGAAAAACAGAAAATAAAAACAGAAAAAAATCCACCTTTACTTGGATCACTGAAGATGAGTAAACTTCAAAAACCTAAGCAGTTAAATCATGCGTTAACCTAGGACTTATTAAAATCTACTAAGACCAAAAAAGAACAGAGAGAAAAAAAAGACAAAGGATGGAAAAATGAAAGATGGTCTTATTATTAAACTTTGTCACACCTTCCACTCTGGTTAAGTTTGATATGATGTGAAAATCACTTGTAAATACAGAGATATCTACTTCTGGGTTTTATTAGCTCCTACGATTCTACTCTAACTTTCCAGTTAGAAATTTCTGCAGAAGCAGAAATTAAAAATAAAATGCAAAAACTGTATCGGAAAGAAAGAAAAGAAAAAAGCCACCTTTATTTTTGAGGTCCAGCCAAAGGAATTTAATGGAGAAATAATAATCTGTACCCATGTCCAAACCTCGCAATGAGAGCTGAGTTCTGGACTTTGAAAATAGCAGTGGTTTAGCCACATTTAAGTCATTATAGGCAACTATTTTTTTATTAAAATCCTCCAACAATGAAGTTGGGTTTTTTTAGCTTCTTTTCGTAAGTGCCTATACTTAGCTATGTCTCCTGTTACTGTCCCAGAATTCTTTCAGAGAAAAGA
This sequence comes from Laterallus jamaicensis coturniculus, assembly GCA_022605575.1. Classification (NCBI taxonomy): domain Eukaryota; kingdom Metazoa; phylum Chordata; class Aves; order Gruiformes; family Rallidae; genus Laterallus; species Laterallus jamaicensis. The sequence continues at coordinate 4,739,241 of JAKCOX010000033.1, read as the reverse complement.
CAGCACCTATCTTCCCTGATACATCTCACCCTATCCATAATGAACAAGAAAATTTATGTCTCTACTTTTACAGCAACCTTTTAACTTTTTAATACTTCTGTCATGTCCTACTTCAGTCTTTTTTCCTTATTCAATTTGTTCACTTCTCATATGTCAGTCTTTGGACATTTGCTGATTCCTATGGTTAGCATGAGGAAGGGAAGACTCCTGTTGATTGTTACCTCTATTTTTTTTTAATTCAGAGACTCAAACTAGCTATAGCATTTGAGCTAAGCTCTTTAACATCATTGAGTAGCAAGAGCAATAGAACAGTAGAAATATTTCATGTGCAATGTTGCTCTGTATGTAGTCTGAGAGGGATTTTTTTGTTGCTTGAGTGTGAGCTCATTGACTCAGGTTTAGTGCATAAGTATAGTCTTCAGAAAACTTTATATATAATTGCTTCCTTGCCATTTGTTTTCACCTTATATTGTGGAGTTAACTATATCTAGTAAATATAGAACTCTGTAATTATTTCTGAAATAATCTTTGCTATTTCAGATAATTTTTCAAGGTTGCTTTGAATTCCAAATCATGCTCCAGTGTACTTTCAATCCTTTATAGATTCGTATAATCTGTAAATTCAATAAGCATACTCTCAGTTCTGTTTTCCTGTCACACATCCAGGATATACTGAAGACTCTGACATTCAAATCTTTGGCTATCTCTTCTCTTTCCCCAGCAAGTTTCTCCTCCAATTTAAAAAGTCTTTCGTCAAAACGAGGTTTTAAAGCCTGATGGAGATGTATGCAAACCATGTGCACTTGACTATTAATGTTTTGATATCACCCTCAATGCATATTGTCTCTCTACAACACTGGTGTTTAAATCATCATCTGCAAGGTGAACAAAAAGCTCAAACAAAAGTTCAGAGTTTAACTATTGTTTATCCTTTCTGCTCAGCCCAAACACGTACCTGATTCATGGAATAGGCCTCAGTTAGGATGAGCTGATCGTTATGGCTGACAACAGGCCCAAATCAGGGTAATCAGGATCACAGTAGCTGGTCGTCCAAATAAGTATAGAAATGCCTGTATTTCTGGTACATAATGGAGTATATTCTAAATTTTCTTCTGAACAGGAAACAAAAAAAAGGGGGTGAGGAGGCGGCAAGAAGAGTGAATTCTAGATTCCAGATTAAAGCAATCGAGTAAGACTTGAACTTCAGTGAATTGCCAGCAACCTTCTCTGAAAGAAGCCTATGACAAGCAGTGCTGTTGAAGATCACTGACAGCAGAAAGCACAGAGCATTCTAAGTCTCAAACCATTACTTTTCTGGGATAATGAACCTTTGATAGTGCAAACAAATTCTAGTTAGCACATAATTCCCCTTCATGTTAATGATGTATCAAGAAATCAAATATTGTCACCGCAATACAGTCAGCAACATCAATCTGCTGGATGCCAGGTGTGAATTGTAGGAAAAATTGCAGGATGCACAATGTAAGTAAGCTTGGGAAAGAGTATTAAGCCACAAAGATTTCAATTTTTTAAAAAAATGGATCTACGGGCTACTGCCATTTACATCCTACTCAGCCTGGGAATTAGATCTTGATGATGTATGGTAGCTATTAAATTGTGGATAGTAGAGTTATGCTCTGATCCCTACAGAGCCACTAATTGAGTTGTTCCTATATTAATGGATAAATGTTGAATATAGTTACGGAGACTAAAAAAGATCTCCAGTTCTGTATATGATGGGATAAGCAAATTTAGCATTCATTCAGCCTCTTATGGTCCCCATCCACTGGTAAAATTTCAACTACATTACTAAATGATGACAAATGCTTGAAGCCAAGAGGAGAATTAAATTATTTTTTTAAAGTTAATTCCTCCAAAGAATCACCACCTTAAAGGTTGCTGTCAAAAGCAACTGGATTGAATTTTGCTACATAGTAAGGCAGCAGGAGATTAAGATGTATGTGAGAAAAATGTGTGACAGATTTCCAGTGTGATTTTTACTTATTTTTAGGTACATTGGGTTTGACAATTTGCAGCAGGCAGTTTTGAGTTTTGATAAGTAGGACTGTGAATACGGTAATTACTTCAATAGTCTCTGCTGTCGTTATCACATTCGTTTTACATATGCAGCTGTTTTATCCATACTTTTTTAGGGATCGGAGTTCAAATTTGATGCTACAGAATTATGAAAAATATTCTGCTCAAGAGTTCATCTAATTCAACCTCCTGCTCAAAGCAAGGCTATTTTTGAAGCTATATTGGTTCCCTCAGGGTCTTGGGCAGTCAAATTTGCATTAAGATTGAGATTTCATGACCTCATTGGAAGGTTGACAACCTCACGGTGGAAATTATTTTCACAGAATCACAAGGTTGGAAAAGACCTTTGAAGATCATCAAGTCCAACCATTCCCATCCTGCTGGAGAAGATCTGGAGAAGAGCTCAGTGGAGAAGGACCTGGGGGCCCTGGTAGATGACAGGTTGGCCATGAGCCAGCAGTGTGCCTTGAGGGCTGAGACAATGGGATCCAGGAGTGCATCCGGGGGAGTGTAGCCAGCAGGTCAAAGGAGGTGATCCTCCCCCTCTATTCTGCCCTGGTCAGGCCCCACCTGGAGTATTGTGTCCAGTTCTGGGCTCCATGGTTTAAAAAGGACAGGGATCTCCTGGAGAGAGTCCAAAGAAGGGCTACAAAGATGATTAGGGGCCTGGAGCATCTCCCCTATGAGGAGAGGCTGAGTAAGTTGGGACTGCTCAGCCTTGAGAAGAGAAGACTAAGGGGGGACCTAATTAAAGTCTATAATTATCTGAAGCAGGGGATGCAGGGGGAATCAGCCAGCCCCTTTTCAGTGTCTGTGGGGACAGGACAAGGGGCAATGGCTGCAAGTTGGAGCACAGGAAGTTCCACACCAACATGGGGAAGAACTTTTTCACAGTGAGGGTGACAGAGCAGTGGAATAGGCTGCCCAGGGACGTGGTGGAGTCTCCTTCTCTGGAGATATTCCAGCCCCGTCTGGACACCTATCTGAGTGATATGTCCTAAGGAGCTGCTTTGGCAGGGGGGTTGGACCCGATGATCTCTTGAGGTCCCTTCCAACCCCTACAATTCTATGATTCTATGATCCTAAGCTAAACCATATTCTTAAGTACCTCATCTACCCTTTTTTTGAACACATCCAGGGAAGGTGACTCAACCACCTCCCTGGGCAGATGCTGTCCAGATGGAATTTTCCTTGTTGCAGCATGCAACTGTTTCCTCTTGTTCTTTCTCTTGTGTTTCACTGTAAAATCCCTTTATGCTTTAGCCTTATTCACTCCAATGCATGTCATTGACTCACGTTCAACTTGCCTATGAGTACCCTGTGCTCTTTTCTGCCTAGTCAGTCAGGCCCCAACATATGCTACTTTGTGGGCCTTTTCCATATGATACCACTGTTATTTTAACTTTGCTTTCTATTCTACACTAACACTTTGGTGGAATGAAATAGAGGGAAAGCACCAAATAATCATACCTTTCAATTCTGCACAGCATGAGTGAGACAGGGTTATGAATTCTAATCTCAGTCAAACAGTAGAAAATGTTTGATATTTGTTTTCATTATTTATACAAAAACAGCATAAGAAGAATACTCCTTTACATTATTTTTAAGAGAGATGTAGTCTTTGTGCCAGCCCTCTGCATATTTAATATCCATCTTTTCTTAGATATATAGGTTAAAGTGATGGAATTTCTTACTTTGGTGATATAATTATATAATATACTAATGATTTTTATAGAAGAATTGTATTTGAAAATTAAATTGGGCCCAATGTGATATCTCAAAAGCATTCATCTGACTAAATGTTGATATGTACAACCTCTATACATCTGTCATAGTTAGATACATTACTGCTGAGCTAATCCTAATACAAGCTTTTTATTCTTAGTTAGGCAGTTATTCTTCCTGCTATACTATATTGCCCTTGTCAGGGCTTCTTTCCTTTACAAATCAGTTTTAGACATTTCAAGTTTAAATGAAAATGTGTAGTTTATCTGACAGAATGTAGATGTCTCCATTTGAGCAAGCTGTCTAGACTCACTTCATATACAATAAAGACAAACGGGCACTTTCAGAATAGGAATTATTCCATACTAAGGTAGATAAGAAGAATGAATAATTCCTATCCTGCACAAGTTTTTCACTGTTAGCTGTACAGAGAATTCAAACAGCTAGCATACATGGAGATGTAGAATTCCACCTCTAAACTTTCATAGGTGACCATCATATATGTGTATAACCAAACTGAAAAAACAAACACACCTCCCCCTGTTCAATTCTAATTGGAACTGTACATTCATCTTGAATTAGTAAGGATGAAGCTCACTATGGTATTTTGAGCTGTTTTGCCTCACAGACAGATATTATACTTTCTCCACACAGAGGTCCTGAAGAATCTTATGTATTATTCCTACTCTGTAACTGCACTTCAGTAACAAATCCACTTATTAGGCAAAACCCCTCCAAAGCAAAACAAAAGAACAATATGGAACAGGAAAATCACTGAAGAAAAAAAACCCCTTCTGTTTTCTAGGGAAAGTTTGAAAACAAAAAGAAAGGAAGCTTTCCTTCCAAGGCAACGGCCAATACAGACACCTTGTGCAGACAGATTTGTTGCACTTCAAGCACAACAGTAAATTGGGAAAACCAAAGCATGATCATGAGATTCTTAAGATAAAATGTTAAAGCTTTTTTTTAGATTTTCTGTGATTGATTTTTGCTATTCAGCTGAATTTAACATCCCTTCATGTTCTTTGTCATCTTCATCATCTTCTTCCTTCTTCTGACTTCCAATTTTATGTTGTTCCCTTCAGAAATACAATCATCATGTTATCTACTCTGCAACTAGTTTTTGGTCCAGTTGTTTTGTTTGGAGTCTCCTCATGGAAATCCACACTCTTACTATGTGAAAGGATTTACTTTGGATTGAAGGTACAACATTTAAGCTCCAAATTCTACCCTTTTGTGTACCCTTATGTGAAAGGCAAAATACTTATAATTAACAGCTTGTTTTTGCAGTAACTGAGGGTGCTTATAGAATTGATTGGCTCCCTTTTATATTTCTTTTGTAGAAAGCAAAGTTAATGTTATATATTGCTGCTTTCTCATAAATGCAGATACTTCTTTACAGAGATCACCTTTGAGGACAATTCTGACAGCCACACCACAGCCATTTATTTTAACTCTGGAGTGATTCCACAGATTCCCTAGACCTAGTAATGGACAAATCTCTAAAGGAGAGCAAAAAGTGGGTAATTCTAGAATATCTACAAACTAGGTCCTTTGAAGTGAGGAAAACACTGACCTAAATGCAAACCTTCTGGCTTTAGCCAGTGGCAAAATGGTCAGGTGTCACAGTCCAAAAAAATAGAAACATCTGAGTATTTGTGAACTTCCAATACCACAGTTGCATACTCAGCATGTATCAGCTCTGTCGCAGTGAAGAGCACTGGAAAAAGCAGAGCTAAACCACTACTGAAAACTACTTCTGGAAACACAAGTAATAAATATTATTTTCTTAAGTCTCCATGCATACTTTCTAATACTACCATTTTTAGTCCCAGGGCTTTGGTCAATGACCCAATGTTAGGCATCTGTGTGCACAGCAATTTAGATTTCCAGATGTCCAGAAAGCCCAGTGCTACTATTCATGCACAGTGACGCATAAGTCTAGGACAACATTAAACTCCTGCGGACGCCACTGAGAGGCATTCCAGTTTATCTGACAGATGGATCACGTTGAATCTGCCACCACTCTGAGATGCACTAGGCAGAGGCAATCCAACTTTCCTTCTGTGAGCTTATGAAGCAGACCAGTCAGGTACAGCAAGAAAGGTTGCGACAATCAGTTCTGCCTGTCCACTTTCCCCATTTGCAAACCAGTTCTTTCAAAGCAATCGTCTCCCTGCTGTGCTCAGTTCTTCTCCAGAGGTGGTGTGATTTAGAATTAGCCTCTCTGTATGGCAGGGTGGCAGTCTTAGAACAAAGGAGGCAGGCTGAATATCCCACACAACAAAAGTCACCAAAAAAGAATAAGCAGATCTAGCTGCCAAAGCAAACAGGCCTCTGATCTTACTTTTTCTACTTCTGCTACCAAACTCAGCAGTTATCAAAGGCCTATTTCTATTAAAGATACAGGCATGCTTTGGGACTATTTATGTTCAAATAAGAAGATTTTATTTTTCGTCCTTGGCAGCCAGTGTTTTTCTCAAATTCACTTCACTGTTATTTTCACAAAGAGCTAGCACAATCTGTCTGTCTATCCATCCAGCTTCTTGGTATCTCTGTACTACCTGAATCTAAATCTAGACAAGGAAACTCAAATACTGTATTTATGCAGAAAACAGAGATGTGTTTTCATTTTGGGTGTGGCTGAGATGAAGTTCATTTTCCCACAGCAGTCCTAATAGTGCTGTGCTGTATATCGGTATCGAGCAAGGTGTTGGTAATAGCTGTTTTGTTTTGGCTATTTCTAAGCAGTGCTGGCACACATCAAGGATGGCTTTCCAACATTTCTTTCCCCCGCAGCAGTAGGCTTGGGGTGGGCACCATCCTCAGAAGGGACACAGCTGGGACAGCTGACCAATGGGATATTCCATACCACATGACATCTGCTCAGCAAAAAGCAGCTGGGAGACAAGAGGAGGAAGTGTGGGGTGTTTATATTCTTACAGTATTTTTTTTCCAGAACAACTGCTATGTGTACTGAAGCCCTGCTTCCCAGGAAATGGCCAGACATGTCTTACTGTTGGGAAGTAGAGAATAAGCTTTTGCTTTTGCTATGCTTCTACGTGCAGCCTTATGCTGTATTAAGCTGCCTTTATCTTGACCCATGAGTTTTGGGTTGTTTTTCCCATTAATTTTTTCTCCCCTCGCTATCCTGCTGAGGAGGGTGTTGATAGAGCAACTTGGTGAATACCCTGTGTCCAGACAAGGTTAAATAACCACAACTTTTTGTCAAAAATGGAATTAACTGAGATTTCCACTCAATCCATGCTCTCCCACAGAAACTGCCAATCCATATAGACTACTGGAATTCTAGGGTATAAAAATGTCTTCTTTTGGAGTGCTAGGAGAAGTGGGTCGAAATGTGCAAAGGAGGATAGTGATATCCTTGGCTTCATTAGGAGAATCATTGTCAGTAGGTCGAGGGAGATGATCCTTACCCCTCTGCTCAGCCCTGGTAAGCCCACACTTGGAGTACTGTGTCCAGTTTTGGCCTCCCTGGTGCAGAGGAGATATGGAGCTACTGTAGAGTCGAAGGCCACTAAGATGATGAAGGGAGTGGAGCAACCCTCCCATCAGGCGAGGCTGAGAGAGCTTGCACTGTTAAGTCTGGAGAAGTGAAGGCTCTGGAGGATCTCATCAATATATATTAATGCCTGAAAAGACGTTTTAAATGAGAGGGAACCAGGCTCTTTTCACTGCATGACAAGAAGGAATGAGCATAAATCGAAACACTGGAACATGCCTCCGAATATCAGGGAGCAGTTTTTTTACTGTGAGGGTGACTGAGCAGTGGCACAGGTTGCCCAGATAGGTTGTGGAGCCTTTGTCCTTGCATATTTTGAAAAGCCATCAGGATGTGGTCCTGGGTAGCCTGCTCTAGGTGACAATGTTTGAGCAGGGGCTGTTGGGCTGGATGACCCGCAGATCTCCCTGTGAGCCTCAATCATTCCGTTATTCTGTGACATGAAGCTGTAGGGAAGCTGTCAGTTCAGATTCAACTTCAATCAGGTTTCCACTAATAGTATGAAAGTGGAAGGCTCAAACATTCCCCATAATACATACATAACTCCCTTGCACTAGGGTTTCATTTGGACATCTTTTCAAACATGAAAGTTGTCGTCATCTGTGCTGTTGTTTAAGATACACTTTTATTTGTTTATTTTTATTATGTTGGATTCATGCAGAATTGTGCAATAATTTAAACTGAAAAAAAAACCCCAACCAAAGCAAAAATTTCAGAATGTGTTCCAATATCCTGAGTTACGATCTGCAGCAAGTAATACCACCAATAAACACATTGTCTGAAGGGCACTCTGATAAATTGCAAAAAGCCTAGCCATGCCAAATGTTCTCAGATAATGGAACTTACAAATCCAAACAGTAGGTATTTTTGCCAGAACTCATTTGTATTTGTAACATTTCCTTTGATATTTTGGAAAAGAAACATCTAAGCTCAGGAAATTATAACTCCATCTATCTGATGGAAAACCTAAGAGCTTTTTGCTGTGACTTTTTGATCTCCTTTCCTAGTAGACTCCTTCTAAATCAGAGTTTCTCCTGTAGGTCAAGAATCCGGAATAGTCAGTGTTGTCCCACGTCCTTTATCTTCTGCAAGTGTGTCTACTTCAACTGCTCTGCATTCACCCATGAGAGGTAGCTGGACATAACACAGAACAGAGGAGGGGTAAAGTTGCCAATTTGTAAGTCATTGTAGATAAGCAGTCTTGAGATACCATCAAAACTAATAAAGTCAATGACATACTTTAAAAAGGGCCCTGAAAGTGCCTCTATATTCAGTTAGATAAGAATGAAATAGTAATTGCAGGAATTTCACAGTGAATCACATACTTCAACCAAGTGCTAGCCACAGGGACAAAATGATATGCTTATATAGGTCATGGCAATTTCAAAAGGAAATGCTTTACAAAAAGCAGAAAAGCATCTTGGGTAACAATGCAAATTACCATGTCAGTAACCCTAATTAAATTTAGCTGAACTTACAGGGTGGCATAGTGGCGGAAGGTAGAAGAAAAGTTAATTTATTTTGCCCATCTCTTACAAAACATGCCACATTCATACTTTCTCCCTTTCCTTGATTCATTATTAAAGAGCTTGAGATGACTTCCATGCTAATGGGAATTCAGAACTGTATAAAACCATGGAATTTAAAATTTTAAAAGAAAAGACCAACACTAGCAAAGAGTTTCTTCATTTTCAGAGCTGGCTGTGAGCCTGACCATTACTATGCTAAATTCAACATCCTCTCCTTTTATACATGAGTTGAACAATCCAGAATGAGAATTTTTAGTCAGCCTTAAGTTTTCTAAGGGGGAAGTGAGAAGAAAGAATGTAGTAAGATCTTGTCTTGTGCTTCTGGGAAAAAAACCCCAAACTATTCCAATGGATTTGGCATTTTCCTTTAAATTTCAACTCTTGGTTGTTGCAGATCAGTAATTCAATGCAGTATTCCCACGCATCTACAAGGTGTGGAACAAGCACCTTGTTAGGTACTTGTTTTGTAAAGCCTGTGCAAAAAATCTACCCTACAAAAGAAATAAATTCCTGTCTGAAGAGCCTTTTAAAACTGGTGATTAATCTGGAGTTTTGGGTATGAAATACATAGCTTAATGACTTTCTAATAAAAATTAATTTAGGAAAGAAAACTATAGTCTCACCTGAAAATGCTAGGGTTGGTGCTGACCAAGCCACACACATTTTTCTAAATCTACTAATTATTTGCAGGCCTAAACATGCCTTAGTTAGACATGGTAAAGTAAGTACCGACACAGGTCTTTCATTCTGATGGCTATTACTAGTGCTGCTGAAGACTATTGTTGTTGCTCATGTTTCCTGTTAAAAAGCAAGAGATCTAAAAAGATACCAAAGGTATCAAAAATGCAAAACTATTAGAATCATCTCAGCTGCAGAATAAAGAATAATCACTAGAAGAATGCTTCTTTTCATAGCAGGAAAGTTTTTTATTTTAATTCTACTCGGAGGAAGAGTGATGGATTTCTTAATTTCTTCTAGTTAATGTGTAAATCAAAACAGTATATTCTGAAAGCCCAGCTTGCTCAAAGAAAAACAAAATGAGGAGTCCAGTATAACAAAGGGCTAAGATTTAATGAATACAACATCACCCAGGATGCTCCAGAGAAATATAAAAATTCAAATTCCTTTTCTGCAAGTTCCATCAAAGGGATTTAGTCTGGATTTTCTACAGCTGTATCCTTAAACTGGGTGGAAGAAAGGTATGCTGTGGAAAGAGTTTTATTTCATAAAGAGATTAACCATTCACTGGGCCAAGCAATTTTTTGGTCTAAGTGCTTAAGACTGTTGCTTAAGGTACCTAGTGCAAATAAGGTTATAGAGACACTTAAACTTGTCATGTGAGAGGGCTGACCCCGCGGTAAGATGTGCTGTCAGTCAACCACTGAGACAACCATTCTGTGTCATGTCTGAACCCCCTTTTCAGATTATTTCTAAATGTTTTGTGCTTGCAGAATGTTTCGGTTTCACTGAATCAACAAAAAGAATGTCGCATCATACATTTTCCAATCATGTGTGTTTTGATGTATTTCATGTTGTTAGAAAGCAAAAGAGAGCAAAGCATATCTCTGGGGAATTGCTTAAATGGAAGGAAATAATCCAGTGAATTTTTATTTATAAAGAATAGATATTAATCCTTGCTTACAGACCAGTATCCCCTCCCTGGGAAAATAAATATCAATACAGTGATGAAGGCATCGCTTAGCACCTTTGTATTTGTTACTGACCAGATAATAGCTAAGTCACCATTTCATAGTGTTTGGGCTTGTTGGACTTGAATTTGCTAGGATTCTATTGTAAACAGTAGATGACATAAAGAGAATTCTTACCACAGTTTGCTGGAAAATGGCCACATTTTCTGCACTGGAAATGAGTCGTGTAAGGTGGCAATGAACTAGAAAATACAGAATATAATTAAAGGCAGCCTAATCAGTTGGGAAACTAGATGGATTCAATAGTCGAACCTTCCAGAGTCTATAGTTATTCAAATGTGCCTCTGTTACTTTACCAGTATTTTCCAAAGTAAGTTTTGTTTGCAACCATTTCCCAAGTGAATTCCCAAATCCATGCTTGTCTCCCTAAGCAGCATTTTTCACTTTAGAGTGATACAACTATCCTGCTTCAGGTAAGGAAAACTCCACAAAGCCCTTAGCGACGCACATGAACACAAAGTAGTTGAAGCCACATGGTTGAGTTGTGCATGGAATCAAAATATCTCTTCTTTTGCTTTGCTAAAGTAAGGCTTGACAGTACAAGTTTGCTGCTGAAAGGTAGTACTTTTTTGTTAATGCTGGGCCACTTCACTCTCCTGAAATGGGAGCTCTGTTGTGAAGTTCCCTCTGTAGGAAAAAAAGTTAACTTGCTCCTTAGGCTGCTTTCCAGAAACAGCATAAAAGAGACCTAACTTGGATGACTTCTGCTTTTATTAATGACACCTTGAAAAAGTCTGGGAAGCCTGAAGAAAGGTCTGTGATGAAAGAAAAATGTGAAATATAATTACGAAGGAAAAATTTCTCCTAACCAAATGTGACCATCAATCACCAGCTTTTACTTTTATGCATTGAAGCAGGCTGTTTTCTGCACTTTTAGATGCTATTTTACATATGTAAAATTTCTTCCAGGCACCCCATATGACCATAAAAGTTTTTAATTTCTTCAAGTATATAATGGAAAACTTATATTGGCTCAAGACCTTGCAGAGCCCAGAACAATCAGATTATTTATTGCAGGTGTTCTTGGTGAGCAATGTTTCTCCACTCATAAGCTATGAGTTAAAAGCTTTAAAAATAAACAGTGTTATTGAGGAAATACAATAAAACATCAACTTGGGAAAACTGAATAAAATACCAGCAGGAGGTGTGATTACTGCAGCCAGCACTGTTTGCCAACATTCCCAAACCCAGTCATTTCCCTGATCTACCTGTGAGGCTGATGGGGTGCTTGCTCCTGCCTTTCTTTCCACTCCCTCTTCATTGTGCAATCAAATCACTTATCAATAACTTGCAGGTGCGTTTTTGTGTTTGGGGAGGAACTGTTCTAATGTATTAGCTAGTTGAAGTCATCTCTTGTCAGAATGAAAGTCATACAGTAATCTAATATACAGGCTTTAAGTTGTGGTGTCTTTACCCTAAGGAGTATCAGTCCCCAGACTCAGTTTCAGAGGTTTACAATCCCCACCAAGCACTGCTGATTGTCTTGAAGGAGTCTCTTCGATGTATCGTTTCCACAGAGAGAAATCAGTATCATTCACAAATTATTCCACATTAAGCAAATACTTTGTTGAATATGGTCCCTTTCTACCTTGCCTTAATCAGTGCTTAATTCCATGGGGCTTCTTAACTCCAGCATACATTAACTAGGGTATATACAAAGTATACCAGACACTGATTTCCCACATCTACCCCAGATGTGAGAAACGGTGATCCCCAGCTCATTAATTCCTGTGATCTGAGAAACCCCAGATTTTACAGCTTCTCCAATGGTGTGAGGAAACATTGTTGACCCCTGATAATCTGTCTCAGCATGGTAAAGCTGTCAGCCCATGAGTGTGAGCTCTCTGTAGAGAATCTGGCTGTTCTTGTGTTACAGTAATTGAGGACCATGTCTTCAGAGGACCTGCACTGTCCACATATCCAAACACTGGGTCCAGCATTAAAACGGAAAAGTATTTTACCAGAACTGCCATCCCACACAGAAGTTCTCTTAATTAACACACAGATGCCCCTTCTTTGCAGCAGGGACACTCTCTCAGGAAATTAGGTTACTAATTAAACAATAGAGACCTCACTACTTCTGCTCTCCAGGTGGTCTTTCTTATATTTACTGGAAATACTAATTATTTTAAGGGATTTATTCAGATATCTCTTTCATAGTACTGAAACATGATTATATTTTTATGCATAGTATGGTGTTACCTCCTTTGAAAAAATGACAAAAGTGTAACACTTTGTAAGGTACTGTTGTTTGTAAGGTAGCCCTGCTGAGAAGGACCTGGGGATTCTGGTAGATGAGAAACTTAACATGAGCCAGCAGTGGCTCTTGCCGCTCAGAAGGCCAGTGGGATCCTGGGCTCCATCAGCAGAGCGGTGGCAGCAGGGACAGGGAGGGGATTATCCCTCTCTGCTCTGCCCTCGTGAGGCCCCATCTGGAGTCCTGTGTCCAGAGCTGGGGCCCCAGTACAAGAGAGATGTGGAACTGTTGGAGAGGTGTCAGAGGAGCCACAAAGATGCTGGAGCACCTGCCCTACAAAGAGAGGCTGAGGGAGCTGGGTTTGTTCAGCCTGGAGAAGAGAAGGCTGCGGGGGGACCTCATTGCAGCCTGCCAGTTCCTGAAGGGAGCAGAGAAACAGGAGGGGAATCAGCTTGTTAAAAGGGCAGACAATGGCAGGACAAGGGGGATGGATTAAAGCTAATGGAAGGAAGGTTTAGATTAGATCTTAGGGGGAAGTTTTTTACAGAGAGAGTGGTGAGGGGCTGAAACAGGCTGCCTAGAGAGGGGGTGGGTGCCCCATCCCTGGAGGTGTTCAGCGCCAGGTTGGATGGGGCCCTGGGCAACCTTGTGTAGATCCAGGCCTGAAGTTGGTAGCCCTGCCTGTGGCAGGGGGGGTTGGAGCTCTATGATCCTTGGGGTCTCTTCCATCCCAGACCATTCTATCATTCTATGAGTCAGTGTGCTTTTGTACATTATCAAAGGCCAAAAGAGTGTGACAGGTTATAAGTCTGTGTATATACAGTAGCAAAATAAGTACTGCAGAGATCTATTTGGTGATCCTCATTACTTTTGGTATCGGTAACATATATGTGCAACATTAAGTTCATGGCTATGTCATCAATCAAAACATATGTCCCATTCCATATATAACTACTTTCGGAAATTGCTATTATGTTTCATACTTGCTCTACATTTATAATCTTTAATTTCTCTGTAGGGCTGAGGACACTGCATTAATTTATACAGTTCTTTGTTAGTGTGTTTCTATTAATTTATAGAATTGCACTTTCATAAGGGCCTTGAAATTGCTTGTTTAATGGAAAATGTAACTCCTGAAATAGGAGCTTCCATAAATTTCTTTGCTCTGTAAGAGTAGATGGCTCACCTTTTATTATTTTTTCCCAATTACATAAACATGTGAATTGCTTCTATGGCCCAAGGTCTTGGCAATAACTAATACACCAAAAAAATTAATGTAAAATATTATTATGCCTGCTGACTGGCCTCAAATTGCATTTAGTCCATATATAAAATATCCAAAAGTTGAGCTTGTGTGGGTATCCTTCTGAAAGGTTTTTCTTAATTTCAGATATTTCAAGTCCTTAAGTCTCCCTTATATATATATATATATATTTTAATGCTATAGTATTTCTAGTTCAGGAACAACAGAGGGGGCTTCAAAAATAGGAGAGTATCCCTATGTTTTGCTGATAGCTTACATACTATACAATGCCAAGGATTTGAGTTGAAAATTCCAGGGAGGACAAGAAGAAAAAACACAACCAGTAAAATAGCTCAAATATTGGGAGATTTTTGTAAAACAGAAGAACTGAAAGACTGAAAGAAATGTAATAAAAACCAGAAATGCAACTCAAACTGGAGTTCCTCCTACATGGTTTCCTTTGAGGCATTGTGCAGATTTGAATTTCCACTGTCCTGCACTGGGTGTCATAATTTTATTCTGTGCAATGTGGGTGTTAAATATAACAAAAAATGCTCTTAGTTTGATTTGGTCACCTAGCGCTAACTCTGAGAGAGGTAGTTAACGAACTCTGATACTGAAGGGCAATGAAACAATTAGATACTTCTATTTAAATAATTCATTTGCATTCTGAAACTCATCTGTCAGCAGCTTTACAAGCTGTATCTCAATCACTTGTTCTGACTGCTGCAGTATATTTTTTCATTTTCCTTTTTAGTTCAAGATGTAAGTCAAGAGACAACTGCGATTTTGTTCTGTGCCATGCAAAATAGTTCTGTGGCAGCTGACATGAGTACTGGGAGAGATGTGAAGGAAGGAGAAGGGAGACTGAAGAATAGAAGTGTTGGGGGAAGAAGGGGAGTAGATTATATTTTGGAGAACAAATATTATTTTATGCTTAAGGGCAGAAGAATTGATCATTTTCTTCAAAACCAATAGGCTCAGCTGGTTCATTATATTAGAAACAAGTAGCTACACTGAAATGAAAATACTAATATATTGGCTTGAATTTGTTTTCAGTGCTGTTGCAAATAGGAATAACAAAGGAGTTGCATTAAGAATACAGTTTGGAAATATTTCAAAATATGGACCTTTTTTCCAAATCTTTGACATTCACATCTGAAAAGCACCAATGTGACACAGTGAATGGGGATTCTCTTTCCCTGTCTCCATTGGAAACATACTTGGGTCATGTGAGGAAAGAGAAGAGCAGGGCTGAAACATGCCACGCTTCAACAAGCATCAACCCACTAACTAGCCCCTCAAAGTCTGTTGGTACTCCAGTGTGTTGGGATGGAAGCAATCCTAGAATGTGCAAGGATCAAATAGAGACTGGGAAACAGAAAGGGAACATAAAAGCAGCTCAGAGGTAGGCTGAATATGGCTCATACAATACTACTGTCTTCCATATGCTGTTTTTCTGGATTTTGCAGTTATTTGAAGAGGTGCATTTGGCAGGCTGGCAAGTACTTAAAACTCTGTTTATATATTCTGGTCTTTGCTTAAGGTTTAGAGTGATACTCCTGATCCTTTGGATCCTGACAGCAGCCACAGGTCAGGGGCTGAGTGGTGACTATGACTGTAACTTTGGTAACTGATCAGCTCTAAAAAAACCTGTTGGGACATACTACTGCTCTCTCCTTCTTGCACTGCTGCTTGGTACCTTTTACACATCATCATGCATCAGGAATTAAATTGCATATTTTAAGCCATTCCAACATGTAGCTTATTGATTGGGTAAAATAACATCATAGAAGGTGGAAAATTACAATTGGGTTAATTATTCTTCAGGTTCAAGGAAGTGAACACATTAAATTACTTTCTTCTCCCTCTTTTTTTTTTAGCCTACGTATTTCTTTCTAGTGAAATGCACAAGGATAATTCATGAGCCTCTCCAATTTCTAATATTCAATCTCAAATTTCTATTTCTCTGGATGATGATTGGATTAAGCAGCTGGAATGAATTGAAATGTGTATATCTTTGTTTAACAGCAAGTTTTCCTGAAACATACCAGATTTGATATAGTTTCACTATATCAAGATATAATGGATATATAAAGATTATGTAAAGATTTCATCCAACAAATTGCTTAACATTACCTTCTGACTGAAAATCCTGCTGAAGCTCAAGGTAGATGCAGACAGTTTCCATCTTCCAAGGTTGAGGGTCTCTTGTCAGACTGTAGGAATGAGATACCAGAAATACTTCCAGGAAAGGAAAGGTTTACTGAATTATTTAGGTCTTTATTTATTTTACTTTTCTTTTGAATTGTCCTCATATTAAGCAGATTTTCTGTACAGTAATGATGCAACATTGGAGGATATTTTAGGATATGCTAACAAACTGTAGTACAATTGCAAATTATTTAAATAATGAAGTTTTTTAAGGTCAGATGTCAAAACGAAGATGAGAGAAAAAATTAAGAGTAAATGCTGCTTCTATTTAACAGTTTAGAAAAATATTCTGCTTGAGAAACAAGTTCAGAGTCAATGGCTTTTAAAATTGTATTCTTCAGCTCTGGTGAACAGAATTTAATGGTTATATTTTAACGTTGGAAGGCAGCTGTTTCATTCTAAAACAGATGTGTCAGGTTTGCTTGGCAAGTTTGCTTGCTAGCACATGATTTTTAGAAAATCTGATGATCTATTATAGAAAAAAAACTGCCTTTAGATTCCCATTTTGATGACTGTCATTCTACTGTACAATCATTACTCAGAGTACAAGGATAGAAACTTCTGATTAGCACTGCTATGACTTTTGCAACTTACATCAGAAAATTCCACCAAATCAATGTAACAGCTTTTGCCTCACCATGGTCATACACATTACATAAAACAGAGGTATTTGGGTCCAAAATCAATTCAGAATAAGACATTTTACTCTTCTAGTTTGATTGTTGCCAAAATACTCTACGCAAAAAAAGCAAGCTGAATAAAATTAGGTTGCTTGTTTTTCTGATAAAATTAGGTTGTCTTTTTCTTATTACTTGTGAATAAGAACTAGGACCCATAGTACCACCAAATAATTCTTGCAAATGAACTAGGAATTGGTTAGTTCTACTAAGAAAGAGTCAGGACTAGGACCTTCATCTTCTATTGTCTCTGGCATTGCTGGCATCTTATGGCATTGGTTATAACATATCTATAATTCCACAGAAGAAACTTCTGAGATAAACTCATGATCTATTTACAAAACAGGCTAGAGGACTTAATTTTGTAATGAAATCTGCATTAAAATAACTGTAAGGGCTCTCAGCTCACACAAATTAATATCCTATCAATGTGATTTAGGAGATTTAGTGAGTAGCTGTTCAGAGGTGTATTCAATAGTTACATAAATACAGCTAAGGTTAAAAAGAAATATAATCTATTCTTTTATTTGATTCCCAAATTTTCTGTATATTTAACCAGGAGTGGACCTCATGATTTGTATCATATCTTTACTACTACATTGATTATAATGATGCGATTGTGATAGCATCCACTAATATTTAATATTTATGCTTTTGTTATTTTCTTTAAAAAAATATGTCTTGAAGTGCAGTGTATTCGATATTTAGTATTGAATAGGTTTTTGTTAAAAAATCTTATGACTGGTTTCCTTTTTAATTTTTATCTAAGGTCTAATTTCAATATTTTTTCCTCATATTTTGAATCACCTGGGAAACCCAAAGATAGTGACCATTACACATGCATTTGAATATTTTATTTCCAAAGTTCTGTCAAATTTGATCATACATCAATGCTTTCTGAATTAAGAAGAGATTCAATCATGAGTGTGAACACTGAAATATTAGGAAGTTTGGGATTTGGCCAAATTTCTGCCCATCACATAATGCCAAGACTGGGGCTGGTTTTAATTTGCTGTGCTGAAATTTCTTGAAAGAAAATTTTCCCTTCCCTTTTTCTAGAGTCTGCCCAGCATCATTTGAACACCAGAAAGGAGCCAAGTAAAAGAAACAGACACGAGCCATCCAGGTCCAAAGAAGTTTTCCATCACACTTTAAAATTAAGTGACTCAAATTGAGTTTTAATTTACATGTTAGATTTAATATCATACTCATTGCATATTAACTAAATAGCAATGGATCATTTACCAGACCACTTAATGAGGTGTAACAACGGCTGCATATAAAATATACAGACGCTATTACACTATCCTTAAACCTCAGTAAATCTGCTTGAATAATCACTAGTGTTTCAGCAATACACAGTAGCTAATGCACCTCTACATCAATCCATTGGTGTAATTGATACAAACAGGTACCAAGTAACTTCCAAGAGCCTGTGTTCCTGTCCTTCTACGTAATCACTGAGAGCATCATAAGGTTCCCCCTTCTTACTGTTTTCTCTTTAAATTGTGTTAGCTTCAAACAAGGAACAAAAATGAATAAAAATCTAAAGTTAGCTACATTAAACTTATATGGAGTTCACCTCAGAAGACTGGACAAGTGGTATAATTTTAGTATGTATTAATTTCTTCCTTACCTGTGATTATGGGCAAATTATGAACAATAGTAAGTGCTGTAGTGTCAACATAATAAATCGTATCAGTTTGGGAGTGTCAACACTTCAAAACTGTATGAAACTCACTTGAATTATTTCTTGACTAGAGGTACTAATAAAATTACTTCCCTCTTCCTTCAATTTCCACTGACTAGAGGTCTGGGCAGACAAATGACACAGAGACAGTGATGCTTTGATTTGTCACTTCATAGGGACAAGTTAATATCTCGTAACCACATTGTAAATACCTTTTTCTGCCAAGTGAAGACTGGATTTAAAAAGTCAGTCTTTTACCAGGTGTTTGCGGCTTAGATTTGGGCACTCTCACTTACACACCACTTAACAGTAAGCGCTGCTGTGGTTAAAAGATAGCTTTATGTAAGCACCAGTCTGACAGCATCATAGGTTTCCTGGAGTATTTTAGCAGCATTGGCTTGCCTGAATCACTCTCAGTCAAGAAACAATCTGGTGTCTTAAGAGTTAATTCTCAGACATATCTTAGAAGGATGTTCTAATTAAAAGCAACTGATATATTTACTCTCAAAACAGTAGTATAAACAAGAAGAAAGACTTTTTTTCATTTATAGGCTGGAGCTCTGCAGAGAAAAACGTTATGGAAGAGATTTAAGGAGTTAAATTTCAGGCTTTTGGTGTAATTTCATGGTTAGACAGCCTAGCACCCATAAAGTTTTATAAATATTTGCATATTTCAAATAGTTGGCTTACTCTATTACTTAATGAACGAGCTGGGAAATGTTCTCATCTTGACTGATGAAAATAAATCAAGCTTTCTTTCATGACTTTAAGTACTGATCATTTTCTTGCTCTTTTCAAATTAAACTTACTTACATCTGGTGAATGGACTTCTTTGGCTGCCTTTTCATAGTTAGATGTGCTCCAGTTTGTAATTTTTCATTTATTCAGTGTTTTCTAAAATTTGTGGCCTTCATTTTCCCATTAGCTGTGGGAAGGGGAAAGCAATTTTCTTACCTTTGTCCTCACTTTGTGCAAGATCCCAAATGAAAAAAAGACCCCTCTAAAACACATTCACTTGGAATGAAGATGTAACTTGCACTTACATCAGAGTCTTTGAAGTGCTTTAACATTATTAATATTTATGCTTAATTCTTCTTTGTAGGGAAGCGTGATTTATTTTTTCCCTTTCATAGATGACAAACTGAGAGAGGAGAGGAAAAAAAGGTTGAGCAGGTTCAAAGTGTTACAAGACATCAACCAGTCATTTATGGCCAAGCTTCTAAATATTTATTAATATGCTAATTTGTCTTCATGCTCATAGCTGTATACCAGAATACAACTTTGTTGTGCAGTGCAATTAATATCAACATACTTGACTAAAACTTTGAGGCAAAATAAAGGATTTCCTGCCAGCAGCAAAACAGGGGAGAAAATGTCCAGGAGGCCAAATTCTTGCCTAATTTATACCCTGCCCAGCAACACAGAGTTGCTCTTTGATTAATGATTTCTATAGTTAATAGAGCTGTACTACTGTAACAAAGGAAAAAAATATGGCCCATTGACTTTCAGGGAGAGACATTGACCATATATTAGTGTAAGTCCAGGGCCTTATCTTGTGCAAACTGACCAAGATTTTCAAGACTATCTGTTATATTTCAGTACAAAACATGTCAAAAGAAAAGGCTATATAAACCGACAGTATATATACCTCCAACAGTAGCTAGTGCCAGAAATTCAGAGAAAGAAACAAAGCTCAGAAAAACTAGCTAAATATTTCAAACTATTATTACAGATTAGAATGACATTTCCCTTCAGTCTCAGTTTTCTTGCCTGCATCTATGTCTAGGTTTATGTCTCATACATTTTAATCCAAGTTGATATAACAGTTCATTTTCATACCATTCCTCACATAAATATTGTACGTCTTCTTTCTTTTGCACAAAGTTGAAAGAAGCTCTGAGTATTTGATTGAAGCACATAAATCCCACATAATTTGGAGGCAGCAAGATATTTCAATTAGGGGTGACTGACCTTCTCTCAGCCCTTGTGTCCCATCAGAAATGACCTTTCAATTTACAACTTTTTGTTGGCCTTTTCAGTTTGGAAAGCCAGTATATGTGATCTGCTCTCTCTCATCCTCCCAGGTAGACCTATATAAATTGCCTGAGGGAAGCTGGTATTTTGTCACATTCTGACAGGCTTGGACTTCCTGTAGTTGCCTGTGCCTGTTTTAGAGTGCTCTTGGATAATAGACCCATTTCACATATGCATAAAAACTTAAAGCATTAGTTGAGACTGTATGAGGGAAACTTCTTCATTTTTCATTTACATTAATAGCTTTTAATTTTATATTTTGATAGTAAATTTTTTATTATTTTGCAGTTTATTTTTCAAACAGATTATTTTATTTGCTTTCTACAGGTAAGGAATGATTTGTAGTAGTTATGTGTTGATAGCTGATACATATTGGCAGTTACCCTTTACATATGATCTAACATAATTATAATCTAAATATTATTTAATTATCAAATTCATAGACCAATCCAATAGCAGATGAACTAGAACTTTCTCTTTCAATGTAATAAAAGAATTTTAATTTCATATAATCATAGAATCATTGTTTAGGGTAGAAAAAAATTCAAAATCAAGTCCAATCTAGCACTGCAAGTCCACCACTATTCAAAAGACATTTATATGTGGTGCTTAAGGACATGTAAACCATGAAAACCATGTTCTTAAGCACTACGTCTGCATGTCTTTTAAATACCTACACGAATTATGACTTAACCACTTCCCCAGGGCAGCTTGTTCCAATGCTTGACAACCCTTTCAGTGAAGAAATTTTTTCCTATCATCCAATCTAAACCTCCCCTGGCATAACTTGAGTCCATTTCCTCTTGCCCTATCACTTGTCCTATTATCAGAACTGCCACCCACTGAAGGAGGTGACTGGAACTTGTGTAATTAAAACCAGAATGACAACAAGGTCGTATATTTTTCTATCCTGCCTAATCCATCTCTTCAAAATATACTTCTATCATGTGTACACTGAAAGCTAAAAGCTAATAATGATAGCTGTAAGTTTTCAAATATGATCCAAAGATAAACAGTAGAAACTTGAGTGCTTTTCTTTGTCTGTCTTCAATGTTTAGAGAAAAGTGAATATACTACATACATTCTGCCATGTGGAATATACCCATGCCAGAACAGTTAAGTAAAATTAGGTCTGCAATTTCCTTACTTATAAAGAGAAGTGATGCCTCAGAGAAGAGCTTAGAATGAGCCCTTCTGTTAAAATTAGAACCTAAGGTGTATTTCCATAAGCAAGATTAATATTATTAGCTTTTGTACAACTACTGTTAGTCTCCTCTGATTCTGATTCTGAGAATTTCACATTGAGTCATAAAATGCATGGACTAGTTATAATGACCTGAAACTTACACGAAAATTTTCAGGATATAACCTTGCATCAGATAAGCATTCTTCAAGCTGGTAGTTTTGTGGGCTAAAATGACTTCACTTGTTAAAAGAGAAGGAATTTCTTGTGTGTCAGCAACTCAGCAGGACTATTACTAGGTGTCTCAGTTGTCAAGCACCCAACCAGGAAGGAGCAGGGCTGACAGTGCAGAAAAAAAGCTGTTATACTATATCTGGTAACCGTTTTTGTTGTATTGATGAAAAAGAATGCTGTCTGGGGCCATTCATTAGCCAGGCAAGTAAGATATTCTGGTCACCCAATTTTTCTATTCTATTACTATGTATCCTGAAATAGTTCCTTTCATGTTTAATATATACCTGTCATTGACTATTAGCTTTTTTTTTTTTTAAATATTCAAATCTAAAGCCTTACATTTCCCTATGGTTCAATACCTAATGTTGCTTCTCTTTCACCTGTGTTTCTGTTGATGAAATTAACTTTTTAAAATATAAAAATCTCATTTATCAACGAACCATAATGACTTAACGAATTGCGTATCAAAAATAAAATTGAACATCCAAAATATAAGCAAGCATGAAATGAGGAAGTGCAGTCTGTATAAACCCAAATGTTCTCCATTTATCAAATTGAGGAATCTCATAGGATCAGACCTTGTCTTAAGAGACAATGCATCGGTGGTATTTAATGCCTTGGTTACATTTTCAAGCATTTAGAGGGAAAATGTGTGAAAGTGTGGCTCACATTCACATCTTTTCTGTTTTCTTCAAAAGATGAACCGGATATTATGAATGTTTGTAGAGCTATGTGAATCTCAAGTGCAACTGAGAATAAGTTTTAATGTACCACTGAAATAAAAAAGGCAGCTCAAAATTAGTTATAAGCACTTATTGAGATATATTGATAGAACAGATTTTTAATAGTGTATATCCCAAAACCAGCACTGACCTCCCATTTAAACTGTATATAACATTAGCTGCAAAGAGAGAGAGAATATTTTTCAGGCAATGTTTTTTCTGGTTCACTCAAATATGCTTGCACTTAAGTAACACTGAAATTGTACCTAAATAAAGAAATCTACATACAGTTAGTCCAATTTTTAATGAATGCTTATCATCTGGAAGGGTATTCTTTTTTATGGTTTTAGCTTTAACATTTTTTTTCCTTTAAGTTCTTGGATTTTTTTACCTGTTGATGCAGCTGTGACATAGGTGTTCAACATACACTTTATTGATACATATATCAAGCAAGGTAAAGTACACAGCAAGTTAATCATTACAGCTTGGACTTTTCAATGCCCATATATACATGTGGATATTTCTGTACATATTTAACAGTAGGAAAAAACATATGTGTAAGAGTTATTATCTGAGTACAGAAATCTCCCAAGGCTTTTTGTGTGCTTTGTTCCCCCCACCCCAGATGTTGATTTGTCAGCATTTATTTTCAAGTGCAGATAAATGAATAAATGTAGCTTTGTACAAAAAAAGCCCTGAATGCTCTGTAATAATGCTTTTGCAAAAAGAAAAAAAAAAAAAAAAAGAGGACGAAAAGCAGCAGAAGGGTTGAAATACAATGGAGAAAAGATTTCATAGCAGAAATTCCAAAAACATGGATGAAGTGTTAGTGAAGCAGGTAACTAGAGGAATATAATTCCAGATGTCAGAAGGAGGAAGGGAAACACTTCTTTCAAATTATAGCATCCAGATCATGTGAGAGAAAGTGACAGGAGCCAGAAATGCACAGGGCAAAGCATGCTACAGCTCATTACTAAAGCTTTCACAGCCATTGTTTCTCATTTTGTCGCTCCATTCTATGCAGTATCTGCATTACGAAGGAGAGCACTATCATAGAATAATAGAATCATAGAATAGCATGGATTGGAAGGGACCCGAAGGATCATAGAGCTCCAATGCCACCAACCTCACAAGGTTGCTACACAAGGTTGCTACACAAGGTTGCTACACAAGGTTGCCCAGGGCCCCATCCAACCTGGCCTTGAACACTGCCAGGGACAGGGCATCCATCACCTCTCTGGGCAGCCTGTTCCAGGACCTCACAACTCTCTCTGTAAAAAACTTCTCCCTAATATCCAATCTAAACCTTCCTTCCTTTAGCTTTAATCCATCCCCCTTGTCCTGCCATTGTCAGCCCTTTGAACAAGCTGATTCCCCTCCTGTTTCTCTGCTCCCTTCAGGTACTGGCAGGCTGCAATGAGGTCCCCCCACAGCCTTCTCTTCTCCAGGCTGAACCAGCCCAGCTCCCTCAGCCTCTCTTCGTTGGGGAGGTGCTCCAGCCCTCTGATCATCTTTGTGGCTCCTCTGACCCCTCTCCAACAGTTCTACATCTTTCTTGTGTTGGGGCTCCAGCTCTGGACACAGGACTCCAGCTGGGAGCTCATGAGGGCAGAGCAGAGAGGGACAATCACCTCTCTGTCGCTGCTGGCCACTATCCCAGGGTACAATATCAGAGACATTTGATTTGCAGAACATCTGTCTCTTACGTGTCCCTTTTTCCCCTATCAAATAGTGGCAGGATGTTTCGAAGCTTAAAAGGTGTAAGCCTATGATCTAGACTTCCTTTGTGATCTTGAAATATTCCATAAGCCTGGGTCTAGGAAAAACTTTTTATAAAGTTTTGGGCCTAATGGTAGAACTAGAATATTTAAAACACCTGCTCAGAGATTGTCTAATTGTGAAGTCATATGACATTTGCAGTTGTCCCTTAGGTAGGAATGCGCATGCTAGTTATTCCTGTGATTGATAGAATTTACAGTGCTGGAGGTGCCTGGGTAGGTTGCAAGGACTAGGTGATGTTTTCTCAATGCCCATTAGGCTGTTAACATGTTTCATTTGCTGTTGCGACTCCCAGAGTGAGATTTTAAACTCTGCTTACGTATTTAGTATTTATGCTGCTTAAATATTTACTTAACAAATAGGTATGATTCTATGGTGGTGATTAAACATCTAGAAATTTCTGTGAATCTGGATGTTAGGTTCCCTTTGTATGAGTTCCACTGTGTAAAATGGAGAAATTTTAACTCTAGAAATAAATCCATTCCTGAAGTAAACCAGATGTACTTCTGAAAGCTTATTCATTCTTTCCTTGAACCACTGAGAAAAATGTAAAAACCACTTTTCTTTTGGGTTTTTGGATCCTTTGAAAGAATAAAAAAGTCATATAAGTCAGACTTTGCAGACAATCTATGGAATGTTGAAGGATATCTTATTGCTAAATTATCACCAACACATTACATAACCACAAATCTAAAAGTTTCACCTGGTAGAGTATTTTTACCATTTCCACTGGGACAAACTTCCATAGGCTAATAGGAATGGTTGGAGATTCTCTGGAAGGTCAGCAGGGAATACCTGCATTAACAGAGCAATCCTCCCAGTCAGGCTCTGAGAAACTAATTGGAAGGGCATGGCTGTATCACTGAAGTACTTCATTCATTCTCTATTTAAGCAGACTTCAACTTCCAGATCTTGAAATTGGCAGGCTTTGCCAAAGTAAATGAGCTGAATAAGATCAAGGACATATAGATATATGTTTTAAACAATATTCACTCTCCTTCTCAGTGTTCAAGGCCCTGCAGTATGATTTACTGTGGGAGAGAGGACTGGATAAATGAATACTAATGTCTGACAATGTTGTTCTGTTCATTGTAAATGGAATTCATGGCATGAAAACTGGTGACACTAAGCATGGCGAAAATTAATAGTGGTACTAATTACATTTCAATAAATTAACTTTATAGTCTTTCAAATAGCCTTTTACTGAGGCAGATAAGCATCTGCCCCGTTTCATGTTGGACAAGACCATTATAAATCAAAAAAGCAAATTCCCACATAGAGAGAAAGCTGGAGATATTTCTGTACAGTTCTTTGCTCAAAGCATATCACAGTGCCAGATGAAGCTGCGTCAGGTAGCCTTCTGGATCAGTAATGAGCAGAAAGCTAGCCATGAATTACCATAGATTCAGACTGTTCTCAGATAATGAAAATGATCTGGTGTTTTTAAAACTCTGCTTAATGTACATCAGAAATTTGCTGTTGCAACGAAGAAGGAATGATTTAAATATGTCGGGTTTTGATATAAATTGTGCTTTCAAAATGACTTGGTAAAAAGAGAAAAGTAGAAGGATATCATGAGTAAAATATTTATATGTGTCTGGTGTGAGCATGTACCATAATTTTTTAGTTGGTTGCATGTATTTCACACCACCTTCAGTGAACCTTAATTTCTCAGGGCTGAAGAACTCTGTCATTTGTCTCACAAATATTTGGGGAAGGAAATCCAGACTACAAATTCAAAGCCTGTGATTTGAGCACAACTTATTCACGGAGATTGACTTTATAGAATTGCAGTGTGGCTTTTTTTTTGATTCATAGAACTCACTTATGCCTCACTTGTTTGGTCCAAAAGCTACACAAAGGCTGAAGCTTGCAAACTGTAGACACAATGAACTTTAGAGCACAAAAGACACTTAAATGGTAGAAATTCAATGTGAAGGCAGAAAAGCTGTAATTGTCATCAGTGACTCATACTTCAGTTCTGTAATTCTTATGTATGTGTAGTGGCAGTTGTGGACAGTCAATGCATCTTCACAAGCATCTAGATAAAGCAAGCAAGGAGTTTATAAGTGAAGTTGTGTCTTGGGGGGGGGGGTGCAGGTGCATGTTTACTCCACTGTGATTCCACATCCCTTGCTACTTAACTGCAAACCACTAAGAATCTCCAGTTGCTTGATACAGAGTTATTTTCTTACCCCTGCCCTGCTATTTCGGAGTCTTTCAAGAGATGTGTTCTTGCTGGATTGAGCTTTAACATCCTTAAAAAGAATGGGAAATTAAAGAACTTTTCCCCTTTATTATGTTGTAAATATTTTAAGTTCAGTATAGATAGTCATTAAAGCATATTTGTGTCTGTTTCTTTAAGTCCTTAGAATAATTTTTCCTCTCATTCATCAAAAACTGTCAGCTGCTTCACAGGCTTCTCTCTTACACACATATCCAGGGCCAGCTGTGCCAATAGAAAATGTGCACGCAGATATTTAGCGAAATAGGGCACATTTTTATGGCCCCTGAAATATCAGTAAGCTATGAGGGGATGAACATTTTCTAGACTGTCTAAAATCAAGCTTTTCTAATTCTAACACCACAAACCAGTACAGATGTGCGCAGCTTTCTGTCTCTTCTATTTGCAGTGTAAAGCCTATGAAAATGCTTTTTCTACTGTTAAAATGGATTTGCTGAAGCTTGAAGATCTGGCAGAAAACAGCATAGTATGACTAAGTCTCTAATTGCATTTGGAGGGAGGCTGCAGGAGGAGCAATAGCGCAATGTGCTCACCAACCAGACTGCTCTCCAGCTAAGGGTGCTGTCACCGTCACTTTTCGTACATTTATGTAGTAACTCCTCCTTTTGACTTGGCATAGATATGGTTTTATAAATGCAACAGGCTTTAAAATAGATGAAGATATTCTTCTTGTCCTCCTGGAATAATCTCCAGAGTCTACTTTGTGGTAGGCTCAGGGATGCTGTAAACTTGATGATCTTGATGAGCTAATAATCACGCATCAATGATTTGACGTAAAAAAAAAATAAACAAATTGGCTGGTGCAAGTGACAATGCTATAATTTAAGGGGACACTGGTTAATGTAACTCCAGCATATAAACTGCACAAAAATAAGATTCAATGAAAACTAGACTTCATGACAGTATTTCTAGAACAGTTTTGCTAAGTTTTCAAGGTGATTTTTAGTTCATAAATTTTTCTTAGGTGTCCGCATCACAAAGAGTGCCTAATTATTCTAAAACATACTGGGAACCACATACCGAAAAAGATTAAAGAAACAACATAATTAAAAAAGATTTGGATTTTCTAAAAAAGAAAATTCATGGATGTATACAATTGCTGTTAGCATTATCCTTACTTGATAAAATATTTATAAGTACAACTGAAGCTGGAGAGGTAGGATCCTACACTCCCAGACACAAGTGGACAAGCAGAAGGGGAAAGCTCCTCCTCACTTTACTAATCTGAATTTTTCATTCCTAGTTCTACATTTCCTTCACAGTTAAACTCAAAACTTCCTTGCCATAGTTAATTTTGATGTCTCATCTTTTCATGACCTATTGATCTCTGGTAGACGAAATCCCTTTTTGACCGTGAGCCTTTTTCAGCCATTTGATCAGAGTAATTGTCAGCCTCACTAAGGTCAAGGGCCCACTGCTAGATAAAATCAGCATTTATATGGAATCCTTGGGAGGTCAACCATCTTCATCTCTCAGCAAAGAGGAAATAAGTAGCAGGGTTTTCTTAGAGTCCTTTTCTCTTTTTTTTTTTTGTTTTTTTTTGTTGTTAAACACTAAATCGGCCAGATTCTTAAAAGGATTTGATAATAAAAAAGTAGAACTGATGGTAAACAAATACCATTGTAAGAGTTTGCAGATCTGCTATGCTGTTTCATATCATTGTAAAGATAGGAACTGCTCATAGAAAAAGATTGCAGCAGCAGTTTGTGTTCAGTTCTGAGGTTTTGGTCGGTTCTGACAGTTATTACTATCTGGGCTCCTCTGTTGCTCTGTAAGTCATGACTAAGTAAACTGAACATTGAAATAAATTCTTGCTTTGGATTTAGTCTAGTATAACTGTTTTAAGTTTCTTAAATGAAAAGTGCTGTATAGCCATAAACTGTTGTTTCTTTTTTAACTCAAAACCATTCCTGCCTATCTAGTGCTTCTATTCACCTTCACTGCACAGAAGCAAGAATAATTTTATTAACTCTGCATCATCCTTGTTGCACGATTATCTAGTCTTAGCTGAAAGTATTTTCAATAGCCTTGTATTAACAGAGGCAAAATTAAAACGGAAAAGATATGGAAAGCTGGCAGCAATGCCAGCCTGATGCGTTGTCAGGAAGGTTCCCCAAACTCTGAGCAAATTGCTAGTTGGGCAAACATTTCATTTTCTTGGCATACCTCTCGTCATCTGCAACATTGAACTTTTGTGCATATAAGGTACAATTTATCATATTCCTTCCAAAGTAGGTTGCACGTTGCAGAAGGAGAAGACATTTTTTGTCTCAGATAATTATTCCTGTTTCAATATATACAGACCCACCAATGCAAATTGTATCAGTTTGTCTTACACGTAGTTCTTCATTGCTTTTCCAGACAGACAGCAGAATAAGCAGAGACAGGGCATATAATTATATTTCATGTTCCTTAGATCCTGAACACAAAAGACAGACTTTGAGAGGGGGACTTTATATTTAAGTGGGTAAATACAGTATAAATTTTTTATTTCTACTTAATATTGTCTTATTAGCTTTGAATTTGTGTCCATGTCTGTGTAGACAGGTGAAGTGTTTGGTTTATCTTTTTATTACAGCCCCGCGCGTAGAGCTCACAGAGTGGCAAGGAGCCAGATGAACGCTAATTAATTTCTGGCATATCTTTGTGTCCTAAGATAGATGTCCCCCTCTTATGGGAAATTATCACCTACCTTCTTTTCCCTCTTAAAAATGTCTTTATGTTACATTTTGACTGTTTAAACAATGCTGTCATAGGTTTTCTAAAAGTCTTGAACACCCTTTTCCCCCACACACACACTCTAAAGTCATGTTTAATATGTTGATTAGAAAAAAATTACCTTAAATCAGGCTTTTTCATGTCCAGATGTAGCACTGAGGTGCATATAATTTACCTCAATGCAGCTAGCCCTTTAGACTTTTTTAGGTCACATTTCTGATACATTTTATCACTTAAGATATATCATGTTTTATCAGTCGTGTCTTAACATAAACACTAAAGCACTTGTTAAAAACTTATTGGCAAGAGTAAGTTATTAAACTATAAAACGTTTGCTGGTTAGGGTAATGTAAAATATTAAGATTTCAAATTAACCCGTTGCTGACATTAAAATTTGGTTATGAATTTCTATGTAAAGTATGGTTTTACAGCTAAAACTATGAAGAATGGATTTAGCTTATACTAGCTGGCAAGGGAAACCTTTCTGTCATGACAGACTCTGGAGCAGAAGAAGAAGTGGCAGCTGTAATACAAAATCTCAAACTGAAAATGGTTTTGAAGTACTCATTGGTGACTTATCAGATGTTGTTATTTATTTATTTCCCAGCATCTCTGCCCAGTAAATTTCATTTGCTACCTCTCTCATTTTCACATCTCCCTAATGATATCTGCCTGCTATTGATAATTAATCCAGATAATGAAACTCCTGGATATGATGCCACATCTCTGGACACTGAAGTGTGTCCAACATGCCATTAAAATCCCATTAAAGCTTTATTCACCAGTCCCAAATTAAAAATAAACATTGATGGTACATTTGAGAGAATACTGATTGCACTGACCTTGCAATGCACCTTCCAAAACTGTAGCAGAAAGGACTGTCATGTGGCAAACTGAGATGGCATTTTATTTATTTCTGCTCTCAAATAGGAGCTCTCTTTTAGCTATTGGACCTTGAGTATGCAATTTTCATCTGCTGCTCAGCATACTCTCATACAGCATACGGGATGTCTCTTCTCCTGAGGAACTTGCTACATATTCCTTTGTATCAGTGCAGATAACTAGTCCTTCCTTATTGATCAATTTACACTTTTCATAACTGCAGTTTACATTCATATATCTCACTCTAAGTTCAACTTATTGATTTGTTCCCATAACCTGCTCTCACAATCTTTCCTGCTTTTTCTTTTCCTAAAATTTCATTTTTAACTTTCCAAAATCATAGAATTATCACAGACTGGTTTAGGTTGGAAGGGACATTCTCCATGTCAGAAGAAAACAGTGATGCAAGTATTTTGGGCATTCTGAAGTTTACTTTTCTTATTTAGGTACCTGAGGGATTTCACTTAGATCCATATATTGCTATAATTTGCACAGATGGAGATCAGTAGAGCATTAAAAATATTTTCTGGCATTCTCAACTGGCCTAATAGATTCTGAGAATTAGTTATGCAGAGGGTATATCAGAAAGATTAATTGAGAAATTTTCTTTTTTCCTTTGGGTATTTAAGGGAAAAAAACCCCACCAAAACAAAACAAGAAAAAGATGCATTTAGAATGCATTTGGAGATTTTAGTACTTCACTCCTGTATTTTTGGACAAAGTGGAGATGGATGAATTCATGGGATTAAAACTCTGAAAATGCATTTATGACTTGTTCAGTTATTTTCTTTATAAAATGGGTATAATACTCCGTATGTCATCTACAAGGAGTATTAAATAGACTAATTTATTAGCCTATTTATTAGTGCTTTCAAATCTTAAACTATAACTGTAAGATCTTATCTTTATGTAGTACATTTTGTGATTCTATCATTACAACATGGACTTGTATTTGATCTGATCATTAAAATACCATTTACATGCAGCACTGATCACTAAGACCCCTTTGCGTAGACTCCTGATCTGTTTAAGGGAACTAAACACTTCGTATGTCACACATGAATCATCAGACTCATTATTATAAACTTTCCCAAGTGTGACATTTTGTAGCAAATACATAAATAAAAGCCATGAGTCTGGTTTTCAGAGTGGAGTTATATGTGTGCACTCTCTTAACCCAGCAAGTGTACTTGTGCAGTAGGGAACTGCCCCCTCAGAAGTCATGTAAAAGATTACTCTATGCCCTCTGTTATCTACACAAATATTTTGACTATGTCACAGGGAGGCAAGTACGAACTCTGTAGTGCTATTACAATCACATAGTTCCTCTCTTTTCCTAGGACAAAGTTAGTTCCCCATTCAAAAGTGGAATTATTTTCTACCTATCAGAAATATTCAAATTTCCCCCTATTTTGCTTTACAAAAAACCAAACCTTGCTTTATAGAATATAATTATATCTATAGTATACAAAATTAACAAGCAACATTTTAATTCAGATTGTATATCCATGCAAAATGACAAAAATTATCAATTTATATTTTTTCCTTCCAGTTTCCTACCCTCTTCTAATTTCACAGCCCTAGAGCCTTCCAAATCTCAGTCCAGATCTGTGTGCATTAAAAACAAGCGCAGAAAGTGAATGAAGGGGAAAAGCTTTAGTTAAATGTCTGTATTTACTGAACTGAAAA
The DNA here is from genome assembly GCA_022605575.1 of Laterallus jamaicensis coturniculus. Taxonomy (NCBI): domain Eukaryota; kingdom Metazoa; phylum Chordata; class Aves; order Gruiformes; family Rallidae; genus Laterallus; species Laterallus jamaicensis. Next base: position 4,707,211 of record JAKCOX010000033.1, on the reverse strand, counting down.
AAGATGGTGTAGTCATGAATTCTGACTTCTGAAGCAAGAGGAGAATTTCATGACAGAGATGTATCTTGATCACAGTATCATTCCAATAAGATCTGACCAATATCGCGTCTCTTCTTCAATTTTGTTTTTGAAGTAACTGTCCTCCAGATAAACATGTTACATCAATTAAAGATACACTTACCTCAATTAAAGCTGTGTTTTGTATGCTGAACTAATCTGAACCAAAAGGCAAATCATGGCTTACTGTATGTGAAGTGAATCATATCTGTGTCCATATGAACTAATGCACTGTTATTGCTTAGGAATTCATAGGGAAAAAAATGGAGATTAAACATGGTTTTTAGCTATTAGCCTACTTATATTCACAGATGTATTTAACAAAGGAACTTAAAAAGCTAGAAAGGCTGTTCTATTATCACAACTATTCAAATATTTCTCTTTGGGAATTTCTTTATGTCCCTGGAAGATTATCACTGTATTATGTGTTTGCACATAATTGTCCTTGTGAATACTTCTTTGATTCTCAGCACAGTTTCTCTCACTAAAATAAAACCTCTGCCAACTTTCAAAGCACAGTTAAGTGGGTTTTGAGTTGCAGTCCAGGTTGGATGGTGACATGTTTCCAGAAAGCATTAAAGAATGGAGAGATATGGAGGGAGTGGGGCAAGAAAAGATAGAAGAGACAGGGGTCAGTTCTCATCAAAGGATAAGTCTTTCTGCAAGTATGGAGCATAAGAAACCAAGTCTGTCTTCAAAGCAACTGACCGGAAGAGCAAGGCTGAAAGAAGAGCATCTCCCCTATAAGGAAGCATCCCCTGTGAGGAGCATCTCCCCTATGAGGAAAGGCTGGGTGAGCTGGGACTGCTCAGCCTGGAGAAAAGACTAAAGGGGGACCTTATAATTGTCTATAAATACCTTAAGTATGGGATGCAGGGGGAAATGGACAGCCCCTTTTCAGTGTCTGTGGGGACAGGACAAGGGGCAATGGCTGCAAGTTGGAGCATAGGAAGTTCCACACCAACATGAGGAAGAACTTTTTCCCAGTGAGGGTGAGGGAGCCCTGGGACAGGCTGCCCAGGGGGTGTGGAGTCTCCTTCTCTGGAGATATTCCAGCCCTGTCTGGATGCCGACCTGTGCAGTATGAGCTGGGGAGCTGCTTTGGCAGGGGGGTTGGACCCAATGAGCTCTTGAGGTCCCTTCCAGCCCCTACAAATCTGAGATTCCATGATTCTGTGATTTTCAGATGCAAAGATAATACCAGTGGAAAAAAAAAAAAGTAGAACTCTTTATCTTGTTTAGCTGAGGACATAGCAGGATCAAACTAAGGCAGATACAGTTCTGTACCCTACATTAGCACCACGGAACATAATTTCTTCCTTACATATTACAGAAAACTTTGAATATTTAAGATTTGTACTCAAAGAATGTCAGCACTAGGTTTCTACTCTTTCTAAATCTGAACATTCTGGGATTCAAGTCCAAGGTTCCTTTTAAATTTCAATAGAAGAATTCATGACAAGACTATTTGGAGCTGATTTTTACAGTTTAATTCAATGAAGTAAGAATTACCTTGCTTGTGTAGGTCCCTTCAAGATTAGGCTGCAGCTGCATACATTCAGAGTCTCTGTTTTTGATGTTAACCATTAGACCCTTTTAATTTTCATGTAGAAAATAGAGTATTGTTTTATTTTGAAGTAAGTCCCTAAAAGCATTTCAGAAAAAGGTGAACTTAGTTCTAGTATGAACAGCTCTGGGGTATGTAATAACTGTAGTAAGAAAAACTATGATTTTTCATCCTTTTTATTCTTGTGGTGACTTTATGGTAAGTGACATATGATGCTGAGACAGATTTATACCATTATTATTTCCAAATCTCTGTACAATTTTGTACACAAAATCTGCTTAAGGAATGGTTATTAAGGGGTTAAGCCCTTCCCAGTAGATATTAAATCCGTCCTTTCTAAAAAAAACCAAACCCATATTCCTCACTTGGCCATTATTTTAGTGTCTCAGTAATTGCTCCTTGATCTATATTCAGAGATTCTTTAATTTAAATGATAGTATTTAATGTTTGACTGTACATAACTTTTTGTGGAGGAAACTTGGGATTGGGGTGGTGCGGCATGAGTCTTGAAGCTAAGAGAAATGTCAAAGCTACCAGACCATGATAGTACTAGGCAAGAAAAACAAAAAAAAAGGTCTATGTCCAGCTTTACAGGTAAATAACTTGATTTTTTTCTCTTGAGGTTGACCCAGAAATATGTTTTAACTTTTGGCTGAAATTTTAAAGAAGATTAAGAGAACAAACAGGAAAAAGAAAAAATTGCAGGTAATTTTTTAAATCTTGAGATTATCCTTCTGCTAAGAAGAAAGCAAACAATGGAGCATATCATAGCTGAATGCTTCTTCAAGTATGAAATGGCAATATTGAAGAAAGTCTAATTTATCTTGTCAGTGGGAACAATTGCAATGGAAGATCTCAGCTTTGTATACAACTGTGAATCACAGCAAAATGAGAACCTGGAAATAATTTTCTAAACTGATATTTTCTCAAAACTCCATGTTTTAATTGAAGGGAAAGAAATCCTATTTCAAATCTATGAAGGACAATAAACTGTGGGACAGTGTATAAATATGCATACATATGCATCCCTACTTCTTACAAAACTGACTCAAGAAATTAGCTTTGTGCCACAAACTTTGTGCTTGAGGGTCTAGTGATTAAGGACTAAGGAGTTAGGTCAATGAAGCAGAAAAGTGTTTACCAGGGTATAGTAAAAATAACAGTTATTTGATTTAATATTTTATCATGTACTTTCCACACTTCCTCAAGGAGGAAACACCTGTGTTGTGTCTAGTCTTGTTGCATTAACTACAAATAAATAATTGTGAAGGTGAGTATCAAGCTACAGGGAAGTAAATCTTTTAAAGGCTGTATTGTTCCTTATCTGGCTGGATTTTTTCTATGAAGCATCGTAGGGTCCTGGCACCATAGTTACTCAGATGAGGTACACAATAAAACAAGCTTTTACCTCTCTAAGTTGGATTCCCTACTGGAAAGCCATGTCTGGACATTTCAGTATCAGATCTCATCGTGCTAGGTGCAAGCCAGATAAGAAAAATGATCTTGGATTCCATAAAGGTGGCTTGGCTGAAGTCAGCTGTTTGCTCTATATAATGCAGATTGCTCCACTCAACAGACTGCCCATGCCATAACTCTGGACCAAGTGATGGTAAAAACCCATCATCTAATTCTACATATAACTTTTAATTTAGTGGCAAATCAGATTAATTGAATCCTTATAGCAAGTCTTTCTTCATTTTTATTTTACAACTTGGAGAAATTTATATAACAAACTTCTAACTAAAAAAAATATAATAAATCTACTGATCTTTCCACAAACACAAATAAAAGTGAAAAATAGCCTGCCATACTGTATTACTGTAGAAGGGCAAGAACAGGTCAGACAAGATCAGCAAAAAAAACTCCACCTCCTAAAGGGAGTTGATAGGAATTAAATTAGCTGAACTTCTTACATTTTAAAAAATATATCTCCTCCTCTGCAGGTCTAATCAGGAATGGAATTGGACATCTCCCTACAGAATGTGGGAATGTAATTGGAAAAAGGAGCACAAAATTAATGTCATAACCTGTAAATGAGTCCATATGAATAAAAAACAGTCTACAGTACTTTGTTTCTGATTTTCCTCTGGTACCATTTCTACGACTCAGCTCATATAAAAATCCTCTGTGAAACTTGTAGACAAAGTGTTTAATATTCTGCTTTAAATGTAAGTACATACTCCAATTTAAAGTGGATCCTAATAATCATACTTCCATAATTCACCTTTGAACTCCCCATATTCTTCTGATGAATTGCTGAACCAGTTTGAATTTTTGTAGACAATATAGCAAGAGAGCAAAAAATGCTCACATGTAATTTGTAATTCTGAGTGCAGCATGGGGATGGGAAAAATTATTATTTAGAAATAAAATAATTCTTTCATAAATTCATTTGTCACAGGCTATGGATTACTGCAAAATATTTCCATAAAAGAAGTCATGGGGTTGTTTCAGATTTTCTTTCTATTACCTTGCTAGGCAGTTATCTGATAGGGAATGTTTACAGAAAAAAAAGCCCCAACAAACCCTCAAGTGAATATTGCAGAAAAGGAATACTGAACTCCCAGAAATTGTGACCATATCTATATACTAATCAAACTATCCAATGGTGAAAGATCTGCTGTCCAGAGCTACATGGCGATTAATTTCAAATAAACAACTTGTGAAAAAATCAGAGGCCGCTGTTAGACATTTAAGAAAATCAAATTCTCAGGGACACACTGAAAACTGTAGGAAGCAAACTGTGGCATAAATAAGTTGCTGTGAAATATGCAATTGGATCTTGATAACATCTACATGCTGGGGATGATACAATTCTGAACACTTTCCTTTTTTGCCAGGGTGTGAGTTTTCATAACAATTCAATGAAGATTCAAAGATAAAGATAAACCTGATTCAGGAGAATGGTAAAAAAGGCACAAATGCAGCTGGTGGCTTGAGGTCCAACAGGGTCTTTAACTTTGTCCTTCAGCCTTGCTTCCAGTACAAGGAACCGCCTCATCTAAATCCTTTGCGTACCCCTTCTGTATTACATAATTATTCATATTCTGAGCCAAAGAATTTATTCATCTGCCAGTTTTTATAGTTCCAGCTTTTAGTAAGTGTGTACCCCAGGCAAACAGTTTTAAAAGTAAAAACAAAATGACCCTTGTTTAAAGCGATACCTACAATGTTCCATGTAAGACTTTTTATATACAAAACCAGAGAGTTAAAATAGGGGGAGACAGTTCTAGGAAAAACATGAAACAGTAAGGTACCTGTGATGTTTATGCAGTTACATATTTCAGGTGGAGGAAAAAAGTGCCAGTGTGAAGAAAATAAAATCAGGTGCTAGTCATTTGAAGTATAAGATTTTCCATCTTCTCCAGAGATGTGCTGGGAGTAATCTTGAGGAGAAGCCAAGGTTAACCAGTCACTCTTAAGACCTACTCCCTGCTCTTGATTCCATCTCCCTGCAATAGTGTCATGGTCAGACATTCTGATGAGTTTATTCTGTGAACTAGTACTGTGGCTCAGAATAACTGGAAGCCTCCAGACGTCTTATTTATATAGCATGGCACTAAAGGAGCATCCTGGGGTGTGATATGCACGTGAACTTGTGTGGAGATGGAACTGTACATTTTCCTCTAGTGGGTGGCTTTTACCTGACCGTCTGTGCACAAAATCTGTGTCAGGATGGCCTATGGTCCCTCCAGCCTGGCTGTCCCTCGAGCTTCTACTGTCAGGGCCCTGAGGTCTGACAGATCCTGACTGGTCCCAGGGTCTCTAGGTGTGAGCAGCCATAATGGCGGCAGCTGAGAAATGCCAACGGAGAGATGCCAGCCAGCATGGAGCTACCACCTTACCGACTTGACGCAGTTTTGCGTAGCTGGGTGCTGGGAGACAACAGGGGCTGCAGAAAATGGCTGCTGTGAGGAGCTGCTGGAATGCTCTGCAGGCCCCAGATTGTAAACAGCAGCCAATTCAAGGCCAAAGTTGCTGCTGACCAAGGCTGAACCAATTGGCGATGGTCACAGCGCCTCTGGGAATCACATCCAGGACAAAAAAAAACTGCAGGCAGATGCATTTTGCTACCAGAGGGGGGAGTGAGGAGATGTAACAAGCTGTGCAGACACCAAGGCGGGGGAGGATAGGGGAGGAGGAACCCCAGGTGACAGAGAGAAAAATGCCCCTGCAGGCCGTGGTAGAGTGGGTATCCCCCTCGCAGCCCATGAGAAAGGCTGAGACCCAACCTGCAGCCCGTGGAGAGGCTCCATGCTGGATGGAGGAGGTGGAAACGTTGAGAAGATGCTGTGACCCACATTGGAGCAAGCCCCTAGCAGCACTTGCAGCCCATGGAGACAGACAGAAACACAAAGATGAGCGAGAGAGAGAATTGCGCCAGAACAGGTTTGCTGGGGGGAGGCTGGTTACCCTGTGGAGGACTGGAGAGACATTGTGATTTATTGCTGCCCACCATAGCAGTGACCCATGGCGGGGCAGCTGATGAAGAGATAAAGCCCTGTGGGAAAGGACTCACACTGGAGAAGTTTGTGAAGGACTGTCTCCCATGGGTGGGACCCCATGGTGCAGCAGGGGGAGGGTGTGGAATGAATGCCCCTAATCCCCCCCCCAGGTTGAGAAGGAAACACACTTGCAAGGAACTGACCAAAGTCTCCATTCTGTGACCAGTTCTGGGAAACAGAAACAGACTTGAAAAGCACTGCCAGTGCCCTTGAAGTGCCAGTGCAGAACCTTGAGAGACCACTGACTTAGCATATGAGGAAATGGAAGAGTCTGGAGAAATAGTGTTGCTGTAAATGACAGAAAGCATGGTCATTTTTGAAGTGGACACCACGTCAGGTCTCTGGGATCTCCCCCACCCTGTCTGTGGTCCAGGACACCATTTCACCTTACTGGAGCCATCAGCCCCTGTCCAGTGATGCTGCTGCAGTGCTGGTCCCCATATTCCCACCGTCCTGCCCTAACCAGTCATGGTCCACAGCCCATCCCTACCTTGGCCCATTCCTAGGGAGGTGACTTCATATACATATTTACTTCTGTCTTTAATTAATCCATTTTGAAAAAGTAAAATTTTGAAGTTTTTTACGTATCCACTTCACATCCAAAACCATATATGATAGTGAAATTAGAGATAAAATAATGGTTATCAGACTTTATCATTACAGATATTTGTGCAATTAAGGTGTTAATTTGTGTATTTAGCTGTAGTGAAAGCTTTCATATTTTTGGATGTAAAAGAACTGATGAATTTGTACGCCTATAGGAAGTTTACTTCCTGTAGCTCTTTATGTAATAATGGAACAGCATGCTAAAAATACCATGAACTGGTGCATCTGTTCCTCTCCAGTTAAGCAGGAACTCTCTAACTAGTTTCTTAATTCACACGTTTTAAGCTACTAACAATGCATACAAAGCAAGACCTATATGTGTTTTAAGTAAAGTCAAGAAGTGGCCACTTGATCCACCAAAATCTGCATTTCATCATTTTAATTTTTGACAAAAAGCAAACTAACTAAGGACTATTTCTGCATAGATAAAGGTATCAGTGTTGTGCCATTAATGCAAAAAAAAATAGAAAACCCTGGTAAATTGAACAGTAATTGTTGTCTGACATATGTGTTGGTTAAGGAGACATTTTTAACATTCTGTTTGCTGCTGGTCATTCTGTTAAATAACTGATATTCCAGACACTGAAAATCTAAGTGTCAATTACTCTCAGGGTCTTAACTCTGACCACTCTCATTAAAGGCAGGAGGTTTAATGTAGAGCCCTTCACAGTTAAAAAAAAAGATAATTTCAGCAAAAAATCAGAATTTCATAGCACATGGAAGAATTAAAACATTTTTGAGTGTTTTTTTTTAATCCCCCGTGTAGTCTCTCATGGGGTATAAGAGCTTAAAAAATAAGGAATGGACAATGTATTGGAATTGTGTATGAATTTATAGAATCTTTTTTCATCATCAAAAGTGGCTCAAAGATCTTTTTAGAAAAAAAAATACATTGGCATTGTGATTCTACTAAATGAAATAAACACTTCAACATTAGAGTTTAGGATAGTTCATTTTAACTGCATATATTAGATTATTCTTGTAACTTAGAGCAGGAATACTGTTCAAGAAACAATGCTGGTCATTAACTCTTTTTGAGAATCTGTTAGGGGATATCAGTTTCCTTGCTGCAAAGTGAAAATAATAGAGAAGTGTCTTTGGTCACAAAATATCTGATGGAAAAGGACTTCAGTTTGAATGAGATTTCTTCTCTAAGCAGCTGTATGTAGTGCCAATGCTCAGTTCTCCAGATTTTAAGTTTGGGAAAAGGAGACAGGCCTATGAATTCCACTTCATGAATTTTTGTTCTTTTTTTCACCATGTACATTAATAATTGTTACACATGTATAGACATTTCTTTACAGATGGTCAAGTCATAATGCAGCTCCAGGGTCACAAGAGACCTATTTCAGGCATAACTTACATCCAAAAGGGTCACAAGAGACCCTAACCATAAAAGATGCACTAATTCTCTATGAAGTAAATATAATTTATCAAGTTTTCCTTAGATAAGGGAAGTACTTTTCATTAATTATGGCAGCACACTATTCTTGTATTTTTTAATCTGTGTGCATTTGCAGATGAGAATGAAGTAAAACAGGGCATGGCCTCATCCGTACCGCCTGTTGGAGTGATCCTTTGAGGTGCCTGACAGCCAAGCTGGACCCCTATATCTGTCAGGGGATACATATTTGTTCAACTTTGGAATTCAGCAGTAATTTCAATCAATCACTATTAGTGCCCAAGAGAATAGTGTGATAGGAAATAACACAATGCACAGTACAGACATGAAGACTTTGGTGAAACAGGACCTTTATACTGGCAGGAAACAAGGCAGTTATTATCAACAAATTAAGCTACATTGCTGGGGTCTCCTCCGGTTCCCCCTAGAGTGCAGGATGCTATACTCTGGATCAGGAAAAAATCGTGAACAAAACCAGGAAGAAGCTTAGAAAACAAACCCTACAGGAAAAAAAAATAAATAATGGAGGATCTGGACTAGTTTGATCTAAGAAAAAAAGATTTAGCGGAAGATAGGAAAATACATGGATTAATGATGGATGATAAAAGGCTCTTTATAATTACATATATAATTGTATTTATATAATTTTATAATTACAGTGGATAAGAAAATAAATTTCAGGTAATAAGTTTGAAGTTCAGAGATGGATTGTATAAATTTTGAAGCACTGGAACATATTTTCTGTAGAGGACATGGAACTTCCCTTGACGACATTTTTAAAGAGCTCAGACATTCCTTTGAGAAATAACTGAGGTACATCTGATCTTGGCTTTTTAATTACAAAACAAATTTAAAAAAATAATATTCTTGGTTAAACAAAAAAAACCCAAAACCCACAGTCAATTACCCCCAAAACTAGTACGACCCCACACAAGTAGTTTTTATTATTGGGAATGCAAATCAGCTCACTTTGCAAGGCTATTTTTCCAAATTTGATGTTGCATTCAAATTGACATCTGTAACTTCGTGATCACATATCCTGGGTTTTAAATGTGCTACTGTCTTAGAAATGGGAGTGTATTTCGTATCATTAGTGCAAGATGATGCTACCCTTATATATAGGGTCAGCCCTATTTATGCTTATTCCTGGTAATTAGTTTCTCTAGTTTTCTCTTGCTGAGAAATACAGTAGTTGGACCGAGATCTTAGTATCATCCTTGCTTCCTTCATCTTTCATTTTGAAGTCCATTGAATGACTGCTCAAACATAAAACAGCAGCAACAACAGCAGCAACAGCGGCAACAGCAGCAATCATAATCCATCTCACCAGTAAAAATTTCACCCAGTCAGATTCCAGGCAGGCAACAATGTTTCAGACCTTCAATTCTGCTGACAATAGACAAGGGAACTACAGCCTTCTGATTATGACCTGCTGTAACCTTGTCAGTCTTTCTGTATTTGAGGATGAAGTTCTCTGCCCCTTACAAGCAAGGGGGAATTAATTAATGTTAATAACTCATATGCGTACATCTTGGCATAATAAGAAGCCAGTTTGACTAGGTTTACTTTTGAGGATGAGATCTTGAACAATAGAAACTACTCTGAATGAGGAAAAAAAAAGGAAGAACATTCTTACTTGAGATCTTTTTAAAAAAATAACTTGCAGTTTGCTTCTCTTGTGTGGTTGAATCTTTTTTTTTTGTCTTACAGTTTGTGAAGATTATTTGAAATTAAAACTGTTTCTCAGATTTCTCACCTTCCATTTGACTAGTGCACTGCATTAATACAATCAGAGGGCTATCTATTCAATCATTCAAGTCATTAAAGACAAAATGAAGTTGCACCAAGCTCAGAACAGACAAGTTCAGGACTTCAGACTGTGAAGCAATGGCAGAGGGATATTGAAACCCAATTGTATAGCAACAGTTGCTTGCTCCTTATTTATAATAGGTTATGTAAGGAATTTTGTTTGGTTTGCCACAAAGTATTCCTGACAAATTCACAGCTTCTGTTAATTTCTTTTGTTTGTTTGTTTGTTTTGTTTTTTGTTTACTAGAAATAATCTGATTCACTTTCTTTCCAGTATTCTGAGAATCCAACAGGTCTATACTACTAAAGATCCTGATTTCCAATCTTTTTCTTTAAAATCTAGGTACTATGCCTAGGAACCATACTAAATAGCTTTAAGCAACTAAAATCATATGGGAGTGTAGTTGCTATAAGTTAGAATAAAGTGTCCTCTACTTCAACCTGAATTTATAACTATTTGTCACTTCCTTCAGTTATGTTAACAGCCTCATTGCTGTTGATATTCTTAGTGAAGGTTGAAGCTAAAAAAGGCATAAGACATCTGCTGTTTGTATTGTTATTTGCAAAACAACCTTCTGCAGAAATTTCTTCCCAGTGGAGAAAAACCCTTTGTTGAGTGAAGGAAACATTTAGGCTTAATTTTAGTACTAATGTGCTTGTAAAATGCATTCTTCTTCATTTTTTTTAAAGTCACTTAGAAGTTGTTTTAGAAATACACTAGAGGAAAAGCTCAGTAAAGAAATACATATATGTTATTATTCTGTCGGGATCTTTTGATGCCATGTGCTATCCTAGGTAAGAAGTCTTCAGGTTTCATCACATCTCAGTCTGCCGGCTTCAGCTCTAACCCTGTAGACATGAATGGTAGTCCTTAGGTAATTTTTTTCTTTCTGGGAAACCTAAGGAACTTGCCTTCTTTAGGCAACTGGACCAGTTTTATCCCTATGATAAAAACTTTGAAATATTCTCTGCTTTGCTGATGTTTTAGGGTCAAGTTTTGCTCTGTGTTAGGGTCAAGTAAATAATAATACATTCCACTCTAAAATTTTGACCTGGCAGGGGCATGCTGTCAGGACTGTATGATACCTCTATATACTAGTAAGTGTGTAAATTTTAGGTTACACAGGTTGACATAAATAGAATGGAAGATCTCAAACTAAATTAAATCCTTTTCTGCATGACCCATGGTGTCTTGTTTTGCCATCATCCTTGCAAGTTTGGAATAATTAGATGTCACTGACAGCGTGTAGGAGTTTGAAAGATGAAATAGCATATTTGAGAAGGTGAGTTTGTCCCAGACTAAGAGTAAAAAATTTTCCTTACAGAAGGAAAAGAGTGCATAGTAATCAAAGGTTATGTGTTGATTTCCTGTCTTCCTTGCTTCAGTTCAAATCCTGAGAAACTTCACAGACTTGGACTGACTGATATTTGCTTATTTTTTATTTAGATGGTAGGTAGCCCTAGGTGGTAATTTCCCATATTTTTTTAGATATCCTTATATGCACAGAATCTGATATGTAAACACCTAGGATTAAATTAGGATCAGATTTTCATCTAGTACAATGCCATATGGCTCATCCTGATGTTTGTGAGGACCTAGTTCTCACTGTAAATACAGCAAGCAGCCCTTGTTTGGGAGTATTAATCCATTTACAGCCAGCTTTTCTCCTTGCTATAACTGGATACCAGCACTTAGAAGCAAATCTAATGTCTGTACCATATATCTTTTATTTTATGACCTGCTGTGCACTGTATCTACATTTCTCACCTTTTTTTTCTTTTCATTAGCTTTTGTCAAGCATGATCTCACCAGGAACTTATTTTGCAACATGAGTTCAACTGAGCATTTCAGGAATCTTTGATGCATTCCAAGACGGGTATTTATTCAATAGGATAAAAAGAAAATCCAAGCCTAAGGTCAATCTCATACCAAGCCCTTTTGATTTGGTTAGCAAAGCTAGAATCAATCACTGCAGTAAAGCTTTCAGTTTACATTTTCCTCCTCTCTGCTGTTCAATTTACTACTGACTTGACTACACATTTAATACAGAGCAGAATTTAGTGAAGAAGAGGCAGTGCTATGGACAAATTATATCAGGTTTGTTCTGGTTTTTAGTTTGGCTTGGTTTGGCTTTTGGTTTGTTTTCTTCTAGTTACTCACATGCATTAGTGAGGTAAACCTTTTTATTCTCTTATGTATTACCACCTAGGGCTACCTACCATCTAAGTAATTTCTGAGTAGTGCCAATTAGGCAGATTTTAGGGCAAAATTTCTCAAGGTGGGGATGATTGGCACAACTCTGGATTTACTGGAAGGAAGAACAAAGTTCCCCAGTAACATTATATGCCATAGCATATTAACCAGTGTCACATTACACATTTCACAGGGTTCAAGGGCTAATTTTAATCTTACAGCGCATGGTCCTGCTTTGGATAAGAGTCATGAGCTTATGTCTAGGAATGGACAAATAAATGACACCAATTAACCAGAGCATCCCTTTAAGATCATATACATTTTTCTGGTTTTGCTTCCTTTTCAGTACTATTTGTGAAAAATGTTGTGATCTTAGTGTGATCCATGATGCTAATCTGCATCATCAGGTGAAGTATTGACATGTAATTTGAGAGTCTTCCCAGAGCTGGAAGACATTCTTTGTTGTTGTGTCCTTGTAGAAAAGGGACTGAGGTATAACAAACAGTTACAGCTGATTTGGTTATATATTCTAAACTGAAGACTAAAAAGTTCTTATTTCGTGTCCTTAGCTTGAGGTCAGCACGCTTATTTCTAATGGCAGAGTGGTGGGAATGGGTGAATATTTTTAGTCCTTTAGCCTTTATCTTTCCTATAGACTCATTAGTTTTCAAACTAAGACTAGTCACTTAAAAGAGAAGAATAATGAAAAAACATTTTTAGCTACTTTCCCAGAATGTGCTATAGAAAAGTACATTTTGACACTGAAGAGAGGCACATTAGCAAAATCAGAGTTTGCCAAGAGTTTATTTTGGGGGAAAAAAAATGCACTGGTGGGAAAACTGATGGAGCAAAACTGATGTTTCAGAGGGAAGCACAATTCCAAATAATCGTTTATTATTATTTTCAATATCATCATTATTATGCCAATATAATACTTTCATGGAGAGAAAAATGAATTCTAAAGAATTCAGGAAAAAGCATGACAGATCATAAAGTTATGGCCTCCAAACTTCTCACAGATTAAGTTTGCATATCTGAATATCCCAGGCTGATATTAAACACGAAAAGAAAACATTAATAGGGAAAGAAATTAAGAATCAGGAACAAGAACTTGATGTGCTCCCCTTAAAAACACTCAAGCATATGGAAGGTCTGGCTTATCAACAGAAAGTGCTTGTCTTTTCTAGATGGGGTGGCCAGAAGTCTAATTTAGATGGGAATTAAAGTTAAGTGCTTGAATTAGACACAAAGAATTCTATTTATTATTGCTGGCTTTTTGATTCATAAAAAAAAAAAAGAAGTCAAAATAATTTTAACTATTTGCCCCAGTTTGGGATGTATGGGAAAGATGCCTTTAAGTGTGGTAGACAAAAAACAATAGTACCAGACTAAAAGAAGAGAAAAATATATAAAAATGTATACAAAAAAGAATAACCAAAATGTGTTCTGTGAGGCCTTAATTGTGAACGAACTCATAATCAGTCACGTAAGGCCTCAGAACATCCAGGATGTTCTGAAGATGAAATTTATCAATTTCAGATTATTGAACTATGACATTTTGTATTTTAATCATCTTCTTGGAGAACTTTTCATCAGGTTTCCTATCTGTGCTGAGTTTCCACCTCAATGATACAAGCTCTCTCTCCTTAGTAGAACTACAAGGTGTGAATGATCTGAATTTGGAAGAAAGAAGTTCTGTAACTATCCAGAAAAAAAGATCAAGACTGGATTTTCCCCAGTGATGGTGCAAGGTACTGGCCTTGGGAGAGAGAAACAGAGAGGAAAAATTGCTGCACAATATAATGAGAACAGTAGCTAGACCTTGAATCAGCAGCATCTCTTCAGCTACTGGTATGTTACACAGGAACAGGAGGCGAAACCACATAAATGGGATAACGAAGCATCCTCTCCACACAAAGGCAGCTTTATGATTATGCCAATTTTTCTATGACAGCATATCTTAAGAATTCAGAGATGCAGAGATGCAGGCTTAAGAATGACACCAAGAAATGTGGGGCACATGTCTGGTGGCAATCTAGTGTGATTAGAGTCTATTCTTGTGAGCATCAGATTGCCAGCACAAAGTATGTGAGATTTTAAAACAAGAAGTCATTTATCTGCTTTCCTGAGGCCAAATAGAAACTATCTCAAAGGAGATTGTTCACAGGCAGTCATTTGGGTTTTTATATAAAAAAAGACTTTGCCTCTCCCATGGTGGCTTGGTAACAATTTTGTGTCTTTTTGGTGATTTGCAATGAGATTTGTGTAATGAAAACCACAGGCTAGGTAGCAATGTTTCAAGGGCTGTGTCTGGCAAGCAGGACAATCCCAACACATTCTTCTTCATTCTGGGTTCTTGCTAGGTTTGTTCCAGAGCTGTAAACGGGGAAAATTATCAAAACCTCTATTGTTTTCCATGACCCACTAACAGCTGTGTGCCAGCACATTTCCAAGCATTAAGGTAAAAATAAACTATTGCTATTCTATGATTATTATGAACTATTACTATGCTACTCATTCTGTTATTATTTTGGAATTACTGGAATATGGGGTCCAGAAAAGGCTTTCAAAGCATTGCAAACAAGCATGTCAGAAACTTGACAGATAAAAATGTTATTGCTCCAGGGACAACTTCATACAAAAGAATGAGGTAAACCCAGGGACAATCTGGATCACTGGATTACATAGAAATGTATGAACAAAATTACTTGTCAAAACTTGTCCAGAAGTTGTCTATAATACAGCCTATTGAACAAATAGAGAATTAAGACTGTCAATATTGCACCGTGTCACACAGTACTCAGAGAATATAGTTTGGGATTACTAACATGGTGTTTCATTTTTTCCTTTCCTGTGGTAGTGGCACAAGTGCATACACAAGCCAGGCATACATTAACTTGAGGAGCTGCCTCAGCCCCTGTGCTTTGACAAATGCTACCAGTATGGCAGATGCTTTTCCACCTACACAATGCCATTGCAGCCATGGATCTTCATAGTTCCCTGTTTCTTTCCCTCTGCTATTGAAATCTTGAGTCTATCCAGACACTTGGTGTCCTGCGAGTGTTCTTGTATGTACTTCTAAAACTCTATCTCCTGTATGTACTCATGTACATTCTGGAGTTGCATGGGAGAGTAACATAACTGTTCAAGCACATGGCTGTCTTGCTTATCTGAGAGTGTAAGCTGCAATTCCTCTTCTCAAAAATGATGACAGATCTTGTATTGTTTATTGTGTGGCTTTGGCTTTGACAGCAAAAGCTGTAAAGCCCTGACAAGGGGAGCTGTTGTAATTTCCCTCCATGTTCTTTGTGGAGGGCTGACAAATTTCTTAATGGTATCTTGTAGATCAGAACATAAAAACTTCCATAAATATTATTTTATAAGGACTATGTGGAGAAGAATTAGTGATATAAGATCATCACATTTCTCAAATGCAAAAGCACTGTCTCTACTAACATAGAATCATAGAATCATAGAATCATAGAATCATAGAATCATAGAATCATAGAATCATAGAATCATAGAATGGCAAGGGTTGGAAGGGACCCCAAGGATCATAAAGCTCCAACCCCCTTGCCACAGGCAGGGACACCAACCTCAGGCCTGCAGCTACACAAGGTTGCCCAGGGCCCCATCCAACCTGGCCTTGTGTACTATGGTACACAAGATGTGACTGTAGCACATTTTGCAGGTACAAAGGCACAAATACATTTCTAAACAGTCCTCTGTAACCAGGTTAGTTGTTTGTTGTGATACAAAAGGAAATGAGTACTTAATTTACTTCTTCTAAATGTAATGAGTATGTATTTAAGTCACAAATGGTTGGCCAGAAACAGGGATTCTTTCTTACAGCTAAGCATTTAAGCAGCAAGGGCTTTGCTTGAATCTATAGACTTACAAATGTTTATCTCTACAATGTTTTACAACAGCTTTCCCCTCGGTATGTAAATCGTATGCCCACTTTACCTATTCTGGATGTCCCTGCATTCTTCTGTATGCTGGTCTTTCTGCATGGAGGAGGCAGATGGATTTTAAAAGTGTACACAGATTAACAACATACTCCTGAAGACTTTTCACTGCCCTTATATAGTAAAGGATTTAGACATCCCCTAATTTATGCATGGTGTATTCAGGTGTTTTTAAAAGACTGATGGTTTTGGGCCTGGATTGTTCTGAATTATTTTGTTTGGAAAAGATGGTCTGCACTGCTGCCAGCAACACAAAGCAAACTGAAGTTTCTCAGATTTGCCAAAAGGGGTTGGGGAAGGCAAGAATTTAGTCATCTATTTCAAACAAACGGTCTATAAAGTGTCTTTCAAAATTATGTGCAGCAAACCATCAAATGACATTAAAGGTTTAGTTTCAGTAATTCATAGCATGTTTAAAAAAAAAAAAGGTGCCATGTTGTCATGCATGCACTAGAGGGCAATACAAGAATTACAGTTTTGACCAGATATTCAGATATACCTTTCCCTCTGTCCTTTCCGGTACCGTATTTCTAAACCTTTAAAAGATACAGAAAACACATATTAATTTGAAATATACCTGAGTGGGATTGTTTTAAAAGCACTTGGAATGTACCTATTTGTTAATAGATACAAATTGTTGGCAGCTCTGAACCTGCTTCATGGAGTGGCTTGTGTAATGAATTTTGCAGATTAAAAAAAAAGAACATCTACTAAACTCTTCCATTTGCTTTGATACCTTAGGGAGGATACAGAAATAATTCAGAAGTATTGTCAATAAGCTGGTAAACATATTAGTTTACATTTACATGAAAATATCTAGTGTGTGAGAAATAAAGATGCTTTCAAACTGTTACAGGCATGAGCCTGAGATGTCAAGCAGAGGTTAGTTTTTATGTTAATTAACATAAACGGGTTGCCTGGCCAATTAGTTGATGCTGTTCACTTTTACAGTGCTCTCAGCACTTAGATGTCTGGAGTCCTCAGAGAAATGACTAATACCTAAGCTAGTTACTATTGGCATCTCCAGGATGCATATGACTAAAGGGCAGCTAGAACCCTTCTGACCTTGGTCGATCTACTAGGGGATCAAGAGAACCTGGAGAATCATCAGTACCTGACTCTTCTCTGTCCTCCCCCTCAACAATCTACCCCCAGAAATCTTGCAAGACTTAAAAGAATAAATTTATAAACATAAGGCACCAGAAATAAAAACATCCTTTCATTCTGTTTCCTGCAGTGACAAGAGATATATATTCTAGATTGTAGACTGAGCTGCCTTGGAGATAAATCGTCCGATTTCAGCATCTCAGCAGTAGATAATAGATTCCCCTCAGAACCACATAATTAAAAGATGACATTTCTGCTACAGTGTGCCAGCTCGGCACTGCCATTGCCCTAGGATTCTGGGGACACAGAAGCCCTGCAGGGCACAACAAAACAAATTTTATGTTATTCAGGGGGACAATGTAAGGTCGTGTTAACAAAGATAAAGATCCTTAGGGAGGAACAAAGGATATTTCTTTCTTCTTTCCTTCTTTCTTTCAAAAGGGACAAGACTGAGGAAATCGGTTTATTAACAAATACACCAGATGAGAGAAAGCATATGCAGAGTGGCATTAGAAATTAAGATCTTAATTTCCATTACAGTTTAGAGAGCAAGGATCTGGCATGAATCAGAAATGCTCTTAAGTGAAGGACTTGTAGTGAGGGGCTTTCCTAATATGACAGTCTTTAGTTTGTGGATAGTATCTTCTTTTGCTGTCCTTTACCTCTTGACACAGCCATCATTTTCTTGCAGCTAAGCTTAGTTGGTTTTAGTACTCATTATGAGCAAAATCCTCCATGAATATGTTTGTGTGGGTATTAGTGTTGCCTGAATATAATTAGTCTAGCATCCTGTCTTGGTAAGAGCAAGGAGGGAAGTACTGGGCTTGCAGGCTGCCTGGTGCCTGGCTTCCTCAAATTCACACTGCTCACATGGGTTTCTGGGCTTAAGAATCTAGGATCTGTTATTATGATAGAATCATAGAATCATTGAATCATCAAGGTTGGAAAAGATCTTCAAGATCATAAGGTCCAACCATCAGTGCTTCACCACCATAACCTCTAAACAATCTCTTAAAGCATCACATCTACATCTACCCAATTTTTTTAACAGCTGCAGGGATGGTGATTCCACCACCTCCCCGGGCAGCCTGTACCAATGCCTCACCACTCTTTTGGTGAAATTTTTCATAATATCCAATTGAACCTCCCCATTTATAACATATAAAAGATGGTTAATCAGTAGGTGCCTATGAATGATAAAAGGCTTTCTGTAGAGCAAAGCACACCCAATGAGAGCTCTCAGACAGTGAATGTCTAATGCATGAATGTGCTGGGGATCCAAGCAGACTTGCAACCCTGAAGTGTCATAAGGTAAAACTGTCTTTGAGTACAGTGTCTGCCAGAGAAGTTTAGAGCTTGCAAACAGAAATCATAGGACCACAGCTCTTTATAGCTGCTTTGTAGGCTTTAAACTTTTTCTCCTCTAACAAGGCCTTTTCTGCCTCCCGTGAATGGCATTAAATATTAAAAGGAGCAGAGAACAAGGAAATATCCTTTGTGATTTTGTCATTGTTAACTCAAATGTTGCTAATAATTGGTATTCACTATTTGAGCATATTGCTAACATGGGCAGCTAGATCATCAACAGTGTTATTATTTTTCTTATTGACAGCTGTCTAGAACTTCTCATCTTGAGAAATGATCACTGAATCATAGAATCATAGGGGGTTGGAAGGGACCCCAAGAGATCATCGGGTCCAACCCCTCTGCCAAAGCAGCTCCCCAGCTCATATTGCACAGGTCGGCGTCCAGACCGGGCTGGAATCTCTCCAGAGAAGGAGACTCCACACCCCCTGGGCAGCCTGTCCCAGGGCTCTGGCACCCTCACTGGGGAAAAGTTCCTCCCCATGTTGGTGCAGAACTTCCTATGCTCCAATTTGCAGCCATTGCCCCTTGTCTTGTCTCCACAGACCACTGAAAAGGGGTTGGCCATTTCCCCCTGCATCCCATACTTGATATTTATAGACATTAATTAGATCCCCCCTTAGTCTTCTTTTCTGCAGGCTGAGCAGTCCCAGCTCACCCAGCCTTTCCTCATAGGGGAGATGCTCCAGGCCCTTAATCATCTCTGTAGCCCTTCTCTGGACTCTCTCCAGGAGATCCCTGTCTTTTTTATACCAGGGAGCCCAGCACTGGACACAATACTCCAGGTGGGGCCTGACCAGGGAAGAGTAGAGGGGGAGGATCACCTCCTTAGACCTGCTGGTCACAATGATACTAATACCATTTCTACTCTGCTGCCTAACAAAAGGACTGACTGTCTCCCTTCTACATATGAGGAACACTTCTTTTGTGGGCAGGCCCACTGGGATTTTGGGCTGAATAAAAGCAGCAGAGGGGAGACAATTGCAACGTAACTGGTTTATAGCGTACGGACTATGAGCAGCAGTTCATTTCCCTATGAATTATAGTCTCTGCTGGGTCTGAAATTAGCAATTACTGAGGCAAATAAAGCAGCAATAAAATGTTCCAGATTTTCAGTAGTGTTCTAAGTGAGTAGCTATTTTATATAGGTTGATTGTTAGGCCCACTGTTCGGAACTAGGAATGGAGATTTGCTTTATCCACTGGGAAGTCAAATGAGCAATTTCAAGTAGGCAAAAAGTAATTACTCCAATTTGAGTAGAAGCCAGATCCTTTATTCATGATGATATTTAGGAATTGGGATTTTCAGTGGTACAGAGGACACAGAAATGTCCTCTTGACAACAAAGTGTAAACTACAAGGCTAACTTTTTGATGATACCTTCAGTGACTGCAGTATTACCAACCATTGCCCTGAAATAGTGCACACTCACAAACATCATAGCTACAGAAAGTAAAGGGAACTAGTGAAAAGAGGACTGTGAAGAAGTGGTGATATATACTAGAAGTGTATTTATAAATTCTGGTTTAAATACTAGAACCATTTTGGGGTCATAAAGAGCAGATTGGTGAAAAAAGGAGATGGCAAGACAAGAGTAGAAAGTAAGGTTTCTAAAAGGCCAGGAGCATTAGGTAGTAATAGGAAAGCTTGAAAGTTCATCGAGGAAACTCTACTCCCACACCTGCCACTTGTGATTTCTAACAGAGATAAGGGGAAAAAAGTCTTTGCATGAGAGAAAGAAAGATGTGCTGGAGCTGATCAGGAATGTGTCAGAAGAAGAAAGCTAATCAATTACAATTAATGACAGGGAGATGTAAAAGCTTTAATGCCACCTGGGAGCTCTCTGAGGGCTGAAAGCATCAGAAAGGGAGAACTTCCATCCAGATAACAGTGAAAGAAAACTTTCTTCAGACCTGTGGGTTGGATCAGGCTAAATCATAAAAACTGACAATGTAGAAGAGTCTGCTGCAGACTACCTGTGCTGTGGGTCAACATATCATAAAAATGTAACATTGCCCAACAAACACTTGTGTGCCTTGATGCCACTGCTAGAATCAGAGGCAAAATACAATCCAAAACCAAAGTGAATCACCCCTTCAGTGTAACTCTTGTGAGCCTTCTATTGTCTCTTTCCTCCCAGCACAATTCCCCTGTCATGCAGGTAAAGGCTTTCTAATACCTCAGCCTTTTCTGGTATTTTTGAAGGATGAAATCTAGGATGAAACAAAAGCTTGTTGTGACAGGTGGGCAAAAGTATCCCTATCTCAGCCAGACTCAAACCAACCATATTTCCTGAAGAATATCACTGACGACTGGGAAAAATGACCCCTAAATGAACAGCCATTTTTCTATTCACCTTTCTTGCACAAAAAATACTAACCATGATGCTAAAACAAACTCCTTTCTGTTTCATTTATATGGACAACTTCTCTTACTATAAAAAAAATAAATTAAAAGGCTATAGCATATAATACCTGGTCTGCACTTGGCTGAGCCTTGGTAGGAAGCCCTTACTTGTCCTTTCAGAAAACTGTACAGGATCATGTTTCCTTTTTGCCTTCTAGTCTCTGTCACAGGGAAAAGACCTAATCACAGTCTATAGCCATAGCTCAGTTCAGTTACATCAGTGGTGGTAATACCCTGCATTTTCAGATGAGAAACTATCTAGTAATTGCAGATGTTCTGCCAAGAGCACATGTTGTACTTGATGACATATAAACAGATGATCAGGAGCAAGCAATAGAAACAGTGCATGTGAGGCTGATAAAAGCTGTATCACAAAGCACATGAATTGAGCTGGAAAAAGAAACAGAGAAGAACAAAGTGCTACAAGATGTAGCTGAAAAAGAGATAAAAGTATTCTCCCACCTGCATCGTCCCAGGAGAGAAAAACAGAGGGGAAAAAAGCTGATGGGCAAGGGGAAGGGAAAAGGCTCATGGAAGGTTGGTGAACTGGATAATAAAAATGAGAAAATAATAAATTCTAGTAAAAAGGGAGAGAATGGAAAAAAAGAAGTTACAAATTAGGATGCTGAGAAAGAAGTCAGTGAAGTAATCTAAATTTTGCAGACAGCTTGCTCTACTGAATAGGCAAGAAGCTGGTCTGTGATTTTTTTTCTGCATCCTACTGCTTGAGACCAGACTGCTTTACTGTATGACATGATACAGCTAAGAATTTTCTTTCACACACTTCTAGGTGTTATTATGACTGATGTCACCATGTTGCATAGCCATTACACAGAAATCCTAGTATTCATTAAGATTACAAGGTAATTTAGTTCTCAGAAGGCACGTTGTACATCCTTGCCTGTGCTCCCCTGCATTTCCCAAAACTTTGCAAAACTCAGTGGGTAGACGAGATAACAGGTTTGTGGAGGTGGCACTTGAATCTATCTGATATTTGGTCTTGATGGGTCATAATTTCCTGGAATTCTCCATTACTGAGTCAATAGATAGTGTAACAGCATACGTTAAGGTGCTACAAACCAGGGTGTAGAGAAGCTAGTAGTGCTGAATTATGGACATGGCCCATATTTTCATTAAAAAAAAAAAAGAAGACAACTTCATTTGTGGTGAGAAAAGAAAAATACCTGAAGCCCTAAGGCTAATTGCTAGTTGTAAAGTGCAGTCTGCTTTCCTCACTGTACTGAGAAGCACTTCAAATTTATTACTCGCTGTGTTGCTTTAGGGGCAGATTTGTGATTTGTGAAAGGGGCAAGAGCTTGAAATAATTCACTTAATGGACCCTCAGTCATTTAACCAGCTAGTTCAGAAGGGAGCAGTACTCTGATTAGAAGGAAGCTGCTGATACAATGAATGACTACCATGAAAGCCAAATGGAAATAGCTTGGGGAGGGAGGAGGGGGTGGAAGAGGAAAGATGAAGGGAAGAGGCAAGATCACTGCAATGCGGACTGGAAGAAGTGACAGACCAATATATCATGGCTTGTAAAAGTAGAAGGACTTTCTGGAAAAGACTGTGAAGCAGTATAACACGACTAACAAGACTGTAACCATCCATGTATTTATTGATTGAACTATATCTACAAATAACATTATGGATAACTCCCCACAAGAGATGACAGGCCTTCTGCATCAATAACTGCACATACTGAATTTCTTTTGATATACTACAAAGGCCCCTTTCTCACTCATTTGAAATATTCATACCCACGTGGGAAACAAACTTGAAACATGGAAAATCAGTAGCTTTTCCTGCGTCCCAGTTTCATCTTTTTTCCCCTTTTTCTGATTTGTATGATCTGCAATGCTCAACAACAGGGTTATGACACCAGGATGAAACTCTAGTAGGTGGTTCAGTCTGTGTTTGCAGCTGCCCAGCAAGCCACAGATCTTCAGAACTGTACCTGGCAAAAAGGCAGGGCAGACAGACATCTTTTTGCCACAGGAGCCTGCCTGACCAGTGGGAGTATCTGCTCTGTCAGTACTGGGTTTATGACTTACAGCTGAACAGTTAGGGTTTCATATACCAAGGGACAGCAACACAGAATTGCAAGTCTCCTTCCCTTTCTCTTGCTTCTTTGCTCCTTATGAATATACAGACGTGCACATGTACTTGTGCTGGGGAAGAACTGTTTACAAGGGCACGTAGCAATAGGACGAGGCGTGATGGTTTTGAAACAGAAAAGGGTAGAATTAGGTTGGATATTAGAAAAAAGTTCTTCAATATGAGGGTGGTAGATTTCTGGAATGGGTTGCCCAGAGAGTTAGTGGAGGCCTCATCCCTGGAGATATGTAAGGTCAGGCTTGATGGAGCTCTGAGCGACCTCATACAGTGAAGTTGTCCCTGCTCACTGCAGTGGTTTGGACTAGATGACTTTTAAAGGTGCCTTCCAACCCAATACATTCTATGATGCTGTGATTTTATGTTGAGGCGTTTCTTTTTACACATGCACAGATGTGTGTATATATATGTTCCATGTGTGTATTTGTTTAATGAAACAATTTAAACTACCTCTTCTATGTGACTGTTTTTAAAGTAATTGAGACAGAGTATAGAGTTGCTTTATCTCTTTGCTTTTGTTTTTTGTTCTCTATTACCTGTTTCACTAGGTTTATACAATTAAATTAGTCACCTGCACTTCTGTTAATACTGATTCAGGCTTGTACTTTACCAGAGAGGTAAACTTACTACTACTTGTTTAACTTAGTTTTAAAAGAATACTTGTTCTTCCAGACACTTAATGTGCTATTAGAAGGCAAAAATAATTCAGCAGAATATGGACCTAGAGAGATACTGCTTCCTAAAATAACAACCTTTTTATGTACCAGGCAGGGTGACCTTTAAAAAAAGTCACTTAAGTAAATAATGTATTTTGAAAAATGTAAGTGAGATTTCTACGTCCTGTGATTTTGCCTTGTTCACATTTTTAGTGAGTACTAAATAACACAGCTTTGATATTTTATGTGATGTGAATGTGTCTGCAGATGGATTGTCTGACCTAGAACTTGAGCAGTCCTGTGTTCACTGCTGCTAACAAGAAATTGGGGGAGAAGGCAACAGCTCATTTGTGAACATCCTGGTCAGTACATTATCTGTATGTTACAAAACACGCATGTACATGTACTTTTTACAGCACTCTATACATAAATCTTCCAAATTCAGCTTTAGCCAAAATAAGATTGTTTATTGACCTCTGTCAGATCAAGGATCTCATGCATCCAGGTTATTTATGAATATAGCAGAGACAGAATATGTGTGTGTCTCCAGTACTTGCACCTTGAAGGAGGGTGAGGGACAGAACGGTGTAAAGCTGTCTGCTGCTGTCCAACTCTCCCACAAAATAAAATAACCTTGAGCTTTCAGCATCATCTTTGTTGGGTTTTTATATGTAATTATGTACAGCATGAACATAAATCTATTTAAAGGACACAAAAAATAGTGTACAATCCAGAGAGAAGGGATTTTTTTTCAGGTTGTTTCACACTAGAGGCAACTTAAATCCATCTGTGGAGTTTTAGGTTTTGTACTGCAACCCTCTGTTAATCGCATTCTTGATGGGAGGTGATAGAGTTGCTCCCATTCCTACACTTCTGTCTTTCATCCACATCCCAGTTGCATTTAGACTTAGCTAAATTTAGTGAGCAGTGTATTTAATTTTCTTCTTCACCTACTTTTACTGTAGTAAGGGATTTGGCAGTTTCAGGCCTGGGTGCTACTTCAAATGCAGAGACTGTGCTTGAATGGATCAGATAGGACTTTTGAAAGCTTGATAAGGTTGTCATTCTTCATGCAAATCAGCATTTCTCTATCACTGACATGTTATTCTTTGTCTATATATGCAAAGAAATTGCTATGGTATTGAGGATATGACTGGGTTACAAATGAGGAGTCAATTCTACCCACCCACCGCCACACCACCCTCCCCACCCAAAAAAAAAGAGATGGAGACAAAATAAATTTGCAGTATAGCAAATTTATCTTTCCTACCTACCGGGATATCTTTGTTAGCTAGGGGTGATATGTTATTTTAGTTATCTTTTGACACTTCACCCCAAAGGTAAGATGGGTTCTCAGTTACATGAATGGAAATGGGAAGCAAATTTACTGAACTCAGTAGTTTCACACCGCACTGTAAACGCTGTCAAAATTATAATAGAAGGAGTGACTAAGGAACCATTCTGGTTCTGCTATAGCCCTACAGACTTCACTGGTGACTCATGGCTTACAATGACCTCAGTGAGAGGACTAGACAGCTCTTGATTTAGTCATTCGATTTGGAGGGATGCATTTTCTGAGGAGAAATGGACGTTCACAAAGCTGCTCCTTTTCTTTTGCTCAATGAGTAAAAGTGGGTATTTATCTCTCAGCCATTTCAGGCCCCACCTGGAGTATTGTGTCCAGTTCTGGGCTCCCTGGGATAAAAAAGACAGGGATCTCCTGGAGAGAGTCCAGAGAAGGGCTACGAAGATGATGAAGGGCCTGGAACATCTATCCTATCAGGAAAGGCTGAGTGAGCTGGGGCTGTTCAGCCTGGAGAAAAGAAGACTGAGATGGGACCTAATCAATGTTTATAAATATCTTAAGTATGGAATGCAGGGGGAATTGGCCAGCCCCTTTTCAGTGCTCTGTGGAGACAGGACAAGGGGCAATGGCTGCAAGTTGGAGCACAGGAAGTTCCACACCAGCATGCGGAGGAACTTTTTTACACTGAGGGTGCCAGAGCACAGGAATAGGCTGCCCAGAGAGGTGGTGGAGGAATCTCTGGAGATATTCCAGCCCCGTCTGGACGCCGACCTGTGCAATATAAGCTGGGGAGCTGCTTGGGCAGGGAGGTTGGACCCCATGAGCTCTCGAGGTCCCTTCCAACCCCTACAACTCTGTGATTCTGTGATTCTGTGAAGTGTGGGGAAGTATTGACATTGACTTCAATACAGAGGAAACTGTAACCAGTGAGTCTGTGCTCAGATGCACTGAGATGTCATGTGCAGAGGCTAAGTTGTGAAGTTGGTTAAGGCACTCAGTATTTCAGTGATCATTGCCAGTCCCTCTATATTATGTCATAAATCGAAAATAAAATTACTTAATGCAGTTGTACCCCATGCTAATGGTTGTGCCACAAAAGCACTAATAGAACATACAAAACACTAAAGAAAGCTTATTTTTATATAAATAAGATCCAATCCTTGCGATAAATCTCATAACTATCATGTACTAACCACAGAATTCTGCAGAATTTAAGGGCCTATATGTCCTTGTTCCCCAACACCTTCTAAATGTCTCTTCATGTATCAGTTCCCCTTGACAGATTCTTGGAGGAGCAGGTCTTCAGACTGAGTCTTGGCTAACCCATCTACAAAAGGGAACAAGTGAAAAAAATGATCAAAAGCTGTTGGCATGTGTCAGCAGTGTTACGTGAACCTTATGGAAGTTGTCTGAAATCGAAGGTAGACCAGCTCCTGGCTCCCTTCATTGCAACAGAAGTCCAGCCCTACTGTGTCGCAGTGATTGCTGCCGCTGATCCAATGCCACTGGTGGTATCTGAACAACCTCATTTTGCAGAAACAGCAACAATAAAATGTATTGACGCCAATAAAAAAAACCCAAACCAAACCAACCACCCATCAAAAAAAAAACAACAAACAAACCCAACCGAAGCATTTAATACACATGTTGTCTCAAAATAGTGTGTTTTCTGAAGATAGATTGAGGCAGCTGTAGAACATACAACATGCTGGCACCTTTTAGATTTTCACATAAAGAGACAGTTGCTATGTATTGCCTAAGTAGAATTGGTTTAGGGCAGCCTATAGCCCTGTCATCAAAGCCGCTGTGTTTTGAGAATAGGATTATTAGGATCCTCTCATCATGAGTAACTTTTCCTGTCTCATGAGAACAGGAGGATATTGTCAGAGCCTAAATCTTGGGAGAACAGAGCTAGGCCGCTAGCAGGCCTGCTGTCTTCCCTGACATGCCCAGTTGTAGAAACTCATAGAACAGGTACAGTTCCTACCCTTGGGTCTTGAAAACACACACACACATGAGCACGCACACACACACACATGCATGAATGCAAAACCCCAGAGCCAGTCAAATAGGTCCTAGGATGTTTTAGGAACAGAGGCATAAAAATAAAGGGTATTGAAGAACTATTCTTTAAAGACTGTGGGATAATTTTCAGCTGAACTTCTGTATGCACTGTTTGGTGGGAGATAATACTTCCTGACCCCTGATGAGAGTCATTGAACTCATGGAGCACAAAGCTAGTCTTTGTCACTTCTGTCTTCCCCAGTATAAATGGATAGACTCTTCTTTTGGCTGCAGATGCCTCCTCCAGTTTGAAACACAGCTAGCCCTCTGCCCTGGTAAAGAGCCAGTCAATCGACTAAAAATACTGCATTCTGGTGTGAAAATGTTCCCCACTGAGCAGATTTCATAGTACGCTATTGAGATAATAGAGGAGAGAAAAGGACAAACTATTCTTTAAGACAACAAAATCATTTCAGTTCATGCTTTAATTTGAAGCAATTTCATAACCATATGAAGTGTTGTTATTTCTCAAATTCCTTTAATCTAGTTCACTGATTACATTTGGTCTGGCATGAAGTGTATCTCACATTAAATTCCTTACTCTTCAATTGATACAACACATCTTGTCTTTCTCTTTTTTTCTCCTCTCTCTGCTGAGATTGGTTCACACAATCATAAAAAAAAGTAATCAACACACGCTTCAGAGAGTAAAATACATCAGATCTGTGTATCCAAACACCCCCGCATCATACACCTATATAGTCCTTTGATTGTTTATAGAGGAGTGCTTCCTTTCTCTTCAAAATGCAGAGTTCTTGTGATAAGTTTTTCTTCATAGGAGGGTGGTATCTTCCATGTTGGGCAGCATATAAGCTACCATGGTTAGTTACAGAAAAAAATGAATGAGCTGTTCCAGATGAAAAAAACCTGTGAGTGTGGAGCCTGTAACACATGTATACCAAGGCCTTGCAGCACCATGCTTCAAAAGAGACATTGAGAGCATAAAATAACTGTCATATAGTCTTACATCAGTCCACCACCAGTGGAAAATGTGCATTCATAATCTGAAATTTGTAATCATTGCAGTAATGCCAGCTGCCTTCAAGCTTGAGCTCTGTGCAGTCAGCTTCTGCAATGTTTTTCTTTAAATGGCTCCCTTCTATCTTGCTAAATCATCATCATTGAGTTCTTGACAGTCCCTCGGCACATGAAGGTTGGCAGCAGCAGCAGCCACTTGGTCCAACTGTGATCAGAGCTGTTTCTTTGGTACTTCACCCTTAGTCATTCTTCTGGTTTTAACAGCTTGTAAGTCAGTCACCCAGGTGAACCCTGCAGCTGGCCAGAATATGAATAATAGGTCAGGATGTGTGTAAACACAGAAATGACCACAGTCAAGCATATCCATCTGTGTGATGAAGACGAAGGAACCCAGCCAAGCAAGAAAGTTTGGTTGATACCTATGTGTTTACATACACAGAGAGACAGCCAGCAGCACAATCCTGTGTGTTGAACCTCTAAACCAAGGCTAAATTTTAGGTCACAGAAAATACTCAGAGTAAGGATAAGTTTTCTTGTTCTCCTTCCACACACTTATTTTATTTTCTGCTCCATTCCCCAAGGAAAAGGTGCACTTTATCTTAATGGTAGACTGACTGAAGGCTTGTTGAGAAAAAAAGAGCTGTTGTGCTGTGAAGTCCTGCAAAACCTCCTACTCCAAGCTGCTTGTAGTGTAAGATCAGGGGAAGATACAGTCAGTGATGCATCCTTAAGACAGGGAATAGTATTCATCTGCACAGCATTTAAGTAGCACACAGTGGTTACTGTGGGCACATGCAATGTGTGACTTGACTTGACCAGAGCTTATCAAACCTATAGGACAATTTATGGACAACAGTATTTTGCCACAAAATACCCTAACTTTAGACCTCATGAGAGAAGGTTTGAATCAATATATAAATAAGATATTACACTCTTTCACGGGCTGCTTTTAGAGCTCTTCAGACTCATTCTCTAACTCTCTATTAGAGGCTTAGAGCACTTTTCACATGTGATATTTTAATGAGTAATGTTTTTCCCTTTATTTTTAAAGAAATGAGGTCTTATGAGAGCTGATTCGTATCCTAACAAAAACAATCAAAACTGGTTTTGTTCATACCAATGTTTCCCAGCACCTATTTTGTTTTCCCCTTTCAGATGGGAGTTGGGGTTTTGACCTCCATAAGCAGAACCAGAACAATTCCTATGTCTGCTCTTAAGCAAACCATTCCAGTGAACAGCCCTGAAGCTGGACTGCTTCTGGGCCCTGGGTCTCCTGCCTTGTAGCCCTGATGGAGAGATTGGCAGCTTATACAACTTATACATTCAAATGGCATGTAATGTAACAGCCCTTTTGGGATATTACAAGAAGAAAAGTTGCCTGGAAGAGTATGAATCCAGCACAGCAGACTTCCTGCAACAATACTACAATTTGTATCAGAGTAATTTTTTCCCCTGGGAACCCTTTGTGAATCATATTACACTAATCCCAGATGTACTCCTAAGGAGTAAAAATGCTGGGTCAT
Organism: Laterallus jamaicensis coturniculus; assembly: GCA_022605575.1. Taxonomy (NCBI): domain Eukaryota; kingdom Metazoa; phylum Chordata; class Aves; order Gruiformes; family Rallidae; genus Laterallus; species Laterallus jamaicensis. The sequence goes on along the minus strand of JAKCOX010000033.1, from coordinate 4,677,581 downwards.
TCTCAAGAATTACATGTAAAAGACAAAGGATCTGTGACACGGGTGCCCAAATGTATTTTACATACACACCGTATTTCTGTATTTCTATTTTCAAAATTATGTGTACGTATTACATGTAGCTGCCTGTGAGCCATCCCACTGTCACTTCTTCCTTTGTGTTTTCAAATAAAAGAGAGTAAATATTAACCCATTAAATAATGCAAAGCTGATTAGGATGTACAACTGGGGTAACAGTGAGGCACAGTCTGAGAAATGATCCTTACAAAGCTAGGAATACTGCAAAGTGATTTGAAAAGAATGGGATTTATTTATTTTTCAAGCAGAGAAGTCTTTGATGTCTAATTTACAAAATAGGCGTCCTATTATCTGGGAACCTGTTCTAATTTACTGTTGTCAAATTCCTAGGCAACGGTTTGATCTGCTTTAAATGAGATACAGATGGTTGCAGAATTGAGTTTGAATTTAGTAAATGTTAGCTGCTGTTTCACCATTTCATTCACTGATACACTTGTTTTGCTTCAGATATTACCCAACAGTCCTTGGTCTGTCTGCTGTGAGTTTTGTCAGTGTGAAGAAACTCTTAGCAAAATGCTAGCTGACATATAAAATTGAGGGTTATTTCATTTTATTGTATGTTAACCTAAAAGCTGATTTAGAAATAACTGATTTTAAAATTAACTGCTTATTGTGTTTTTTTGACTGAGTATTTTTAGGCATCATCTGGCAAGGAAGACATTCTCTTAGGTTTAGTAATAACACATTGTGTTTCTATCTGTTTGTGAAACATTTCAAAGCACTTCAGAAATCATTTTTCTCAACAGTGAAGGTCTTTAACAAGTAAGAACTGGAATGGTAGAAAAAATACGTTGTAACAACAGTGGAAAATTAAGGGATGTATGATCTTTCAAGCTGAAATTTGATCAGGACATAAAGACAACCCACAGACTCTCACACATGCAGTCAGGAAAATAGAGTATATTTAATTTCAGTGGCAACTTATGATGTAAGTCATCAGCATTACTGGAAAAAATATGTTGAAATATATTGATACTCTAAAATAGACCAAATGTTTTTTTGAAACTCATCACATCTTGGTCTGTTTGTATCTTCTGAAAAGTCACTAGTATTCAAATTCATTTAAATAACACATATTGCATACACTAGAATAGAACTACTAAACCAGGGAGCTTGTTTCCATGTAATCCAGAGACACTTGCACAGTTTACCCGATGCAAAGTGCATTTGTGCTTGTTTTAAATACTCAGAAGGCAGTCATAAATTATATAACAATAATAGGTAAAAATAATCTACAGAAAGTAGCAAATAAATTAATTTAGGTAAATCATAATCTATTCAATGAGGAAAAAATTACACAGAGGTGAAAACATATTTACCAGATTTTATTTGCATAGTTCCTTCTAGAGTGTTTGTACAGTCCTGACTTACACAGAATTACCAAATATCACTTCCTTCTGACAGCACTGTATTAAGCCTGTCTCTTTGCTTCTCTATTGACTGTTGGTTTTCTCATAGAGAATTATAACTTACTCTATCACAAAACATTAAATATAGATGGGTTCAACTGGATGATTTTTATTTCAGATTAAGGAAAATAATAAATACTCTATGAAAATATCAAACAGCAGGTCATCATGGGCAATAAGAAAATAGCTAGCCAATCTCTCATTAGTATTTGACATGTGACATGGATCCCTACATGACAGCTATAGTCTCTGATAATGCTACTAGCCAGCCTTTATGACTGTGGAGTGGATAAAGGGGGTTTTTGGGGTGTTTGTTGTTGTTTTGGGTTTTTTTTGTCCCCAGGTATGATGCTGTTTCAGTGACCATCCTGACACCACAGAGAAACCATTAGTGTCTGTGAGGATCTGAAGTCTAATGAGGATAGTCTAGAGTGACTTCCTTTGTAAGGCATAGTGATAACAGTAACTACCACAAGCCCAAAGTATCTTCCCTGTACTGTGGAAAGTGGCATTTCCCTTCCATGGAATAAAAAAGAACAAAAGTTTAAATCAGAAGTACATCTGTTTTATTCTGAAGATCAGGAGGTGTGATCTGATTTAATATCTCATATAGCATTTACATCCTACTGATTCTTTCCAGGAGTGTCTAAATGTTTCTAGCAGCCTTGAGTAGACGCAGTTTTACTTCTGATGTCCTGAGTCAGGGCAATGAGCCTCCACACTGTTAAAGCACATAGTGCCAGCACATGAATCATGACAAACTCTACCCTGGCTCTGCCAGTCTCCATATCAGGGACTAGATTTTTTTTCACTGTAACACTAATTTTGGTTCTGAATGAAACCTGTGTTTCCAGAGAACCTTACTCAACTTTAAGATTTAAAAGACTTAAGTGTTTAAAAGTCTCTTCCCTCCCTCACTGTGGGGTTGTGAAGGAAGTCCAGCAGATGTGAAAGTGTCTGCTTTCACAGTAACAACACTATTACCTGAAATGCAGTCTGAGATGTGTGCTCACACCTTAAGAGTTAGCAGTTATTCACAATATAGGATCTACATTGCCCTGGGCAACCTTGTGTAGATCCAGGCCTGGAGGCTGGTGGCCCTGCCTGTGGCCGGGGGGGTGGAAATCTATGATCCTTGGGGCCTCTTCCAACCCATGCCATTCTATGAGACTATGATGATTCTATGATCTAGCAGACCCAGGCAATAGGTCAAAATGGGAAGAGATCTATAACTAAGAACAGATGGCTCATAGTCCTGTGCCCAGTCCTGACTGGGTTTACTTGGCATAGAGCCAGTGATGGGAAGGATTGTTTTGTATACAGTATACATATGCAAAATTAGGCCCTATTGATTTAGTTTATTTGGGAAACATTTTATGCCCAAGTATTGGAAAAAATTATTTTATTTTGTCCTGTTACAGGAAAGCTGAGGTTAGATATGAATACAAGGCCATTAGTGCTCTTAATTAGAGAGAGATTCTTTTGCACAGGTCCCCACACAGCTCGGAAACAGCTTTGTTTAGTGAATGCTAGAAATGTGTGGGCTCCTGACTTTGTGCTGACAGTCATGTATGACAAAACCCTAGGGGATCACTCAACGTTTTGCAACTTAATAAGTAAGGGTCCTGCACAGGAACCTCCATCTAAGCAGCTTGCATTCTCAGATTTATGTATTTTCAGGTGCAATGGTTAATTTGACTGTCCAAGAAAATGTGTCCTAAGGCAAACAAATTAGGTGCAAACTGATCTATAAATGTCTTCACTCTAAATAAAAACATATTTAAATATAGTGATTCTTGAGATGATTCATGTTGGTGATGCCTTTAACTGGCCCTAATTCTGCAGTAATATTAATGCACTCTCGTCATTGTGTGACCATAGTCAGTCACAGCCACAAATTGAATAGGCAAATATGAAGAGAGTTAACGTAAGCATAAAACTTGGAGGCAAGTCTAAAACCCTTTTAGAAATTTTCACATGGATCAGTCCCTCTTTAGGAAGGAAACAAAACCTCATATTAATGGATGAAGTAATTCCAGTGGAATTTCACTGCACCCAACTGTAAGAAAGACTTGCTTGTTACTTAGTAAATGCTTTCTTTTCTTTTGAGCTCCCAATAGTGTAGCCCTTTGGGCTCTCATTAGGGTGTCTAAAAAGGATTGAAATGCTGAAACTATGCTCCTGAAAATTACAAACTATTAGAGAACTTTTCCAGTTCCATTTTCTGCTGTATTCAATGCAGCTAGAATGCAACTGTGTCTGTATTCTGATGTACTCTTCTCCCTCAAAAATCGATTGGAACAGAATTTAAATCAATGGCAGCAACTGGAGCTCAGCTCTGGTTTCCACCCATTTAGTCTTTGCCATAAAACCTCTGGTAGAACCAGTCCTAAAACCTAAGAAGTAAAAGCTACAAAAGAGACAGGGGAAGGATTTGTGAAAATACATTTTTAAACTGGTCTGGAGAAACCCGATTCATTGGCTGTTTCCAGAAGAAACTCCTTTTTTTGAAGAAACTCCTAAAATAGTAAGGAAGTCAATTTTAAGTACTTGAATGATAAAACATCCAATCAGTGCTGCTGTAAGTAGCTGTATTATGTGGATGGAAAAGGATGTAAAATACATGAAGCTAAAGGCTATCATGAACCCAGTTTTTACATAAATGTATAGAAGGATCAGTGGTACCTTTGCTTTAATAACCTTTATGTTCACGTATGAAAATCAGGTAGTAGCACGGGCTGTACAGGTGATTTCATTCCTCGTTTATTTTTTTCCTTCTTATTTTATTTTGCCTATTATTTCCCTCTCCCAGTTCTTGTAGACACATAATGGTGGTTACTCTATGCACTTATAGAAAGATTGGGCACTTAAGTTGTTTGCTAGTTTGGATTCACATTGGACACAGAAGCACTGAACAAACTGTAACAAATGCAATGAAGTGTATGTGCATCTGTGAGAATGATACAGTCAGTAATTTATTGACTGTCTTCAGGGCAATCCCATCACTGTTTAGGCTATACTAGGTATACTGCGTAGGCATCCACTGACAATAATGTAACCCAAGGTGGCTACAGCATGTGGAAAAACTTGCATCCAGGAATGTAAATTTATACGTTTCGGTGTCCAACTGCATCCTACCACAGAAGGCTAAATCACAGAAGATGCAAACTGAGACTATACAGTTCAGTTTGTGGAAGTATCAAAGCAGACTAACCTTTCTATTGACATGGCAGGAGGAAGATGACTTTATCTGACAATTCCCTCCTGACAGGTCAATCCTTAGTTGTTTTATCAGATCCCTACAGTATATTAAGGTCAATGAATGAGAGGCTTGCAGCTAGCTCCCGTGGGGTGATGGGGTAATTGATTTTGCAGATAGATTTCAAGACCAGGACAAAAAGGTGCCTTGAGTAGATATTTTGCACAGAGAAGCCTAATATAGAATTTATGAATTAAAGATATACCTAAGGGATCTGACATATCATTTCTCCTGATTGCCTCTTTAAGAGTAATGTCATTCTTTATAATCACTGATTTTAATCATTGTTGGATTTTATAGGAGAGGTAAAATCCCTTCTCTAAACTTTTGAGTGGGACTGTATATAGCACGAATTTAATTTATTACAGCTACTGCTATGCAAAAGCAGAATGTTGGTCTTGCTTAAACTGTGAGCCAAAGCATATCCCAGATATCCATTCATCAAAGGAAAACCAGTTATACCTGGCATGATCTTTTCCATCATCATTTAGCAGGGCAGACTGGGATAGAGTTTGGGGCTGAATGAACCTGGAACTAATCTATTGCAGACCAAATCAAAATTTGACACTGCTATTTAACATCTGAGCAAATGCCACCTGAGAGAAGCTATATTGAAGATATCCGATACAAATTTGGCCCTGTGAATCTAATTAACTTGGTTAGGAAGCTTGTCTAACTGGAATTTTGAAATCTGCAAATCTTGCTGCTGTTATATCTTGTTATCAATAATCATGTTGCTTTAATCAACAACACTGATAATGCGCAGGGACTAACATGGTCTCAGATTCATCAGGAGACAGACTAAACAGGAAATATTTGGATGACTTTAAAAGCTCTTTGGGAGAAAATACATATACATCTTAGATACCTTTGTTTGACTGATCTCTATCGTTTGGAACACCCTAATGCAAAGGTGCAGGATCCTTTGGTGCTTAATAAGCAAAAAAACTATCTTGGGAGAGAGTGAAACCCTCAATTAGGAATGGAGTCTGCAGCTTATTACTATTCAAAGTGCAAATCTCCTCACCTCTCTTAGTTACACAGAGAATGACATTTTGGCTCATTCCTTTTAGCTGAGCTTTTGTTGACTCTTGGCAGAGTAACATAAAGAAAACAAAGATGTTCTCTCAGCTCTTAAAGAACTCTGACTTCTCCTGAGGCTCAGGCCTGTGAGCAAACGTTACCATGCACTGAGTTCAACGGATGTGCGTAAAACATTTCCCCCTCTATTTTACAAAATGTGTTAATCTGGTGTTTCTGAAGTAATTGAGGATGTTAGTGAGCAACTGGCTCTGCTCAAATTCACTTTCAAGTTACATTACGGTCTGCTTTTCCTGTGTTTGAGACCCCACACATATCTGTTGGTGCTGGATATAATACCTCTGGCTGTTCCTCTTACTCCTCCAGAGGTCTGCCAGCATAGCAAGTCTGCAGCAACAGCCCCAGCAAACCCCTCTCCATCCAGACTCTTCAACTGAATTCCCGGACATGTCGCCTTGGAGAACTGGTTATCTCCTGTTCTGTCTGTAGATGGTAAGATGTAGGTAACTGTCAGGGAGTGGAAAAACAAGCTGTATTTACCTATCAGGTAAGAAGAGAGAAACCCAGTATAGTGGGTACATAACCAGGAACTGAATTCCCTTTTTTTTTTCTCTAAAGAGAAGAGAATCAGGACTGCCTATATGATAACAGTTAAATTGAAGTTTAATTTTTGTATACTACAGTCTTTAACTGTCTTCTGGGTTATTTACAAGGAAACAGTACCTGTTTAATTTTTAAACTGATGCAATTTATGGTCATGAAGTGAAAAGCAGAAATGCATGCTCACACATGTCTTCCCATTTTCCAGGAAATATTGCTTCTTGTTCTATTATGTTGTTTTCCTAAAAGTAAAATAGTCCAAGTGAAAAAAGTAATATAAATTTTCTTTTAGAAGGAGAAGTGAAAAATCTGTTATGTAAATGTTCTTCCGTTGGGTTTCCACACAGAACTTGATAAAACACAATTTTTCTCCCAGGTGCCAATATGGCTACAGTGAAACTCTCTAAAGATATGTTTTTCAAAAATACTAAATTACATCAAGCCCTTACTTTGGGCTGCATTCCTACTTCGCAACCTTGTGTTTCAAGTACAGCCTCTTTAGTTACTTCTGCAGGTGCTTTCCCCTCACACATAGCCATTAAGAAACTCTCAGCCATATAGATCTCTGTTATTCAGAAGAAGAACATCAAGAAATAAGGAAAGAGGAGGACATCATCAAAAGACATGGGATAATGCTGTGATTTAACCTGGTAGACAGCTGAATCAACCACAAATATATTCACTCACACCCACGCTCAATGGAATGGGAAAAAGAATGCTCTCTTGGGCTTATCCTGTGCCAAGTGCTGTTTTTTCGTGGAGAAAAGATGCCATTAGCCAATACCCCTACTCCTGAGGAGAGAACTGTTTCTTTCAGGCACATAGCTTTTCAACCTGTCTCTTTGAATTTAGGTTTGCCAAACAGGAATTCACATCTAGTCAGAGAGACACCTTTACTCCATAGCATGTGTTTCATATCTTTCCTGCTTATATCATCAGTAACAATCTATATTCACACAAACATGATACACACAAGTTTCTTCTGAAGAGGATTGCAGGGTATGGAATTTGAGATGTGATGTCACAAGCAAGAATACATTGAGTTGGCCTCTCTCCCCTCAATGTAGAGGAGACCCTCATTCTCTTTAAGCCATCTAACAGTAGGGCTTTCATAGACCTACATAAATTCTGTATTTTCTCTTATTAATTGCTGCTGAAGTTTGCTTCTTACTGGGCGAATTGCCATTGGAATACCAAGGCCCTTGTCTAGGGCCATCTGAGAATTCACTGACAGTCACTCAAGGAAAAATTAAATTTCACATGTATTTTTAAAATTATTCATTTTAACCCAAGATTTAAGAAAAAGAAGAAGCATTTAAATTGAATCAAAATGTCTCAGAAAAATTAAGCAAGCACTACAGCTTTGGTGGGTATTTTGTAGTTTGTTTTTTTTAAAAAAATATAATTTCTGCCTTACAATGGCAGCAACTAGTAAGGAAACAAATGGATTTGTTTTTTCTTGACATCTTCACATGGTATCAGCACTGAAATTTGTTTCTGCAAACACAGTGCCCAAGTTTGAAAACTCTGTTAACCAAACACTTGTTATTTTCTATGTATTACAAGAAATAAGTTTTAACAATGATTTGCCCTGCTAGATAAATGAGTATATAATTAGTCAGGGATGGAAAATATTTACAAGAGCTCAAAAGAACTATTGCTATTCTATATGCTTCTGACTTGATTTTCTTACCTTAATATTATTGATTTTAATGTCAGTTTGTTGGATGCTATAATTAGGATGGCAGCTCAAAGGCCTGCTCACCTTATTTAAAGAGCAGAGACCCTGATATGTTTTGACATAGTCTGAAATGTGAATCGTTAGCTGTGTTAATCTGGTGAGTTGCTCAGTAGTATTTAGGCATAGCTGTTTATCTGGTAGTATATTTGATGCCTAAGGGTGTAAAGGTACTTATCTCCTGAGCTTTCTATGTAACAGTCCTGCTCTCTTCAGTGATAGATAGCAAACTGAAATCCAGTGGGATAAAGCCCACTGGAAAGCAGAATGACTGATGTTAGTCTGCTTTTTAATGTCCATGGATTGTTGGAGCTTAATCAGTGCCTAAGTGCCATTTTCTTCTGTCCCTTCTCAGTGGGCAAAATCACATACATTTCCCTTAAAGGCTATCAATAGTTTGCATTTGTTTCTGAGTTAAGTGTCCCTTTCTGGTCTGCCACACATTTCTCTCTCTCTTTTCTTATTTTATGTAAAAAACAATTTCCATACAGCCATGTTTTGCATGGACAACTGCAGAGTTTTCTGAAAAGAATGAATATATAATCTTCCCACATAGCATCATGTTTGTGACAATGAAAGTGACAAAGTCTTCATATACCAGAAATACAGAAAAGTCTGTGTTCAAAGACAAGAACGTGTTTGGGGACCATTTGACATTTCAGCAATGGGACGTAAAGCTCCTTAAGAGTCAGTTATATCCTAAACAACTAATAAGTAAAATAACAGAAGGCTTTTACTCTGAATACATTCTGAGATGTTGGAAAATAAAACCTTACATGGAATCCCGCTGTGATGTTACCTCCGGAGTCATTTAGCAATCTTCCTTACACCCTATAATTAATGATGAATGCATATGTTGCAGAATCAAGATATATTTAAGGTAAAATGAAATACTTACGTGTTTTGGGTTTTTTTTTTTTTCCCCCCTTTAATTTTCCCAGTTGTGAGTATGCACTTGAGTCACATATTTGATCTTTCTTCTTCTCATGTCAAGTAAAAACCTAAAATATCCTTTATTTAAAACATTGCAGAAAACATTGTCTAGCACATTTTAGTGGTTTAGAAAATCCACTGGAAGCTAGTGGTTGGTACTGTGCCTATGTCTTGCAGTTGAAAACAGTAGCATTTGTGCGTTATTTTGAAAACTGGCTTGCAAGAGACCAAAATCCTAAAGAAGAGTCCTTAACCAGTTTTCTTCTTCCTTTGGATTAGTATTGTAGACGTCCCTGTACAGTTTTAGCAGTCCTAAAACTCAGACACTTCCAGGACTGTATTTGTTCCCAAACTGCATCAGTATATATAAGCTGATGACATATTACCTGTCATATTAAAGACTGCATGCAGTTAATGAGTCTGTAATGATATAGACATCATAAATGATATTGATGCTTCATGCAATGAAATAATGTAATGAAAACTTTCAAATTTCTGCTTTCTAAAGTGGAAGCCAGGATAATTAATGAAGCATAGATTGGGGGTCAGATCTTCCTAATCAATAACATTAGCTGGATTCAATTTTTCATCCTGCTCACTTGCCCAGCCCTTATGCAAATTGAATTGATAGAGAAAAATTGTGGTGATTAAACAAAATTCTCTCTGCATGTGAAATATGTAATGAATGGGCACCCTGGTGACAGTTGCAACCATTGCTTTAAGTCTCCATTAAATAAAATTTGAGAGATAGATTAAATAATGAGCATTCTTAATGGCTGATGTAGAAATCATGCTGCACATAACTAATTTTAGATAACTCAAACTGGGGATCAGAAGAATGAAAATAAGAATGAACTACATTGGAAATATTTGACTTTCTGAGAGCAGGGAAGGAGCGTATGATCTCTCCTATTTCAAAAAGGATATGGATTTTCAACTGATAATTTTTAGGATAAGTACATAAACAACTACCTGATCAATTTGTTTTTAATGCATTTGTTCCTATGCCATATGAGTCTATTCTGAAAGCTGGAAAAAAAATAATTAGCTCGGGAATCTATAGTGGAGCTACCATTTGATGAATACAGTTTTTGTTCCTTGAGAATAAGAAAAATGTTTTCATTTAGTTTTTTCTTCCTCCTTTTCTCTTTCCTTTCCAAAGAAAGTTTTCTCTAATTCATTGTAACCATAAACATGAAAAGAGAGATGTTCTAACATCCTTCTATTTCTTGCTTTTCATTGGGCTGACACAGGTATTATGTTTCATCTGCAGTACTATCCAACTAGATATTACACATGGTGGAACTAAGTGCAGTTATGCCAGTGACAGTAAAGGCAGGAGGTGTTCAGTGTTTCCTTGGTCATACAACACAAACTGTGTATTCCATCATGTTTCATTTTGAGCCCTTGCAATCTTCCTCTTTACTCATCAACCAGCCCTAAGAGTTAGGTGTCCTCCAGACGCATACAAACATAGAATCACAGAATCATAGAAGCATGCAGGTTGGAAGGGACCTCAAGAGCTCCTGGGGTCCAACCCCCCTGCCAAAGCAGCTCCCCAACTCATACTGCACAGGTCGGCGTCCAGACGGGGCTGGAATATCTCCAGAGATGGAGACTCCACACCCCCTGGGCAGCCTGTCCCAGGGCTCTGGCACCCTCACTGGGGAAAGGTTCTTCCCCATGTTGGTGTGGAACTTCCTGTGCTCCAAATTGCAGCCACTGCCCCTTGTTCTGTCTCCACAGACCACAGAAAAGGGGCTGTCCATTTCCCCCTGCATCCCATACTTAAGTTATTTATAGACATTACTTAGGTCCCCCCTTAGTCTTCTTTTCTCCAGGCTGAACGGTCCCAGCTCACTCAGCCTCTCCTCATAGGGGAGATGCTCCAGGCCCTTTATCATCTTTGTAGCTCTTCTCTGGACTCTCTCCAGGAGATCCCTGTTTTTTTTTATAGCAGGGAGCCCAGTAACATATGGGCAGCATGTGAAAGACTTGTCTGACTGTAGCAGGTAACAATTTGTAAATGAGGTAATGCATACTCTGCATAAGGCCAGCTAAGGTGCTGCATCATTTGCGTCACTATGTCCCCAAAGTCACCAACACAGAGGGCATGCCTGATTTTTCTAATGTACTAAAATGTTCCCAGGTCCAGTAGAGCTTAAGACTTTATTACAAACATTTTGAACAGCTCTGATTACAGATAATTGAAGCTGGTTTTTTGATTACAGATAATCAAAGTAATCGTGTTAGAATGACAATTCTCAGAACTGGCGTTGCCTGACCTGGTTTTCTGTGCTGCTTTTTTGTAAGCAGGAGAATGACATTTATTCTTCCATAATAAACCCTTCCATTTGAAAAATGTTACTGGCCTGACCACTTATGAATAAAAATAATCTCAGTAGAACTGATTGCAAAACTGTATATGCAGCACTGCAAAGCACAATTAAAGACTTTTTCATTCATATGGCATAAAATTTCCTTTGATATAAGGTTTTGATTATTCTCAATATAATGGAGCCTGATTTTAATTGAGTTCTGGGTGATATCAAAACATGAATAAAGAATGTAAATAATAATATGATTTCTATCCTAATTTTTCCTCTGAATACTCACAGAAAAAAAGTCTCATAGAGTACCCCTTAGGTCAGACCTCTGCAACAGGCATTGTATTATCATGGTCAAAAGAATTTCACAGAATCACAGAATCACAGAATCTTAGGGGTTGGAAGGGACCTCAAGAGATCTTCGGGTCCAACCCCTTTCTGGTATTGACCTTCCTATGTTTAAAATTTGAGAGAGATCATTTCTGTACTTCTTAAGGACGTTAAGGATAAATGGATAGACATTTTTAAGATTCATGGACAATCTGGGTTTGTCTATATGGTTTCGGGGCAGCTCTGACTGAGGTTGCTGTCAAGACTAGTTTCAGAGGCTTCAGCAAAGTTCACCCTTGGCTCTGCTTGGTACAAATTCATATGCTTGCAGACCTCTGTGCACAAGCCTATGCAGAATATATAACATTCTCACTTTCTTCTCTAAGCATTTTTTTAATTCCCATGAGAAGAGACTAAAGGTGGTTATGCTATGATTCTCACAAAAAAATAATTCCTGCAGCTCAGGTTTTATGGAAACATGCAGTCATCATGGTAAAATTCTGAGAACTGGTTGCTCTGAAGTCTAAGGCAAGAAGCGTGAGGAGAAGTTAGTATACTTTATAATACAAGAAATTGTATCTTGATGTGGTAAAAAAGATGCTGAAAATATTTTAATTACCTCTTCAAATAGTTGTGAGCTCTCCCTCCTTTACTCTAGTGAAAACATTATGAAACTACCTTTTCTCTGTTAATTTGTGGACTTCTACTGAAGAACAATTCTATGTTGAAAAACTCCTTGCCAGAGCTTTTCAGCGTGCATACCACTTAGGGCACACTTTCTCAGTAGACTACCATGTCTTTTTCTAAAATCCCTCCAGATTCTTAGGCAGACAATACCAGTGTTCCTGGAGCATACTGCTGGTGGGGTGTCACAGTGCTGACAGTATCCTGAATCAATTCCAAGAGATATTGTTCTTTATGCAGCGGCAAGCTCAGGCAAATCCTAAGACCTTACATTGCCAGATGAGTAGAAGGCCTATGGTATTCATTAGTATTGGGAAAAAAACTATTTGATGAGCTACATTGGTACATGGCATATCACTTCTAACCCACTAAATCAAACAAATGTTGTGGTAGGATGATAGTAATATTTTCTTTTTCATAAAATCATTGATCTGGAGAATAACAAGTATATTTACAAATGGATAACAGGCTGGAGCTCATTCCGAAATGTGCTTAAACATGTTATTTAAAGGCTTAAACATGTTATTTAAAGGCTTGAAACTTCCTGAATTGTATCTCAAGAAGTAAATGAAACTGTGGAGCACATGTTCTTATAATCTGGAAATGATGCAGGTATCTAAATTCATCACTTCCTGATATTCTCATTCTTTCTGAACGGAAATTCCAGATATATGTATCTGTTAGACTGGACTTATTAAATTATGTTAATGGATGATGGAGAAATCAGCCCTTAAATATGTTTCTATTTGGCACGAGCACAGGTGGAGTAAGTGTTTCTTCATTCACCTTTGTACCTTGTTGCTTTCAAAGAGTAGATTTATATATCACCACCTAGAAAAATAATCTGGTTTATGCCACCTTGCATAAATTGCTAAAATGAGAAGCAGCTATAAAAGCAAATCTTTATTTAATGTACTGCATATTGAAATTTTATCTGTGACATAATCCATTGATTTTGTTAGAAAATAGTGCACTAGGCATTCTGTACTGAACACTTTCACATTTGATTGTGATGACCTAAAACCATTTGAAGGATTTCCAGGTGAAGACTGGAGAGGTGTGCAGCTGATGTGTGTGAAGAATTCAGTTCATTGAAGAGGAGAGGAGGCATCTGACAAAGTCTTGTAACTAAACTGGAGACAACAATTTGTTTAATTGGACAATCAACAAACAGGTATATTAATCGTTGTTGTGAAATATCAAATGTGCTATGGATTATTATATTTTGCTATAGATATATACAACATAGGTTTACCAGAAGAGATTTCTAGTGTCCTTCCTTTTAACCTCCACAGTCACCTTCATCCCATAGAAAAATAACTTGGGCTGCAATAACAGGAGCCTGTAATCAGGGTCCCCAATCTTATTTCTCCGTAGGAAGTATGAGGTGTATTTCAGATTTTCTGTTACCAATAATGTAGCTGGAAAATACTAGAATCAAGGAGATGTAGCTGACTTTGAAGCCCGTTCTTCATCTCACAGCTAGTCTTACAGACTTGAAACAATCTACTCTTTTCTCTCTTCTTATCTTTTCACTGCTGAGTGCTTTCACTCAGCACTGAGAATAGCCCTGAAAGAATAAAATTTACATGTAGGGAATAAAAAATACACAAATTACTTGTTAGAATAATTTGCTTAGATACAAGTTTTCATGGGAATAAAAATAATATTGTTAATTTAAGTCATTTCAATACAACTGCCAGGCAACTGATTCATAAGTTCATAAATTGTTTCTGATATGAATTGTTGTAACTAACAGATCTTACAGTTTTTCCTTTTTCCTTCTCCTCTCTGATGACATGTTTCTAACTTCTGTGGTAAATTAGATGATTACTTTCTTGGGACAAGGCCTACCTCATACAATGGTTAGAATTACTGAAGTACACAACAAATTACTTAACAAATTTGTCCCTGACTGGTGTTTTTGTAATGTAGATAATTATTAAGAGTAGCCAGTAGGCTCCATAATAGCATCTTTCTCATAAAAAGCATGTAGAAGCTTTTGACTTTCTCAAATTGCTACTTCATCATACTGACAATACAAACCAGAATGTAATTTAAAATGGATGGGGATGTGGAAGGGGTTAAAAAGAATGTGCTCCCATTCAGCTGTCCTCAGGTGTTAGAGGAGAAGCAGTGAACACTCTTCACAAATGCAGCTAGTAAGGTAGATAAATAATGGATGCAGTTACTGGCCTGAATGCATTTAGAGAATCCCAGCTGCTGCACTTAGTGTTTAATAGGCTGGAGGTGCAATTTCTTGCTACATAAATATTCGATATATTCCTACAGCCTTGCCACATAGGTGTAAACAACAATCAGCATAAAGAGGGACATAAATGTTTATTATAGGCTTCATTTTAGCTAACAGATGCTCAGTGAAAAGTCTAGAAGTTAAGGTAAAAAAGATGACTTGGGAAAACTCATCAATTACAAAAAATGCTATGAAAGCAGCTTCGTACATACAAGGATTTTATCTGCAGGAGACTTGTTCCAGTTATTGCAAAAAAGAGCCAGTTAGCTGTATGTTCACGTCAATGCAAATGTCCTGTGATGGGTAGTGAAAGCTGAAGTTTGAGATGATACAACTTTGATTGTCTATATTTACAGCTAGGCCTTTTTCTGGAATTTTCCAAAACTCTTGCTTAGTCTGCAACTTCACAGGAAGCTGCTTATGCTTGGCTAGTTAGGAAGTAATTAGGATATTTTCACAAATTAGTGCATAATGCCAAACTTGCCTTAAGAAACGTAGGTTGTAGGAACAGTAAAGCAAGCACTCATTTACATTCCTGTTCAGCAGTTCACTGTCCAGTTCAAGCAGGGCAAGAATGAACCACAGCTTAGGTACACAATCTCTTTGTCCTTTATTACTAGGTGAGTGTAGCCTATGCTAACTTGAGGGTTTTATCTTTCCTTCTTTGTCTTCATCTATAAACAAAGTCTTCAAAATGACCCAGGTGCACAGGTAAGTTACCTGCTTTCCTCTGTAAGGAAATACTCTATAACTTTACCACTCAAACTCACATTACCTAGTGTATAACTCCTGGTGTAAGAGATCACTATAGTGTCTTGATTAATCAGCAGATAGAGAGTTGGTGTTGGGGGAATCTTCTCCCTCCTAGGAGGAGCTCATTATTTAGAAAAAATATGTTAAATTTTGATAACCGTATTGTTAAAATAAAGTAGATGCTAGAAAGCAAATTATCAAAGTGCCCATTTCTGTTAACCACCGTGGCTATATTTGAACTTGATCTCTGGGACCTTAGCAGTCTTTTCCTATTAAGTTTTATCAACCTGGTTTCTGGCTTCCACTCAATCTTTTTATGTTCATTACAGCTCAATCCTCGCTTCCATGTGGAGAACTATAACAAGGAGTAGGGAGCAGAGATGATGAATGAATGTGAAAAATAAAATTGATGTAAATTTATTATTAATTTGATTATTTGTTTTGCTGATAGCATTAGTAATATTTTACCAGTGGAAACACTGGAATAATTTCTGATAGGATTTTTCTGACATTGTGGGTTTTTTATGTGCAGCATTTGAACTTTTACTTGTTTATTTTTTCCCTATAGGTGTTAATTAAGACGCTGTGTGTGTGTGTGTGTGTAAAGACAGTAACAAGACTTAGAACCTACCTAATACACAGAAGTTGTTTAGCTAGGGTATTGTTAGATAAAACTGTGTAGAATACTGCAGTGTTGCAAAAGCTGTTGATTCCTCTTGACAGTAAACTCTGTATTTGTGGAGTGTGTTTTTAAGACCAGGTCCTGTAGTAAAAGCAATGCTGCCCACTTAAAAGACTAAGTGTGGGATACATACAGGCTTTTGTTCTTATTTTAATAAACAAAGGGGAAGAAAAAGAAAAATCCCTTCACACTATTCACTAATTTCTTGCTTCTTCTTCCATAGGACATTTGGACCACTTTCATTTATTCCCACATTAGGAATTAACATCTTGCTACTCCAATGCATAGCGTTAATATGTATAGCATGAACCCACTACACAAAGTTCTTTTTTCCTGATCCTAGAGAGAGCAGGCATATGTGAATTCTAAATTTAACTGATGAGAACAAATTTAGTACTATGCATGCTTTGTAGAAGTTTGATGCGCAGCAGCAGAAGACACTGCCAAGAGCAGTAGGGACAGGCTTCTCCCACTAGCAGCAAAGGCAGTGACATCATCTGGGTTTTATACATGTTGCCCCCATCCAGACTTCATGCTGATGATCTGCACTGCTCTCCTGTTTCACAATTTCATACACGTTCTCCCCTGCTTTACTCTTCTATGATGTAAACCTGTACCAGGATCCCCATGCTGTTCCTTCTGCATCTTTTCTATCAACACAAACACCCCAAAGTAAGGGCTTCAATCCTGTTGCCCAAATCTTTATTACTTTCTTGCTATACCGTACATCTTTTAATCAGGGACATTCCTTTCTTTCACAGAGGATGGTATAAAAAATTCTACACTTAGATTGTTGAAAGAGATGGAATTTTGACCCAGGAGCTCTAAACCAATTTATACTGAAGGAGATTCTAAATTACTAACAATTATTGTCAGGAAACAAGGTTGCAATATGGCAACCACAAGGTGTGTCACAGCAACAGCAGAACATGTTTTTCAACACCAAAAAAAGCAGTACCTTTTGTTACATCATCTCATCGAGTTTCTTTTTCTTCTTCTATATGGGATATGGGGCTGGAATATTTTTTTCTTAAGATAGCCCTTAAAAATTACATATCAGACCAAGATAATGGAGCTATGATTCAAATATGAGCTTCCCCAAAGGTTTCAAAATTTGGAAGAGTTCAGATTATGCCTTTGGCTGAACGCTTTACAGAGGTTTTGGTAAACCAAGGAGCCTGGTCTGGGTTTGAGTGTCTGTGAGGCTAGCCTGTGCAGCACTGGGGCTTTATTTTGGAGCTAGGTCTATTCAAATTCTAAATAACTTAAGAACATACCTTTAACCTATAGTTAAATGTTTGCAGGGTTTGGGGTTTTTCTAATTGTTATTTTTCTGAATTGTGTTTTATTGACATTTTATTGTCGTTAGAACTCTATAAAATGTAAAAGGCTTCTTAGAAGGAATAGTTGCTCATTTTTTGGAAGTCAGAACACATTTGTACTTACTTTATGTCTTCAGAAAGTTCTCTGCTCATCTCCCAAACAAAAGAGACTAATGTGGGGGTGATTCACAAGTTTCTTCTCTACTATGATGTGATTTCTAATAAAACATGCACATCTTCTTTAAATTGTATGTAATAAGTTAGTCAGTTCAGTTGAGATTTTGTGAAATGAATAAATTCCCGTATATCAAACATGAGATCAGCTAATACAGCCAGTAATAACTGTTTAGCTGGTATAGCATTATGCAGTGTATATAGCTGTAATAAATCATACACATTACCATTATCCCCCTCATGTCATCTTCAGCTAATGTTAATACCTAATCAATTATAACAGGCATTTGTCTCTTCCTTCAAGTCTCTGTGAAAACAGAAAAACAGAACCCAGAGCACCCTGAAACAAATGTTCATTATTTGAGCCCAGGAAATGTATTGTTGTTCCTACATTTTTATGTGGTTTTACACTTAGCATTTGTAGCAGACATTTCCTGATCAATACATATAAACTCTCAGGTTTTCACAGCTAACTTTTCTTTGTTATGTTTTGTTTTCCAGTTGACTTAATGGTAACTGTTCATTCTGTACAACAACATTGTCAATCTGAGATAAGATGTACGAAAGCTAATGGATTTTAAAAGCATTAAGAGTGAACACGGTCGAATAACAGCCAAGCAATTTAGTGTTGAGTGGATACTTAATTTCACTGCAAAGTGAGGGATGCTAGGCCTAATGCCACAGAAATCTCGCTGTCAAAATTAGATGAATGGACAAGCTGAATATGAATGAATCAGTAATTTCTCATGGACAGAAACCATTCATATGACATGGATTTCTGATCATTATATTATTTCTCCACAGTTATTTAAAATTCAGATACAGTGAATTAGTAAGAATTGATTCTATATATATATAATACGTTTTTACACTAATTCAGAGTAATTTTGAAAATTCAAGTGATTTTCTGATTTTAAATATGTAATGAATAAGAAGGGTATCAATCGTTCACACAGATACAAACAATCTAACCAGGAACAGTTGCAATTTAGTTTGTAGTGTGGCAGTACTGGCAGTGTTTCTGTTCTCAGGACAAGGCATGTCTGAGTTTAGATGAAGTTAGCTCTTAACTAGCATTCCATGAACTTGGTTTAATCCACTTCTAAAAATAAAACAAAGAAAACAATGTGTGGAAATTGTTACAGAAAATCAAGTCACAAGACATATTAATAATGACTGCTTTTTCATTTCTTAATAAAAATACCAAGGCTGACTGTAAATATTCTGATAATTTTTTTTCAAAGGCATCACACAATGGATGAATCTGAGAATTTACTATCCTGGTGTTGCCTACAGGGGTACCTTACAGGCAGGGTTATGCTGCTTCTCTGACTATTAGTTTGGGGCAAGGAATCGTGGAGCAGCCATTAGTTCCTCTTGTAGCCCCATATGCCGTCTTTCCACCAAGAGACTCCTAAAGTTAAATCTAAGCAGGTAGGAGAAAGTGGTGAAGGAGGTGGAGGAGGAATCATCTGCACAGCTCAGGAACCAGCTCTTTGTCCTCATTCTTGCATGGGGGAATTACCCATCCCAGCTCCGGGAGCTGGGCTGGTTCAGCCTGGAGAAGAGAAGGCTGTGGGGGTACCTCATTGCAGCCTGACAGTGCCTGAAGGGAGCAGAGAAACAGGAGGGCAATCAGTTTTTTAAAAGGGTGGATAATGGCAGGACAAGGGGGATGGATTAAAACTAAAGGAATGAAGGTTTAGATTAGATATTAGGGGGAAGTTCTTTGCAGAGAGTGGTGAGGGGCTGGAACAGGCTGCCCAGAGAGGGGGTGGATGCCCCGTCCCTGGAGGTGTTCAAGGCCAGGTTGGATGGGGCCCTGGGTAACCTTGTGTAGCTCCAGGTCTGAGGCTGGTGGCCCTGCCTGTGGCAGGGGGGTTGGAACTCTCTGATCCTTCCAACCCATGCCATTCTATGATTCTATGATCCCTGTGCTGAACTGGAGAAACAGTGGTGAGGAGACTACAGATGAGGGCAGGACAGTTGGCTGAACATAGGACTGCAGAGCAGTGCACTGGTGACAAGTGTCTTGGCACTAGGTGTTGCAGGGCACTCTCCAGACCACACCAACATCCTCAGTCATTTTGTCAATATGGATCAAGAGGTAGATTAGCCAGTTACGCCTTAATCCAAGAGCAGTTGGCCTATAACCAGACACGACTGAGTGCTTGCAGTTATTTAGTGTTTGGTCAGTATTTGCAGTTGTAGTATTTGGTCATCATTACCTTCATTTGGGTCTGATTTCCTGAGGAACAGCCTGGGAACCAGTGATGCTCATGAATGCACAAGCTGTGTGAAAAGTGCTTTTTTGTATGTTGTCCTAAAAACATAAACAGAAGATCCAGGACTGAGGGAAGGTGAAGATGACTTGCTCCTAAATTGATTTATGTTGAAATGTCAAAAGAAGAGCTCTAGAAATGTCAGGCCTAACTCTATCTCTGCTTTGATGTCTTACTCAATATACAATCCTGTTTACAAGCTAATCTAAATATGATAAAATTTGGTGGTATCTTTCTCTAGATCTTCAGCCCATGAGCTGGGTCCAGATCACCTACTCGATCTACCTCCAATAAAAGTTTCAGCAATAGAAAAAACAGTACTTTTGCTATGATACTCTCTTTCTGAAATACCAGAAAACTGTTGAAGATTGGGGTTTAATGAGTTTGGGGTTTGGGGTTTTTTTCTAATGTCAGATCAGTAAAACAGAATGCCACTATACGCATCATGGCACGGTTCATCCCATATTTTAAGCTGAACAGAATTTGCTACATTACACATTTCCAGTCTCCCAAAAGACTACATACCCTCTTTAATATTCCTCAGTCATGCCTGGCCCCAGAAGTGAGCATGGCAATGTATTACTGACGCAGCACCTGACCTGTTTTCCCTTACCTAGTGTTTCCTGCGCTGCCCGTGGTAGATGCACTCTGCGATGTAAGTTGACAGCAATGCCCAAAGTAACCTCACTACCCATTAGAGTAATTTCTAAAACATGCCATAATCAGGCATAGAAAGTGTATTCTGTGGCACTCAATAGATCCACTAAGGTTTAAGTGCTTCTGCTGCTAAGTGAAGCCTTTCTAAAGTGGGGGGAAAAAAAAAATCCTTTTTGCAACTGAAAAGCAACTGTAAACACTCTGGTGGTTAGAGTTTCTTTCTACACTTTCAGCTGCAATTAAATCTGTCTTTGAAATTCTTCAAATCCATATAAAGGATAAGTATGGTATATTTTGGACTCAGTGCTTTAAATATAATGGAAAAGGCACAAATTAAATGTAATTTGTAATTAAACATTACCCGATTGAATAAAAGAAAGTAGGATAACAGGCTTCACTAATATGTTATCAGAAGAAAGGTTCTGGTAACTTGATGTCGTGGTGATAAGAATGAAACTATTTTTCGTTAAAATATTTCCTGACCATTGCTGGTTTTATCAATGTCCTTGCTATGGGGAAGCTTTGAAAAGTTTAGGGAAAAACTGTGTTCTGTAGAATCAGCAATTGCTGAATGGTTTGTCTTGAAGTCTGTACTGATTAGTCTTTCAAGTTGTATTTTGCTTCCCTTATGCCTTCTTTTTTCTTATTTTGACCAGATTCCTTCTCCCTGCCTACCCAGAAGAAAGAAAATCTATGAAAAGCTACCAAGCTACCTGTCAAAAGCAGCGTCTGTGTTCCTGTACTTTCCACTCTTCTGCCTTTTGTTGCTGCTGTGTCTCCTGCATTGGATCTAGTAGAATTGTTCAGGCTGGATGAATCAATTAGTCTATCAATTAGTCTTTCTTGTCTAATGGCAATGTAATCTTTTCGTAGTTGGGAATTATTTTTCCTATTAGATCAGGAAGTTGAGATTGCTCAACCTGAAGGCAGGTCACTGTGAGGGGAGACAAAAACAGAATAGTGAGGATCTTCCTCCGTAAATGTCATTTAGAACAAATCAAGTATATTTAAAGATATTGTGGCTATTTGCTTAAATAGGTGGTTTATTTATGTATTTAAGGTTGATGTACCTCCATTGTCACTGGGAAGAACTGAACTGAACTGAACTGAACTCAGGGTCTTTGGCCTATTCCATCTTTGGAAACTGTAATTTACAATGTTTGTAGTGTTTGTTTCTTTAAATTTGGGGATTTTATTTTTTCTTTTTAAATCTAAATATAAACGTTGATTTAAAATATTAGTGAGAAGTATTTTCAGGTGTGCTAAGTTCTTCTGACTTGGTGGCATACTGCTTTACTCTTGGAGAAGTATCTGGACTAACATCTTCCTAATGTTAGTTTTCATAAATCTGTGTATTTTTTTAGTAATAATATAGGGAACAAAGTCGTGGAAATGTAGAATCCAGTCAAGAAATTTTTAACGCCAGTCTCAAAAATTTCAGCTGCTGTTTGAAACCTATCTTCATGGATCTAAATACCACTATTTTCTTCTACCTGTAATAAACCCAGGTTTCCATTTCAAGCCCAGCAACTTCCATCCTCAAGAGAACAAAACAGGGGCCTGGGTTACCATTTCTCAGAAAATGTCAGCTACATTATTCCTAGTACATAAATCTGACTGAAATGTGTTTGTTCAGCTTCTTGTCATTGATAACATCAATTGGCTGATCAAGAAAAGGTATTAAATTATTTATTTTTTTCCTTTCTTAGGGCTCACTGGGGATCATTGCAGAGAAGTCATTTGTATATGGAATTTCAGAGGACAAAGGGTAAGCCATATAATAATTATTTCATTGTAGAAAGGAGGTAAGTAACACTGAATAACATCTTACAGTACATCATTCAATTAGCAATGTTCCTAAAAACTCTTGAACGTGTCAGCTTTATGTTATTACTTGTGCAGATTTGTTTGTGCATTTCCCTGGTTTTTATCCAAACACCATAATTAATGGGAGACTTGAGTCCTTTTTATTCTTCTAATATAAAGAATATTAATCTTCTGAAAATCCAGTGCTTCAAATATATCAATTCCAGACAAAAGCCACTGTTACATTTTTGCAACTAAGAAAACAGAAGGCATTTGCAAACAAGGTTTGTGGAGAAATCTATTTGTGTATCCTTCAATATGAAAGTTGACCAGACCGTTTTTCAACAAAAGGAAATGCCTGTTTACTTAGACCTACAACAGTAATGGATCATAGTGTTAGAAATGCCAATGGTCCTAAGAGAGGACTCGAAGTAGACACGTTAGTGAAGCAGTAATTTATTATACGTTCTTGCAAGAGCGGGTGACCCTACAAAGTAGGCTCACTTTTGGTCAGAGTTTGTAGCATTTTTATACCATATTCCTGTCTGAAATCCCTCCCCTGTTTATCTATGGATTAGCTATTTCGAAGGTTTGCAGGCTCAACCTTATTCACAGTAGTACATAATATAATACACATGGCATGTCTGGCAGGTTCCTGCTTCCCATTGGTGAAGAAAATTAGTATTTATGAGCTTGCTAAGTTATCTTACATAGCCCTTAACTGGTGCCAGTCTAGTTTTGTCTGGGCCCATTGAAGCCAAATGGAGAGCCTCAAATGCTTGCAGCAGTTGAATAGTGGGGCTTGATTGCTTGTTGGGCACATTGTTGAAGGAATTCAAGGCTCAACCCAGGTTTCAGTTCGTTGAATTATGCCTAGACATTGCCGAAACCTATTTGTGGAACTCTGAGCCAGATAATCCTCACATTCCACCCCATGTCCTGAGTCATAATTTAACCACTTATATGTTCTCATTGTCCGATGTATGGGTATAAGTTTCATCTGCATCTTTTAGCAAAGCTATGTATTCCTCAGTTTCTGATTGAACCCTTATTTGAGAGATTGATTTTACCGTAATTCTTTTAGCACAACTAACAGCAAAACTTCATTAAGTGTTTCCCTTATTTTATGTGCTATCTGTTGCATACCCAGTTTGACAATTTTCCTTTATCTTCCTGTTCCTAAATTCCCGACAAAGGATTTCTGATGGGGCAGCCTGAGTCCTCCACTTCCCAAGTCAGCATAAAAAAATAAATAAATACGACAACCCATTTCAGTTTGCAAAAGCAACATTTCCTATCTTTTTCCACAATAGGAACAAATGGCCCATTATGAAACAAGGTATTTGTAAGGATCGTCCAGCCAACGGTTTTCAGTCCTGTCTGGTGCACCAGGCAACTCATGGCAGGTTGTAAAAGCTGCTCAGCCTTGGGTTGCCTTGAGGCCCCATCTCCTCAGAGAGAACTCTTGGGGAGTTGTATAGGCAGCTCAAACTTTGAGCTGTCCTGTAAACTGAGACTAAATAGGGCAGCGCTGCTTAATTCAAAGGAAGGACACCTGAGTTCAGCCTTGAATTCCTTCAACAAAGGATGTGCCCTGAGTCCCAATCGAACCACTATTCAGCTGCCGATAAAGACAAGCCATCAGTGTCCCCATCTGGCTTCAATGGGCCCAGACAACAGAGAGACATGCAAAAGATGGGGCATAAGATAAGGGGGAAGGCTGCTAAGGACAAACGTGGAAGGTGATGCTGTCCACACCCACATTGTCCTGCCCACTCTCGTAGCTCGAGGAAACAAATCCCCTCGGATTCGGGCTGGGAACTGGGAGTCGCTTCTTCAGCTCAGCGAGGAGACCCTTCCCCTTGGCCGGGGAGCTGGCTGAGGTACCGTGCTGAGAGCCCTCCCCTGCAGAGGGGTAAGTGAATGTGCGATGCGCGTTGTTTGCAGCCTCCTCGGGTGATGGGCTCGCACACGTGTCGCGCTCAGCGCGCCCGTGAGCTGCGCTGGTGCGTTCCATGCGCTGCCGCGGTTCTCACCGTGAATCCCGGGAGCTGCCCGCGGGCGGGACCTGTGGGGTCTGTGACTCCTGCGGGCCCTAACACCGCCTTGCGGGGCTGGGTCGGGGTGTCGGCAGCGCGTTTTGTGAATCTCTTGTGGCTGTCGTCAGTGTAGTCTCACTTCTCAGCTGCCATAGAGCCTTTCTCCGTTGTAGCCATCACACCTGCGGTAGTGACCTGAGGTTTGCAAACCCTGCAGCAGAGTGTCTTTCCATCACAGTGTTACGACTCCAAATAAAGCCGTTGCCATTTGACAGATTTCCTGGTCAGGCCCCACCTGGAGTATTGTGTCCAGTTCTGGACTCTCTGGTATAAAAAAAGGGATCTCCTGGAGAGAGCCCGGAGAAGGGCTACAAAGATGATGAAGGGCCTGGAGCATCTCCTCTATGAGGAAAAGCTGAGTGAACTCTGGCTGTTCAGCCTGGAGAAAAGAAGACTGAGAGGGGATCTTGCAAATGTTTATAAATATCTCAAGTATGGGATGCAGGGGGAAAGCATCAGCACCTTTTCTTTGGTCAGTGGAGACAGAACAAGGGGCAATGGCTGCAAGTTAGATCATAGGAAGTTCCACACCAACATGGGGAAGAACTTTTCCCCAGTGAGGGTGAGGGAGCCCTGGGACAGGCTGCCCAGGGGGTGTGGAGTCTCCTTCTCTGGAGAGATTCCAGCCCCGTCTGGGTGCCGACCTGTGCAGTATGAGCTGAGGAGCTGCTTTGGCCGGGGGGTTGGACACGATGATCTCTCGAGACCCCTTCCAAACCCCTATGATTCTGTGACTTCAGGGGAAGACTGAAAAGCTTTCTGAGACACGGAGCTAGAAGAGCAATTTGCAGCTCTCTGCTGATGTGAGAAGAACCAAATTCTAAATCCGTCCACCTGCACAAGGACGTCTCCTTTTTGATATACTTCTGGAATGTTGTTCATTTATTAAGCAACGTTTTCTGCAGCATCAACAATTCTTTAATTAAAGCTTTTGTAACAAAAATGAACTTGAAAGACCACAGTGAAATGGCCACAAAACTGTCTCTAAAGGTTATCCAGGTTAAGACATAAAAAATTTTAAAAACCCTCCCTTTGTGCATATAAAATGCATTTATCCTGAAGTGCAGAGACACTTGGAGGAAATGTGGGTTTGCATTTTTTGTTTCAAATGTATTGCTGCTTTCACTCTTAAATTCCGTGATAGAGGCTGTATTTTTAGTACTCTGGGTATTGCTTCATAGTATATAAAAGGCTTATTGGAGGGATCACTGCAGAACGTTAACACATGATTTTCACATGTCTGGGACTTTAATTCTGCATTGCTTTTTACCTATAAAGTTTGTGCACTCTAGTTAATTGAATCTGATAGGCGGGATTTGAAAGAGAAAAGAACGTACAGGCTTACGGCATGTGTTCCAGGTTTAAGAGGAAGAATGGCAGAAAGTTTAGATATAAGAGGTGATAATGACTTTAGCAAACAAACTTTCCGCTAGCCAGACATGATTCCTGTTGTATGTCAAATGCACTCCACTCTCAAACGTCTTCAGTCCCCTGCTTACATTTTCCTTGGCTTGAAATACGGTTGCATCAGTGATTCGAAAGGGAAGTCTGCAGATCCTTTTTTCTAGGCCTCGTTAGTCCTTGTAGACTGGCTGGATGCTTTGAAGTTGGTTGGTTTTGTTCAGTCAGACACAGTGGTGTGGCATGCGTTCAACCCACATGGTAGTTCTAATGCAAACCTCTCAAGCTGTAAAACTTCAGGACTCTGGGTACCATGTCTGTGTTACATGCATGAGTTGATTTTTTTTTTAATTCCAGGATAGGTTTGGCCAAAGTGCTACCTGAACATGTTTGTAAATTAGTTACCACAGGTTTTTTTACCCTCACTAACTTCCACAATTGATGAGTAGTGAAAGATCAACTCCAGATGCCCATGCAACTCCTCTTCACTAATGTGAGAAACGTTTTTACAAATTGTACTACTAAGGCAGAATTGAAATCCAAACCCTGGCTTTGCTTCATAGAGTTTTGACCAACATCAATTCAGTTTCTCAGTCTGAAAGAGAAATTTTGTTCATGAACCTGTGTTCAAAGCTGTAGAAGCTGCATTGGATAACTTCTCCAACTTTGATCCTCCAATTGTTTTGGAGCAACTGCACTCTAACTGCATCATCAATCCCTGCCTTAAGTTTCCTGGTTTTAGTCAACTGCACTTCATGGGAATAGCTGCTAAGGCAGTTTTGATGAAGTCAAACTCAGTTTGAATGATTTCTTTTATTAATGATTTTGGAAGTTCTGCAGATAACAGATCAGGTCTAAGGGTTTGTGTATGACTTCTTCTTCAGTACAGATGTAAATGTGTATAGTCTTTTACTCTTGAAGCAATCATTTAGGGCAATCATGACAAAAACTTGATTGTACCCAGGTAGTGGAAACTGGGCCTTGATTCAGAATGCCCATTTCTTTATTGCCAGGTTAAAGCCTATATGGCAAAACTTGAGGGCAAAATTTTGCTCCATGTATTGAAAAAGACCTTACTGATTTCTGTAAACACTGCTATGGCATACATTCAAGTTAGAACACAAGATAGGAGATAACAACAAATAATGTTCAACTCAATATTTAAAAATTACAACTGCAAAATCCTTTGTGATTTTGTTTTTTTTTTTTAAAGTATTGTGATATTTTTAAGTTCAGGCCAGCTTTCGCTACATAATGTTACATGCTAAAAAATAGCACCCTCAGGCCCGTGTTTCAAGGAGATTTTAATCTTTTTACAATCAAGCTAAGCACTGGCTGTTTATCTCTCCAAATATTTATTTTCCAGTAACTTATGCATAACCTTACTCCAGTTTTGTTGTGTAGTGTGTAAAATTAGAGCTGAACTATGTGAATCATCAAAATAAGATCAATATTTCTATTTACATATAGGAACGTATATTAATTTGCCTTTTTTTTTCTTTTTCCTATAAATATTGCAGTACTTGATTACTTTAACATCTGAAAATTCTTAAGCTAAGGTTTACTCCAGCAGTTCCTTATATTACATCTCAAGTTGAACATTTGATTAAAAGCTCTATTTTTAACATTCAGAACCCAGGTAAGCCATACAACTCATCCAGAAGACTACCAGTGGAAATTCAGTGAATCAAATTTTATTTGTTTAAGAAGCTGATTGTGCAATTCTCAAAGGTTTTGGCAAACATTTAGGAAAATACAGAGAAATGTAGAAATTTCGGGGGTGGTGGGATGTATAAATCAGTGATTACCTACTAAGGTTATTGCTGCTTCAGACATACGTAAAGATGATTAAATATGGTAAGAAAAAGAAAGCCAGACTATTTTTAGCTTCTCTTTTCTTCAGCACTACTTTTACCAATGTTGAATTTGCACAACTAGACTGTGTGAAGTGATAGTAAAGGTTTATTGGCAGAATTTTTCTCTTTCCCTCTTTCACTGAAACAAAGATTACCCTACATTCTGATTTCATATGAGAGGTTTCTGTCATTCTGTTCTTTAAAAGGATAATTATTGTCTATTCTAAGAAACTTTGCTTTTAGGTGTGTTTCTTGATACCTGTACTAAAATTCAGTATGTTCAATTTCACCTTACTGTTTCTTATTACTTGCAAGAAAGACTTAAATAAACAAAATGAAAACATTCTCTCCAGTAATCACACCATAAATTAAAAATAATGTATCAAGCAGTAAAAAATCCATGATTTCTAAGTTTGATGTACTGCAGTGAGTTAAGAGATTTAATTGATGTTGTGTCATGTTATCTAAACTTGTGCTAAGAGTTTCATCAAAAGATTTATTTTGCAAATTAGCTACACTGTGATTAACATACTGATGGAAATACCTGTTTATCCACCCATTTCTTGCACTGAAGTATATTCAAAGTAATATTGCATTTTTGGTCAAGTTTTCACCTTAGTAGGTATTTGGTGTTTCTAAAGGTGCATCTAATACGATTAGATAGATGCTATGTATACCATACTGTCTAAGCTACTTAAAGTATACATCACATCCTTTGATGTAAAGTAGAGTTATGTGGGCATCTAGAGATGATCTTTCTTCATTTCTGAATCCCTAGACTTTGTGGGGGGCAGGTGAGTGGCAAACAACCACTGCTGAATTACTCTTTCATAGCATTTAATCAATAGTAAACTGTCTAGCAGACACATGCAATTTAGTTGACTGCCAATTTTCAGCAAATGCTACATCCACAGTATAATCATACCTGATTTCAATGCTCAAGGTTGTAGATGTACCTAGAAATATTTTTCTTGTCAAAGCCATAGTAAGCCTTGAATTGATCTTTTGTTTTCTTATAGAACAGCTGCGATATGGTATTTCATCTTTCCCTAATTTGTAGTTAGTAAGCTTTACTCTAAATTTGACTGCAAGTCTTTACCCACCCACCCCTTTATTTTGTGTGTGTGTGTGTGTAGTGCCTTTCAAAAGGACAAGCCATATTATTTTCTATTTGAATGCTGTTGTTTGGTTTATTGTTTTGTGTTATTGGAAATCCAGTATGGATCAGAAAATGTTTTCCTCGGTGCTGCTGTGGCCTTAATTGGTTTAGAGGATCTGGGACTAGTCTGTCGTGATCCTCTGCTCAGGTCAATTTATTTTAATGATTTGGATTCTTAAGTGTACCTAGAAGGACAGACAAGTGCCAGCCTTCTATGAGCTTCAATCTGGAATTAGGAGAAAAACCTCTCTAGCTCATCAGTGATTAATTTGGAAACATAGATTTGGGATCTCCAGAAGTCCCTGTATCACAGTTATCCTACATACCAGAAGAAAATGCTTTTAGGATTTCTGTTTAGAAATTGAACTTTTCCTTCCTCTTTAAGCCCCCCAAACTGTGACTGACCTTGATCTGTCATTAAAGTTTACAAGTCTCCAGTTTTTATTGGCCTATGTCCAGAAAAGTAACTTTTTTTCATTTTACTTTAAGTATTTCTTCTCTCTATCATGCAATTGGCCTCTGCAACTCTGCTTACTTACTGTCTTAATTAACTGAATGGAAAATACTGCAGAAAATTTAACCCTGAATGCTTCAGAATCAGCTGTTCTTAACATTAGGACCAAATCCATGCTGGCTTCTTTTTTTATGGACGTACCAGAGAAATTTCTGAAAAGCCATGAAAATCTGACAGATCCTGTAGGGCTGCTGTTTCTACATTTTTTTAATTAAATAATCAAGACAGTGTTTGACCAAAGCTGTTCATAATCTGCTCTGTTATTAAAGCAGAAAAACAGTGGTTGCCTTGAATTACAAATTCCTTGATTTTAAAAAAACCCTTATTTTTCTTTTGCCGCTGACGTTTATTTTGCCAACCAAAGATTGTTGTTTGGTTATGTAAGATCATGGTATTGTTTGATTAGCATATTCCACATACTAAATCTACGTGGCAACTAAATCTACGTGGCAAGCTATAATCTTGATTATAAAATATGTACAGCGTACACAAGTTTTTTACATAAATACTCCTAGCTAAAATATATATATCATGTAGTTTCTATGCAAACCTAACTAGGCCAGCTCTACATGAGCTTTGGGAGGTAGGACCTAGAAGAAGTCTCTCAGCAATAGAGATTTTCTGCATGTCTTTATCTGGGATGCATCCTTACTTCCTCCTCTCAAATTTATCCTGGTGATACCTGTCTTAAATTCCGGTTAACAGAAACAAACCAGGAGATATTCTTGTGGTTTGAAATCTGCCTAGTTTCTAAACCTATCATCTAAAAATTAGATAATTAGAGTTCATAACTTGAAAAGGGAAGTTGCTGTTGTAAATTTTAATGTTCATAAAGCAGTATGGGGTTTTTTTTAATGTAGAAGATGACACTGCCTCAAAGCAAAGTGATTTTTCTTTTCTTCATTTTTATTCCAATAAAAAAGGAGCCATTTTTGGTGAATCACTCAGTAATTCTTCTGTTTAAAAAATCCTGTTTCTTTTTGCTGCACAAGTGGTGTAGTTTCAGATGTTCATAGGATCATCCCAGGCAACAGATTGAAACAGAATTTCAATTTTATATTTTACATTTAGATCCAAGATGCATGGTAAGAATGTTCTTAGCCAGCATATATTTGTAGGTCCCAAGTTAGAAAATAGCCTTTCTTTTTAGTTACATGAGAAAGTAAAACTTGACAGGAAGTTAAAACCTCTAGTTTAAAAGAGAGACACTGTGGTAGAGTGGTCAACACACTCCTGACAAATAACAGAATAAATTCAGGCTGTTCAGCACAGATCTGCTCCACACTTTCCCAGCTCCCTTCCCCTGGGGTCTCCCTCTTAGGGCAGGGCCACAAAGCATTGCCACTTACTTCTGTTTCGGTCTCTTTAATCAAGTTTCTGTGACAGCAGGAAATTAGTTTCTTAGTCAAGTCTGGTCAGACTAGAAAGGATTTAGGTAAGACTCAGCAAGAAGCTTGAATGGTTTCCACTCTGTATTAGGGCAATATGTTAATTCTCTTTCTCCATCCAGTCATTCGTATAACGTTGCAGCTGTTGCACTTTGATTTTTCCTCTGCCATTTCTCCAGCTCTGTGAATATTTTCCATGTGTCTAAACTTTCACTTCAGGCTTGTCTGGCACAGAAAGATTTTTCTCCTCAAATCCGGTTGTATAAAAAAAGCAACAGGTAAAGCTAATGCTAATAATGTTCATCTATCTTTATTTTAACACTTCTGCTGAAAAAATATAAAAAGCTATCCTCATTTAGAGTTGTAACTTCAGGAGATATGTAGATATTGGACCAAAATTTGATGGTTGCCTGGGTGCAACTGAGGGTTGCACTCCTAACAATAATGGAAATTTCAGGGAATTCTCATCCCAAATCCAAATAATAGCACTATGCCAGCTACTAGAAAAAAGCCCAAATTAACTCTATCCCTTCTGAAACAGTATTGTATTTAAAATTAAGTTGTTGACAGCAGATGTATGAAAAGGAATTGTTTTCATTTGTTGTTAGGACATTGCAGAGTATAAATTGCTTGGTATATGAGCAACCCATGATTGTTCTCAGTCTTCTGTGAGAGTAAAATTTCACTGGTATTTACATGTACTTTTGTAACGGAGTTCATTTTTCATTTAATCTGTGTGTCTTTTTTTTTTTTAAGTATGGCTTTTTTTCCCCCAAAGAAATAGTCCTCCTCCAAGCCACTTAAACATATATTCAAACATTGAGAGAATGAGCCAATCTTTTACTTGATTACTGCTCATAGTCACTTTTTCTTCAGTGGCACTTTTTATTCCTCACCTTTTGGATGAATTGTGAAAAGCACAGAAGTTTTAGCAAAGTCCCATGCGATCTGGAGATGACTGACTTCTCCCTAGGTCTTACTCTGCTCGTGTGGATTAGTAAAATGAGCTTATAGTCACCTGTTACACCCCATGTGCTCTCTTCTCTCTTCAGATGTTGACCTTTTTCTCCTCCTCGCAACAGCAGTCCACATTAAAGCATTTCTTTGTCCCTCATGCCACCCCACATGTTTAAGATACTCTTTGAGGTAAAGGATCTACCTCATCTCTTTATGTTCAAACCCAAATTTGGATAAAAACTTTCCCCACACATAATTCATATTTTGTGTTTGAACTCAAACTGACTAATGAGTTAGAGCAGTCAGATTTTTGTTGTTGCTGAGGAAAAATCCTTTGAAATAAAGCTGAAAAGTTTTGATATCCTTTTTTCTTATAAATACGATAAATGAGCTTATGCAATAATGTGTTGCACTTTTGTCACTTTCATATTTTGAGTTTAATAAATTTTTACTCAAATTTTAAAATACATGTGACACATGGTTATGACAGTGAGACATTTTCTTGTGCTATCTGGAATTCTAAAGGTGGTACTGCGTTCATTTGTTTTTATAACTAAAAAGCAGATACATATTTCATGTAGAATCCATTTTATAATCAATAAGACAGATACATTCACTGAGTAATTTGTCTTACCCTCACGTGGTTGGGATGAATCCCTCTTCAAGAGGACATACCTGTCTCCAATAATTGCTTGGATTATTTTTTTGTTCAGGCAAGACACTTTGACCACTCCTGAAAAATCAGCTACTGATAAACACAGCAAACACATTTACCTGCTCCAAATGGAGTGGGGGTGGGGAAAAATCTGGGGTTGATTTTTTTTGTTTGTTTGTTTGTTTGTTTTAATCTTTTTAGAGCAGTAACAACATGAAATCTTGTGGTAACATTTGAAAACACTTTGCTTGCTTGTATTTTGAATCAACAGAACATCCTAATAATGGACACCTTGCACTTCTATTTTAAGCAACAAAATACTGCTATTAGTTTACCACTTTTCCATAGCTCCTTGTCCTTCTCAAACAAAGAAGAAAAAAATTTACTGTGGATAATGTGCATATAATTTGTTATAGGAAGATCTTAGGAAACACATACTATATATATGTGTACATAGTATTTATTAACAAGTACAGTGTTTAAATTCTAAATACATGTTACCAATTGGAATCTTCTATTCCAATTGCTAATATATAGAATAGCTCTTATGTAAAATATTATCTTATCTAAAATATCTAGAATATTCTTATCTAAAAATTAATGCACTGTACCTGAAAAAAAACCTTTTGAACACTCAATTAAAGGCAGTGAGGACATCATTAGTTGCCCCAACAACTTAGAGATAAATGTTTTAGGAAACACATTGTCCGCATGCATGAAGTTTGTAGGTTGTTGGTGGGATTATAATTAAATCTGTTTATACCTTTATATTTTGTTCCAAGTAATGTTCAGGCGTTAGCTCTACTGCTATAAAAATAGATATCAATGATAATAAAATGCAAGCCAAAATTCTTTTTGCATGTAAGACTAAGTTCCCACAGCCAAAGGCTTCTGGACTGAATCAAGTCCAGTATTAAGGAAATAAATGCCCATACTGTAAATGTTCCTGATGAAAAGTAGTTAACTCCCTAGGCTATACCAGCTTGAGAAAAAATACTAGAATTTCAGCATTGTTTCTCATCAGACAAGAGGATTACATCCAGGGCAGATTAACTATACAAAAGATCTTAAAAACTCCTGCAGATGAA
This sequence comes from Laterallus jamaicensis coturniculus, assembly GCA_022605575.1. Classification (NCBI taxonomy): domain Eukaryota; kingdom Metazoa; phylum Chordata; class Aves; order Gruiformes; family Rallidae; genus Laterallus; species Laterallus jamaicensis. The sequence continues at coordinate 4,644,138 of JAKCOX010000033.1, read as the reverse complement.
AGCAGGTTTGAGACATCATTTTACTCTGAGGTAAGCCTGAAAAATATCTCTGTACAGTTGTGTTCTGTGGGATGAACTAAAAGGAAGTCTGCACGTGTCTGAGCCTGAATTTTGCAGCTGCTTCTAACATGGAGAGTCAATCACCAGCTTTCTCCAATCTAAACTTCTGGAGAGTTTAAATTGATCCAAGAACATGCTCGTTGGTACCTATGTATCAATTCTACATCTTGAGTTGATAGAAGAAACTAGAGCCATTAGTCACACTGCTGGATGGTTCTAAACAGGTTTGCCTACAGCCAAGAGACTTGCAGACTATAAACAGAGAAACATAGCCAAAATAAGTTTTTTGTGGATGCTTCAGTTGTTTTAGCATTTTTGTTTAGTATAGAACACATTATTAAGTCCATTCATGAGTGTTCATCTTGAATTCTCTCTGAATCCCAAGATAAGATCTCATCCTCTTTGAGCATGCCACCTGCTGAGGGAGTACAGCGCAGGGGGTTAGTTCTCTCAAAACACATGTGATGTTTTGTATTTTGGTTACCTTTTTGCTCTATTACCCAAATCTCCCTCTTTGTATATGATGCATACTTAATTTCTTTCCCTCTGGCTCCTACCCATCACAGCTTCTACAAGACACACATATGAATCACCATGATCACTAAATTGGGGGGGTGTGGGTGTGGGGAGAGCGGAAGGGAAAAAAAAACAATCAGGAAATTAGTATAGGTTGAAAATTCATGGAACGACTGGAATCTTAGTGAATGGGTTAAAAATGTTTTTCCATGACAATGTTACTAAGATAGGCTCTTCTGGATAAGAAATAAGTAAGACATACTTAACTTCAGACAAATATTTTCTCAGTGTGCTTGGCGAACCAGTCAAATATAATCAGATTTAAAGAAAAAAAAGCAGGGGATATGCTGTTCTGTCCTGCAACAAGGCTGCCAGAAGGTGAGGAAAGACAAAGGATAGAATAAGAAACCCTGCTGATAACCTTAACAGGAGCTGCTATGTTTCCCCAGTTCCCCTAATCCCAAATCCTCAAGCACTTGTCAACCACAGTCCTGAACAAACAAGACCCTGAAATCTTTCCCAACATTTCTGTTTCAGCGGGGGAGCATTTGATCAGCTGTGCCCACCACTGGGTCTGTCTTAGTAACTACATTCTCTCTGAGCCAGAGGATGTTCTGCTTATGTCAAACTCATCAATCATAAGATGAATCTTAATGGTAAAATAACAGTGTTGTTGAACAGAGAATGCTCTGAGGTCCATTAGTGCCTTGCTGATCAAAGGTGATGGGGTATCTGAAAATAAACACTCACTCTAAAAGGAAATTGTTTCTTTAGGATGATGTTATGGTTTAGCAGAGTTATAAAAGATGAATGCTTCAGAAAATCTCTTTCTGACCACTGTGGTCCTCTCCTTTCATTGTTGGGAAGATGGGAAATGAGCAAAGAATTAATTGAGTTTGTAATTATAAAACTTCTCAAGAGACATTCCTCTGCATCTTATTTTGAGATTACTTCTTTCTTGATGTGCTACAGTTAGGAGTGACTGGTTCCATTGTATCAGCAGAGATTTAAGGCTATCTCCTGAATCTCTGTAAAGAAACTGAAAATTAATATTATGGAAAGAGTCAAGTTAGGAAAAACCCCTTTTCTCATTAGTTTAAGAGGGAATAACTGAAACATAATGGTTAATAAAGAGCAAACAAATTAGATAAACCTATTTTTTTTTCCCCCCGGGGAAGGTCTCTAATTCAATAAAGATGTAAAAAGCTTAAAATGGATAAATAGGATATTATTATTTCATAGCATTGAACCACAGCCTGTCTGACATAGGTATATTATCAGGGTTGAGCCTTAAAGGGGCCAGAAATTATACAGGATTCATTAATTATTTGGATCCATAGTAAGGAGGGTGGGGTTTTTTTGTTTTGTTTGTTTGTTTGTGGTTGTTTGTTTTTTTGGTTTGGTCTTGGGGATTTTTATGGTTGGGGTTTTTTTCTGTTTTGGATTAAATTTACAGCCATGGAATAACCACGTTCTCTACAATTGAGTCCTAAGGCTGTGTTCTAGAAAATCTTAGAACGGTCACAAATTTCAAACAATTGCCTTGCATGAGCCTCTGGTATTCAGAATGTTTATCTAGTGTCCTGATTATGCATAGCACAGTAATTAAGTGCAGAGATCTAGTATTTAAATAAAGTTAATGATGGTGCTTTGTTGTTCGCTGTCCTGCATTCATCTCAGCATTAAGGATCAATGAAATGTCTGACTCAAAACCCATGAACTGCTGAGTTCACTTTATAATTTTATACTTAATGTGTTACAAACACCTTTCCTTTATGAGTACAAGTTCCTTGAAAGGAAGGTAAATGCTGTCAGAGCTAAGTGCACTCAAGTGAATATAAAAATTATAAAGGTAAGGGCTTTTATTAAAGGCAGTCTTTGGGCAACCAGCTACAATGTATATTTAACACATACACACACAGAATTTTCATAGATATGAAGTGGTCCGTGAAGAGTGAGGTTTTAAAAAGACACATTGACAAAATAAAGATGATAAAATCCAAAATTATAAGTGATTTGAGAATTGCAGATTAAGATATTCTGGTGAAATGAGCAGATTTTTGAGCTGGAGGATATTTATTTGAATGTCATTGAGGGATTTTATAGGAAAGTTGAACCAGTTATGATAAAAATACAAGTATACTTGCATTCCAACTCCAAATGAATACAATTCTGAAATATAAAAACATTTGAAAGATGTCTGCATTGCAGTAAGCAACTCTTATATCCTAATTATATTAATTTTTCAAATGGAATAATAGCTTCTATGATCTGTTTACAGATGTTGTATTCCTTATCATATCCTAGAAGTTATGGTATTCTTTGCATCTCTTCTTGGAGTGGCCCAAGGGTTTCTGTGTTCCAGTCATTAAAGATAAGCTCAGGAATAGTCAACAGAAGGAAAGGTGTAGCATGAATTTTACTGTAACATAGATATGTGAGCATGCATTTTACAGAATTATTACACAGGATCACATACTTTTTGAGGTCAGAAGGAACCTCTGAATATTGTCTAATCCAACCTGACACTCAGAGAAGGTTGCTCAGGGCCACACCCAGTAGAGATTTTATTACCTCTTAAGGATGGATACTATAAATTGTTTGGGCAATCTGTTCCATTGTTTGATTACAAAGTTTAAAAAAAATAATTAAAACATACTGTGTCTATATGAAATTTCCTGTATTTCAGCCTGTGCCCATAGCCTCTTGACCTTTGGGAACTACTGGAAGCCTGGACTTGTCTGTCTTAACACACCCTCCCCCATGATATTTATCTGCATGGATAAGGTCCATCATAAACCTTCTCTTCTCCAGGCTGAAAAATCCTCACTCTCACAGCTTCTTTCTATGACAGGGGCTCCAATCCCTAATCATCTTCAGGCCTCTTTCATGGACTTACTCCAATATGTCCACCTCTATCATGCACTGGGGTGTCCAGAACTGGAAAAATCACTCCACCCACCAGTGCTGAATAGAGAAGAGAGATGATTTGTCTCAATCTACTGGCAATGCTCTTCCTAATGCAACCGGAGAAGCTTTGAGCCTTCATTATTGTAAAGTCACATTGTTGACACATGGTCAGCTATTTGTACACCAGGCCCTCTGATTCCTTTTCTATCATCAGGTTGCTTTCTAGCCAGTTAGCGCCCCAGCTTGTACTGGTGGCTGGTCTTCTTCTTCCCCAGGTCTGGAACTTTGCATTTGCTGTTAGTGAGGTCTCAGTTCGGGATAAACACAGCTGGGACAGCTGACCCAAACTGACCAAAGGAATACTCCATGCAATATGACATCATACTCAGCAATAAAACATGGGGAAAAGAAGAAGGAAAAGGAGAATGTTTTGAGTTGTCACATTTCACTTCCCAAGCAACCATTGACAAAGCCCTGCTTGATTGGAAATGGCTAAATAAATGCCTGCCATTGAGTAACAGGTTTAAACTGAAGGAGGGTGTTTTAAGACTAGATATTGGGAAGAAATAGGAGGGTGTGGTGAGACATCGGAACAGGTTGCCCAGAGAAGCTGTGGGTGCACTTCCTGGAGAAGGGCTGGTTTGGATGAAACTTTGGGAGCCCGTGTCTAGTAGAGGGTGCCCCTGCCCATGGCAGGGGGGTTGGAACTAGATGGTCTTTGATGTCCCTTCCAACTCAAACCATTCTGTGGTTCTGTGATTTGGCACACACGTGCATGCACATCCAGACACACCCGCATGCACACAGAGTTTACTGCTTTGGAAATAAATCAGTAACACCTCTCCTTTTCCACTTCAGTCTTTCAAAGACAGAAGTCAAGGAGCTTCTAATGTTTTTGTGATCAGAAAATGCAAGAAGCTGTTTCAAATTATTTCCCAGTGACACCAAAAATGTTGCAGTGTTCTCTGACCTCCAGAATGCATACTAGGTGAGGCTGGAATGTCTTCATCTTCGTCCATAATGTCTTGCATTTACTCGCAGGGAATAACCTGCTTTTACACATACCTTGTTGCTTCAGTGTAATTCTGTCTATGGTGAGAGTTTAATGGTTACGAGAAATTCCTCAGTCTTTCTAATTTTGGAAGAATAAATAATTTTTATTTTACATACATAACAGATTTGAAGTAATGAAAAGTTGTCAAAACATATTGCTGTGACATTTTTTTTAAAATGAAGTATAAGAATTAATTCAACATGACATTTGCTCCAAAATACCAGATAATTAGTCAAAAACTAAAGTCAAAAGATGTTTCCATTGACATAAATTTCAGTTCATGAAAATTTTTAGATAAAGAACCTCTTCATCAGAGAAGGGTTAGTATCGTTAGTACCCAGAAAAGTCCCTTTTGGACTAAAAAGTGTATCGTTATCTAAAAAAGATTGAGATTTACTTTTTTTTTTTTTACTTTTATCTTTTCCCCCCTGCTTTGGTATGAGCCTGATACACTCAGGACTGGAGCTATCAAGACTGCTAAGAACTGTGCAAATGAATTGAAATTAAAATAGAAAAGATGTTAATTTCAAAAAATATAAACATGCAAGATAGTATTTAGAGAAATATCTAATAAGCCTTTCTATAAACAAATGAAACATTTTATTATAAACAGGCGATTTACCAGCTTCAGAGGTAGGTATTTCTTAAAGCACATTGACTATAGGATCTTGTACCGTGTATATATTCAGGACAGTTTCTTCACTGTCTCTGGTTTGGTTTCCCAATTGCAGCGTAAAGACAGCATCCACTGCATAACGTGGCTAGCTTTTCGCTAAGCAAGAAGAGTAATTAACATAGATTGACAGTGAGGAGAGCTATCAAGTCACTGTATTTGTAGTAAATTGACAATGCATTTTGAGTTATAAATGATGGCTTTAGGAAGATTATTTTAGTTATAAAGCACTGCCAATATATATGTCACTTCAGCGCTTCATATGAAGTGTACAAAATAAAAAAGTCTATCTCCCACAAAGGGCATACAGTCTAAATTTAGACCCTGATAAATGGTTGCAGAAGTTTTGTCAAGGAAAAAATAATCCATTTTCTTTTACATTTTATGACACTGAGTCCACTAATGCTCTTTCCCCTCCCCTTTTTGCTTAAATGTTACGACTAGCTGAGGAATTAGCATGAGAAATTGCTGTGAATCCAACTAAGCTATTTTATCACTAAGAGGAATATAATAACCCATAATCTTGACACATTCTCTTCAAACGTATCACTTAATTCCTTTTTCTTTTGTAGAGCTTTTTATTTATTTTTAGCTTAGCATATTTATAACTGTCACATAGATTCTGATTCCAAAAACACTTTTACATGTGCGAAACAGTTAATAGCATTTTAAAAATAATTTTTCTGACTATAGCATGAGCATATTCTGACCATCTGTCATAACTTTCTTGATCAGTTTGTCAAAGCCAAAGCAGTATCCCTTCAGAGGGACCTGAACAGACTGGACTGATGGGCTGAGACCAATGGGATGAAGTTTAACAAGGCCAAATGTAGAGTGCTGCACATAGAACATAACAACCCCATGCAGCGCTACAGGCTTGGGGGAGACTGGCTGGAGAGCTCTCAGGCAGAGAAGGACCTGGGGGTATTGGTTGACTGCAGGCTGAATGAGCCAGCAGTGTGCCCAGGCGGTCAGGAAAACCAATGGCATCCGGGCTTGTATCAAAATAGTGTGGCCAGTAGGTCTGGGGAGGTGATTGTGCCCCTGTACTGGGCATTGGTGAGGCTGCACCTCGAGTGCTGGGTCCAGTTCTGGGCTCCTCACCACAGGAAGGACATTGAGGTCCTGGAATGAGTCCAGAGAAGGGCAACCAGGTTGGGGAAGGGGCTGGAGGGCAAATCCTCTGAGGAACAGCTGAGGGAGCTGGGGGTGTTCAGCCTGGAGAAGAGGAGGCTGAGGGGAGACCTTACCACCACCTACAACTACCTGAAGGGAGGTTGTGGAGAGGTGGGTGATGGTCTCTTCAGTCAGGTGACTGGAGATAGGACAAGGGGAACTGGCATGAAGCTGTGCCAGGGCAGGGTCAGATTAGATGCTGGGAGACAGTTCTTCACTGAAAGAGTTGTCAGGGCCTGGAACAGGCTGCCCAGGGATGTGGTTGAGTCACCTTCCCTGGATGTGTTTAAAAGAAGACGGGTAGATGAGGTAATTAGGGATATGGTTTAGCATAGGATGGGAATGGTTGGATTTGATGATCTTCAAAGGTAATTTCCAACCTTTTGATTCTGTGATCTGTTGTTCATTTTCCCTCAGTATCTCCAGAATATTCTGTTTCTTTCCCCAGAGCTAATTCTTTCATTTTACATTCACTTTTCTTCAAGAACGTGAAGGGATACTGTAAGTTATCTTTCTTTTTGATTGCTCTGATGACATCACTCTCACTTTTACATTTTTTCACTGAATTCCTATCCCCACCATGTCAAATTCAAGTTCAAAAGTAATCTCAGTGTTGCCAGTATTACCCAACAGCCTTTGTTCCTGCCTGCGTTCCATTTTTAATCTTTCCCATAGAATTAATACATGATGCTTTTGGATTATCATCAATTTATGGAAAAATCTCTGTGAACCACTTGTATTTTACAACCCTGAGACACATAATGAGTTTCATCTTTCTTTAAAAGGGTAAAAAATCCTTCTAAAAGACCACATCTCCCCAGGTCGTGGAGTGAAACCTATGAATAGATAACCACACTACATCAAAACAAAACTGTCACACTTTGCTCATCCCATTCCTGAAAACTTGCATCCATATCATTGCCTTTGTGGGAAGCAAGTGCAACAACTATTTGCATGTATTTGGAGAACAAGGACCTATATATATAAAGAATTGACATGGTTCATTTCAGATAGTGAAGGATTATGTTGTCTGCTGACAAACTACAATACAATTTCCAGAAAGGAGATAAAAGATACTGCAAAATGTCTCTAAATCAACTGAAATTACTGTGGGTTTATAGTGCTTTCCTCTGTTTTGATGGGAACCACATCCATCTCTTGGAATACTCCTCATTGCAGTTAGCAAGAGTTTGCTCAATACATATTTTCAGGTCTTAACCAGAAATGACTGACCTTGGAATTTTCTTACTGACTACACTGGCACATTTTTAACACAGTGGTTATCCTACCACTTGTCTTTAATTTTCTCAATTATTAAAAATTAAAAAAATTAAAAATTAAAGTGGATAAAAAGAATTTATGTTTCCATGACGTTATGAAAAATATATTTGTGAAATTAGCACAAAATATTAAAAAAAAAAAATTTATTCTTAGTTTCGAGGCAAAAAAGTTCATTACCCAAGCAGTACAGGATTTTGGGATTTGGTAGGGCAAAGACATGGGAGCTATTACTAAAGAAAGAAAAAAAGTCCATGTTAAGAAAAAAATAATGTTCAGAAATAAAAGGCAGAAACAGCTGGTCTTTCTAATGGACAGGTAATATAATTTATTCTTGGTTTTACATCAAACTACTGAAATGAGTTTATTAATTTTGTATTCTTATGCCAACATACTGCTCTATCAGAAAATGTTCTAATGCTACTTGGAAACTCCTTTGTCACTGTAACCACCTGGCCTGGCCCCATATGTAATGTAAAGTCTATTCATATGAAGATTTTAGATTCTGTGTGCATCTGGATTTCTACATAGTTTTCTGAAATTTTAAACAGTTCTTTCTTACCACTAACCCTTAATATTTCCTTATGTCACCAGGTTTCCTTGAAGTACAGCTAAGAAAGATCATGCAGCTTTGTTTCTGTCTTTGTAGAGAAGCTGTATAAGATCTTGTTTCTGACCATCTTCTTAAGGGATTAATAATAATATTTGATAATGCAAAATATATTAAACAGAAGTTACATGTGTCCATCTGTAAAGAATAAGCCAGAACGACTGAGTTTGGAATTCAAGACACTGAGCTTTTCAACATATGTTTAACATCTCATAACTTAATACTTACAGAACAATTCACCTCACTCTGTTCCCATCATAGAGTGTTATAAAATGAAAATATATAAATCATTTATCTTTCAAGATTTTCAGAGGTAAACCTTGAAACATCTGTGCATTTATGGTTTGACTTGTAGTTTCAAAGGAAATCTGTTCATGAAACTTACACTCATTGCCTTTATTTTATTCTTATGTGCACATACATTTATATATATCTCCACAAGTGTATTTCTGCAGTAAGGTATTCTTTAAGAAAACCTGCAAAGGTGTTTTCTACTGATTCTTTAAAGCACAAACTAAAAGAGAGATATCTAAATGAGGAAAACAATCCTCCCTAACACTCATTGAGCACGGTTATTAATTTAGTTTCTTAGTCTTATTAGTGCATACATGCAATGTTTCCTTAATTGTCAGTATTTTTGTCAATGTTTCACACCCTCAAAAATTTGTTTGATAAATCTGAATTTTTTAACAAGAAAGAAAACGAGGAAATTTCTGACACTTCTAATTAGTTTTTAGGTGACAGTCTAGCTGAAAACAACTCAGAAAATTGCAGAGTCACTCTACTTCTCCTCTTTTATACTATTTATTATTAAGATGTGGTACTTTGCTTGTAATAGTTTCACCTAACCTTTTCCTGTTCTAGGAGTCTTCTAAAATTAAATCACTTTTTGAGGTGATCAGCCCTTTACATTGTGAGTCCACTGTAGTCAGAGGACAGTGAAACAATATGTAAATTGAGATCTCTGCCCTTCAGGTGGGTTAGAATCTGTGCCTGTGCACTTAACAAAATTCTTAGTGCCTGGTGATCTGCTCCAGGGCCGCTGATTCTTGCACTTGCTTGATGTAGGTCAGACACATTCTCTTTTCCAAGGCCATACTGTTTGTCTTTAAGGCAGCATAGGCATACAGGCAACTTGGTACCGTGTTCTTTAAGCTACTCTTCTGACAACAATATTTACTCTATTTTAATCTGTTTATAGGAGCTGTGTAAATACCTGTATATTGGCCCAGAACATATTTATCTAGCCCAACAGCTAGATACAAGTTTGTTATAAGCAAAGGTGACCACCATATCACTTCCAAGAAGAGATTTCTGTTGTCAGGTTCAAGGATACATCTGCTACATTCCATTCAGTTTTCATACCCATACAACAGTATTACAAGCACAAATATTTTATGCATTTAGAAAGGTATATAAATATATACCTTTACCCTGTTGAGATTCCATACTATTTTTGTTCTTGCTTCATAACCTGGAAAAAAGCCATACTTACTTGTACTTACAATATTCTTTACTGTAAAATACCAGTGCCCACATCACCTAACTTAACATTTTTCTGATTTATGTTACAGCAGTAGAATACAGATCAGGTAACTGGTTGTAATACTCCCATCTTCTTTGGGGCCTCAGGTTGTACACTAATCTTTATATATGTATTCAGATTGTATATTATCATTTTTGTGGTGGATGAAAACCAACACAGTTCTAAAAACAATATATTATCATTATTACACAGTTTGGGATGAGGAAAGAAATCTATACCTATATATATATCTATATATGAGTAAGTGTCCTTGCTTTATGGAGGTGAGTGACTCTTGTCTTTATATTTGTAGTAAGAATTCAATTTTTGTCTTTTATAGAACACCCTGGTATACATTCTACAGCTTACACCAGTAGATCATTAACTTAATGAGCAGCAAATTCTTGCTGGCAGCTATTGATTTTAAAGGTGTACTATAGTAGCGTATTCCAGCAGAAGATCATTTCAAGCTGATAATAATCTGAGAGTGCTGGAGTTTCACTGCATACTGAAGCTTCACATTGGTGATAGGTGGGAAGCAGAGACAAAAATGAAGGTAAGACAGTTTTAAAAAAAACCAAACAAACAGTTTTTAAAATTTAAATTTCTACTGTTGAGATTTAAAGTGCCAAAATTGGAATTCTTTGAGTGTACAAATAACAATGTACAATTAACAGTTGTGGAATCTTTCCTAAAAAATGACAGATCATTCTGTAATTAGCATCATGGGCAATACAGATGCCAATTACTCAATGCAGAATAAAGGAAAGAAAACTCTTAATTTCTTAACACCACACACACAGTGAAGCCAGAGTCAGATAATGAGAAGTGCACCCAAATCTTAAAACACCTCCCCCACTTCTCCATTTATTCATGATTTCTCTCCCTTCTTCTCCCCTATTGTGGCATATGGAGGGGCAGAGAATGGGGGAATAGGGTTTTCAGGCAGTTCCTCATGGGTTCCTCATGGGTTGTTTTCCTTCTTAGCTGGTGGAGGGGCATTCCTCACACCCTTCCCCTGCTCCAGCATGGGGTCCCACCCCTGGGAGGCAGTCCTCCACAAACTTCTCTGAGTCCTTTCTCACTGGGCTTCAGCTCCTCACCAAATGCCTCAGCGTGGCTCCTTTACATGGGGTACCAACCTTCAGGCCCAGACTGCTCCAGCCTGGTCCCCCCCAGTGTCACAAGTCCCTCCAGCAAACCTGCTGTGGCATGGGTTGGTCTCTCCACAGGCTGCAGGTTTTGCTGCTGGGAGCTTGCTCCAACATAGGCTTCCCACAGGATCACAGCATCCTTCAGGTGTCTTCACCTGCTCTCATGTGGAGTTCTCCACAGGCTGCAGATAGGATCTCTGCTTCCTGTCATCATCAGTGGGCTGCAGGGGACAGCCTGCTTCACCATGGTCTTCTCCATAGGCTGCAGGGGAATCTTTCTCTCCAGCTCCTGAAGCACCGCATCCTTCTTCTCCTTCACTGGCTTTGGTGTGTGCAGAGTTTCTTACATCTTCTCACTCACTTCTCTGGTGGCAGAAAGCAGCTGCTTGAGTCTTTTTTTTTCTTCCTAAATGTGATTCCCAGAGGCGACTGGTTCGGCCTTGGTCAACAACGACTCTGGCCTTCTTGAGCTGGCTGGTGTTCACTCTGTTGGGCCTGTGGAAGGCTTCTAGCGGCTTCTTGCAGAAGCCACCCCTGCAACCCCCCTTCTGCAACAGAACCCAGCCATGCAAAACTACAACTGCAGAATGAAAAGTTGCAAAAGCTGTCGATGGAGTTGACAACGAAAGTGTCATATTATTATATGGGTCCATTCTGCCTCATCTCTATGCTGTTGTAACAGCTGCACTTTTGGAAGAGGAGGAAATGTTTTGACAATTAGGGTAAGCAAATTCCAAAGGGAAATATGGTAGTACGTTAGCAATGGAGTCCTTAAATAAAACATGCTGTTTCTAATGTTGTCCTAATGCTGTTCAGCCTTCCATTAGCAGAGACCTCTGGATAGCCATAGGCAAGCATCAAATATACAGTAGTTTATAACAGTAATTTATACAGTGATGAAGCAAAAATGTAACTATGCAACGTGAAAAGACAAAAAATGAAATCTACCTGTGGGCGAAGCCATGGTTTCTATAAACAAATTAATGTGCAGACTTGGCTTCACTGATGTATGGAAAATTTACCTACACACTTCTTTTTTCCTTGCCTTTCCTATATGATTTAGAATCAGATACTGATTTATCTGGTATGTGTAGTCAGGAATGTGAGTAATCGACTTTAATGTGTGCTGGAGTATTAAAGACATTTGCAGTGTAACAAATATTTCTCATATTCAGCAGGAAAACAAACTGATATGAAAATAATAAATATATCAGGGAAGGCAAATCAGTTATTTATGGTAGATCTGGATGCAAGAATTCTACTTATGGCCTATGTAACATTTAAATAAGTTCTCTTAGAGTCAGAGAAGCTGTTAAATGGATGCTTTTGTTCTTGTTTTCTTGTTGTATTTTGGAGTAGGGTTTGGGTTATTTTTGTAAAGTGGAATGGTTTGTTATGATTTTGTTTTCTCCCCCCACACCCCTTCTGGCCAGACTAGTGAAAAGTGTTTGGAGATTTCAGCTGGCTTTTGAATGACTTTTAGATTAGTAATTTGGGTTTTTTTGAATAAAGGCATTCAAGCCTTATCCTGGATTTTGCAGGTCACTTTCTGTAATGTCAATATTTCACGTAGGCTTTAAAAATACAAACCTGTCATACAGTGCCTTGTAAATTACCCTCGGAAAATGAATTGGGACTTCAAAAGAAGACAGTTCAGTCTGCTGCCAATTAAATTTCTCTCCCATTTACTGAAATAGCAAATTGTTATGCCATTGTGAGGTGAAATCAAAACTAAACTTGCTTGAATCAAGCAATCCTAGGCCAGTGGACCACCAAATAGCTACATTACAACAGCTACTATGTTGTGAAAGCTTGAGCTTGACTATCATGATGTGAAAGCTTCAATAATTCAATATCCATTCAAGTGACTCAGTTATAAAGCATGAGGTTTTAAAGCCTTAAGAACCTGCATGAAAAATTCTGTACTTGTAGTTTTCCCATCCATCTTCTTAGTCGTATTTAATGCATTGTGAAACTGAATTACTTTTATTCTGGAATACACTTTGCTCAATATTTACCTGGTTTAAAAAAAAGAAATATTACTCTTTGCTATTAAATCTTAAACATTTTTCATCCTTTGCATCCAGGTCTTTTGAATGAACAGTTCATTCTGACTCTCCCGAATTATTAGTGTATTTTCTTTGTCAGAATTTTAAAGTTTTGAGTGATAAGAAACACCTTTGTGATGGGCTGAGCATGTTTTTTCTCAAGGTACCCTTTGTGCACAAACTATACAAATACTTAAGTCAACTTCTTCAACAGCAAGACCACAATGGAGAATTTGTGATAGGCCATCTTCTAGAGGCTTTATGTTTTCACAATGAAACAGGTATTAGAAATGCCTATAGAAGGCCAATAGCTAAAAGGAGTCAAAGCCCTGGAATGCTCCAAAATTAAAAAAATACTTTTCAACTTAACTTTACAACTGGCTTCACTTACTGAAGCTTTGGATTGATGAGCAAATACACATACACTGGATTTATTGGTAAACTTGGCGTTAGTCAACTTTCCTATTAATTGTCTGAAGTTTCATCGATGGATTTTCTAGCAAAATCATGAATCAAACCTGGGCATCTATTTTGTAAAATTATAACTTCCATGATGATAGATCAAAGAAAGGAGGGCTACAGCTGGCGGGGAAGAAAGGATGCACTGACAAATGCATTAAAGCTAACTGCTCTGAGATGAATGAGAATGTATGATGAGCGCTCTTTGATATAGTTGTGGCTGTGCTAGTCAATGACTTTTAAACTCATATCCTGTTTTGTAACACTCCTTAAACTCAGACTTTTAGTGTGGTCAATCTCATCTGTTTGATCATATGCTTCTCATGGGAAAACAGTAGAGCTCATTATATGGAAATTTACAGGATTGCTAAGGAGATAAGATGAATAGAATTTAATGTCTAAATCCCTGCCCACAGCTGCAGTGATGGAATACTAATGGTTTGTAAAGATACAGGATGGATGTGCAGGTGATGCTTCAGATTACAGTGGTAATAAATATTTCTGGAAATAGGATTTGGGACTGAATAATTTTGGGACAAATTATACTTGTCAGAAGGTATTACTACCTTAGTGCTAGTAGATACTGAATATTTGAGGCAGAAAACATGCCACAGAAAATATCTTTTGTATTCATCAAGGGGGAGTAACTAAAATAGGAAGTATTTTCTGTATTGGAATTCCCCTATGGATCACAGCTGCATTGTTCAGCTCAGCTTAATAGCAAGAAGAGTTTGCATCTTAGAAATAAATACTTGCATTTCCAGAGAGCTGTTTCATCAATCACTCTGTAAAAGTAATCGAAGAATACAAGGAGGAAAATTGTGCTAATATAGGAAATTTTAAAAAAATAAATTCTGCAAAAATATTTTTAAAATGTGCTTTCTTAGGCCATTTTTATCAACAGTCAGTGATTGTTAGTTTTTAAGGAACTGAGACCGAATTACTTGAAATATTGTCTCTTTCTCCTGTAAAAGCATCCCTCTTGCTTTCTAAAGTTCCGGACAGTGCTCATCTGAGATCATAATTTCAGTGACCTTTGATGCATCTGTTTCCCTCAGCACTGTTTAATTCAGCAACATTCAGTATCACTCTCTACTTACTTTTTCAGTGATATATGAATTATTGTTTATATAAACTTTTACGTGGATTTAAATGTGTTAAATACAGTTAATGAACATGAAATGTGTTTCTATCTCTGCATGAGGGCCTAGGCAACTCCTCTCCTGAAGAGTACTGTTCATTGCTCCATCATAAATCATGTTACTCCCAAGTAATTTTCAGATCTTGTGGACCAAAGAAAAAAAAAAAAGGATTTTTTAAAATCCCCACCTATCATGAAATTCTGGTATTATCAAAAACTCCCAGGAAAATTATGATCCAAATTAATGAATTAATGAAGATGTGTTCATAATTGCAGTTATGTTTTGTTTGGTTTCTTAAATAAGATATGAAGGAGGGGCGTGGAGTTTCATATTTTTCTAATTAATTGCGATCTGAACTTCAATATACATGTGGAATTCATCAAACAAGCTTTAGCGGCACTTACACATTTCCCCTTCTTCTTACTGTTTCACATTAAGCCTGGAGGGAGCTGGGGATGATTTTTCCTCTAATTTATGGCATTTGTGTCTATTTGCAACAGTTGTAAAAATACTGTATAAACAGAAACATCATAAAACACCCATAAAAATGTCTTCTAAAGCCAGCAAAAGAACAGACTTTCCATGGAAGCTATTGGTACAAAGGTAAATTATCCCCCAGATACGATGGCATTAAAATTTGCTGTCTTTGTAATGCTCTTTTATCATGTATTTTATGATATCAAAATAAAAAGAAAGTAAAAGCTATATAAAAGGAAATTTGATGTCATGATGTATCTTGACTACAGGGAAGGTAGGCTTGAAATTAAGGTAGCTAATCTGCGATGGAGGCTATGCAAACTCTAGAAGGGATGATTGTACCAGCCATGTTGCTTCTCATAACTGAATTGTGCGTTTGTTACAAGGAGAATGACCGTCCCAAAATGGCAAATATGTTTCAAGGGAATTTCTGAAAAACATTCTGCTTATCAATTATTCGTTTTCACAGGTCTAAGATTTATGCTGTTTATTTTTCTCTTCATTATTGAAGAGGACAGGACACTGAGTCTTAGGTTTTATTAATTTCTTCTCTTTCTTCCTTTGTCATAGTCAAAGATTTCCATTTATGACACTGCAACAGGGCATTAGGAAACAATAATGTGAGTATTAAGCTGTAATAATTTCTTCTCTTTTTCTAAGGATGACCTCTTCATATTCTACCAGAAGGACATGAACACAGGGTTTAATTAAAAAACCACTAGTAAAACGTTAGAGTTCTCTGGCTAGGAAAAAAAAAAACCGGTGTGAAGGAAAAAACCCCACAAAAATACCCTTAATTTATAAACTAGATAAGAGAAAAAGAGCATAGAACAGAAGAGTTGAAAGAGAGTCAGGAAGAAAGGTAAATAAATTTGTTGCTTAAAACACGTAAAAAATGATTAATTGAAAACATTAAGAAGTGTACACTAAGTCACTTACTGCATCTGTTAAAAGCATATTATTGGATTCCTCCAGTTACTCTGAATACTTGGAGTTTTATATGTATCCAAGTGGATTTTAAAGATTATTTTAATGTTTACATAACCATAGTTGGGACCTTTATTTTCTTGAAAAAAATCTCTTTCTATGTGGAACTGCACAGCAGCTGATACCAAATCTCTGTATTAACCTGGTGGGGGATTCTCATCAAAGGGGCCTGAACGTGGTTCTGAACCGTATCTAGTGTGAAGTTGAAAGCAGGAATAACTGTTTTCTTAGCTAGTTTCCAGATAAATTTTATTCCTGGATTGCACAGACAGTTCAGCTTTGACAAAAGTACTATAGCTACGTTGACAGTTTTCAGGTTTATATATGTGGGAAGGCTTCTATTTTTCTAAGCAATTTTGGTTACTGCTGATCCATTCAACCCCTGTACTCATGTACCAGTTGGGTTTCCATCACATGAATGTGTGGTTTTTTCTGTGCATTTCAGTTGTTCTCATTGTAATGCAGGTTGTCTCCTGCTGTCACAGTTCTCTTGTTCTATTAGTATGAATGTCGTATTTTTATTGAATGACCTTTGCTTAATCTATTCCTACATCTCTGGTGAAATTGAACACCATCCGTGAATATTTTGTATATTTGAAAGGTAGACTGGAAGTATGTATGCTAAGGAGAACAGAATTGCCTCTGTTTTTTTACTTTGGTTTTGGGGTTTATTTTTCTAACTTTAGAAATAGAGCCATTGTATATGGAAAGAACAGGATAAAGGATATGAAGTAGCACCATAACAAATTTTTCCTAAAACAGCATATTTCAATGAAAAGAGCTATACATGTAAAAAATAAAACCAAAAAAACCACCAAGTTTAGAAAAAATACCAGTGTCATCATGAAACTGACACATAACCAATACCTGTGGGTCTCTCTTGTTTTATACAGTTATTTATAATCTTTATCTTTTAATGCCCATTTGAGACACGAAAATTATTTATGATGCTTATATTTATGGTCTGAGTGTAAGAGAATTCATATTTCCAGGCTTAGGGTCAGGTTTTGAAAGAACTGGAATTAGTTTACATATTTCTGGAGGCAGATCATTTCAATATATTAGAACCTTGGATCCTTGGAATAGGGCAAATAGTAGGTTTACATGAACTTTATTACAGCAGAATAACCTTCCTTCATGAATGTTACCTTATTCAAATCTGGAATTTACTGGTTTAGCATTAAATTCTGGGACATGGACACACCAAATAGTTGGAGACCTTTCATACATATATTCCTGAGAACTGCTCAGATAAAAGCTGTTCCTTTCCAGTAGTTCTTGCAAACAAGACTGAAACTGGTTTGTGAGTCTCATTCACACCCTTGTGAAACATGCTCCAACCACAAGAATCTGCAGGCTAACAAACTGAGAAGAAATTCAATATAGACCTCAAAGATATAGGGTTTTTTTATCAGCTAGTCTCGTAACACAAAATTTTGCCCAAGTGCACACTGGTTGCCATTGCATTTTGGTACCATATTTATAAGTCTGCTAGACTGTTCTTTATGTACACTCTCATTGCATAAAATCTGTTACCCTTTGAGCTGCAAATTTAAAAGATTAAATCTGAAGAGGAATGTAACACCAGTATATCACGCCAGAAACACTTTTAGCCATGGGTGAAATCTCTAACAATTCTTTACTCTTATTCATCTGAAAAAACTCCCCATATTCTGGAAAGCTCAGAGTGAACAAGTATGGAGATTTCCTCCTAATACTTATTAAATAGTATTTGAATTTTGAAGAGAACTGAGAAAATACTTTTTTTTTCCAGTTTTGTCTATATGCTGTTTTTCTGTAAATGTTCCATTATTCCTTGTATCAAATAGTTATTAGAACCTTTGGTTTATATATAGTTAACAGCTTAACGAAGTGGTTTTTAAAGAATTTTTTTCTGATTGTTTGACTTAATTCAGGGTTATTATGAACATGTTAAGAGAAAAAAAGCCTGTATTTTTCTTTTTTAAAAATTCAATTTCTAAAGACAAACCTGGTAGAATTTAATTGGAATTAGTTTTCAAGACTTATGATGATCTTTACCATTATCTAAGTACAATTTTTGTTCATTTGCAGAAAAGGAAAAGAACCTCTCAGGGAGAGTGAGAGACCTGGATTAGAAACAAAATTATATATATATAATATTTATTCATTATATATATATATATATATATATGCAAAAATTAATTCTGGGCTTACTCATCAAAACAAAACAAAAACAAGTGATTGGAAAGCACACTGGATTTGGTCCAAATACTCATTTGCAATCTTGGTTTCTTTGTTCAGACATCAGTTCTGCTGAGTATTTACATTGCAGAATGTAAACTAATTTATGGCACTTACATCATTACCTAACATGCTGTTAATCATCTTCCATGCTGTGAAATGCTCTAACGTGCTATAAAGTACAGACTTTCTCTGGTTTTTAATGCCCTTGATTCATTGCTTGCACTTTTCCTTTAAGGAACTGAAAGGGGTGTTTTCAAGAGGCTGTCTATATATGTAATGGGACTCCAGGATGAGGAATAACACAAGCATACTGTACACAGATGCTTCACAATCTTTCTGTATTGACTTCCCTCTAGGGTCGTTTTCTTGTCCTTAGTAAGAAAACTGCTACAAGAAACGGGAAGGAGAAAGATTTTATTTGTCCTGCTTACAAATGCATTGAGGAACATCACAAAGACAACATGGAATTGATTTGTAGCATGGTTCATGATGAAAATCATGGGACACCACATTTAGTCAGACAATAACTCAGTGAAAATCCTCTCCACTGTCTTTAATGATATAAATATTGTTTGGAAGCAAAGTTTTACTATTTTACATATATTATCTGATTAGCTGTGAAGGTTGTTTATGCTTTCTCTTTCCCTCAAAGCCTGCACCCCTGTCATTGTTTCTTTTGAAACAGTATTTGGGAGAAATTAGCTTATCCAAGGTGTCTTCAACAGAGATTTATCTCTTGTGACAGATAATGAATTACTAAACTCAAGCGTTTTAACCACAAGACACATATAGAGTGGTCAGCAGCAGTGCGATATTCCACCTCCTGTTAACCAGCCTCATCCTAGAATGGTGGACTTTGGAACTGTTAAGTATGACTAGATTCAGTGGCTTAGTCACTGACATCTGTAAACTTTTTTTGTATGAAAATAAATATGCATATTTTGATCTTAATTTTTTTTCATAGTTTTGTACAGATTTCAGCTGTCTGGTTCTGAGGAGCTAGATAGATATTAGTGTATATAATCCATAATTTCTTACTTAAACTTATCTGATCCATTGCAATTAGTATTATAGCATTATTAGTGTATACAAAGACATATTTGTATGTATTTACTTACTTATCTGATCCACATCCCACCACTGAGCAGATGCCAGCTTCCACTGTATTCATAACCTTCCTAATTATAAATTACATCAGATTAGAAAAGTAAAACAATAGGGATTTTTTTTTTTTTTAATTGCAGGTAGCAATAAACCTGGAAAGCTGAAATTCTGTGATTCCACCAAGAAATTGCCAATATTTGGCAGTAGGAAAGAGATGAGATGAAAGGAAGACTAAGGAAACAATACAAAAAGCTCTGCAATCACAGGCAAACATGCAGGAAGAGCCAGATGATGGTTTTCAATTCAAATGTAGCTCACAGTATTTATGGATCAATAAATATTGCCAGTCAATTTGTGAAAGAGTGTGGAATGCTTGTAAGACTTGTCCCTCATTTACAATTTGTGATCAACTGCTCTCCTTATGTTAATTTTCCTATTTTTCATCTCAAAACTATATTTCAGTAGTAGACCTGCCATATGCTGCCACAATCCATGCTAAAGTTGGATGCCTTTCATTAATAAATTAAATAATTGTCATTTATAGGCTTCCCTCAGCCCCCTACAAATCTCATTTGGGATTTTCCATCATTAAAGGATAACGAATTAGCTTCTCAGAGAGCGTAAGGCTTACACAGTTGTACTGATTGAAATAAGGTTCTCACTGAGGAGAAAAAAAAAAGGTATTTTCACACTGAGTGACTAGCTCAGTTTAGTAATCTCAAAATAAAGTTCTAAAAGACACAAAAGAAAGAATTCTATCTGAATACAGCTAATTCTTAAGAATATAAACAGTTGTTGGGTGTTTTGTTAACTAGGATTGCTGCTGTGATTCTGGTGAGTTAAGCTACAGAATTAAAAGTATTACAATTAAGCTCAGAATTTAAAAATTTGTGAAAAAAGTGAAGCCAGTCTCTGTCACTATTTTTTTTCCTTACAAGAGGAAGCGATCTTACTCTTATTAATTGCAGGGACTAAGAAGGGGATGACAAATGTAAAAATAATTTCTTATCTTAATACCTAGTTCTACTCTTTGAAATTTTGGCAGCTTTTAAAAAAAAGTCTTTCTAAAAATGGACACACATATCAAACTTGATTCCACTTCAGATACTCTAGATTATTAGCCAACCTGCTCACCCCCTGTTAGGGGAAACGAGGGAGCTAATGTACTCTGAGGGCTAAAAGGCCTTGTGGCAGAGGGGGAGGAATCGTCACATAGTATGCAGTGTTTTATATATCAGTAATGATCTCATTTCAGTTTTGATATTTCCTTTTCTAAATGCTAAATGTAATTAAACTTAGCCAATTTCTCAGTAACTAGAACCGTCATTCTTATAATCAAGGAGAAAAAAGTAAACTTAAAAAATCCAGAACATGAAATCCTGTCCTCAAAATACAGCTCATGCCAAGGAACTTCAAATTTTACTTTTGTCCAGAAAGAAAAATCCAGCTACGTCAAGTCTAAGAGCTTCCAACTGATCTGGGTTGCTTCATCCACAAGACCACCTCTCCTTGCTGATGTTGTTGCCAGTGACATATGAGAAGCCCCAGTAGATGAGTGTGGTTCAGTTAATTAGTCAACTCCACTCTGTTGTTTGGCCATGGCCTGTAAATTGAAATGGACCTTTGCAGCTCTGCTGAATTTCAGTCCAAAGTGAATTTCTGTAGTTGTGTTAAAATCTATTTATAAAAGAAATGCGGCCAGACATTTAAACCAGTATTTTTAGTGCTATTGATAACTGATGTGCTAATGCATGTTGGGATGAAGGAATTATAAGTGTCCATCAACAAGTCTTTCACAATTCTGCTTTGTAAGAGCTTGTGTGGTATATACCTGCAGCTGGAAACTCATTCTGTTTTGGAGCATTGTGGAGAATTTTCTTCTCCAGTAATATTTCTAGAAATGTTGTGTTCTGCTCCCCTCTGGCTTTGTAGACTTTTTGCTTAAAAAAAAGAAGTTATGGTTCATTTAGGTATGACTATGTTATTTTTTGCTGCAAAACTAGAAAACTAAAGGAGCAGTTCTGCAAAGGAAAACTGTCACTTTCTGGGCAGTTATGTGAAGCCATAGCTACAACCATGCAGATAATTGGGGCCTAGTAACTTCAGGAATAAATATTAGCTCTCCTAATTCTGTGTCTATTAGATATTTTGGGGTAGTAAGCGGGGGGAGAAAGTTAACTGGTGGGAAAAAAAACCCAAAAACTTCCTGGTAAAACGGGTTTATTAACACTTTTACTATTGAGACTTGAGTTCAGTTCTTTTAAAGCATATTAAATATGAAAAATTCTTCTTTTACTACTTCGGCCTTGTTGCTGACAAATAGTTACAGACCCATGCACTTCGAGGACAGCAAAAGCTCTTGTAGCAACATCTGGATTGCCATTATGTTTAGGTCAAAGGCTTGTTTACAGCAAGCATGGAAGGCCTATTTTTTTTCCCCCTGACACTGTATGGTTTGTGTTATCGTTCCATAGCATTATAATACAGAACATAGTACATATATCATTCCTTTCATAAAATACATACTTTATTTTGACATTCCTTTGGACTTATTACTGGATTTATTTAACAGATGCTGACATTCTAAGTATTACACCCCTTGTATAAGGGTTTGTCTAACACACATAGACTTTAACTATAATAGAATTCTCTTACTTTTCTGTTTGAATTCCTAAAGTGTTTTCCTACCCTCTCTTTTAATTTCATTTTCTTTGCTCTTCTAGGCACCACTCACGGCATAAATCACTAAGAGTTTCACTTGAGAGCCTCACTTATAATTTTTGTTTCTGAGGCTAAAGAGTGCTTCTGTCTGTAATGATCTAAAACAAACCTTGGGCAATTCTGAAGTTGTAGTCATGTAAACTCATTAAAATTTTTGTAATCATTGTGGCCCTTCAGGAATCCTTAAAATATTTAAATCTCTTACTCTTTTGCATCATTATCAGATTAATGAATTTTTTTTAAAAATAGAACACTCTGAAGAAACTCAAAAGATCACCTAGCCTACCTCCTGTTCAAAGTTAGTTTAGGGTCGCCTAAGGTAGGTACATTTCAATATGCAATTGTAACCATAAAGAAAATTCTTCCATCTCGCTAGATAGTCCATTTTTATACTTCTTTGCCACTTTAGGTGAAAGGGGTTTTGTATCCTAAATTTTTCTTTTTTCAAAAAAAATCCCCCTCATAATTGTTTTCTTACCTTATTGGGCAGAGGGTACAGTAAATTAGTCTTTCATAATAGCTTCTTAAATATTTAAGGAACATTTCCACGTTTTTCTCTAGTCTTTTGCTCTGAAGATTAAACAATTATTTTAGCTTTTCAACTGTTTTGCAACCTTCTTAATGGCCAAATTTAGGATAAATAAACAAGGGTGCTAATTTGCCTATCCTTCCTGTACAGTAGAATTAAAAAGACAAGTTGAGAGAAAGCTTGTTTTACAGACCCTACATGATTTTCTCTGTACTTATGGAATATTTCAGGATAGCCTCTCTCATAAAGGGCTGCAGTGCTCTGACAGGTGTCCACATTAGTGAGCAGAACAGGATTGGGTTTTTAATGTCCTTCTTTTCTCCTAGTGCATTCCAGAAAGATGCTAATCCCATCTGCACTGGTGTTTTATGGTTGACCCTTCTTTGATTGCCACATATTTGTCTGGAAAACCTTGACTCTTCTCTATATTCTATTTATGCACCCGATTTTCCTGGGTATATTCCTTCATACTTCTTTTTATTGAAGTTCTTTTGATTGATTTTGGATCATTTGTTCATTTATCAGAATCTGTTTGAATTCTAATCCCATTACTCAGACTGCTTGCAGGGTTTTTTTGCTGTCATCTGAAAATTATATAGATTAATTTTCAGTTTCACATTCCAAATTAATGAAATATCTCAATATTAATTCATTAATTCCAGTTAAGCCTTAATTTTCCTTAGTTTAGTTTGTCCATTTTTCTCTCATAGAAAAAAGAGAATATATTAATTTCTAAATAAACATGGATAGTTCAGACTGCTAAATGAAAAAGAAAAGGAGGAAAAAAGTCCCATTCCTTACAAAAAAGCATTTTTCTGAAAGTAAGAATTTGCTTCATATATATTGTGTATTTGAGCACACTTTTACATTTGCTGTCATTGCACTTTTCTTTCTAAGTGAGGACAGACTTTTTAATATAATTTCATGGAATTATGGCAACTTGACATGCAAATACTAGGTGTTCATGCACATGCACTCACCCACTTGCATGCTACCTGCAACAGTAAAGTTTGAAATGTGTAGGTGATTATTTACATAAATTCTCAATGTTTGTAGAAAATCCTTTTCTTTTTTTTTTTCTGGTTATTCTCAGAGAGAAAAAATTAAATTCATTTAGTACAGTGCTAATAATGCTTTTTCTTAAAGTCATCAGAAGTATTTCTTTATACCCCATATTTTAAAGCCTAACCCTCAAAGCCTTTTCTGGTTCATTGCATCTCAGAATGACATGATTGTAGAAAATCAGGCTTGAAGGGGACCCCTAAGGTCTTATGTGAACAGGTTTCATTTGCCCATCACAACTGATTAGTACCGTGAAGTACCTCCTCACAGTGTAAGGGCAATGATTTTGTTCAAGTGGCACTGCACAGCATTTTCAAGACTAAAAGCCTGCCATTCAGGCTACAATAGGCAGCTTAAATAGTGAGCTGTGGCTGTCATACTGACTGTAGAGAGGTAGAAGAAGAGCAAGAGAGTCTAGGCAGATAAGAGGACATGGTAACCTCTGGCAAGAGGGAGTAAGAAGCAGCTGGCAGTGGGTGTGATGGTAGTGTCTTCAGCTGACACAGCTGCCTCTGAAAAATGATGTGTGAACAAGCCATAAATCATTCTTGTTGCGGAGGAATATTTAGTAAATACCTTTCAAATCCCTTATTGCTTCCTCTCTCTAAAAACTACATGAGTAAATGGCTGAAACAGAGCTTAAGTGTGAGAAAAAAGCCTGTTGAGGTATTCAGGAATATGCAAACAGTTTTTCACCCAAGCCAATTCTTTTCACTGGAGGGACTGATTTTCAAAGAAATACCCTCTACTGTTTTACAACCTATATCCCACATATATTGGTTATTTCCTGTAACATTTTTCTTGCAACCATGAAATCATAAAAGACTCCCAGCCCAATTTATCATTTAAAATGTTTTGATGACCAAAGATGGCGTGTGAATGCTTTGGAAAATAAACAAGTTTTGACATGAAAACTATTGGAACAAAAATGGAGGGAAATGTTTCACTTCTCAAAGGCCATATTAAACAAGAAATAATGAGGTTTACCTTCTAGTTTTCCACCTCCAAAGCAAGGATACCTACTTGTGTTCTCCAAAGAGATTATACAATAAGGTCCAGGTATGGCCTTCATAATTTTCCCAGTGAAATAATAAGCCTGTTCTCATTGATAAAAATTAAGTTACATTAATCCTCTATTTTTAACATAAAGTGCATATTAAAGTACTTCATGAAATTTCAGCATGTACTGCAGAGCCATTGGACAGATTCTCTATTGTCCTGATGATTATTGCTAATTAAGTATTAGTATTTAGGGGTTAGATATAAATTATATCAGCAGATGTATATTCAGATAGAGCTCCTAGAAATTGGTCTTTCAATAAATCTTGGATACATGGCTCAAAAAATAAGAAGTATGTGGGGGTTTGTTCTTAACCTACCTTTAGTCTCTACCTTCTTTAAGATACTTATTTTTTAAAGTGAATTCATGATGTATCTGTATCATCATCATTGTACTTCCATTTATAATTGAGTTACTTTTTAAACAGAAATGGAAAATACAACATTTAGTAATGGAAATTAGAAATTACAGAAATAATAAATTGGGAATAATAAATATAATCTTCCCAGTAAAGAAAAAAAAAAATCTAAAAATCTGGCTTCATGCCTGCAGTTACCAATCCTGTAGCCTAGCTGGACTCCACATGGCAACAGGCCATCTACACAGCTGTGTGCCCGATCAAGGCAATGATGTGCTATGCGTGCACACTGCAACCTTTCTGTGGCAGTACTTACTATCCTGTAGACATTTTTACTATTGAATTTAAACATCAGGTACAGGACAGCTGTGTGACCTAGATGAAGCAGTGCCTGCTATGAAAAAAGCATAAGAACAACAAATTGGAGAAGTACAAAGAGAATTTGAAGAGATAGTGGGGGTTCGTGAGGTGTGCTTGCTGCCTGGAATTCCTTCGTGCTGCCCCTTCTAGTATTTTTGCTTTCTTTTACAATTAACTTGCTGAAATTGTGGAAACGATGATGAATAATGGAACAAATCTAGCAAAAATACCTTCATACGCAAATAACCTTAATGGAATTAAAATTAGTCAATGAATCAGTACAAACAGACTTAATGAGGGTAAAAAGAAAAAAGGACTTTAATATGCCTGGCTTTAACACAAAGACAAAATCTAATGCCAGCTTTGAGGTCCAGTATTTAGGACACGCGGCTTGGTGAGAGTCCTGGTTCTGGCCAGGCCAGAGTCAACCTTCCCAAACAGCCACCACATGGGGAAAAACCCAGTGAGGGAGCCCTGGGACAGGCTGCCCAGGGGGTGTGGAGTCTCCTTCTCTGGAGAGATTCCAGCCCCGTCTGGACGCCGACCTGTGCAGTATGAGCTGGGGAGGTGCTTTGGCAGGGAGGTTGGACCCAATGATCTCTCGAGATCCCTTTTGACCCCTATGATTCTGTGATTCTATGAAAGGGCCGTGAATGTAAAGAAGAGAAAACCAAACAACCCACAGTCTAGTAGTGATGCAAGAGACCCAGAAAACGAGCTAGAACTCTCCCATCACAAAAAACCCCCCCAAAACACCACAAACAAATCTGCTTTCACAGAACCCCTCCTGATTTTCTCAACTCATGTAATCCACAAACGTTAGGGGATCAAAGATCCTTACTTTCAAAAATACAATAACCTAGTGTGAGTCTGGATAAAAACTCAAAGTAAGCTCTTTGATGAAAGGGTGAGCTAGACATCTGGGGAGTGGGAGCTTTTTCATGATGAGACATAGGTGTATTTTAGCAGCCTGAATTGTCAGGATTGTGTGTGTGTGCTGCATGGGTTCTGCAATTGTTAGCTAGATTTAGACACCTACAGTTTGAAGACATGAGTGGGTAGTGACAGTAGAACAGACGTATGTATGATGAATGCTGTGGAGGCAATGTAACCCTAAAAGAGCTTTAGACACCTAAGTTATGACAGAAATATGCATCCCTTTTTTTTCTTCTGTTCACTAAAATGACCTGGTCTACTTGTACTTCAACTGCATTTCCATTTCCATTCCCACAATTTCATTTTTCTGGGATTTTCCTGCAAAATTTAGAATAGCTAGACAGTTTGTGCACATAATTTGAAGAAATAAAGAAGAAAGGTGCTGTTCTGAATTTTGTAAAAAATACAAGGGGTACAATCTTCCTGAAGATGCAAATATCTTGCAAAAGACTTTGTTCTGTATTTCAGCTACAATCTTAAGGTGAATGCTGAGTACTGCTTACCAACAGGCCCAATGCTCTTGCTTTTGCCGTATTCCTTTACAGTACTGAAGAAACACAAAGTCATGTATAAACATTTCTGAAAAAGTTTCATAACACTTAAAGTACTTCAGACTAGAAGGAGTGAGTAGAGGTGAATATAGTTGGGGGTGTTTTTTTAAGTGTTATTTAGTAACATGTATCATACTCATCTCTGCAAGATTATGAATTCCAGCATTTCCAGTACAGACAATGGTCACACAAAAATCAAAAACGTAGGGTGAAGTTTTAATTTACTGACTAGGAACTCAGATGATCTGATGTTTATAATAAATATTAACTCTGAACATTGGTTAAATGTTTTGTTCACAGTATTGTTTCCTGTTTTATTTTTTGTCTTAGAAACATAAAATTTCCTTCCAGTTTTCTTTTTACCCCAAAATTCATTCTGTAAAAAAATTTTCTCTTTAAAACTTGTATTTGCCACACAAGCTATTGTCACAAATTACTCTAAATGCTTTCAGGGAAGTTTTCTAGGAGAGATCATGGGAGCAAATTTAGGTAACAGATATTACAGATTCAAGTGCCTACAGTAAAGGCCACAGCAAGATTTCTCCAGCTAGAATTGCTCTACAGTTTAGCACCAGAAAAGCTACTACAGGGATATAAAATTGACAGAATTTTATTAGGCAATTGAGTGGATTATGCTAATGAGCATCTAATTAACCATAGAATATAACTACATTTGGGAATACAAAAAGCTGTAGACCTGGAATTAAATCTTATCAGTCAGATGAAAACGAAGGTTTGGCCAACACATAATGCTCCAAGGTATAAAAAGGAGTTCACTCCTGGTCAGATTTCTATATGGAGTTCTGTTTAATGTGGACGGACAGAAAACCTTGGAAACAAAAGTGATATATCAGCATAAATAAGGAAAGAGGACAAATCAAGAAGTAGAAACCTGTCATTTTGTGTAACTTCAAAAGACAGTATCTGAGTCAAAACCTGTCTTGATGAATATTTATAGTATGGCATAAGGATATTTCCACATAAAGTCTACAAAAAATAAAAAGAAAAGACGCAAACACATCGTAACACTTTGAGATTATGTCTGATGAAAAACATGCCATTATTTACAGTGTTTTATGTCATTTCCTGATGTTTCTCCATTCCTGTGCCTTCTTCATTTCTGTTTATTTCCTCTGTCTCTTTCTTGTTGTGTGGGCTATGAGGTTCTGGTCTCCTGTCTTTTACTGTAAAAGAGATTTCTGATCTACATATAATAATTACTTCTGCCTGCCTTTCACATCCTGTCTGAAGTTCTAAATTTTCAGGCTGCTTCTCTTACTTCCCTTACCACATCATTAACTTCCAAGTAACTACTATCTCTAGCACAGTTACCTAGTCTCTAGAGTTTGAAGTAAGGATTTCAATCAATGCATTGTAAAGCACTGACTCACTATTGTGGCTGTACTGATTTCAGTTGAACTACAGATATTTATGACAGCTCAGGGAGTGGACATTGTGCATCAGCAATGACCCGGGTTTGTTGAGTTAAACCTATTTACAGAAAGAAATAGATCTTGCAAAGGGAATTATTACTCCAATCCTGATTTGAAACCTGAAAATTTTTGTGGTATCACTTGGATGTTAATGATTCCACCAGTATTTCAAAGTTCATGTCTGTGGATCACATTATAGCATTCATAAAATACTTATACTAAATTCTAAGTAGTTGTATAAAGAAGCATTTTTTTCTTTATTAATAGAATGAAATGTCTTCAGAGAGAAAAAAAAAAGAACATTCTGTCTTATCATTCTCTGTACTTCTCTTCATATCCCTAGGCAATGATCTGTCATTGCAATTTATAATCCAAATTAAAATGTACTATAAAGTGTGCCTAGATGATCCCAGTCAGGTTTTTCAATTGCTAAATGTTGCCTCTGATCAATAGATCATGGTCTAGATTAATAGATAGAACGAATCATCTCATACCTACTCAGCAGAAAGAGTTCTTTCATTTAACCAGCACTTGCAGAGAGATATTCACAAACACCTACATTGCTGATAAGACATTTACAGTAAATATCTTTATTATTTAAGAATTCTCTCTTGCCTTCTTTTTTTTCCCTTAGCCTTTCTTTATTACAAGGATAAATCCTTTTCTCTGTCTCCATGCTCTTTAACAGATGTAAAAAAACTAATACAATATAAGACTGTTTATTGAAACGAGTAAGATAAATACACAGCATCTATCAATCTTAGGCTGTGACATTTTCAGAGCACAATGTCAGTATTCATGCAGGAGTATGGTGGAGTGTTTTTAAACCTTGCTGCTCATCCCACATGTAGTTTTTACAGCTGCAAATTATAGATATGTGAAGAAATACTCACATAGACCAAGGTGAGAGCAAGATGTAAAGGCACGGCTATTAAAGAAAGACACAAAGCCCCTGTCAGATTCGCAGTTGAACAGGATTCCAGTGATAACAGCTGAATCTTACGTTGACACCACAGAGGGAGTAATAAAGTAACTGGTGATCCAAGGCATGCACTTGAGCAGTGCTCATGGACAACTAAGGGTGAGGCACTGTAAAAACACTAATGCTAACAGAATAAAAAATGATGTCAAGAGGTATGCCTTCTTTTGGGAGACAGTGAAGTTAGAGGGAAATTATACCAGAAAGAAATGTGTAGTAAGAATTTGAACTGATCAAACTTGAAAATGACAGTGTTTTTATATACGTAATCCTTTATGGGTGGGTTTTGTGTAAAACAACAGAACACTCCATGGAAGATTGTTTCCTTTCTGACAGGTCTCTCAACTAGCTTTGTCAGATTTTAAATTTGAAGAAATAGGACAATGTCAAACAGATAAAGAAATACCCAGCACCTTATATATGCCATGTTTTTAATGTGAGGCTTAGAGTGGTTGTGATGTATAATTTCTCTGCACAGGTGTAGGAAGTCCGATATCTCAAAGTGTTCTTCCCCAGTTTATCTGTGGGTATCTAGTAGCTGTTTGCCAGACACTGAGCAGCTTGGGCATCTGTGCATCTCAAGAGTATCTGGTAACCTGGAAGATTAGCATGGATGTCTGTTCTGAAGAGGGCACGTGATTGATTTAACCACACCATCTAGGTTATCCTAAAATCTTTAGTTCTGAAATTGTACTGAGTCAGTCAGTACAAACA
Organism: Laterallus jamaicensis coturniculus; assembly: GCA_022605575.1. Taxonomy (NCBI): domain Eukaryota; kingdom Metazoa; phylum Chordata; class Aves; order Gruiformes; family Rallidae; genus Laterallus; species Laterallus jamaicensis. The sequence continues at coordinate 4,614,036 of JAKCOX010000033.1, read as the reverse complement.
CAGCGCTGTGTTTGAAAACTGCAGTGATTTGGAGCCCCAGCCTTTTTTTTGTGTTCTTTGTATCAGTAGACTTCTCGTTCTGTAACTTCAATAGTTGTCTTCTAAGCATTCTGATGTAGAAATCTACCATTATGGAGAAAACCTGAAATTTCAAAGTCTTTTCTAATAGTGCAACATCACATCCTCACTGTGAATTGTAGTATAGGATCTTGAGTATTTTTTGAGTCTTTTCACCATATGTAATAAGAAGTTGCAAAAATTTCTTTCAGTGAGCTTTTTGTTTAATTTAAATTATTTTAGTGAAAAAAAATTAAATAGAAGGAGAATAGATCTGAATATTTTGTGACAGAATGGAAAGCAGGTTTGGACTGTGGATACCAAGGAAAGAAGCAATGACAATAACAACTTTAAGGCTTTTGTGCTTTTTATTCTGACATAACTGAGTCTTGAGTTTTACAAAATTTCAAGTCATCTGCATTTCCATGGAAGTAACATGCCAACATTTCTTCACATATTCATTTAAATACAATACAGGTTTTCAAAACCTGTGCAAGTTGTCTCTTCTCTCTTCACCCATACTTCAATAGGCACATAAACTCTCTGGTTTAAAAAGTAAAAGCTTCAAAGCACAGAATTCAGTGCAGAAACCTTAACTTTGTTGATGCGCTCTGCTTCGAAAACTACTACTTCAAAGGCCTTGTAATCCAAGGAGTCCAATATATCACAGATGTTTACAGGGGAATCACTCTTTCATTTAAAAATTTATCTCACCTTTTTGAAGGCATATAATATAAAATAAAAAAATTAATCTTCAGGGTAGCAGTGGCCTATATAGTTAGCATGTGTGTGGCCTGGTCTATTGTCTAGATGTCATAATGAAATAAAGTAAATAAAATTATTATTCCTAGCAGGGTCAAATTGTTTTGAAAATTGCCTTTTCAAAGAGAAGAATTAGCTTTAAAAGTAAAAAATTACCATAGTAAAAAATGAATCAGGCCTTGTTTCAGATTGCTAATCTACTTATTAATTTTCCTTTTCATAATATTTGACATCCATCTAATGCTAACAGATTTTTAGAAAGCAAGTAAAATTTGGAGGAGGAAAGCATATTTTCTGATTTTTTTTTAATTCAGTAAACAGAATTTTGTAAAAATCTATTCACCTACCATTAAATAATTATTACAATGAACGTCTAATTTTAGTAACGTATTTCCCTGAATTTTCAGAGAAGTCGGAGTCACAGTAGCTAATAAGGTGTGAGTATGCAAATGAAAAGCCACCACTAATTTCTAGCTGAAATAGTACATGTGTATGGCGAGTTCAGCTACCTGCAAGTGTGGAGGGGAGTAAAAGTAAATTTTTTGCCATAAAACATCTAGTTTTACACCTACTCTCGTGTGTGTAAATAATGGCACCCTCAACGTTAGATAGTCTTCTGTAGATATAAGACCTGTTATTACGTCTCTGTTACAAATTTATGTCCTTATTTTACTATATGTTATTAAAAACAGTAATAAAGATACACCTTTAATAAGCAGAAAAAAGGGTAAAAGTGTCATTCCTCTCGAGGATCATGATTCCTATTGAGAAAAGAAGTTACTACATACATAACAAACGTTCCTGACTCTCTTTATTCCCAGATTTCTTGCTTAGGTGTTGATCTGGAGGAAAGAAGGGGGTGGGGGAAAAGAGAGAGAGAGAGAGAGAGAAAGAGAGAGAGAGGTGTGCTAAATTATGCATGAAATATTTAACAGTAGGATTTGCTATAGTGTAATTAGACCAAGAAAAAAAGGAAAAAAAGTTACTGTAACTATTATTTGGGTGATTGATGGAAGGCCTGTGGGGGATTAGTAGGTGAAAAGTGATCTAATTTTGCATAAAGAAAAAAGTTCAATTGTTTGTAGTGTGGGTAAAACGTGAGAAATCCTCAGTTGCAGAAAATACACTACACAGCATTCATTTTTCAGCTTCACCAGGTTATTGCAGGCATTTCTGATCACATTATACTTCATGCTAATCCATGTGCATAGATATGTGTCAGAAATCACAGACACAATGCCTAGATCATAAATAAATTAATTCTTTAAGTGTTCAAAGTAGGGATCCATGATCTTTGCAGCCTGCACTGTCTGCTCCATGGGTCTACCTCTGAGTTGAGGGAGGAAGATCATGAGGGCAAAGCTTGAGTAGAGAGTACTTCAAGATGTTGTTTCAGAGGCATCACAGGAAATTATTGAAGGTATCTGGAGTCACCATTGACCATATGTCAGAAAAATGAAGGTTGATTCACTATATGAGTGCAATTGATTCACTATATGAGTGCAATCTAATTTGGCATGATTATGAATTACAGATGCCCAGACTTTTGTTGGTTTGCAAATTCCAAGTTCTTCAGCTGCTTTGCCAACTGAGCTTCTTATTTCTAAGAGACCATCTGCACAGCAACAACAGTGTTACCAGAAATTAATTTAGAAACCAAGGGAGCACTAGCCCCACCCGATACCAAAACACCAACCCATCAGAGGAGCACATGATACCATGGCTCAAACGTGTATTAAAAATAGTGTAGGCACTGGGACAGGGTGTACATAAGACCACACAAAGAGGGAAACAGAAGGAGTTGTGAGAGAAGACACAAAAAGGAGAAATATGAGGAGAAATGTGAAGAAGCCTGTCTGGAGAAATGAAATGGGAGAGGCATATAGAGGGATCATTGATGGATGTACTGCAATCTGTGGGTGACCCACAGTGGAGCAGGAATACCTCTGAAGGACTGGGGCCCATGGAGCAGCCCACAGTGGGCCAGAGACAGTCTTAAAGGGATTGCAACTTCTGGAGGAACCGTAGTAGGGGCACCCACAGGGGAACTGGGGCCCATGAAGGAACCCATGCCAGGGCAGAAGCACCCTGAAGGGGACAGCAATCCATGAATAATCCACACTGGAGCACAGGAAATAAGAATTGAAGAGCAGTGGAGGAAAAGAGTAAGAAGCAAAAAGATGCAGAAACAAGTAACTGCGAACTGATCTCAACATTTTGCTCTGCCCATCACCTCTCAAAAGGGTGTGGGAAAGACTGTATGTGATGTACTGCAAAAGCAAGGGAAATTGAGACTAGGAAGGGGGGAAGGAGAAAAGTTTGACTGTAGCAAAACTTGGGGAACAAGAAGATATTTTTTCCTAAATGATTATTTTTCTTTGGTTTTTTTAATCCCTGAGACCATAAGTATACATTTGTGTTAGCTGGTAATGAATGAAATGAAGTGATATTCCTGGAATCAGGTCTGTTTTGCCTGTGGCAACTGAAACACTAATTCATCATGTTATTTGAACCAAAACAATTTCTATCTGAGAGTTGGTTGAAGTTCCTATTACACCCAAAATATTTTACTTATGCTCAGACATATACAATGTCCGTATCTTTGCTGAGGTACCAGTTGTTCCCTCACATAATGCCACTTGCAATGCTCAGTTGACTTCCACTCACTGTCACCAATAATTTAATATCCTGTTGTGTATCTTTTTCATCTGACATAAGTGAATAAATACGGCATATACAGATGTCCTTCACTATGATGTGCTTCTTAACCAATATACGAGGAGGAGGTCAATGTTTGAGAGAGAAAGAGACTATGAGGGCTGTAAAATCAATGAACTCTTTATTTAATTTAGTTTGCAGGATGACCACCAGCTGTTACTGCATCAAATCAAAAAGCCAAAACAGACACACAGAGAAATACAAGAGAGTTTCCATGGGAACTGCAATGAAGTACATGTCGGCAGAACTTTCTGAGAGTACAAAATATGGTGAATTGACATTAAAAAGACTCCCAAACCAGTTTTTGATAGTCAAGAACTAAATTTTTCACTTAGATACACCTTGTGCACCAAATCAGTGTTGTACAGCAGGTTAATTCCAGAATTTAGAATATTAGATATTTGTCTCAAGAGGGATGCGTATTAATATACATGATACAGAAGCAACACAAAAAAGCAATTAGGGAAAAAATCTATACCAATCCTTACAGTAAAACTTATGCAGTACTAATGTAATCCTCTCCCTAGTAAGTACTGTAAACCTAACTAGTTTAAAGCAAGTTCATTTAAAAAACCTCTCTACATTTTAAAGAATGGAGAACATTCATAGAAGCTGATTTTTGTTTCCCTATAACAGCTACAAGTTGACAGGATGAAGGAACAGTGATTTTTTTTTTTTCTATCAGATCTAGTATCCTCTATTATTCTGTCACATAATCTTTAGTTTATTCAATATGTTTATTTGAAGTAGATAAGATGGCATTAATAAGGGCCTACCAAATGCAGGTTTACCTGAGATAAAGTTCTTTTATAATCTTCAAGATATTATTTATAATTAACATGTCAGTAGTTATTTTAAAGTATTTCTTTAAAGGAATGTATATACACAACACCACCACAAAAAAATTTCCCTTGATAGAAGCTTTAATTATTCTGCCTCCTTCCCCCCCAACTCCTGAGAGCAACCTGGCTGCAATAGCAGCCGTTAAAGGCAGTGTGCTGGTCAGTAATGGTACAAGGAAACACCAAATGGTAATCTGTGCTGGTGATGGCATGTATCCCTTATGCTATTCTCTCTCTTTGGGGAGTTGATTCATCCCATTCTTCCATCCCATTGATCAGTTTACCTGCTACTTGATGGCCTACTACAGTGCAGTTAAATACCATCCTGAAAGCTTGGGTTTAATGTTAGGCTTACAATTTATTTTGTATTCATTTTGTATTACCTTTCTCACACACTATTCCCTCTTTGATAGCTAGAACTTGAAGTAGTCTCTCTTCTCATACATGCACAGTTGAAGGAGTTGGAAATCCTTGAAACCTGCATAACTCTTGATTTCAGAAATTTATGTCTTCCCTTGGATGTTTATTTTGCAGAGTTGTACTAAAAGACAATTACAGCTAATCTAGACTTAAAACATCTTTATTATCATGCTGCAATTGAAACAAAATGGCGGAGAAGGCATGTCACATCTATGATTGCTTTCTAGATTACAAAAAAATACTGAGACTGACTGCATTTTTCATGTTTTTACAAATGCAGATCCCTTAGTATTGCAAAAAAATCCTACTGATTCCTTCTGTCCTTTCTAACAGGTGTTGCTTCAGGTGTTCTGTCTTTTACTATCTCTGATAATTCCGATTCTGTTTTAAATAGCTGTTGGTTTTTGAAACTAAAAGATAAGGGAAGTAATCCCAATTTGTGAAGTACTTTGAGGTGAAAAGAATTCTTAGAGAAACAGATGAAAGGCAAAGCTGTTAAATTTCCCAACACTTTAATCATAATTTTTAGGATTCATTGAGAAGTGGTAGTATCTCAAATACCCCACACCTCAAAGATTTTTGCAAGGAAAGTCACTAGGTTAGAAAATGTCATTTTCTTTCAATTTGTGATTCATTTTTCTAAGAAACTATGTAGGTCACACTACTTAGTTGTTTAATTCTTTAAAAAAAAGCTGGCAGTATACCAAAAGAAGTAAATAATCACAGACATATAAACTCCTCATAGCAACAACAGTAACAAAGGAAGATTCATACCTAGAGATCTATAGGAAGTCTGAGGGTTCCCAGAAGACATGTGAAGTTTGAGGGCTGTTGCTACATCTCACACAAGAGCTGGGAAAACACCCCTTCCATCCTTTTATTAAATATAGGGAATGGCTCTTCTACTGATCTTGTAAGGAAAATGAAGTAATAGCTTTTATCAACACAGGATGTGGAGCTGTTAGACATGAACTACGGCCTCCCACTGCCTCAGTTATACCCACTCATTCTATCTTCCAGTAGTCAAATGCTGAAGTATTGGAAGTCTGTTTTATAAACTTGCCTCTAACTCATAGCTGACACTTTGTTAAAGCAGCACAAATGAGAGTTTATTTTTCTTTGGCTCCTAGAATTGTTAGGAAGCTGTATGTGAAATAAATACATTCTAAAAAAATAATTAGAGCTATTTAGTTAAACATCCAGCATAAGGATATAATTTAACAGAAACTTGGAAATTTTCTTCCAGTATCTGAAGTGTCTGCATCATATTGTAGTTGTAGGCTTCATAATCATATATATTTTTTGTGCTGATAAGTCTATATATACAGCCTGTTACTCCTGGCTACTTTTAGGGCATGTTGATGGGCCTCAAAATCATGGGAAGAGCTTTGCAAAAAGCTCCTTAAGACCATCCTTCTGAATGTCATCCAAATGCTAATTCTGTGCTTCTGACCATTGAGTCAACAGAATTGCTGAAGAATAATACCGATACAGACTGGGGAGAATGAGGCTATAAAACTTTAGGTGTGAAATGAATTGAAAGGCCAGATCAAAATCTATACGAAGTTCATTCTTTATAATAAAGAAACCCCCCATACACTGGGAAAGTAGACATTCTTTATAAGAAAAAACAAAAGGGTCTTAAAATTACAGGAATAAAAAATCCAGATATATAAGCAGAATTATTTTAGATTAATTCTTCCTACACCTCCTATCCCTCTCTTCCTTCATATTTCCTATGAGATAGCAGCAGTTTTAAAGCAAGAGGTATCACTTTGAAATAAACCCCGTTGATCTTCAGGGAACTGTTTCAGGAAATGTACTTGCATACATTGCAGACATTTGTCTCAGCTCAGTGACTTTGTATCTCTTTGTTTTCAGGTGATTAAGAAAATTCCCACATTGAGCCCTGGTGCTCTTTAATTTAAAATCTTTCAGTTTTTCATTCTGTATCATAACTAAGCCTGCCTTTTAGAATGGGAACATACATATGTTGTGGGGCTTTTTTTGCTGTTGTCATTTTTGCAGTCAATACTGGGAAGGTAATTTTTGTGGGCATTGTTAAAATTAATGAACACTGCTAAAATGAAGGGATTTTTGTACTAGAAAAAAACCCTTGACATTTTTACTGCAGATGAATTACCTACAGACAAATATAATTATCTTAATTTTCTGGGTACAGTTGCAGGAGTTTTATTATTTTCTATCTGACAGTACTTCATAATATTCCATATGTAGCACTTCACTTCTATGTGTGCCTGTAGTAGGGGATGAAAACCTTACCATACTACCTGTTTGTCACCTCTTAGGCTAATGTAAAACTTGTAATATCAAACTGCAGGTAAAACAAATGGGGTTGACCTAACTAGGTTTGCTTCTGAAAGGAAGATTTAAAAGATCTACAGGGATTAGATTTCTATTTACAAAAATTTGTATGCAGACAAAGAGTAGGGAATTGTGAATGGTGGAAATCTAAATGATAGTAAGAGATTAACAATATTAAGAAAGGTTCTATCCTGATGGTACATTACAGCAAAGGTTAATGAAGAAAAGTGTTGTTCCTGTCTTCTGGTACTAAAAGTTTCCTGCTAGGAATGACTAGATATTTGACTGAGGAAAACTCTGGAGAAATATTTTACTTTGGTTTTCAATGTGGTGACTGAAGAAAGAAATGTTTTATGTATTCATAAAGTTTAAATCACTAGAAGGGGTTTTATAAATAGTAACAACACCTTGCTGTGATAAGAAGGAAAGGAAGCAAGTGTTAGCCAGGCACTTGAGAATGGAGCAGGGCTGACTCCAAGAAGCTAATTCAGGAATCCACTACATGTGTTACAAGTATGTTGGTATCTATCTCTTCTTTTAATCCATGTAATATATGCCAATGGCTTCTTACTACTCTTTCTCTTCACTGTAGCCTCACAAATGGAGACTAATCACACATGCTGATTAATTTGCCTTTCATAAACCACACCGATTAGATGTCTAGTTGCATTATAGGTGTTAGCAAGAATAACCTGCACAATAAAAGAAATGAGATACCCAGATTCAATGAGTCCATTTATTGACTTCATATGCTTTATATTACAAACATAATATATAATTCTAGGATGTTATACATACTACTGAATGCTCTATTACAAAACTACTTGAGTTTCAGAGAAGAAAATTCTTTATGTAACAAACTGAAAGTGAGTAAAATTAGGGACATATTTTACTAGGCTTAATAAGAGGTGATTGCAGTTGCATGCAGTTTATCAGATAGAAAAGCCAAGAAATGAAAGGAAAAGACAAGTTGCTCATTAAGAGGCTAGGAGAACCAACATTTCCTGATGCTTGAGGTAAGTGTCATACTGTAGCTGATTTTTGATACTAATCTTTCAATTCCTAAGAAATCTTGATAGATTAATTTCCTGAGTAGACATTAGGTTTGACGTCTGGCTATATTTGTTGTATTGATGCTCTGCATGCGACAGGATTTTCTTTCAGTGTTCAAATTCTTCAGAAGTGTGTGTGTGTGTGTCCTGAATTTAAGGCCCATGTAAGTTTCCATATTCCCTCTCTCTCTCTCTCTCAAAAAGGAAAAAAGCTTCAGGTTGTGAAATGTCCCGATCTCATTCAAGATTTGTCTTTCATGAAGGATTACTACCAATAAAATACATTTTCAATGCCTGAAGCATTATAGGCAAATTTCAAAACTCTTCATTAAGTATTTTCTATTTTAACTCCCACATTGAAATTCAGAAAGAGCTTAAATTCTGGTTGCAATGATACCTAAAGATTAATTACATACTGAACATAAAAATATTTGCTTTTCATCAGTTTTCATTTTCACTTAATGGCAGTTTGTTCTTGTGTTACGAAACATGGAGAACAGAAGCTCTTCATTCCCTTATTCCACATTTCTGTTATATGCTTTTGTCATGTACCATTCTCTTGTTTCTAAGATAAGAAGTCATCATTTTGCTACACAGATTGATGAATTCTCCTGAGATCCTACTCAGTCTCATTTTCTTCTCTGAATCGCAGCAATTTTTATAATAGATCAACCAATAATGCATATGACATTATAGAATAATATAAAGAAAATTTACCATTGATTTACTTAGTCCTTTATGCATCCTACTTGTTTTATTGCCTTCAAATATACTTGAAGAAATCTTCATTGAGTTGGGCAGTCTGATACTAAGATCCATTGTGAGTTTCTGTAATTAGTTATGACCCTGTAATGACATGACTATTCATGGATTAGATATTAATTTTAAGAGCATTGACTTTCTCAATCATAAGCATAATTTGTCATGGAACTGATAATTTACTTCATTAGTTTGAATACCTCAGCCTGCTCTTCCTAAATTCTTTTCTTTAAACTTCAGACATCTATTTTATGTAATGTTATTGCATGCAGATATAGATGTCGAACTGCTTCTTTCTACTAAATTAATATGTCAAGCAGCTCTAGCATCTCCTTTGGAATTGATGGACTTTTTTGACTTACCACTTTATTCAAATGCCTTGTTCTTAATGTTAGTGATACTATACTACTATTTTAAGAGGCTTTCTTCTCACATTCCCAGTAATAAGTTTGTTTTGATGGCTCAGTTAGAAGAAGCTCCATCCAGGGCTTGGTAATCAGATGATGATCAGGAGTAATACTGCCTGACAACTTAATTAAACTCAAACATTCTCATGGAATGGTTTAGCTTTCATCCCTCAAGTTCCTTTCTTTTCACACTGCTCAATACTTTCTGTAAAATGGCAGAGTGAAAGATTGTGAGCAAACATGAGGTAGAGTGCAGTCACAGTGGGAGCAGGATTATTGAAGTCATCTATATCTTTTTTTTAAGAGGTCATAGTCATGAAATTAAATTGCTTAGTACATGCAACAATGAACTTAATTCACTAAAAGGCTCTGAGCCTGAAATAAAAAAAAAACATAATGGAGATTAAAAATGTGACACGAGAAATGAAAGAATAAGAGTATAATAAATTATTTTTATTCTGTAAATCACTAGCTTTATGCACCAAAATTAGTCATTCAACATTCTTGAATCAAAGAAAAAAAACTCAACAAAAACCTAAAACTAAACGTGAGACCCTACAGTCACGACTCACTACATTTTAATGGAAGTTAGTTTGCAATTAAGTTTTATTTTGTGAATCATAAAACAATTTCAGATAAAGACAAAAGAAATCTTAAGAACACAAAAGATATTCTCTTCTTTGCATATTTAGAGTCTCCAGAGCATCCTCCAGAACTCTTTTGCAGGTACCTGTGTTTGTATATGACTGATGTTTGTACCTCAGAATGATCCAGCACTCTTGCACTGGGTCAGGCTCAGATGTAGTTTTCTTCATAGCAACCTGTTTCATCCTGTGCTTTGCATTTATGGCTGAAACACTGCTTGTGACACACCAGAAAGCTTTCTCTTGTTCCCGTTCTACCATAGCCTCCCCAATTCCCCTGCATATAGAGTGGGAGTGAGCAAGGGGTTATGAAGGGATACTGCAGGGACAACTGACCCAAACTGGCCAAAGGCAATTTCTATGTCATATGACTTCATGCTCAGAAATAAAAGCTCAGGAAAAGGAGAAGGAAGGAGGGACATTTGTGGTTATGGCAACCATTATGCATGCTGAGGCCCTGCTTCCCAGCAGGTGACTGGACATCTGCCTGCCAGTGGAAAATGGTGAATGAATTCCTCTTTTGAATTTTGTTGCACATGCTGCTTTTGTTTTCCCTATTAAACTGTCATTATCTCAGTTTATGAGTCTTCTGTACCTCCTTCTGTTTTCTCCCCATCCCATGGGAGAGGCAAATGAGTGAGAGGCTGTGTGGGTTTTTGGCTGTTGGCTGGAGCCAAGGCACCACAGTTGTCTACTCTTACTAGAAGGCAGACATTACTGAACAGCTGCAGCTAGGATGAAAGATGAACACTGATGACTGACTTCTGCTCTTCTCTATTTTTATATCTCTCAAAAGGTATACAGATACTTGCCCTCTTAGGTACATGTACAGAATGAGTAAATTCTGTCTTCCTTAGCCGTCCAAGTGACTTTGAGTATTTATAATCTGATTCCCCTCAGTTTGGGGAATGAGTTATGAAACTGTAATTAGACCTGAGTAGGAAGTGGAAAAAAAAATCATATATGCATATGGGACATCTGTGTATGGTATTTTAGCCACCACATACTGATGGTTAGAACACTCTGTGAAGGAGATAAAGCTCTGATTGTCCTCAGGAAGGTGAATCAGATTTTCCAATCTTCAGTAAATTCTAAGAATTCGTTATTTATGTAATAAATTATCATCACAGACACTATTGAATGGAAATTAATCTTCGTTCATGAAATACTTGATGACACGAGATTATATGTGGATGAAGAAGACATGATGAACAGAGTCCTCAAAAGATTCAGGCAGAGAAATGCCTACTTTTCATATGGCCTTTGAGCAGACCTGACTGTTTAGCTACTCAGTTTATGAAAACTAGGACAAATCTAAACGAGTTTGGGAGGACTGTGTTGTGCATTTAAAGAATTCTAAAATTAAAATTTTCCCCTCCTTGAGAAATACTTGTTACCTAGGCAGAGACTTTTACGGTTTTGCTTGATATCCACTGCCCAAATCCATCCTTCTTCTATTTGATAGTAGCATCTTTTATTAGAAGTATGTCGTTGCATTAAAACTTCCTGTGAATTATGCTTTTAATTAGCTCTAAGTCTGGTATTTTAACACAATCTTCTTGATGAGTATGGATGATGAGTTTTTTTGATCCCGAAATGAATTTTTCATTCATGGATTTTCTTTAGTGCCTATCGATCCTAGCCTGCTAGTACAACATTTATATGGATACAAAAAAGGGAGGTCAACCTACTCAGTCATCTCAAAAAGCTTCAGATCAGAATGAATTTTATTGTCCCCAAAGTGTGTCATTCTGTTAACTAAATAAACAGCAATTACTAGAGCAATTATTTGCACAAGTTAATTCTTTTACATGGGGTGGAATATGTGAGTAACCATTATTCACATATCTCTTCCTTCATATAGATTTTAAGAGCTCCTCTGTTTCATATGGAAACTATAGGAACTCAGGAGGTATTCAGAAGGATGCTGCTACATCTTAATCTCATTTGAGGTCCCTGCATAGTGCAAATAACTTTATTAATTCAGAATTGATAGTAGAAAATTTGATATTAGGGAAAAAACCCCATCTCATATAACTAGATAGTATATGCAGGCAGCAAGGAAAACACTGATTTTTGAAAATCTCTTCCTCATTGTGATTTATTGATCAGAAGTGATAACAGATTCCAAGATACTATTCCATGATACGCTGGCTTGATAGTTTTTCTGGTGTCCACTTGCGCCTCAAGCCCTCTTAAACAAGCATCTGTGGCAGCTGGTCTAAATTGTCCATAGTCTTCCTTTCTATACATATTCTGAATACATTCTGCTGAGAGTCATCTCAGTAACACCTGGAAGAACTCTTCCAGCCCTAACCTGTTTCCTGGAGGCTCACAAGTTTTTTATTTACTGTACAATAATCCTCACAAACACTCTATCTATCTGTCTGCTCTTGGTAGGAGAATCACAGGGGACACATGAGAACCTGGTTGTGAAAGAACATATAACAATATACCTGACAAACTCAATGGTTTGAGAAACAAAGAAAGAACTGTGGAGAGAACTGACACATGGAAAGTATCAGTTTAGGCTTGACCAGCTTTCCTCTATGAAAACAATCTTGAGCTACAGGTTGTAAAATCAATAAAGGAAAGCAGAGCAAAAATAATCATTGTAAGAACAATAGCTACTTGCTTTTGAATGAAGAGGTAAAGCACCTTCTCTGTCATTTGTGACAAATCTATTCAGTAAAGCATATTTCTCAATTGATTGGCTTTCAGCATTGAAAATCAGATTTTAATGATGAAAATATGTTATCTAGCATAAAATAGAGTAATCCTGTGATGAAGGAGCTTTGCCCATCTTTTTCTGCAAAGAAAATACTTCTGTATTCATATCTGGTGAATTTGTACCTGGAACATTATATCCAAATCCTGCCACCTTTTTATTGGGAAGACATTAATAAATCGAACTCCAAGAAATGCAGCAAAAAATGAACAGAGAGCAGTTTGAACTTTTTTTTTAAATTGAAAAGAATATTATCTGTACCTTAGAAAAGGAGATTTGGAGTCTTACACATTTACTGCATAAGGCTTTAAGATCTGATATAACTGATATATATCTGAGCTTTTACATAAAATGTTGTATAGATAAAATGTTATATTTGTGAATGATGCAGAAACCCACCAGTCTTGGGTGATGCAGTTAAGATGTATTTCTCTATTGGTACTGGATTGAGGTGGAGGAATTGGAAGTAAAAGGCAGCCTTGTTTCTTTCCAATGAGTAATTGGTATAGGATAGATGTCAGATCCTCCAGAAGTTAAATATTTTTAAAAGCAAAAATGTGAAATGTGGGATTTTATTATTGTCTTTCTTAATAAATATATATTACCAGATGTAGATTCCCAAAACTTCAGTGAAACATTTCTTTAAATAAGTGTTCTGCACCAGTAAGTTCAATACCTGGACATTACCCTACAGCAGTACTTCAGACCTGAGCTCTACTTGATTTGGAGAGATCTGGAGTCAAAGTTTCTGGCATAATTTATGTCTCTTTTGTCTTTGTGCATAAACTGTTTGTAAAGTCAGGAATACATATGCATATCCATTTCACTTAGGGAAATGTTTAGGGTTAATTTTGATCTATAATGATACACATTTTGGAATCTCAGATGTTACTGCCCAACATAAGCATAATTGCTTCTTGAAAGTTTTCACCAAACTGATCAAGTGAGGAAAACTTTGCTCACATAAAAATAGTAATATAGCTAAGAGGATACTTTAAAATAAATATAATTTGTAAAAAATGTTATTTATACTTTTTTCATGTTGGCTAGTTTATTATATAGTATAGACAGCTTTCAACAAAACCAGCATTTAAAAAAAAAAAATTAATCAGTAAGACATATGATCTAACAGTATTTGTGAATGTTGTGCCACTAGATTAAAAACGGCCTGGCCTAGAGATTTGGAAAACACATTTTCTTGTTCTGTTATTGAATAATCTAGCCTTAGTCAAATTAATTCTCTTCTCAGTGCTGCTATTTTTGTGTTAAATGAAGAAAAGACTGTGACCTCATTAATGTAGTTTGACCCAGTAATGAAAACCTGTAGCTATTATTCAATGTTGTTGTCATAAAGAAGGTTTGGTGAAAGTATGAGATCTGCCCCTCTGGAATAATTTGATTTGAACATGGCCTAAAATGCCTCTTCTGAGACAGCTCATAAGTAAAAGAATTCACATTTTATTTAAAACAGTTTTCAGAAGAGACGAGCAAAGTTATTTTCCTGTTTGTTTCTAATAAGGTACATGAATTGCAATGCATAATTTGCTGTATGTGAAGAGAGAGCATCAGAGTGGGAAACTAAGTTATTACCAGTGCTTAAACTGTGTGTATTGTGGTTTGGTTTAGTTTTTTTACCACCTAAAGAAGGTACTAGTTCTTATTCAAGAACATAAAAAAACACCAGAGGTAACTTAAACGTAATTAAAGGTGAATAGATATGGGACACAAGTATAAATGTAATCTTCAAGCAGATTTGTGCTAAAATGGAGTTACAAGATGAAACTCAAAGTCTTTCATAGACTTCTTTCTTAGGATAGCATAGACTAGCCTGTGGAAATGGCTATGGACTTAGAGTAACTGGAAGTTAAAACAGGTACCTCACATGTAGGTAGCTCAAAATTAAAAGAGTCCATCCCGCTGTCACCTACCTCATGTATTAAACACTTAGATGAAATTTGGAATTTCCTTTGCTGGTGTTAAAAGTTCAACTTGCTAGCAAGAGAAAACAAGGAATGAGAAACTGTTTGCATTTGCTTGAGAAAGTTCTACTGAAATTCTGTAAAACTTCATCAGCATTACAAAACCCTAAGTAGTTTATGGAGTGAAAGACTATGTTTGGTTGCATAGCAGTAAGATTAGAAGTGTGAGTCGAAGAGCCTGTTGTCTAAACCTTTTTATCAGATTATGCTGCATTCTTATCTTTATGGAATGGCATTTCATTGTGCTGTAGTTGGCAAATTAGCATCACATTCAAAGGTATTGAATGATTTTTCTTCAATGGAAAATAAATACGTCATCCTTAGAATAAAATTTTATCAGATTGGTTCTTAAATGGTACTGAAAAGAAGTAGATCCATCATTATACTGTTGTTGCTATAGAACCTAAAAGGTTCACTCAAGAGGATAAGGACCACAATTAGAAAGCCTTGTAGAGGGGTGGATATGGCCATGATGTTCATTGAGATGGTCCGCATGGCTGCTACTTCATTACATGACTCAGAGTGGTGTATTATCCTGGGCATTATTATACTGCTTACTGTCCTCTGATCAAATACATAGAATTTGTAACAAAACCAAAACACAATCAGACTAAGAATGAAAGTACATATTTTGTGCAGAAATTAGAAAGTGATTAAAAATAACTGGGAATACACGTTCAAAGGCATTGTCAGTGTGTTGGAGGTATAGGATCTCTTTTAATGAAAAGGTGAGTTAAGTAGTACAGTACTAGGAAAAATGAGATAAAATATGCATTACCATGATTTCAGGGCTAAATAAAATGTGAAAGCTTATCATTTGCGACTGACAGAAAGCTGTATGCAATATTCCCAATCACTGAATGCTTGTGATTCATCAGTGTTATGCAGTCATGGGAAAGCAATGAGTCTCTTCATCCCCTGTTACCCACCCCCAGCTTTGATGCCTCTAAGAACATCCCCACTAAATATGCTGGTGATGTTACTAACCTCTATTAACAGAACCCTCTTTTCTATCTATTGTTACATATTGTTACAAAAAAAGTATAGTGGTGAATGAAGGTCTGGTTTTCCCCTCTGGTTTATTGTGGAAAAATTCTGTTGAGTACAACGGAACAAAATGTAGAGTATCTAACATAGCACCTCTAACAAACTACAAGAGGAAAATTACATTCAAAAGAATTACAGTAATTTCCACAGAGGGCAGGGTAGGGGAGTAGGAACACAAAAACTGTGAGGTTTTTTCCTAGCAGATTTTCCTCTTCAATTTCATTAATACATAGGGTCATTAAATAGGTATAGTAAGGATAATGATTTAATGGGTGACAGTGATTTTTGAAAAGTTTTATCTGAATATCCACTGTCAGTCCAATTTCAGGGAATTTCAATCTGCTTAGATATAATCTTTCTGAAGTAATATTTGGCACAGAGAAATGAGAAAGTTCTGAACACAAAAATGGCTTTATTCCAATTATATTTAACACAGTTATTTGTTAAAGTAATAATTATGCACAGAACAAGAATTAATAATGCATATTATTTTAAGGTGAGTAAACTGAGGCACCTATGTATTTATTCCAAAATATAGTAGAGACAGTCATGTTAGAGCTCTCATTATTATTATTTAATCATAACTTGTTCTACCATACTTATCTAGGAAATTCCTGGAATGGCATTACAGAGGAAGCACTTCATGAACTTTATAGAGTGCTAAAAATATTTTTTTACATTCATGTACTGCTTCAACATAAGTGGGGATTTCCTTTTCTCAAACATCTATTCTTTACTTTTGCTATCTCTAGATTGTTATCTCGATCGTTATCACATTGACTCTGAGGTACATATTCGGTCTGCAGTGAGCATTTCACTCATTTATTTATTTAGTTTGTTAGTTTTCTCCAGAATATTAAACAGAATTAAAGTTTAAGATCTGGTAAGAAGGGTCTGGAATACAGCTACTTTGCTACTTTGCAAAACTGGTTTGATTTTGGACCTAGGAAAAATTTTAGCTAAAAATGTTGAGTCAGCTATATTTCTTCTTGATATTTTACAAAGACATCTGGTCTAAATATATAATTAATAACATATTTTGTACACATATAAGAGGTGGACCAGTAGTTCAATATGGGAAAATAATTCCATCACCTGACAGCCTTCAACATCAGATTTTTATCTATTCATATTCAAATGTTTGAAAGCATGTAGGTCTCTTGAGCAATTTTACTGAAGATTTTGTTGAGATTTCAGGTCCAAATGCTTTTCATTACCTGAAATCCAGAAAATCAGAAATAAAACATTAAATCACAGAATGCAAATTAAGTTAAAGATCCAAGACCAAACAGGAAAAAGAAAGATCATCCAGAGTTAAAAGTAAAATTCTACTTTTCTCCAGTTTTGTTTGAATGAGCTATCATTGCCAAGTCTTGCTCGGTGGGAATTCTTTTGAACTCTGTCAGTATTCCATTTAAAACCTTTACAATGTACTTCCCTAAGACATGTAAAATCTTTCTTAGTGTCTAAAAGTCTCACTCATGTAAATAATTAGAGTTGAACATCCCTGAGGGCATCTGAAGCATTGCAGTACTTTTGCCTGGGAAAGACTCTGGAAAGGATAATAATGACTTAAATGCAAACAGTGTTTTCCATACAGAAAAATCCCTAAGTGACAGTACAGCATACATACCAAGATTGCACAGTCTTTCAGAACAGAAACTGAATAATGAATGTGTTCAGTTCTGTTGAAGGCATCTGAACTCACTTCTTTCATAGCTTCAATCCGGATTCCTTACTTTAAAAAAAAAAATCTACATGTGCCTCTGGGCATTTCTGTACTGCAAATTGCAGGATAGACATAATTCAAATAGTTCTGAAAGAACTGCAGTGCTTGCTGAGCAGTGCAGCATCAGGCAAAATTACAGTAGGTGTACATGGGTGATGCTTCAGGCAGACTAATTAGTACCTCCCTGGCAGAGCTATATAACCCTTAATTTAGAGGTGAACCTGTTAGGCTCCAAAAAGTTTTTACCATATTGCTTAGCTCATTCTGATATGGCTAATATGTTTCCAATTAGTTTAATTAAAAAAGAATAATTAACTGTGGGTGATTTGATATTTGAAGCAGGTGTAACTCAATCAGAAATAGCTGTTCCAGCCTCTGTTATCGTATTCTCGATGGTTTTGTGAATTAATCTACACTAATTACCTGGAGAATCATAGAATGGTTTGGGTTGGAAGAGATCTTGAAGAACAAGTTGTTCCAACCCCCCTGCCATGGGCAGAGACACCCTCCACTAGACCAGGTTGCCCAAAGCCTCATCCAACCTGGCCTTGAGCACTGCCAGGGAGGGAGTAAATGCAAAGTCGGATCCAATGTAAAAGGTTTCTTAGAAAGAAAATGCTGGAAAAATAATAGATGATGGAGAAAGGATTCATCTTACCTAGTTTTACCTGTCAGAAGCTTAATAACTCATCCAAGCTATTTTACTTATTTACTTTCCTTTATAATCACTAGAGAGACATGGACATCTTAGTCATAACATGAGTTGTTACCCTCTAATACTTTTATTGTCTACCTGCTTTAAGGTAACACCTAACTTTTACATGGCTAAAGTTAGTGTCTAATGAGTTCCAGCTCTTAACTGTTTTGGTTGACATTTTAATGATAACTGACTGGTAATTGCAGAGTTAGATGTTTTGGATTAGGTGTAGCTGACTCTTTAAGATGTGGCACTTTTCATATATGATGAATGAGTGTGACTAGTTTGGGAGAAATCTTAAAATAGGTTGGCTTAAAATACAGGGAACAGAAAATGACTCAAAATTTATGCTGGTTACAGGAGAAAAGAATTAACATCTCACCTGAATGTTATACCTAGATGAAAATACTCTGGTTTTAACCAGGAAAACGCAATCTTTTAAACTGCAGAAAGAAAAGAACATTCTGATTTATCAGGATCATTGCAAAAACTATTTCAATAGCTATTCGTTTTGCAATAAGGACGTTTGTCTCTAATTGAGTTTTAACTAATAGGCTTGTGTGTGGTTTAAGTTTTAGATAAAAATTTGAATGATTTATGGCATTCTCAGTAATTTCCCATTGTTTAAGATTATTCAGTAGAAGTGGAGAATTGGTTTGATATCTTTGTGAAGCACTGCCATTGATATGTCTTTTATCCCTAAGAGAAAAACCAACCCTGACTGAAGATGATATTCCTGAGTACCTTATCTTATATGTGTCCTGGTCATATTGTTTGGATTTGTACCTCTTATGAAAGTTCTTTTGTGGGCTATACCATGTAAATGTTTCAACTGTAACTGTTAATTATAATAGGCTTTTATAAATGGTAGGCATTTTATTCGATAATCAGTATCTAGACATTTCCTTTCTCATGTACTAGACCACAGCTGAAAAAAACCTGAGCATCAAACTGTTCATTTGCTATTCTTTCTTTTTTTGCTTAGCTTACCATTTTCCTTTTGCTTAGCTTGCCATATGGAATGGATTTAGGACAATATTTTCCTGGGCAGTCACAGTGCTAATCCTTATGATACAGAAATAATCAAATGATGAGATTAACCTAAGCCACAAATTTCATTCAATTTAGCAAAGAATTTTAGAAAATTGAAATTTTATTTGCAATGAATACTACACTAAATTGACATTGCAATGAAAAAGTTGATCAGATAAAAATTGTTTGTTGGAAATGTTCTTACCTTTAGATTTACCACTTGATACATGTTTTCCCCTATACAATTGTTTCTAATATCTACCATCAAAATACAAGTAGAATTCACAAGTTCAGAAATTTGATATCATGCAGAAATTTGCAAATAAAGTTTAAAATGTCCTAACAATCGAATTTTGATGCCAAGCAACCTTTCATGAATACTTATCTTTTAGTTTTTCAGTCATGGAACCTTTATCTGTTTCACAGGAACTTTTTATTTTCAGAGAGGAAACAGTGCCATATAAGAGCAGAAAGTTTACAGTTTTTTTTTTTCTAATTTCAGAATCATCCCGAAATTGAGTTGAAAAAGCCAAAATAGAGACATGGATGTTAACTCATTCCAATCTAATTAAAATTAAAACACAAACCCCCAAACAACAGACACATTAAATTCACGAAGGAGAATTTTTTGTCTTCTGTTGGATTTAGTCATGCAAACCCTCTTGCCACATGTAAAGTGAACTTGATTCTATGACTTGAAGTTTTATAAAAGTCTACATAGGAGGAAGGAAACAAAAACTACAAAACCAAGAACCTATTTTTCTTGACAACTTGAACTGGATAAAATTTGTTCCTTATTGCCTTTCTGGCAATCTTGTTTAAAGCCAAATAAGCAAAGCACACCTAATAAAGAACTCGGGAAGTGTAATTCCACTGGGATAATTAACACAGCTTCTCTTGACTTTAGCTATAGAAAACTAATGTTTCCAAAGACAGTTCTTCTCTTTTTATTTTCCCCACAGAAACCAAGCATTGGTAGTGGTATTGGGGAAATCCTTATTTTCCCTGGCAGTTAGTTTTAGAGGGCCTGAAGATTAGAAATAGAAATGTAATACAAAACCATGATAAACAAACATAATTTAGCCCTTCTTTCATTATACTTTCAGAGTTAAAACCACCAAAAATACAAGGACTCATTGCAGGCTGAAAATACTATTCACAGTATCATTTCTGTACTGATAAATTATTTTTTTCTGTTAAATTTATTGGCAACAGTCTTCAAAAGTTTTTGCTCCTTTTCCTACCCACCTATTTAGAAAACTGTTATGGACTTGGGTGTTACAGCTTGAAATCTTTTCCCAGCTTCAAGCTCAATTTATTCCTAAACCATTTATATCCATTTGATCATATTACCTATAAAGGAAGTAACAACAAGGAAGGAGTTAAAATTGAGTATGGGAGGTATTTTAGAGGTCAGTATACCTTCTTCCACTTTTTGTGGGGACAGTAAACATTCTGAGATGTTTATGGCGATTACCATTTCCAAACTGCCCTGAAATCTTGCTGCTGTCAAATCCTTAACATGGGTCTAAGGATTGTTAGCCAATGGTCTTATCAAAATAATCTTTTCTCTGGATGTATACTGCTCTTTGAAGTCTTCTTCCAGATCCTGAGGTAAACAGTTTCAATTTACTTCAAGAATACAAATGGAGCTTGTGACCAATCATCAGAATTCTAAGAATATGTTCCTCACAGTAGAGGTTTCTTCCTCCTGATTGAGTTGATTTGGGGTTTACATGTTTGTTTACTTGGTGTTTTTGCATTGGTTCCCAGCCAATGTTTGACTGTTTACTTGCAGTCACTATAATTACAAAGTGAAGTACCATGGTCCCAGTCAGCACAAAAAAGGCTAATACACACCTGCCCACATTTTGTTGTCTTCATATGTAAACCAAAAATGTTGTAAACTTGTGGTTTAAGTAAAAATATTTAAGCTCATATCAAGCTTTTCAGTTTAATAGTGTGATGCTTGTGGATTTCAACCAACTGTTTTCTTTGTATATTTTTTCCCTAAGCATTAATTTGTAGCCAGGATTAGATCTTCCTCTCTAAAGTTGCACACACAGAGACACTACTGTGATGATAAAGGGAGTATGATGCTCACAGTGACTTGATAAATGTTAAATAATGCATAAGGAAGGACTACATATAATTATTCACCAAAAGTTTACTGTTTCGTGTTGTTTTTCTAGGACAATAAAACAATCTTTTGTATCTGAATGGAGTATTAAGATTTACACAGAATAACTTAACTATGCTTCACCACAGGAAGAGGTTAATATTTTCTGTCACACAGATGACTGGGTAGGGCAGCAATGGTTTAGCTTCCATTCTTAGATGAATCATTTTTCCAAGGTTCAAGCAAGTTTGACTCTGAGTTTACTTCTTCCTAGGGAGTGAAAAGAGAACACCATCTCTTTTCTTATTATTTTATTTTTAATTTCCTTTGAAACTATGTGCTCTTATTTCCTGGAATAATGATTGAGAAGGTGGCTTTTAGAGAATATCTTAATGCCTTTATACACCAATGCACCTTTTCCTGGTACAAAGCATTCAATTTTGAAAGTTAAACAAGTTCTATTTTAAATAACAGATCTTTCGCCACTCAGAGGTAGCTATTAATAGGCTTAGCATTGGGTAAGATTCATGTAAGATACACCCTATTTTCCTGCCATGAACACAGATTGAGGAGTTCAGGGTGGAAAATCCTTGAACACCTCTCTTCCTTCAAAGTGTCCACTAATTAACTGACTTTTTTTAAAGGGAATCATTCCTAACCTTTCTAAAAGTGACATATATAATGAAAATGCCATCCAAATTAAGTAAATGTATGGCTGTTCCTTAGATGTTCACAGTCATAAAGGCAAAGGTAGTCTACAAGCTGCCTTAAAAATCTTGAGTTAGTCCAGTTTTCAGAGGAGAACTCAGAGGGGACTGCAGACTGTGGTCGCTGGCATTTTCACAGTTACAATTTTGAATGAAATGTTGTCGTTCAAAGGATTGTGAGAAAGTTCTCCCCTGAAAATGATTAAGATGGAAGGCAGACACCTTTCATTTCCAGGTTGTAGGCTCCTGTGTTTTCAAACCTAAACAAAGTGATCAACACCATCAAAATAGCTATACATTTAAGGGTTTATGGAAGAATTCCAGAAAAAAACATTTTATAAGCCGCTGGGGTTATAAATGACCTGCCTCTCAGAAGTAAACTTTCTATTGCTGTGTAGAAAACTTGGTCAGGCAAAACATAACTGTTCAATCCTTACATACAGGCAAACAAAAAAAAACCCACAGTTTTCAGTCATGGTACATAAAACTAACTCCACAAACATCTATTTGATCATCACGTCCAACCATCACCCTAACCTGCCAATCACCACTAAACCATGTCCCTCAGCATCACATCTAACCATCTTTTAAATACCTCCAGGGATGGAGACTCCACCACCATTCCAATGCCTAACAACCCACTCTCTGAAATTTTTTCTAATATCCAATCATCACTTGACAGCATTTCCTCTTGGCAGATCACTTGTCACTAGGAAGAAAAGGTCAGGCTCTGCCTCTCCACAACCTCTTCTCGGGTAGTTGTAGGTCTCCCCTCAACCTCTATTGCCTAACTTAAAAAAATAAAAGTATGAATGATTCCTTTAAATTAAAAGTGAATTTAAACAGGTACAAAAGCTATCACAGGCCTGGTGGTAGATTTGCCTTTTTAGCAGTTGTCAGTGTTAGCCATGTGGCGCATGTACAGCTATTCACTGAGTGATAAACTGCTGCAACACAAAATAATATAAGTGCTCTTGGAGAACAGAGTAGCCATAGTGCTTTGTAGCTCGGTAGGACACAAATCTCCTTGAGAAAAGTAGAAGTGCAAAAAAAGCATCTAACATTACTACTGCAAGTGAAGTGTGTTAAGCATCTGACTGTGGTCCAACACTGTGAACCTGAGAAAAAAAGTAAAGCAGGAATTGAATAAAACAAATGTAGGTATTTCAAAAGATGTCTAGGTATGAGCATGGCTCTATTGAGCCATTACAATATATCAATGCTTTGCAGTTTTCTGTTTCTGATATTCCTGGTACAAGCCTTGCCTGGATACTCAGCACTCACTGAATGCGAGTCAGAGAGCTGTACCTTAATTCTTGCAATAGAGTTGATGGAGAGTTGTGCAACCTTTCAAAATAAAGCTGACTTTAGTTAATTCACTTGGACATGACTGTTCTCTATTTCAGAGAATGAATAAGAAAGATAGAGTCATAAATAATATAGATGTACTGGATTAACAGAGGAAAAGCTAGATTAAAAAAACCCCAAGTACAGACAAAATAATTTAAATTGAAATGGAAGAAAATATTACAAAGGAATAGGGAACCTAATTTGCTACAGTTCAAGTCTGAAAAGTGACTTACTGAGAAACTGTAAAACGGTTTTTGTCTAAGCTTGTTTGGAACCTGCAATATTTCATCACAGATCATGGAAACAGCCATACTGTGTTAGACCAAAGACCTATGCAGTTCATGAAGTAATCTGTCACAGCTACTAAGCCCAACAGTAAGAAGTCTTCCTTTCTAGTACTTGGTAACTGTCCAACTGAGAAGCAGAAAAAACTATTTTCAGTCACGTAAAAAAAAATCTTTGAGAAACTTACAGACCATATTGGGTTGCACTAAAGCTTGCATTTGTTCCTTTCTTGTCATTCAAATAATTTTATTAAAATAAATAAAACTAGAAAATCCTCAGGTTAACCCTATTCAGTGTTGCACAAACACAGTAGTCCCTCTCAGTACCTGTTCGTCACGTTTGCTTTTACTCTTTCCTTTGCTTTGACTTAGGTCACATACTGTGGAGTTGCGATCTTTTTTCCCCCCTTTATGATTAGCTTTATTAATGTTGTTCTGTTTTTAGATTTCTCTCTCCATACAAAAGCATGAAGACATTCCACTAATGCTCTTTTTCAAACTTTCTCTTTTTTTTAATCTGTAAGTTCCATTTTGACTGCTTGGGTAAGAGCCTTTTGCAGCACTACTCAGAGGGTGCTTCTTCAAATGTGAATTAATTTGAAAGGTTGAAAAGCTAAAATTACATAATGAAGAGTTAAAATATGTAATTTAAATGCATCTTTCATTCAAAAGGGAAAACATAATGATAAATCATGCAATGATAGCCTAATGTTCTACTTAAATTTAATTCTTGCCAAGGTAAAACCATTTGATTAGCAGTAATTCTTACTTTTCCAAGGAACCAACTGAATAGATGCCGTGACAGTGGAGGCAGCACTGATCCTCAGTAAGGAACACAAGCACAGAATAAAAAGTGTTTTGTGTGTCCTTTTACGATCAGTAAAGAAAACAAACCTCTCCAAAGCTGAAAACAGGTTCCTTAAGGAAATTACCCTGGAAATGGGAGATACTATGTATTTGAAAGAGCAACATTCCAAGAAAATTGGTTTAATTACTCCTTGTCCTTTCCTAACACCTGTGATGCTTACCTGAAACAGGCACAGTTCAATTTCTCATTCCTGCTTATCCCCACGTTGACCTTAAAATAGATCCTCTCATGCTGGACATGGTCTAAATGAGGGAGAAAGTACACTTCTAATGTGGAGTGTATAAAAATCGTGTATCTTTATAGTAGACTTACCAACACTTACAGCTTTTGTGACTTTTGGTATTCAGTTTTGATTTGCTGTTACTAGGACCACCACTTTTGAGTGACTCAGGTTCTTACCCAGATCAGGATGCAGAAATCTGTCATCAGCTGCATACTTTAGTCATAAGGAACTTCCACCTTTTCCATTATTAGGTGATAGAGTTATGAAAATAAAAGGGTTTTGCTAAAACCACAGAGAAGTTTGGCTTAATGTGACTATAACAGAAAAAGGGTCCTTCAACAGGATATTAGATTACATAGGAATGTGATAAAGAATAATCCCAAAAGTTTTATAGTGATCTTAAATAAATGAATAGTTAAAAACTTACTTGGAATATTTCTACCGTCTGGCCCTCTTGTCTCAGAAAAATAATGTGTGAACAGCTCAGAAAATGTAAGTGGCTTTGAAGAAATATTTTCTGTGAAGAAACAGGAAAAGTATTAGAATACTCAGCTAGCAAGGAGTAAGAGTTTTCATGTAGATTTTTCATACAAAATATGAGTGGTCCAGAGAGCATGTTCTGCAGGAGTACGCACTTCATACTTTCAGACATACAAAGAAGTATTCAATTAAAATGAAAAATTTGAAATACAGAGAAATAAATTGCATTTCATGTACTTTGTGGCTGCACGACAGAACTCCGACCACATAAGTTTTTGAGTTCATGGATGTAATAAGATGAGCTATTGAGTGCAATGCTTTGAACTGTAAACTCATTTCTCACTATCATATATCAAGAGAAAATGTAGATAGTAAATTGTCCCATATCTATCCATTGCAGAGTTCTTGGTTTTTCCCTCCCAAGTCTTCTGTTCTGAGAGATCATCTAAGGAGACAGAGAATCTTTTCTTCCTACTCTGTGTTATATGTTCATTAAAGCAGCTCGACCACATCTAACCCAGACTTCTAGGGAGGCATAATTTCTTTAATTAGATTAACTGATTCAGCTGAAAATAAACACCTACATGAAAGAGCTCAGCAATGAAATGAGTTATTCCATCACAAACAATTAAAGTCAAAGCTTCTTTCAAACCTGCAGTTAAATTTTTTTTTGTTCAGGACTATTACTAAGAAAAAACTAGCAAGTATCTAGAATGTTTCATTTTGTTGTACGAAGTAGAATCCACCCAAGGGCAGGGGATCCATGCAAGCCATAATTAATTAATCAGCATGCCCTGCCTCCCCTTTATGATAGTTCCCTGTCCAATATTTGTATTATGTATAAACGCAGGAAATCTGACATATCTTTTATTGCAAATGATTTACTGGAAGAAATAAATGTTAAAAAACAAAGTCAGAGGAGTTTTTCAGTATTTTTCTGAGATAGCAGAAAGTTTTCCTTTTCGATATTGAAATGAATGCAAGGTCAAAGAGTAGCAACCAAAAGTTCAAAGGGTGCTTGGCAGTCAGTTATGAATGACATTCCTCAAAGGTCAGTGCTGTTTCATAAGTTCATTATTTAACTGGGTGTCAAAACAGAGTGCAATTTCAGTGAGTTCACTGAATTCACTGGGTGTCAATTAGGTGACACCAAATTGGAGGGGAATGGTCAATATGCTGTGCAGGGCTGCCAATCAAAGAAGCTCAGCAGACATGAGAATTGGGTTGAAAAAAACCCTCATGAAGTTCAACAAATGCACAGGAGAAGCTAGGGGCAGGCTGGTAGGAAAGTAACTCTCCATAGTGGACCGGAGTATCCTGGTTGTCAAGAAGTTGAACATGAGTCAGCAATGTGACCTTATAGGGATGAAAGCTAACTGCATAGAGGGGCATAGTAGCAAGAGTTCAGCCAGCAGGTTGAAGGAAGTTATTACTCCTTTCTTTTCAGCCCCTGTGAGATCACATCTGGTGTATTTTGCTCACTTTTTGTCCTACAGCTCTTGACAGGCATTAACAGACAGTAATGAGTCTAGTGGACAGCCACCAGGATGATTGGGGACCTAGAGTATATGACCTATGAGGAGAGGCTGAGATAGCTGGGTAGCATCATGACAAGGTGGAGAAGGCTAAAAGAGGATCAGTTACTTTTTGAGGTCACTTCTAAGCTAAGTTATTCCATGAATCTGTGAAATAAATGAACAAGCAAGAAAACCTCCCCAAATGAAGCAAAACGCAGGCACAGTGACTAGATTCATGTCTCTTCAGCCCTAGTTCTTCTGGCAGGACTGTTTACTCAAAATAAAATGCTGTATTTCAAAGCAAAGCAAAACCTAAATCTGCCCTCTAGATGGGGAGAAATAAAGGGTTGAGCTAGACATGGCACACAAAACCATGAACAGCCAGAACCTGCATGTTTAGTTACCCAGGAATCATGAGGGGTTTAAAACCAGTTATTCATGTCACAGCTTTTCAACTTTGAAAGAGATCCTTTTTTTGTTACTGTACACAAGCTTCTGAATTAAAACTCTTCACATGCAGCCCACTTGGTCACCTGGAGGTGGCTAATCTTCAAATCAGCAAGAAAAATATATGAATATGGAAGATTTCTGCTTTAAAATATCCGGCAAAAATATTTTGAAGGAAACTTCCATATCAACCTTGTTGTAAGTGCAATCAGGCTGCTTTGCAGAAAGAGCATTTGACAGTTAGCAAAAATCCTAACATCTTGAAAGCAGCTCTAAAATACTAGCTAATTGGCCTTTCAGTTAGAACTATACTGAGAGGCACCATTGACACCATTTGTGTTTTATTTGCAAAAAATCAAATTCTGAGGGTATTTTGTAAGATTGTTTTCTGACTTCTGTGGAAAGTATTATTATATGGAGAGGCACACAAGCAGTGTTCTGATTGCACTTTTGCATACTGATTTTTGGTATGAAAATACTTTTTATGAGCTGATCTTTTTCATAAGTATCTGTCATTTCTGTAAGTAACCAGGTCAAGAAAACAGCATTACTTTTTTAAATAATGCTATTATTATTTTTATCCTTTTATGTAATTTACTGTAGGATTATGAAAAAAGGAGGAAAAGTTGTTCTAAGTTATGGTTCATATGGGGTTGTACTGATAACAGTATGGGACATACCAAGAACTGCAGATATTAATCATCTGTTGTGACAGTAAGAATGCTGGCTGTAATTAATTTATTTTCCTTTGGAATTCTATACTTCTGTGAGGGAGCAGTGCACTGAGTGCTAAATGAATGTGACAGTAGAGGGGGAAAAAAAAGGAATAAAAAAGAATAAAGATAGCAAGATAGTTTTGACCTACCTGTTTTAAATATATTTATAAACTCATGGTTAGTAAAGAGATGGTTTTGCAGCAGAAAGAAAACAGGCAGAAATATGGAAGCATTGTTTTGGAATAGACTTAAGTTGCAAAGACCACCACAAGGTAAGGGTATTTATATTCATCTCCATGGTGATTTCTAAGACTTTGGAGAAAAATGGATTGCCAAACAGTTCATGAAGTTATGCACAAACTGAAGACCTCCTGGAAATCAGATGCTGTGACTCCATAAACATTTTCAACCCTTGATATGGGTGGGAGATGCAACTGTTACACATCTCTATCCTTGTGAAAGCAAATATATCTAACAAGGGGCAATTAAAGATTCTTGCATCTAAATGGAATTTTATCTAGGACTTAGTTGTTCTAATTTTAATTTCTGTCCTTTTTATTCTTTCTTCTCTCTCATTGCACTGCTTGATTCTTCAGTAGGGATGACAGCTGTTCAGTTTATGAGCTGTGGTAGCAGCACCTGCAGTATGTAGCACTGCAGAGAATGATTCTTTGAGCCACATCGTCTTACACAGTTTCTTCTGCTTTGCTTTCATTTCATCCAGAGCTGATACTTAAATGCAAAATAACATCATTTTAGATTCTTTAACACCTATTAAATACAGGACAACATAGAACCCTCTCCTATGCCATGCTTTCCTTTGCATACCTAATGGTATACTATCAGGATGCATATGTTCCTAAAACAGCATAAGAAAACTATAGTTCATGTTCTCAAGCCAAAACTTTGTGTTGTTTATTGAAGTTGAGGAATTTGTTACCTTTATCACTTCCTTATACTTTGTGTTCTAGCAGAAAAAACCATGGAAAAGGCTTTTAATGCTAAAAGGAAGCCTTTTTTAAAATTTTTTTTTTTGGTAGTGCACTCTGGATTTTATATGTACTTGAGGTTAGTATAACTCAGATACACATTTAAGAATTAATTTGGATTCTTCAGCAATGGTGAACTCCAGGAAAAATGACAGTAAAAGCCTGATGGAAATACTCTTTTATACGGCATAGCTAGAATTCCACATTAACACAGGGGAATCTCCATGAAGTTTCCTATTTCTGAGGAGCATTCCAAGTTGTCTAAAAGCTGGAAAATCTACATAGAGCCTCACAATTGCATCTGAGATGTAGGGAAGAAGGGTAGCGCAGGCAGGGACACAGATGCAGGTACAGATTTGGCACCTTAAATATCAGCAGAAGTCATCTTAAGCCCAGAAAGTTATTCTTCAGGAACGTGTAGTCAGACAGTTATTTTCATCTCATACTGTATGGTTAGTTCCTTGGGTTGTCGTATTTGGAATTTATATGGTCAACCTTGTATTCAGTGAGAAGACTTAAACAAACCTTTGTATCAATCAGTGTAAGCATTTGCTCTGTACATAAACTATCCTAAAATCAGTTACGTTAGTCATGTTGATTCCTTTACTGCTGCTGTACAACTTCTTCTCCACCTTTTCATTACAGTTCTGTGCTCTTAGCCCTCATGAAAGAAAACACTCTCATAACAGACAAGACATTGCATCATGCAGTGGTAATGAAATAAAAACATTTCACTTTACAGTGCTTAAATCATTCTTTCTGGGATTCAGATTTTAAAATACTTGAATTATTACCAGGAGCATACTATTTACTTAACAGAATAATAGCGCAATAGACTCCCATGCACTCTTCTATCTTCAGCCTTGATGAAAAGCCATGGACAAAAGAAAGATTTTCAAAAGTATCATACAGGTATCTATGGAGAACTCACTTTTCTGTTTCTTTTAAAGAGATTACATTGTTTATGGATTGAAAATATCTGATAATTTTTAATTAATTTCTGGGAATTTTTGTGTCCTTGAAGTTGTCCAAGTGTTGCAGCAATTTTATTTACTTGAAACTGTGAAACAGTTTAATCCTCTCACTGCTACTCATTGCTGTTGTGTTCAGGTTTACTGTTATAGATTAAGAATAATGTTGAGACTAGTAAATCTAGTTACCAGTGACACATCAAACAGAAAAAATGTTTCAACAGTGATACATGTAGCCAGGTGTAATTCGACTATATGTATTAAAAAAACCCCACAAATCAAGCATGAAACCCAGACATTTAAAAGGTAAATATTTTTAATAATACTCACAGACATGTTTCAGTTAAATTGCTACACCTACTCACCCAGAAACTGGACTGAAGTGTAGAATAAAATACCAGCCAATTCCTGTCAAGGTGCACATGATTTTAAAAGCTTTTTCAAAACTTACAATCCACTTATAATGCACACAGTTTTATTAACTCAGATATTTGTAACAGGTGAATCTTTCACCTGCTCTTCTTTGAAGTGTTAATGAAGCTTCAGAAGAACCATGCACTGAACTGGTCCTAGCCAAAATAAATGAACAGCAAAGGCATGAGTTAATTCAGAGAAGAGTTCTTATGTTCCAAAATAGAACATATACTGACACGAGTTTTTCTGGAAATAAAAGCTGAATAACCCCTAGAAGGGATCACTAACCTTATTTTGTAAGTATTCCTCATGAACATTTTTCATTTTTTAAGCTGTTAGAAAGGTTAATTCTAGGTCCACTGGAAGATTTTTGCCCAGTGCAAGATTTTGTCCTCGCTTGTTTTAGTGGAACTTGCATTCTAAGATATACTTTTATTATTCTAATAAGGCTATTTGATTTTATAAGCATTTAAAATATTTTACAGTAGAAAAATGTATATATATATGTTTGCTGTAGTATATAATGTAATATATTTTGTCACAAAATATTATTCGTTTGCAACTGAATTGTACATAAAATACACCATATTATTATTTTATTTATTTTGTTTTATTTTTTTACCAGTAAAAATTCAGGGCCACATTTCTACTTCATTTATTGATGAGCAATTACAGTTTATTGGAATCACTATGGGATTGACAGAAGAAAGACTTGCCTATCTTTTCATTGTGTCTGGGTCAAACTTTTGACACTGAATTTATATGTGCTTTAGATCTTCCTAATTTATTCTGAAAATATTTCTACTACAATACACTGATTATCAGACACACGTAGACCCCTCACCTACTGCAGTGTATCGGAATTCATTTTCACTGTCCATTCCCCCTATCAAGGATAATAATTCTTGAATCTTCTCTTTGGTTTCAAGAGTGGAAACATGTGCTTTGTTATCGAGAAGTTTTACATACATTAACTTGTTTTCCAATGTTTGTGCTGTGTCTGTGGAAATTCTTTCAGTTTAGAGCACTTGTTTCCTCTGTCATTTACCCCTGCTACACTGAAAATTTTGATTTTTGTTTGTTTTCTCCTCCTCAAGGAAAAAGCAGCCAGTATAGTGTTGACAGCTTACCTTCAGGTAACCTTTGCAAACTGACATTTTTAACATTGGCCTGTATACCCAGTGAGAAAACTTTTGTCATATTTCACTTTTATACTGTCAGAAGATTTTAGTGTTTCAAACCTATTAAAACTAAACACCACTCAGAGTTAAAGCATTTATCCTCTTCATTCTTTCCCTCACCATCCCTCAGAGGGCATCATTCTTTTGTCCCCTCAAAGGGAATATTTAACTTTGATTTCTGTTCTTTATCCTTGACTCCAGAAAGGTTGTCTGACTCAATTTGTCCATTTGAACACACATTGTCTCTAAAGCGTGAATTGATATTTTTGGGAGTAGATGAGGCGATATCCACTTCATTTCCTTCCATGATGTTGAGAAAAGTTTGGAGGTGACAAACCATTGTGCAGCTGGAAAAGCAGTGTTGCAACAAAACCAATAGACAAACAAAATTTCCTTTTAATCTATACTATGTTTAACAAACTGCAACCTAACTTTCAAATTGGCATGGAATTTGCTCTCTTCTAAATACTCCTTGCATATTGACAGAGGGTTCACCTTAAGGATTAGTAGATCCAAAGAGCTCTAATATTAATCTGACACTGGTTTTACAAAACTATATCTAGCACAAGGTAACTGTGTTTCTTCTGCAGTTCCTATCCATTTAGTAAGCCAAAGTAAATAGCAGGTTGTACAACCCATCATACTTTCCTCAAGTTACTGATGCTTACTCTAAGAAAACATACATTCATTCAATTGATTGAACTTCTAGACACTCTTTCTCTGAGGAATTTTGTTTTACCCGATCAAGTTATCAGCTGATTAATTTGTTGCTCTAGCAATGAAACAGTTCTGTCCTCATTAAATGTAATATGCAGAACTTTCAGAATAATTTAAATGTTAAAATGTTCTGAGAGTTACACTCAATATTTTGAAAGAAGCTTCAGCTGTCTATTTTGAATAAAACACATTATAAGGAGGGCAATTACCACTGAATGATTTATTAATTTGCAAAATTATTTCATGACGAGTAAGGCACTTTGGAGTTGCAAAAACTCAGTTTCAAAAGAACATTCTTTGATATAAAGGAAAGAAGCAGAACAGCTCTACAAAGGCAAATGTAATACTATATCAATTAAATTTTCAAAATTGGGCATTGCACAGCCCAAAATAATTTGTGATATATTAATGAACTACCCATACAAGCAGACTACAGAAAAATAATAAAACTTTATCTCATTTTTATCTTCTTTATTTTTCAGAATAATTATTTCCAAAACCACTGTTTGAATGTATTGACACCTATTCTGGTGGCAATTTCTGATGCAAGTTTGAACTATTCCTACAAAAATCGACACATCAATAGGGTTAACTTTGTCTCAGTAACAGGCGTAGCTCCCTGTCTTTGTGTCTGGCTGTAAATGACACAAAGGGTATGAGATGGATTTGAAAATACAGTAAGAAATATGAACAGCAACTTGATAACTTTCTCTGTATGTGTCTACTTCAGCAGCTAAAAGACATCTGCAAAAAGGTAGATGTGGTTTAGGTACAGGCAGATGTGGTTTTGGTAGAGTTCTCTGACATTTCATTGCCTCTGAGAAAATATTGGCCAAAGCTTATTTTGTCTACATAGAATCATAGAATGTGTAAGGTTGAAGGGGATCTTTTGAGGTCATCTAGTCCAACCCCCCTGCAGTAAGCAGGGACATCTTCACTCGATCAGGTTGCTCAGAGCTCCATGAAGTCTGACCTTTAATATCTCCTGGGGGATGGGTCCTCCACTACCTCTCTGGGCAACCTGTTCCAGTGATTTACCCTCATACTGAAGAACTTTTTCCTCATATCCAACCTAAATCTCCCCTTTGCAAGTTCAAAACCATTACCCTTTGTCCTACTGTTACATGTCCTTGTGAACAGTTTTTCCCCAGCTTTCTCACAGGTACCTTTCAGGTGTTGGATGGCCACTATAAGTTTCCCTAGAGTCTTCTCTTCTCCAAGCTGGGTAGTCTAACTCTTTCAGCCTGTCTTCACAGGAGAGGTGCTCCAGCCCTTAGATCATTTTTGTGACCCTCCTTTGGACACAGTCCAACAGTTCCATATCCTTGTTGTGTTAAGGGCTCCAAAGCTGGACACAGTATTCCAGGGGAAGTCTCACCAGAGCAGAGCAGATGGGTAAAATCACCTCTCTCAATCTGCTGGCCATACTTATTTTCATGCAGCCCAGGATGTATATGGTATTCTGGGTTGCAGATGCACATTGGTGGCTCAGGTCCAGCTTCTCATCCACAAGTACATGTATATTGAGTGTATGTAAATGGTACTTGAATTAGTTCAGAGTGCAAACTCATCAGAAGCTTTTAGCAGACTTTTAACATTGAAGCTCTCTTAAAAATACGGATCTTGATTAGTTTGCGAAAAGGAGAATGTGGTGTGGATTGCTTGAAGAAATAGAGCAATGGGCACTAACGAAGGAATTTCTTTCCTGGCTTTCTAAATTATTCATTTCAATATTGCTATATTAGCTGTGATAAAACACTGAATTAGAATTCTTGCTTCTTCTACAGGCATTGTGAGATAGATTCTATGTAGGTAGAACACAGAATTGTTTGAGAATCTTTACAGCATGAACAATGTTGTATTCGTCCCTATGATTCACCAGGGGCCCAAGCTGTAATATAGAATATTTGCCCCTGAAAAAAGTAGACAACTGCTGTGAAAAAGGCAGGTTATACTTAACAGGGCTGTAATAGAGACATTTATTAATAAAATAAAAGTAATGATGTACTGTTTGTAGAAGTTTGATTCTGTGCTGATCTTTGCTCAGTGCATTTACTTGTAGATCTGGAGTGTGAATACTTTTAGATCAGTTGACAGTTTTTCTCCTTTTCTCTGATGACTTTATTTGATCACATTTTTTTTGAAGCTGTCTCTTCAAGGCAATTTCTGTCCCAGTGTGTAACGTGCAGCTCTATCCACCATCATCTTCTGAATTGTATGGTGCCATTTTCTGAGATGGACTGAACTCAAAAGCAGTTGCTGAAGAGCTAATGGCTTTATAAACTGGTAGGAAGTATCTGAGCTTTAGCACACAAAGTAAAATCGTACAATGAATCACAAAGGTCAATATGTACTTATAATAATTAAAATGTCAGGGTGTTTTAGGGTAAAACAGAACCATTGTCTGTTCTGTAACAAGTTTTAAATTCTGAAAAAAAAAACAACCCATGGAATTACTTCAGTCTAAAACCGCTCTTCTTGAGTGGTTCAGTACTTGCATACAAGTACACTTCTTTCTTCCTTGCTTTTCCCTTCTACAGCACATAGTAACCAAAAAGAATCTGTTTCAGTGCTTGAATAGTGTTTGTTATCCTGCAGAAAGCATAGAGTTAAACCAACACCTGATTCCTGAAAAAATCCTGGATTTTGATAGGATTCAGATCCAAATCTGAAGTTTTTGTTAAGGACATAGAACAAAAAATAAAGTGTTTTGTACACATAGAAGGTCCACAGGTATTTTATAAAAATTTCTTGATGACCAATACCGTGTTCCCCATATCACTTCAGAAATGGCTGTAGTTGAATTTTAAACTAATGTATTATCATATGTGCCTATGCAAGGCTTCACAGGATTTACTGTGAAGAATGGAGATATTCACACACTCAGATTACTAAGGTAATGACCCATTCCTAAAGCTATTTGGACAATGATCAGGTGTACAATCTCATACAATAATCATAACCAGCTTCTACATGAACTATAATTGCTTCTAGGCACAATGTGCCTCATCTTAGAAAAAGAGAGATCTCAGATAGGGTTGATCAAATAAATGCTAGAAAGAACCATTTCACTCCATTAAATTTAAAAGGAAATCAGAAAGACTAGATTAGATGTTGAAATTTGCATTACAGGTATATGAAGTTATTTTATGTTAATCCCATTCACTATGCCTAAGCATAAATTAAGCATATTACTTCTTTTCAGCTCTTCCATTTAATTATTTTTGTTCAAAATATATTTTCTCGCCTTGCAGCACTGAGGTTTTTTCTGCATTTCTGTAAAAACTTCCATATTGTCTCCATATGGCTGAAATCCAGGTTATTACCTTTTCATATTGTGTGCTTTTTTTTTTTTTTTTACAGTTTGGAATAAATACTGAATTTTGATGTTTGTTAAAAATGATATCAGTTTAGCTTGGTATTGTTTTTATAATAATGTTTCCTTTCAATGTCTTCTCTATCACATGTCTTTCCATAGAATCCCAGTATCTGGCCTTCCAGATATAACTGACTGAAGACCTATGTGGAAAAGAAATAGTTTAGTTTTAGTAAAAAATAGGAAATAGTTTTAGTGTTTGAATCTTGAAGTGCTTAATGAACATTTATTTAAATCAGACCAGTTAATTTGATATTTTATGATTGATCTGCCACGGTGTTTAGTTTTCCCTAATACCTAGAAAATTTCCCACTGGAATGATATATTATCAGGTCTGCTTGATATACAATGCGTTGATAAACTTATTGTAAGGAAGTGAAAATTACTTATGGCAAAGCAGTTAACTTCAAATTTGGAGCAATCAGAAGAAGGCGGGAGGGGGAGGTGGAAATCCATGTTTCAATCTGGATAAGACAGTTTTAATAATTTAGGGCCTGGAAATTTTGTCTGATCCTTATTAAAAATTGAGACTATTGCAGATTTCAGCTGTGGCTACAAGCTTTCCCAGAATACAAGTGTCTGACATTTGCCTTCCTCTCACTTTATTGTTCCATTTACTGTACCGAGTCCTCCTTCCTTTTTCAGAAAAGTAGAAAAGGCTCCCCTCAGGAATGAAAGCAACTTTAACTATGCTAATTTCATGGAAACTAAATAATTGGATTTGTATCTTCAGGATATTGTCCTTCTCAAAAGCACTTCAACGAATGCTGTGAAATCTTAATTTTTCAGTAAACCTGAAAGTCTTTTCTGAAGACAAAACTTGATGAATGAAAGGCATTTGGGTAATGACTTAAAAAATAAATGATCTTTTAATTTTGAAATGTCTAGTAATGGCCCACTTTTTGGTAGCAAAAGTAGTAACTATAAAACACAGAAAGAATTATGTGCTGTGAATCATGAGAAAATTCTTAGGGATGTCCTATTTTCTTCTCGAAAATGAGAAAATGTTCCTGAAAACAATAATAAAGTCAACCCTATAAACACAGAATGTATTGGAAAAACATTACAGATTGCGTGGTATAAAGGAAGAAGCTAACTGTAGCTGAATTAATGATAAGAAGTAAGAAAATAGCAACTTTAAAACCTCTTTAGCATAGTGTTAGACAATTCATTAAATATAGAATTCCCTTTAGGAATGAATTCTTTCCCCCAAATCTAACAATTTAGCCAAGGGCTTGAAGGTCTTAATAATCAATGCTATTAATAACGTTTATCGTAGTTAGAAATCTATTTCAGTTTGGGATTTTTAATCTATTTTTTGTGTTTTGTGGTTTAGAATGATTTAAAAATATCTTTCCATTCAAATATCTTCTTTTTATCGGTCTTGTGACACTTCTTAATTCCGAATAGCTCTATTCATAAGAATAGCAGCTGCTGCCTGCACAACAAAAAAAGGAAAAATACAAATAATATTGTGTTTTATTTATAATGCATTCTTTTACAAACTATTTTAAATTGCTTTCAAGAAAAAAAACCCTAACGATTAATAGCTGGTGATACTACAATTAATGCATAGGAAAATGTAAAAGTGAATCATTGTCAAAATGAGGAAAAAATGAAGACTTGGGAAAAGGGTAAGGGAAATCTGAGGAATATAGTTAAAAAAATAAAAATGAGATGAAGCCTGTCAAGAAAGTATTCAGGGGGTTAGAAAGATTAGTGTAAAGAAGTGTTCCACTAGAGAGGATGATCTACTCCCCCCTCATTGTTGTCCCCTCCACCCCTAAAAAAAACCAAACACCAAACCCACAAAAAACAAACCCAAGCACAAAAAACTGGAGGTTAAATGCTGCCATGCAGATCCTTGTTAGTGTTTATTATTTCAGTTAAATGTAAAGATATTACTTCTAATTCAGCACTTCATTTTGCATTCAATGTAGTCAGAAAGGTTTCTTTTGGGTTTTCTTTGGCGTTTTGTTTGGTTTTGGGTTTTTTCTTTGGTGGTGGTGGTTTTTTCATTCTTATTAGGTCTTCCAGGGTTATTCCATACCCCACTGAAACTTTGCTTTTATGCAGTAAGACTTCTCTTGTCTTTGAATGTTGCTACCAAACTGCACCTTCCACACTCGTAGAAAATTCATAATTATGATTCTTGTTATCCATGAGAGGTTTTTAAGAACATTTTAGTATCTATAAGCCCAGGAAATATTATGAAGAGATAGTTAAAAATAAATGGAAACTCTGTTTTCCAGTGGTAATGCAGTTTTAAAGTAAGACAAGATTAATTTGATGCAAAGCTTTGATAAGATTCATGATGGTGTATTCTGCCCTTGATGTAATTTTGGACTTCACACTTCCACTTGCATTGTGTCTTTTTCTTTTGTTTGTGTCTCAAGATATATTTACAGTGTTTTGAAATTATTGTGAATAATCCATTTATTAATAAGTATTTATTTGTGTGTTTATTACTTTTTTCAGGCCATTTGATGAAAACTGTACTTTACAGTTCATTTCTCTAGCAGTCTGGGAATAAATTACAATGTCATTAAAGGTAGAGTGGCAGAATGCACAATTAATGACTTGCAAAAGTATGGTAGTAAAACCATGCTGGAAACACTGAAATTAATAAAGCTGTAACGCAGTTAGAACTGGAACTTGTTATCTGAGGGAAAAGCTTTGTCAGTCATAGTGGTTATGCTGGGTTACATTTTAGGTTGCATCTAAGGGTGGCACCAAACTTTCTACATAGAAAGGATATCTTATCACAGAAATGCAGCCAAATCTGGAGTGAAAAATGGCAGCTCTTAAGCCACCCAAAAGCATTTGGAAGGTGTTCACGCAGCAGGCTGCATTAGCACAGTCACATTATTAGACACTGCATTGCACAACAAAATCGTACACCAGTGGAGTAACCAGCAAAAGAAGTGTAAAAATGCCATTGTGTTTATTCAGCATGTTATTGACAGAGAACTGTTTGAACTTGAACCACAAACCTTACCCCCACTCCCCTCTCAAATATTGTATACACAGAAACAGCATTTTTTTTTAGGCAGAGTGAATTGGTATCTGGAGGCTGATATCTGGGAAAAAAAATTGCAAGGCAATGGCAAAATCAACCTATGGTACCCTTGTAACTATGCAAAGACATGAAAGAGCTAGTGTTGAAATGGGACAGGGAGGTGTTTGTCCCTCTCTGCTCTGCCCTCGTGAGGCCTCATCTGGAGTCCTGTGTCCAGATCTGGGGACCCCAATACAAGAAAGATACAGAAGTGTTGGAGAGGGTTCAGAGGAGCCACAAAGATGATCATAGGGCTGGAGCACCTGCCCTACAAAGAGAGGCTGAGGGAGCTGGGCTTGTTCAGCCTGGAGAAGAGAAGGCTGCAGGGGGACCTCATTGCAGCCTGCCAGTCCCTGAAGGGAGCAGAGAAACAGGAGGGGATTCAACTTTTTAAAAGGACAGACAATGGCAAGACAAGGGGGAATGGATTAAAGCTAAAGGAAGGAAGGCTTAGATTGGATATTAGGGGGAAGTTTTTTCCAGAGAGAGTGGTGAGGGGCTGGAACAGGCTGCCCAGAGAGGGGGTGGATGCCCCATCCCTGGCAGCGTTCAAGGCCAGGTTGGATGGGTCCCTGGGCAACCTTGTATAGCTCCAGGCCTGAGGTTGGTGTCCCTGCCTGTGGCAGGGGGTTTGGAGCTCTATGATCCTTGAAGTCCCTTCCAACCCATACCATTCTATGATTCTATGAAATGCTATGTTAGAAATCACGGTATTTTTCCTTTTTGTCGTTAGCATTTTATATTGAGTTGATCATGCAGGGAGAGTTTATTAAAAAAAAAAATCAAATAAGACTAGTGAAAGTGAATACGTTTCATACTAGCTGTACTAGAGTTTGGCCTGTGTCATAGCAGTGGCAAAGAACTTTTTACCTTGTTTCAAGAATGTGCAGAGATCATTGAGGTGGCTGTTAGCAATGCACAATCGTCAATTATGACAATTCATTAGCTCTTACAGAAAAGAACAACGGAATGAAAATGGTCTGAGAATGAATGCATGTATGTACTTCCTTGACATTAACTGGGAATAAGAAGTAGCGTGAGGATATACAGACCTTTATGTGTGTAATGATTTTGCATTGCAAGGGTTTTGTAGTGGGGGAAGTGCAAGGGGTGGCTTCTGTGAGAAGCTGTTAGAAGCAGCTATGTTCAGGTCCAGAGCCCAAGAAGAATGAAGACTGATTGTTTGGGAGAGGAGAAAAATCAGGATCATTTTGTGATGGAAAAAGATCTTAAGGTGGGTGATCACAAAAGCACAGCATCTTAGGGAAGCCTATAGTAACTGGGGAGCTGTGGCTAAAAAATAGCTGAACAGAAAGAGAAGATATCTCTATGAGCAAATTTGGAAGTATCTTCGCAGTAGATTTTATGAAATTTTATTCATGCTGAGACAAAAGATGCCCACAAAAGTAGTTGGAGTATGATCTGGTATAGTACTATAATAACCCCAGAAGGACTATGCAAGTTTAGGTATATTGCTTAGAGAAATTAAGGTTTAGGAGAGCTTAATGATTTTTAATGACTGTGTAAAACATGAAGCCATTTGCAGTATTACCTTTTAACTGGGTGAATAACAAATCCAGTATTTCTCCATATTAAGGTATATAAACTCAGTTTTAACTCTATAATTGTTAGTTTCAATATTATGAAAAATCTTGAAGTTTTACAGAAATAACAACCAAGATTAAAGAAGCCATGGAAAGTGGCCAATTTTCTCACAGGTTTTACTGAAGAAATTAGAATTTTTGGGGTATTTTTTGTTTTGTTTTTTACTTTTTAATTAAAAAATGACAATGCAAAAAGTTTAGTCTACTTAGATGTAAGTAAAGCTGTGGACTTTTTGTCCCATTAGAAATGATTATGAATGTGGAGGTGATGAAGATTATTGGAGGACTTACAAAGTGGATAAGAGTTTGGCTACAGGAAGGCAAAAAATAACCGGCCATGCAGAGACATCATTTTTCAGAATGGAGAAAAATCCTTCAGAAATACCAGAAACTGGCCAGCACAGTACATAAAACAATTAGATATACATTAATGGAATGAGGTTACATAAAACAGAAATTTAAAGACAAAAATAAATATTTTATTTTAAACTGAGGACCTACAATATGACCGACTGGCTATTGTGCTTAAGTACTAAAAAAGGATTGTGAAATTATGGAAAAGATTGAACAATGGACTTTTTAAAGCAGACCCAGGTTAATATTAATTTAAATTTACAAGGCACTGATTAAGACCTTGTTCAGAATACTGCATACAGTTCTGGTTGCCTATCTTCAAAAGAGATGAACATAATAAAGGAGCAGATTTAGAAGATAGCTGTTGTATTGATTAGCAGAATGTAATATTTATCTGAACAAAAGATAGTTAGGACTTGGTTTATTCAGCCTAAGCTAAAAAGAAAAATAGGGAGGGAATTTGATGAAAACTAATGCACGCAAGGATAGATGTGAAGGAAGGAAAAATCACTATTTAAATAAAAAACCCAGTATGGATACCTGATCAAATAATAGTATATGACAGATTCAGGAAAGAAGGTATAAGTTAAAATCTGAAGAAAATTTGTAACCAGCTGGAAGTGAAAAGCTTTTTCAGTCTTGGCAGTAGAGGCAATGTGGTTCAAGATTCAAGTGCTTCTGGAGTACATTTTATAGCTAAATTTTATTTCATTATCACTGAATATGTAATATTGGTAATGACATCCACTCTTCTGGTGGTTCGTCTTGGATACAAAAGGAGACTGAATTGCTATTTACACTTTCCCCTGTATTAATCTCATCTAGAGATACTATTTTTTGTTCTTTAACAAACTCTGCTACTGATGGACACGGGCATGATGGCCTTGAGAACTTCTGCTGTATTTCTGTGATACAGCATAATGTTTATGATGAATATTATGGGGATGCACATGTTCTTGGACAACTTACAACCAAAGGCTGTTTAAAAATATGAGAGGACTGGAATAAAATAAAAGATAATTTGATATGACAAGAGGCAATGGGGATAAACTTGAATATAGGAAGTTCCATCTAAGCATGAGGATGAGCTTCTTTACTATGAGAGTGGCAGAGCACAGGAACAGGCTGCCCAGAGAGAGTGTGGAGTCTCCATCTCCGGAGATACTCATAATCTTCCTGGATGCTCTCTTGTGCAGCCTGCTCTAGGTGAACCTGCCCTGGCAGGGGGTTGGACTAGAGATCCCTTCCAACCCCTATCATTGTGTGATTCTGTGATAATTGAACTTGTCTTATTCTACTTCCCATCATCTTTCCCACTTGTTTCCTTTCTAGAAGCTGATGCTATTTGAGTCTTACAATCCTCAAGTATTAATTTACTAAAATTTAGTATCTTATCTTGGTTCAGGAGTACTCACAATACTTTCTGCTATATGACTAATTGCAAATACTTATTTCATTCCATAAATCTTGTACTAAGCATTGCTTTATGAATGATGAGATGTTTGATATTGAATTACTGTAATCTTTTTTTCTGAGTGCATGTAAATATCAGAATTTAAACATTTTTGCACCTTAATAATTTTCAGGAAATTTATGAATCAACTCTACAATTTAAATAAATGACTTATGGCTAATTGTGTGGTGGTTTTGCTGAAAGAGTGGGAGCAAAAATGTTTTCTTCAAACTCAGAAAAACAGTTATTACCCTTGAAGAACATATTTTCTTTCAGTTTTTCATTGTTTATCAATTGTGGTGAAAAACTGTAAAACTGAAAATTTGGCTATCACCTATTTTCCTACTGCTTTAAATGAGAAATATCTGAAGCATTTTCCTAAAAATTTAATGTCACAGGACTTCTCACATGTTTAAAAGCAGGAGCACTGGGCTGTATCTTGCTGAAACAGGGTCTTAAAATGTAGATTTTATGGCTCATAAAAATAATTACAACTATAAAAACCGTACATATTTAAGACATACAATTCATTTAAAAATGCAAAGTACAGAGACAGAGGAATAGTATTTTTTGGT
This sequence comes from Laterallus jamaicensis coturniculus, assembly GCA_022605575.1. Lineage (NCBI taxonomy): Eukaryota > Metazoa > Chordata > Aves > Gruiformes > Rallidae > Laterallus > Laterallus jamaicensis. The sequence goes on along the minus strand of JAKCOX010000033.1, from coordinate 4,571,435 downwards.
CAAAAGCAATAAGTATATTTTAAAACTTAAAATATTTAAGTAATTTTAAATTTAAAGCGTATTAAATCTAGTGGATTTTAAAAAGCATAATCTTCCATAGTTATGTAAAATAGAAGCCTGCATTTATTTTTTTGAGAATGATGACAGGAATATGCTGGCTCATCTGCTCTTAGTTATTTAATAGAAAACATCAAAATGGCATGTCAGAAAAGATACATGTTACACCACAAAAGCTGAAATTGATGTTAATTCAGAACTTTCTTGGTTTAGTTTTCTGTAATCTTGCAATGGTAGAAAATATAAAATAGGCAGGAAATTCAAGAACTGGTCTTTGACTGTTCTATCATATATTTTCCTTGCAATTGGTGTTCATAGATGAGCTTTAAACTTTTGGGCTTGTGTTCCATAATAATACAATACAGATCTCTAATCTTACATTGCTGATGTATGTGTTTGTGTGTGTACCCATGTAAAATATTGACCTATAAATACCCTTTCCAGTGTAATTAAGTTTCACTTTAGCCTTATTACTACTTTGGAAATAGTAATTGTGAAAAACAAAACCAAAAACCTTGTACTTTATTTATTTAAATATTTTTGCCAACACTTATTTTCTTTTTGGTTTTGTTCCCCACCCCTACCCATATCCATTCTATTATCTACCATACATATTTAGGGGAAAGGCAAAATTAACACCGATTTTCCTGAGTCATTGAGAGACAGACACTGGAGATATCTCAGCCTTGAGTATGTCTTAGAAGATCAACTGCTAAGAATCATACTCTGTCTGTTAGTCACAAAGTTTTTATGGTAATAATGATCTGAAGTGCATTTTTCTGCATATTCTATCTTTAATGCATCCTTAAATGTTCATTTATAAGAAAAATGTATGTTGTGAGAATATGCTTTTTTTACAGGGTACATTAAAGAAGCACAGAATTGATGAGAATAGGAAGGGACCACTTGTGACTATGTTCAACAGGGTCAGCGAGATTAGGTTGCTCAGGACAGTAATCAGTTGTGTTTAGAGTATCTCCACAGCCTGGAAGGGCAACCTGTTCTTGTGTTCAACCACATTCACAGTTAAAAAAGTATGTCAGATTTAATCTGAACATTTTTGTTTGTGCCTGTTACCGCTTGTGCGTTCACTGGACCTTGCTAAGAAGAGTCTGACTTCACTCCCTTTCATCAGATATTTATACACATCAATAAAAGCCTTCCATTATCCAAGTTGAACAGCCTCAACTGTCTCAGCCTCTCTGTAGTTCTGCAGATTGTCCATTTTGCACTTCTCAAAGATTGGAGAGGCATTTGCTTTCTTAACATTCCAACTATACCTTTCTGAGTTCAGGTTCTGATGTCCCTCAGTGAACTTTGCATGTTTTTCAGTGAGTTGATAAACTCTCTGACTAATACTGCCTATGTATCCATACCTGCTACTTATATGCGTTATATGTTTGATTTTTTATCCTCATAACTTAGAAGATGTTTTCCCCCATTAGTGCTATAAATTCAGCTTTTGTTCTTTCATGTAGCTACTTAGATGTTAGGGATGAGTAATATTATAGACGTAATAATCTTTTCCAATCCCTATGATTCTGTGATTCTACCTTCAGTGTTAGCCACCTAACATAATAAAGTCAAAAATATGCCTAGTGTGCTTTTGACTTAAGAGTACCTATTCTGGGAAAAGAATAATAAAGTCAACCACAATTAGACAATGGGCAGAATATTCTAAAAAATACCCTAACATTATCAAGGAGTTCATGTGGAATATCTAGGTCTGTCCATGAGAATAAGATACTTTAGTTATGGTAATAGGAGATCACTGAAAATAGGCTTTTAAAAATGAAGAATACGACATACTGGGCTTTATATAGACTATGCTAGACTGCAGAAGATCTGAAAGGAAAGGTTCTTCCAGAGTAGCTGCCAAACGGCAACTGCATACTTTGTCTATTTTTTAAAAGTTGTCCGTCCATGTGTGTCCCCCAAGCATTTTTTCCCTTTTCCTTCTCCATACAAGTAATTTTGATTCTTCTATCTCACTGGTTCCTCTGGTGATCTAACGTCTAAGACAGGGCTCCATTCCTGATAGCTGTTGTTAGCAACATCAGGTTGCATGCAGCTGTTCCAGTTGCTTTAGAGTTACTGCCAGAGAGGAGAGGACTATTACACTGCAGTCCTTAAAAATCAAAGTACTCACATCACCAATAACTTGAGAAGTTCAGGAGTGATTGTTTGCAAACCCTCAACCATGACATTCTCAGTCATAATTTGGCAATCTTCAAGTAACCTTAAATCTCATACCATTATTGTTTTGCATGTTTCACATGCAAACGTGAAAAGATGAGTGCTTTTTTTCTTTCTTTTTTCTTAACATTTGAAGTGTTTCCAAGCAGCTAGTCAATATTTATGAAATATTTATATTTTCTAGGTTTTTTCTCCTGTATAACTTGAGGGTGAAGAATATAACCATTAGTCTTATATTAAGATTTTTATTTTTGGGTCCGTAATATAAATCATTCATTAAGGAAATTTGGCTATATTTTTTTTTTTTTTTCCTGAATCCTTTCTTCCTCTCTCCTTCCTTTCTTAACATCTTTCCTGCTTGGCTCTGCCCTGTCCTGCCTTGCTTTGCCTCTCCCTTCCCCATTCCCACTGCCTCTCTCTTTCCTTCCCATGAAGGCACCAGCTGAGGAAGTTGTGACTCAGAACCTTTTTAGAAATCCAATCTTTGCCTCTGCTAAGAGCCCCTATTGAGTTTTTGTTGGATTCCCTTGTCTGGTTCCTTAAGAAATCACTGACTATGTTTCTGTGAATAATGCATACATAACTGAATTCTTTAAAGCCATACTTTCTTGGTGATTAAGCTCTTTTCTCCCCTTGAATCTCAAGTGCAGGGGAGTTTCCTTCAAGTGAGAACATTCCTTTTTTTCTTAAATGCACCTTCAAAGTGAAATGAAGATTAACTGTTTTTTAGCTGACTTCACAAAATTATACCCATTCACTTTATAAATTCCAACTGCATTATCAAAATGAAGTCAAGCCAGCCCTCCCCTAGGTACACAGTACTATTTCACCCATCTCCTTGCTGTTCTTATTACTCATAATTAATTTGTTTTATAAAGTGTTAATCCAGGATCTTGCTCAAGGCTGCTATACAGTACTGGAATTCATAAAAACAATTCTAGAAGCATAATACAAAAAAACCCTAAAGGCCAGTTTGTGTTTGAAATGTGTGTAGGAGTAGGAAGCGCAGTGGGTAGCCACATTGACAGGCAATTGCTTTGAAATGTATTAAGTTCCCTGATCTTTGGAAACCTGGCCCCAGGAAGGGTATGACAGCTTTGGTATTCAACCTATTTTTCCTTTGTCTCCTTGTATAGCTGAGACCATCCTGAAGTTGTTCGTTGTTCCTTCATCCACTGGATTATATTATTGCTTTCTGTACCACTCCATGAAATCAATCAACCTCCTGGGAGTCTAGGCACAAGCCCAGGCTTGTAGAGCAGAAGGAGTTGGAAAGCAGGAAGCATGGAGACTGAATGAGGAAAATGACATTTCCATGGTAGATGTGAAAAGAAGCAGATTTTGGGTTGGGCTATCTAGGAAATATCAAACATAGAGGATACTGTTACCATACCACACACAAAAGATGACATATGAAAACTGTGGAGATACGCACAGAGAGAAGGAAACATTTATTTGTCTGCAAATAACCCAGGTGGGGCATGGTTTATTGATGGTATATTTCCAGTTGGATTTCTTGCCTTTCAAGCTATTTTTCCAGTTAGAAGCTACAGATTTATGATGTGTCTAAGTGCAGTATACCGAGTTGACTGCAAAGATACCTTGTACATAAGAGGGGCATGAGCTGACCTGAGTGATCTGAAGTGACTGACGTTTATCCAGGTCCCTCTTTTATGGGTATGGTCACTGGGAGCACTGCATGTCTGTAGAGTTGTGTTTGTAGTATGAAAAGCACAAAACCCAGGAATTTTGCATGTGGTCACATTTGGGGATAAATTACTCTCATTTAGGACTTACTAATTATCAAAGCATTTGGTAATTGCGGTTGGAAGATAGAAGCAACATGAAGAATTGAAATGAACTGCTTGAAATGCACAGTAAAGATAAATCTTTGTCACTGAATTGCTGTCAATACTCAATAACTTTGTATAGATTTTTGCTTAGTAGTCTGAGATTAGATTTTTTTTTCTTACTCCTTTTGTTTTAAACAAGTAAAATTGCCTAACCTTAGTAATGGAAATTAACTTAATAATGCTGCTAGAAACCCTCTGTACAAAACATGATTCATTTCATGCATACCTTAGTAAATTTGGAGAGTCCCCAATGAAGTTTAGACCTTGTAGTAAAATCTATGCCTAGTATTCCTGAGTGATGCGCAACATAGTAATGTAATAGAAGAATGTTATCCTTAAAAAGCCTGAAAAATATGTTTTATGTTAATATCAAGATACTTCTTGCTAAAGCAAAGCAAACCTTGGTCGGAATAAACAGAGGGAGTAAATTCTCCATTTCTCTTCAACTCACATACAGACACATACCACAAGCATACTTCTTTGAAAAACTCCTTGCTTATCAACTCATTCCATGAAGAGTCACCACTTATCTGTAATTTGTTCAACAGGACAGTTTTATACTGTAGTTTATATGATGCAGAATAAATAGAAGGAGAAAGGAAAGGAGATTTTCAAAAGGGCAGAGGGGGATGTGACAGGGACAACTACATCATATTTGTCTGAAACTTCTTCTCTTTGTGTGAACTCAGTTCTTATTTTGTTTTCTCTATTCAATATCCTAGATACCATAAATATCTAGCTATTTAAGAAAACCTACTTAAACTTCTGGCAGTGGACTTGCTTTATGAGATGCTTTCAGTGAGCCTACTCTCTGGGACCAGAAACATGTCTGGGCAACAAACACTACTGAAATGGTCAAGTGAGTCTTTCTGTGCCTGCTCACAATCTGGCAAATTGAAGCCAGATGCTGGTGTTTTACTACACAACTGGAAAGAAGAGGGAGAAATGGACAGTCTCAGAAGCTGAGTGTTGATGACAGTCTTCACCTCTCTAGATTGACAACACCATCCTTCCTGACCCATTATACCCCTCCTTCTCCTAAAACAGCAGCAGTTCTGATGAGGCTGCTTGTGTGGGGTGTGAAGGCTGTGGATCCATGGTCGGAATGTGCTTCTAAAGGCATCACAGCTTCACTATGTGTGTTTCTTTAAGCATATGGAAATGCCAAAATTAGAACCTAGTTCCTCTCAGCTTCTGCTTCGTGACTAGTGTGAGAGGATCTTAATTTTGGGGCTCCCCTACCCGTAGAAAAGAACTTAGTACAAAGGGATGAACTATTCTTAGGTATTTATGCTAAAATGTACTGAAGATATTTCATAATTAAATGAGGATATAAAAAAGAAAAATAATTGAGCCAAGTAAGCCAAAACAGATTTATTTGTCCCTACAGAGTAAATAACAGTTAAATTTTCAGCAAGTTATATGACACATAGGGGAGAAAATGTTGTATTACAGGGAGAAAAGGATACCATGTAAGGTCAGTAAGGATGGAACTGCTGGAAGAAAGTCAAGCTACAGTGATGACCACTTCCACAGTGACAAGCATCAGGTAGATCCCAAGAGACCCTATTCAATCACCAGTAGAAACTGAAACAGATAATATAACATACTCTAATTTACAACAGCTTTGGAGCTGTGTTTCCCTTTTCGTGTTGTACTGTTATGAAATCAATGTCACAAAAAGCTTCCCCAGTTGTTAATGAGCTAATATAAGTTTGGCTAGACTACAGGAACAACAGTGGAATAAAAAATTTAAATAAAATTTAAAAAGTAATGGGAAAGAAACATCTTTCAGAAATACAGTTAAAGGAGATAAGATGAATCAGTGCTTCCTTCTGGGAAGGACACTGACGAGGTACAGAAAAAATTATGAACAGAGGAGAATAGATCAAGTTTCCTTAATGTGCTACTCTGTCTGACCCTGAAGAAGTATTTCAGGTTATCCTCCAGCTCAGATGCTGTCAGGTTTTATATGCATTTATATAATTTCCATAAATATAGTCCCCTATACAAACAATTATCTCTTTCAAGTCGTGTATGTCTATTTCTGCTTTCTAATGGGGGACAACAAATGTTTTTGTGTTCTAATGTGGAACAAAATGGGACTCCAAATAAGAGTATTTGACTGTGCAACTTAGCTTGGCTCCTACTGTAACAAGCTTGTAGGACATGTAGCCATGATCTTGCATGATATCTGAGATTCCACTAGTTGTATTTCTGATTGAAGCTTTCTCACAGAACTCGTGGCTGTGTCCCTAGAATCTGGATATATAAAATGAAGAGGAAATAGCAGGGGGGAGGAAAAAGCTGAAAATCCAAAGCCTTAAAAGGTCTACCTAAAGATAAAAGTTAATGTGGGGTTTTTTTTTCAAATTTATTCATAAAATCCTAACAGAGGCTGTCTGACTCTGTACTTCTTTTAGCTTTTACTTTAGACTAAAAGCTATCAAAAGAGCAAAGTTGTGTTAAGTCAGGCTTTTAGGTGTCCTGACCTAGAAATACTTTATTTTTTAAAAAAATCAGCCAAAAAAGACCCAACACAAAACAAATATTTTCCCCAAACTTATTTGAAGTTACAGTTGCTAAAAACAATGACTCTCTATTACTCTATGCACAATCGTCTGTTTTATCTTCTGTTTAGTAAGGAGTAATCCAAAACTGCACATGTGCTTACTGTCCCATAAATAACGTCTTAGCTTTCTGATCATAACCTACCAATTCTATGTTTTGTCAGCAAAAGTCCTGATTTTAAAAATAATCCTTTAGCCATCTGCTTACCCATATGTGCTACGCATCACTGAATGTTAGTTTCCATGCAGATTTTATAGACAATACCACAAACCTTGAATGTGTTTTTGCCCATAATTAGGATTTTACTACCACATTAAATTGATCACAGGTAAACTGTTTCATTTTGGTGGCTTATTTTGATTGTAATCAAGCTTCTTGCTCGGAAATGATTTTATAGGCAATAAATTCAGGTTATAAAGAGTTTCCTTCCCTTTTTTTAAAAAAAAATAAGCAAATATGTTATTTTAAAGGTCACCCTTGTCAGTGTAATAACACAGATCTCAGGCTAGAAAATGTAAAACATCCTTTAGAACATCCATCAATGTTTACGCTGTTTTAGGGAATGTTATGTTAGCTGCTTCTTCATTTTCCAATACTAGTGATGACATTGTGGTCAGCTATTACAGGCTGGGTGTAAGAGGAGGGGAAAGAAATGTCTGAGAATACTTGTGATCAGGTTTACACATCGCATGACAGTGTAATGTTTCCTCTTGGCTTTTCAGGCATGAAAAGAAAGCTGTTTGTCAAGCAATGTTGTTTCCATTCTTTCTCACTGGAGAGAACTGAACTACATCCAGTTGTGTCTTAAACTCACTATTGGTTTGAGGCATTGGTGCATGTGGAAAACTGGATGCAGAACATGTTCCCATACACTCAGTACAACATGTGGGTTTTTTCCCAAATGTTTTGCCTCTCCAAACTGGAACCTAAGCACTCTCAAAAAAAGCAACAACAAACAAATGCAAATAAAGCTATCTCTGCATATCTGGAAGAAGTCTCTAAAATACAGGCTTAATTTGTGCATTACAGTGTCTATCCTACTCAGAGCTTAACTGAGAACCCATGAAAAAGAAATTTCAATATAGTTAATTTACCATATTCATGTCAGAAAGAAATGAAGTTGTTTTTCTTTTGTGTCAGTGGCATGTATGGAGATAGATAGGAGCCATATTAAAATGGCAAACCTCTAATATAAATCTAAACTAGTCCTATTAAGTTCAGGTCATCCCTGGTAAGATATCAACTGTCAGGAAAGCCCATCAGGTATCCTAAACTGAGGAACTTAGATGTTCTGAAAGATATAATTTTATTCAATATTGAGCTATTACTTCAAATACCTTGATCCATTTTTCCAGCAAGGACAAAATATGTTTGCTTGAACATGCTTCCTGTTTAGTTTTTCCTGTTTCACTTAAGTAGTTACACGTTTAACACTGTCCAACTGTTAATGCAGATGGAGTATACTACATATGCTCAAAATTAATTGATTGTTCAGTGTGAACAACTTCATTCAAACTTCAGGTTTACTTCAGGACTAGGTTTTGGTTTTGGTTTTTCTTAGTTATGAGGACCATTCTTTAGATTTAATGAAACTAGAGAATGATAGATGAACAGTTTTAAACAAGTATATAATCTCTAAAACCAAATTAGATCGATTGGATTTTTCTCCTAAAGCACATATCTACATGTGATCCTATCAACACTTTGACAAGTTTAGGAGTAGCCTGATGTGAACTTGTGCCACAGATATTTATGGAGGTGGATGAGGAAACTAGTTGAAATCTCCAAGTTATATCCTGTACAAAAGATCCTCATGAAGGAAAATTATGTCTCCCTCATGTAAATTTAAACATTGAGCATGAAGTCTAAGTTCCTCTGCACTTTGTGAAAGTTTAAGTTCTGGTGTGTGATGCCATATTCTGCTCTACTGGCTGCCTACCATAATAAACAGCAGCAACACAAAATATATTTGTGCCACAACAATATATTTGTACCACAACCCCAGAATACACAGATGAAAATGAACTAAAACTTCTAATCAATTTTTAAAAACTTATTATTAAAACAAGAGTATGTTGATATACAGTCTCTAAATAGGATGCTCTAAGGCAGTATTTCATGAACATCAGAATCACAAATGTCTATGAAGAGATCTGGGAAATGAGGAAATGTGTCTAAAATTTATACAGAATTTCTTTTCATGTGCTTCTCAGTTGCTTTGGGATTTTTTTTCAGTTTGGGGATGGTTACTATGTTGGTTGAAATATTTGCCAGTGTTTTTCAATAGATGAAACATTTCAAGTGAAATGCTGAGTAAATAACCAATATTCATTAACTGTAGTCTATTTTGTTTGATTTTTTGCTTAGTGGGAGTTATTTTGGGGGGTGGGGTTGCTAGCAGTAAGTGGGGTACTAGTGATCTATGTTTTACAGTATTTGCTCAATTGCATGTCCAGTGTTATGAATAATGAAGACTGCCTAGTGGTTCATTACCTCTGCATCAGACTTCCACAGTCCTTGGCATTCTAATACAAATGGATAAGTCTTTAAACTCCTCTGTAGTTAAATTAATCCCTGTGTTCTTTTTTGAAAAAAAAAGCAGTTTGTCATCTGTTTATACAATGTGGAAATGTATTTTAATTGACTCACATAAATTTATGACACAGTACTTTATCCTCCTGGGTTGTTTTTTTTTATTATTATTATTATTTTTTTAGCCTTAACAGCAGTGTTTGAGCTTACATTGTAAGAATTTTTCATTAAAATCTCTTTTAGGCCACAGTGTATTGGGATGACTGGCTCCCCTCCAGTAAATGGAAAGAAAAAGAGAGAGGAAAAGGCTCCCTGTCAGTGCCTGATGGGTCCAGTCTATTGATTATTGTGTCTAATCCAGGGTAGTGCTTCCTTAATAGTACTATACAATAGGTCAGACTTCTTCATAGCTTTCTGTTAAAACTGGAAAGTTAAAAACCTTGATAATCCTGTTGTAACTCAGTCTGTGGGAGAGCTGTGGCTTTTTTTAGATTAGGGAGACCTTTTTCTCTCTTTTTATTTTTTTTTGCGGGTTTGGTTTATTTTGTTGGTTTTTTGTTGTGGGTTTTTTTTTCCCTCAGCCTCATGCCTTCAATACAGCAGTGGAAATTGAAAGCAGGGAATTATTCACAGTCTCAGAAGATGTAGGACAAGGATCAGTGACCTGAGGCTAAGGAAGGAAATGTTTAGGCTAGACATTAAGAAAAGATTTTGAACTGTACGGGGCAAATGGCTCAACTCCTGAGGGAGGCTGTGAAAGCTACATCAGTGCAGCTATCAGAGGTCAGCCAGGACACTAACGGGTAACAGGAGGTTGGATGTAATGAAAACAAAGTTTTCTCATAACTTGGTCCCCTGTTTTCACAACTCAGTTGTGCTGCTTTTTGACTCTCATATACAGATTGACAGGCACATATGTCTACTTCTTTTCAGGGCTGACTGAAACACAATCAGCTTGCTTTCTCACTCCAGCTACAATACATAAGAAAATAACTGCTTCCACATGAATCTTCTTCTCATGTTGAATCTTACATTTCACTCTAAAAGCACATATTGGCAATCACAATTCATATGTGAGATTAATGCATATAACTATTTTCCTTTGTGTGAAACTAGATTTGAAGATGGCAAACTGTTCTGGAGTGATAAGCTACAAGTGCTGACTCGTTTTCTCACTCAAGCCTATCTTTGGGTGCTGCAATGATAAGTGCTGCACACTTAAATATCCAGCTGGGAGCTCTGAGCTTGGCTAGTTTTTGAAGGCTACATGAATAATAAAAAAAAAGTTTGCTCAAGAGGTCAAATCAGAGCAAGAACTTAACTTGGGTACCATGAATACCTCATCTAAAAGCTGTTATGGTTGGTGTGATGTCAACTTTATGAGAACTGTCAAGTAGCCCCATGATAGATGTTTTCTTAGGTTTTTTGTCTTTTAATACCATGATTTGTGGTTTTTTTTGTGAATATTAAGTTACCACAAGCATAATTTTGAGAACAGTATTAAAGAATAAAACTTCAAATTTGTCTAGTTTGGTAAGTTTTTTTCTAGTATATATCTTTTAATGTTTTATAAAAAAATTCAGAAACAGTATTAATCAAGTCCTCTCTGCTAATTTTTTCTCCACTTGTATTTCTCCAAAAAGAATGCATCAGCAGCCTTTTTTTTTTTTTGCTTATATGTTGTCTATAAACTTTCCTTTTTAAAGGTTAGTTTAGAGTTGTTTTTGCGAATTTATTGATCACTGACTCACTAGCTGTTTATGAACTTCGCTCCAGAGTAAGTGCTGGAAACTGGCGTTAAATGGTATGTACAGTATAGATTTAACTTGCCTTCCTCATGTTTCCTTGACTTTCAAGCACACCTGCTACAAATTCCATTTGTGGAATGGAATATATCAGTAATTCAGAATCTTTGCACCAGATTTTGTGGCTCATCTGCCATATGGAGAAATGTTAAATGAAGAGGTTAAGGCAGAAACATTTGTATAATTTTCATGTATTTCATAACTAAACCAACTCTCACACTGTGAGGTTGATGTATTAATCATCTAGTACTACGTCTGCTATAGAAACACCGTGAACCAAGTAAACTTCAGAGAGAGGAACAGATTTAGCATGTGCTGAATTTTAATTGGTATGGTGTCATTTCTTGATTTTTGTAGTTCTACCTATTTATAGAAATATCTGATTGAACACCACAGGAATATTTCATGGCAAACTGCTTCAGGGTAATATTTCAGTGGAATGCCCGTTGATTTTCTTTGTGATAGGGAAGAAGAGAACACACTAGGACATTGTTTAAATACAGTATTTAAATAAATTTAGCAATAAACCAGGACCAAATATTGGGGACTGCAGCAATTAGTAAGCTGTGTTTCAGCATCAAGACATGAACTGACCTACAAATCTGGTTCTCTCTCTAAACATCCTGTCTCCTATTCTCTCTTTGAATGTCAAAAACCCCCCCCCACCCAGAAAGAAAGTTTAGGGAAAAAAGCAAGGGCATAAAATGTGTCCACTTCATGTATTTCATAACTAAGCCAACTCTCACACTGTGAGGTTGATGTATTAATCATCTAGTACTACTTTTGCTACAGAAACACTGTGAACAAAGTAAACTTCAGAGAGAGGAACAGGGCATGAATTCAAAGGGCAAGTACAAGCTAATCAGTTAAATATTCCTGAATTATGTGTCCAAGATGAGAGGTGCTAAAACAGTGCAACTTAAGCATGTTCTTGGAAGCTAAAGAAGGTTATGGAGAGAAAGGAAAGACCGACCAAAGCTGACATCATGGGAAGAGTCCGTAAAGAATTGTTAAACCTGAGTACTTATATGTAATTACTTGTAATTCCTTATTTGCTAAATCCAGCCAATATAAAAAAATGAAGTGGCTAAAAAAAGGACAACCTATATATGCACATGTATGTCCAAAGTTCTTCCTCATACAACTTAAAATTCCCCAATTGTAAGACAGCTGTGGATTCTGGAATAATGTTTTCATGCTTTGGTTAGATAAACTGCCACTTTATCAATGTCTAAAATCATTTCTTTCAGTCTACAGTCCTGTTAGCTGTCGTGCTTCACCATTCATCCTCAGTTTTGGATTATTATACAGATCTTTAACCTTTCCCTAGAGAGATCAGAGGGTATGAAATAGGTATTTTACCCAAACAATACTCTCCTTTACTGACTGACCTCTCCACCACTCAGATAAAGACACATAACTGACAGCGCTCTGTAGTGTTCATCAGACTAATGAATAAAGAGACTGTGACAACATGAGGTATATTAACTTTACACTTCAAGATTTGATTTTCAAAGATGTGCAATGAGATTGTCTTTTTAGTAACGCGTACTTTTAGGAAAGTTCTGAAACTCATAACTGTTTTTAATTGAAATGGTTGGGTGTTACATATACAAGATTGCAAGGGTAAAATAGGAAGAAAATCCTGTGGAGGACAATGACACACTTGTTACAAAATCTTACACAATTACTAAAAATGTCTTTGATAATTTCTTTTATTATTGTTAAGTAGTCCAAGATAAAAGTTATTTATAAACTTGACACAGTATTTATTCAAGTGTTGACTGAGAATATGTCCAAATGCTCAGTGTATACAAATGATTTACTAGCCAGAGGTGTGGGCCACTATTTCAGCATCAACTATATTTTTTCCAGTTAGGAAAGAACAATTCGAGGAAAAAAATATCAATAGTTCCCTTTGAGGCTACTTTTACTTTATAAATCTAAATTTTGAATGTAGTAAGAATGAAAGTTGCATTCCTTATGAAGTAAAATTGTTACATTTAGCAAAAAACGTCACATCTTTGGAAGTTTTGTTACCTGAACTTTTTTATTAGTCTATTTCCTATTTTGGAACACTGGACATTGGACATTTGTGTGATTATGTATGATATTAGGATAAGGATTTTTGTTCTCTAATCAGAGGGTTTTATATTTTTTTGTTAATGTTTTGTCTTAATTTTTAATACTCTCAATATATTTAAGAAGTAAAAATCAGTAGATGTTGAAATGCATATAAAGTGAAATTTGTGTTTCCAAAATCATTTGCCTAATTCAAGCAAATTTTTGGAGATAGGTCAAGAGTAAGTATACTTGCTTTAAAAATGTCTTTCTGAGTAGGAATCACTCAAAGTCTTCCTTTTAATGGGTTTAAAGTGACCTTCAGAAAGGAAATTTTGACCTGGTTTTCTGTAATAGGGCTAGATGTTGACTTTCTCTGCTAGCTCTTTACATCACAAAAGAATCTGAAGTAAGTATCATGTTACAAATTCGACACAACAAATCAAAAGTTGAAGTAAGGGTAGCTGCTTCAGTAAGGTACCGTACATCGAATCCTAAAGGTAGTTCCTCCTCTTGATTGTGCTTTCAGTCACACAAGGTACTGAATGGTAGCTGATTTTGACTTTCAGGTAGCTCATTTGTTTAAACAAGGACCAAGTGATTTGAACTAAATCCAGAGCCATTACAACTAAGCTGTGCATTGCATCATGGGCAATCACAGATTTACAGAGCTGATGAACAATTCAGTTTGGAAGGCACCTCAGGAGGTCTCTAGTTCACCTTTCCACTCAAAGCAGGGTCATCTATGAAGTCAGATATTGTTGCTCAGGGCTTTGTACAGTCAAGTCTTGTAACTTCCAAAGACTGAGACTGTACCACCTCTCTAAGCAATCTGTTGTACTGCTTGGTATTTCTCAGAGCAAAAATATTCTGTGTTAACTCCTCACTGTATAAGCATGAAAACCTATTTAGGATAGGGCAAGCAGCAGATAAGTAAGATGAGATTTGATTTTCTATGACAGCATATTATTTAACTTCAACTTTCACGTAAGCTCATAAAAGTCATGTTTTCCTTATCTTTCACTTACTCTATCCAGGACTCTGTCTTGTAAAATCTAGATGATGAAAGGATCCATGTCAAGCATTTGTGAATACTTCGTACTTCAAGAGAACTTGAACTTTTATATATATATATAAATATATATATATATATATATATATAATTGTTTGCTCCCATGCATCGTGTCTGTGTCCTCTTGCCACTCAGCCTGCTGACTCTCTGACTGGTTTTGTTTGAGCAATCTAACTTCTTTCATAGCTAAATGTAGTATCAGTTGCTCTCCATCACTTAATACCTGCTATGATACAGGACACCTCCATTAAAAATACATCAGTGGAAAGGAAAACAAATGGAATTGATTTGCTTACAATGTAATGGGTTTCCCTTGGGCCATAAAGTATAATTTTGATGTCAATTTATCCTTGCTTTTCTTTCCTTAGCTCTAAAGGGAATATTGTATCCTTTAAAGTATTTCTTGAAAGCAATTAAGCAATAGCTACATAGGTAAGGCAGGTTTTCAAAGCCAGAGAAGCCACTAAAAGAAGTCTAATATTGCAATAATTGATCATGGTTATGCTAGTGAACAATGAACTGTTAATTTATATACCTAGTCTCCATTTCTGTTCTTGCATGCACCAGCAGCTTTTCAGTTCCTCCAGCTTGATCTGGTCCTGGAAATCTAAGGGATTTTTGAAGTTCCATGAATAATAATATGATCTCAATCTGGCATATCACTGCAGATATCCTTACACTTCTAAAAATGAATGATCTACTCTGAATTTTTAAAAAAGGGATAAGAAATTAGAGGTGTCAATCTGATATATATTCATAGAGTATATGGTCAGGGAAATAAGCTATTCAACCTTTTATCCAAATAAAATTTTACCAAGTATGGAATCAGTTTTGTCTTTGAGATCCTACTCCAGCTCACCGGAACAATAAAACATAGTAGTCCTACATGATATCCTTGTGTTCCATACAATATCCTTGCCTTTAAATTGGAGAGACATGGATTTGAGAGACATGGATTTGATGGAATTATTGCTTGGTGGGTAAGGAATTGGCTGGACAGTTGCACTCAAAAGATTTGTAGTCAGCAAGTCAATGTTCACATGGAGACCAGTGACACATGGCATTCCTCAGGGATCAGCATTAGGACAGGCACCATTGAACAATTTTTTTGGAGACATAGACAGTGGGATCAAGTGCACCCTAAGCAAGTTTGCCAATGACACCAAGCTGTGTGGTGTGGTGGACACACTGGAGGAAGAGGATGCCATCCAGAGGGATCTGGACAGGCTTGTGAGGTGAGCCATTGACCAGAAAAAAAGACCAGATTTTTTTCACAAACCAACATATAGAACTAGAGCCAAATCTAACAAGAATATATATATCTAGTGGTTTATATCTTGAAATTCAAATCATCTGACAGACTTGGACATTGGTATATTTGGCCTTTAAAAATCTGTCAGTAAAAATTTTGGGAGGTCTACCAAAGAAACTTTCTTCATTTAGGGACTTTTTAATTAAATTATTATGCTGACATTTTTTTTTTTTGAGAGAAGAAGCATTGGACAGGGAACTGAAATGCAAAGTGGGCTGTGAAGGACTTCTCAACAGAAATGGACTATGGAAATCTTTC
Organism: Laterallus jamaicensis coturniculus; assembly: GCA_022605575.1. Classification (NCBI taxonomy): domain Eukaryota; kingdom Metazoa; phylum Chordata; class Aves; order Gruiformes; family Rallidae; genus Laterallus; species Laterallus jamaicensis. The sequence continues at coordinate 4,555,718 of JAKCOX010000033.1, read as the reverse complement.
TAGCATGCTGATCCCATCTGTAGAACAATATTTTTAATAGCTCTTTTTCACATTACTGTTTTACTCTGTACTACTAAGTATAATTTTAAGAGCTACATTAGGACAGTTTTGAATAGAATACTCTAGAACAAATTACAATAGTAATCTGAATACTTAAACCCAAAGTATACATATATATTTACACATAGGTGGTTGGAATTAATCTACTTGTGCAAAAAAATTAACTAACCCCAGAAAAATATACTTTATTTCAGCCCTATAGTTCTTAGGGAAATAGTTATTTAATTAGCTTTGCCTGGCTGTCTGTTGATGAAATAGTCAAATGGCATTTTTTGAATGTTTTCTCTTAAAAAAAATTTGTATGCTATTTCTAGAATGTAAATCTTCCTGTAAAGATGTTCATGAGCTTATCATTCTGTATGCTTGGTCTCTAAAGTTAAGCATGGACCTGATTAAGGAATACACTTAGGAATGAATTAATGTTCTATTCAAAATGATGTCATTTAGAACCGTGTATAAATATTTTCTACGATCAGATTGCATGTCAGTAAATTTTTATTGTGTAATAAATGTGTATGTAGTATGTTTTTTGAGGAGTAAAGGCTTAGAATCTGTTCATGCTCACATACATTTATAATAAAAAGCTTAGTAGTTAGTAATCTAGAATTTCCTTCTTGTAAAGATTATGCTTTTCTCATTTTTTTTTCCCTGCCATCAATATATGTGCTTAAATATTCCCTTAGAAAATTACCATAAAATAGAAATGTGTGTAAAAATAATTCAGGAAATTTAGCTAGAAAATTCAATGAACTTTCCACCTCTAGCTTTGAATCAAATCTGTGTCATTTTTTTTGTTCATATACTAGTGTTTTTTCTCCTTAACAGTTAAATCACTTGCTTCACTTGCTTAGTGTTCAATAGAATATTTGCCTCACAATCTACAAGTTCAAACAGAAATAAATATCGGGTATTACTTGATACCTGTTTCCAAACTTACTTTCATTCACTGTCAGACCTATATATAATCTGAATTAGTCTTCTACTTTTGTAATCAAATAAATAGTATTTTACAACTTAGAATTTCCTTATTGCAGACCTTCTAATGTTGATTTATATGTATAAATATAGATAAGTATGTAGAAGTCTATGAAATAATGTGTAACAAAGAAGAGGAAGGAGTAGAGAAAATATTAGCTTTGTCTGAACTTCAGTGCCCTTCAGGGCTGAAATCAGATGCTTAACAATTTTGGAGCACAACATTTCAGAGTTTAATGTACATTAGCACTTCAATCAGCTCAAAAGAGCTCAACTAACTGCCTCACATAGTCTGACAACTTACGGCCTCAGCTAGTCTTTCAAGAGACAACAGTGGTTTCCAGCTCTCCTTAGAAGAAGAAAACCCATACTGATCAAGGTCTGTGATTTTCTGAAGTGTATTGTTTAAATAAAACTCCACTCTGCTGAGCAAGATATTCACAGACAGATCTGGCTCAAGTTCAAGAAACCAAGAATGTTGAAGCTTGTTTTCCTTACCTGTAGAGAACTATATCACTCTCTAGATGAGATGTTGTCCTAACAAGTTTGAGAAGCTGGCTGCAGTCCAAATTAAACACCCCCTGAAGAGCGTCTCTTTGGCATCTGCCCTATACTATACAGGAATCCAAAAGCAAGACAGAAAAAAATGGAGGAAGTCATGATGCTTTAGAGATCTGACAAAGCTTGATAAAACCCATGGTCTGCCTGTTTTTCTGTACAGAATATTAGACAGAAAGTCCAACTGTGAAGAAACCTGAAGCATGGCTCCCAAAGGTGAATGGTCCTGGCTGGTTTCCTGGGTCTGCATTGGAAATAACTGCACATTGAAAACCTGTTTAAGATTTTTTTTTTCCTGGTATTTATGTGATTATGTATTTAGGACTCTATTAACAAAGACACTAATTCACTGGGAATGAAATAATCCCAATTCCACACTTGGAATTTATGATTGGTGCCAGAGACTGTAAGTTTAGCTTCAGGATTTTATGGAGCAGTCTGTCATTCAAACATTTATTTTTGATGGTGCTGATGGGGATTAGTGGAAAGTGTGTGAGAAGGTTATATTTAGTAATAAACCAGATTGAACTAATTTCTTACAAATCCTGCTTTCTTTCTCTAAACATTTTAGTTGTCCAGACCCCACCAGACTAGCAAGGACTGTTCTTTGGAGATATGATACTACTAAGGAATAGAAAAGATGAAGGAACTAGCATTGTAAGGAAGATACAGGGATCATAAAAGTGCAGAATTTAATGTGTGAGATGGTTTCTTGGTTTAGGCTTCATTTTGTTTGCCTGTTCTATCTATCTATGTGTTTCCAGATATGCATGTCTCTCCTGCAAGACTCTAAACCTGTTTGATAGTATTCTTACTTGCAAAGCATAGTAATTACATGTTTAATTCTCCTTTGTTTGTAGAGCTTATGCTTTGCAAATAATATTTTAGAGGCAACAATTCACTAGATCCTTAACAACATCTTTAAGTAGTGACCATGGTCAAGTACTCTTATATCAGCACAATCTCAAGAAAGAGAAGTCTAGTTTGTTCACCAAAGTGGACTGCACAAGTGAGAAAACATCCTTTTGCTAGATATTTGTTCATCTGGCAGGAGGTTACTTTCTTACGTGAAATGAATCTCTTTCTAAAACAGTAAAATACAATCTTAGCACAAAGCTCACAAAGAGCATTTCTGGATTTTCATTTGACTGAACTTCATAAAGAGCAAAACTGGTTCATCGGATCTAAGCACCTAGTTTTTTATTATATGAACGCTAGTTTAAATTTAATTAAATATAAGGCAACAATTACAGAGTTTGAAGAAGGGTATTGTCTTTTCCCCCTGTTTTTTCTGTACAGCTGACCAAAACTCCAGAAAATGCTCTGCAGTTGTTTAAACTTTACAGCTTAGTTAGGAATTTGGGCCATTGAAATTCTCTTCAACATTGCACAGAATGAGCTTCTGTTAAACTTCGGTGTGAAAACAAAGAAGCTTGTATATGTAAGTGCCGAGAATGCCTGAAAGGAATTTGAGAAGGAATCTGAACATCAAAGTCATGGATGGAGAGTGGTATACTATCCCAGTCTTAAACTGATGGAATTTGAAATCAGAGGATTAAAATTTATTTTCCAGGTCATCTTGGATTAATCATTGCTATAAATTACTATTTCTGTGGAGCAATTAAGCCTCTAGTACAAGGAGTATACTTTTTTTAGACACCAGTTTACCTGGATGGAATAAAAAAAGGGGCAAACAAAGCATAGATTTCAAAACAAACATGCTCAGATATGGTGTTATGTACAGACATAAACTTGCTGTAGTGGTAACACTGAGAATCACATACTGCTATGATAATGTAATCATATCTGCCTTTATAAAAAATTCTGGCATTTCAGAAGCCATGGGTAGAAAGTATGCAGTGTATTACATACCATGTTGTATATCTATGCTGATTGAAAACCCACGGCTGTCTTGCATGTTCCGATCCTTCAGTTTATCTCCCAAAAAAAGCACAGATAAAGGTCACACATTCTATTTCTTAGCTACAAACCTGGTTAGGTAGCTAAAATCAACTAACAAGCTAAAACCAGTGTGGAAGAAACAGGTTTGTAACATACTAGTTTTATCCAGTATGAAGAGATAATAGATGATCATATCAACATTGCTTTACAATGTTATAAATAAAGCTAGCAATACATGACAACTTGCTTATTTATGAAATGAAAGTGTATTGATACGCACTCATGAGGTCTATACACAAAGATACTCTGAAATCAGCATCTGTCAATGTTTTACTTCAAATACTCTTGTATAGTTGATATATCCCAAAATTCACTAAGGGTTTAGGAAAATTTTTCAAAACTCTTGTTTATATGGACTTTGTAACAGAAACTAGCAAACTAAACCACAAAGTAGCAAAATGTCCTCACGGGTTCTCTCTCCAAGTTCCTAAATTTCTAGCTATGTAATTCTGTAAGCCCAAATGCAAATCCATATAAGGATCTCAAGTTGGAACTCTCAATTTTCAACTAACATAACACTCTTCTAAGCATCTTTGCAAAATTCTGAACATAGCGGCATGAACAGTTAAGCTTTTTGCCTGTGAGCCACAGCAAGGAAATCAAACTGAAGCATATTTCATCAGTCAAAACAAGGAAAAAGCAATATGTGTTGATTATCGCATCATTTTCAGCTTTATCACTCCACCAGCTAACAAAGAATATTGATTCTGCCTGGTCAAAACATTTAATTTCATGTGTTCACTTTTTTAACCTTTGATAATATTTTGGAAAATTTCCCAAAAAAATAATGTTTCAAATCCTTTTAATATTTAATTAATGATTAGTATAATTCTTATTAAACTGCCAGAACTGGATGCTTTGTACATATTCATCTACAGCTGTCATCCTGAGCCTGTGATAAAATATTGATCTGTTACGGTGTGTTTAGTAAAGATTAAACTTTTTTTCCCTAGGTTTTTTGTTAAGATAATTTGGGAGGGTGGGGGAAGGAAGGAGGAAGGATATGACATATTTCTTTAGAAAAGAAAATGTGAATGTATTTGTAGTTGCTCATGATTTGTAATGTCAAAACGATCCCTAAGGGAGATAGATCAGTGGACAGAGTTCAGGGCAGATGGTCACAAGTGCAGAGGAAATACAATTTATCATTTGGCTCCGCAGTTTATCACAGCTCTGCCTGTCTATGTTTCTCTGGTCCTGATCCTGCACAACTGTAGTCCAAATGTTTTGTCTTTGATGTAAATAGAAGTAGGAGCATACTTAATCTACCTGCGGCAGTACCATAGTCTGTATAAATAGTATAAAACCTATTTTGATATATCCACCTTCTCTTTATCCAGTTCAGATCTTCTCTTGACAATATATGAGTATTTTTAACCTCCTAAGTAGTTGGTGGGGTTGAGTTGTTTTGTATTGGGTGTTTTGGGGTTTTTTTGTATTTCTACATATATATTCAAAATCCTGAATATTCCTGACTCCTGTTCCAAAATGATGCAAGAAAAGAACCCAGAAGAGAGTCTGGGTAAGGAAAGATGGCATATTGTTAGAAAATTATTATTATTTTTTAACTTAACCAAAGTAATGCCATTATCAGTGTGTACAGGCAACAGATTTTCAAATCTCTAGTTGTGGCTGGAAATTATCTATGCACAAATTAACCTCATTCAGCTCAAGTGAGTGCCACATGAATTTTTACAATGGTAGTACCTTTATCTGTGATAAGAAGGGAAAAAACTGTTCATACAGAATGTTAAATTGTAGTTCATCTATACAGAAAGCAGATTTTAAGCTCCTTAGGAGAAGGAGTAAAACTTTGAAACAACTCTACCACACCTTTTAAAACATGAAGGCAAAGACAGTCCATCAGTTTGTTGCAGTCTGTTTGAGTCATGTCAGTCCATACAGTTAAGGTGCACAGAATTTAAATGAATGTGAGGTTATGAAAAAAAAGTACCAAAAAATGTGGGGGAAAAAAGGGAAACCAAATAAATGTTCTTACATTGTAAGGAAGTGTGATTTGAAACCTCCCCTATTGATTGTAGTGAAAGAACTTCTCCATCAGCAATTACAGAGTTCCATTTTGCTTGATTTTTTTCCCCCACTTTCAGCAGGTGGTGGGAGGAAAGACTTGATTTAGCTATGATTAGCATTCTCCCATAGGAAACGTTGAAAGTATTAATAAATATTTATTAAATTGTACTTTCAGAAAAATGTAGGGGAATAATTGTCTTGAGGTACATGTTGAAAATCCCATTTTGCCTGTAAATAGAAAAAAATATATTGTTCCTCTTCCAGCTTTGTGTGAGAGTGTGTATATGTGTGTCCTCCCCCGTATGTTAACTATTAATAATCAGATGTCAGAGCAGAACTGCAGAATTACTCTACAGACGAGTCACTTTATTCACAAATAGAAGTTTGACTCAGGTATGTGATTTTTAGCATGATTTTCTATAATGACAGTTAAGTTATTCTAAGATTAAGCCAAATGGACTAGAAGTTCCCAGTAAAAGAGCTTCCAAAAATGGTAGACTTTTTTTTTTCCTTTGTTGTATGAGTGTTAACTACTTGACTTGTGCAGAAAATGTAGATAGCACATTGGGAAGGAAGGCTGAGATCTTGAGAAAGAACTACAATTAATAGTTGAGAAGAGCTGTGTCCTACTGTCAAAATTTTTTCTAGGTTAGTGCATACTCCAAGTTTCAGTTTATTCATCTGTACAATGGAATGATTAAATTTATCAACATTAATCTTCTGAAGGTTATACGAACTTGGCATAATCATGTCACATGCCAAATCAGTGATCATTATTCCTGGTCCTTTAGGGATGATCATGTAACTTCGAATTATATTTGTCTTGCCCGTGGTAATTCCTGTGAAACAAAAATTATATTAAGTATAAGCTTCTCATAGCCCTTTGATGCTATGAGTTGGGTTGAGAAAACATTGTATTCCAGTTCTTTATCTAATTGCATTGTATGCCTTAATATAGGATTGATTTTTCTTAACTGAGTTTATAATTCTTATAATATTAACTTGATTGCTTCTAATATAGTCAAAGTATTTGATTGTTGTATGAACTACTGAGCCTTCTCTTGTTTTTCCCTGGCCTCTCATTGAACTGCTAGAAATTTCAGGAGGGGAGAGAAAAAGACAAAGGTGCAAAGCAACTGGGTCCAGAAGAGTCCATTGCAAAAAAAATACAATAACTTTTTAGGATAAAGACTATGTGCTAAAGACTGCTCTTAGGAGACCTTTGTCTGAGGCCCTGGAGTCTCCTTCTGTATCACTTAATTGAAATCAGAATTAGCAACAGGGAAGATTGCATATTATCAGCGTGATCAGTACAAAGCATGTGGTGCTGTGGGCAGACTCACAATAGAAGGGATTGTGGTATGGTGGGAAGATAATGCAGAAAGGATATAAAATCCAACAGGGACAAAAGCAAAAATATTTAGGTTTAAAATAATTGTAACATACATTTTTTAAAAGGCAGCTGCTTTTTCCTTCTTGAAATGAATGGTTCTGGATTGATTTTGATGTTAGTGCAAGGATTTTCTGACAAGAAAACTGTGGACAAGTAGCAGCAGCAGCACCACCCTAAAATTGAGAACTAATAGTTTTTGCTGTACAGCAGGAAATTATTCTCTGAAATATGTATATGCAAGCTTTTTACTCAGTCTAATTTTTTTTAATAGTTTCCCCATGTAGTGCTTTTTTATCAAGTATTCAAAGGAGGTACCAAAACTTCATGGAAAACTTTAAAACTTCTGTTCACACACATGTATTTCCTCAGCTAACTGTAGCACTGGTGAAAACAGCCAGATTAGCACCCTCAGACACCAAAAATCTCTATTCATTTATCTAATAGGTAAACCACTATTAGTAGTGCAGTGTGCTGCCTTCCACATGTAGACAGGCTAAAAGGCCAGACTGTTGTCCTGAAAACCCTTATCCATAGGAAAGAAATAAAAAGAGGGGGGAGTGTAACCAACACTTGGCTTTAAAGACACCTAAGATTCTGAAATGGACTACATAGCTGTTGCTTGTGATTTTACTAAAATAGTGGGGTGTTGGTGTTTTTTTCCTCCAGAATTAGGTTTTTTATTTCAGCAGTAGAGCACTTGCTTAGATATCTGATTTGCTGAAGTGAGAAGCCTTTGGTTCCACTGTGGTCTCAACACATTCTATGCTGGAAATTGTTAAGTACACTGACAAGGAATATCTAAAAATCTACCTAAACACTTATTGGCTACAAATCTTCCTTTGCATCAATTTCTTTTACAAAAAAAACACCCAACAGTTTTTCTCAGTATTTTCACTTGAATGAATAATTGGAGTTGGATTCAATGATCCTTATGGGTCCCTTCCAACTCAGTATATTCTATGATTCTAAATGCATAAGGTAAAAGAAATACTGAGTAATTATGGGTTCTATAAAGGAGACTGTAGCCCCTTGGAAAACTTGATAAGGTAATTAAGAATGCTATAATTATTAAAGGGTTGAATAGAATGCAGTATATAAGACACAAGGCCATACCAAAAATCCATGATAAACCATAATCTAAAGGGCTTTGAATCAGGTAAAGGTTGCGTAATACTACACACAGAGGAAATCTTAGGCACTTTGAACTAGAAATTGTGTTTTAGTGTGTATACACAAAGGAATCAGAATCAGATGTTATAATCAATCTTAATTATTGCTATTAGGTATTAAAAAGTCAGTATTTATTCTAAATGGTGTATGTAGCTGTCACCTGGGAAGTACAGCATATAGTCCCTAGATATGTATGCTATTCTTTTGTATAAAAATGAAACTATTTTTTCAGTATGCAAAGTCTTTAAGAATGCTTCTGTTCACATTCTTGTGATACATTTAAACTTTCATATAGTAAATAGTAAGGAACTGATTTTTTCCAAGTCCAAAAATCTGTGACAAAATCTCAGCAGATTACGAAGCAGCGATGCACCTTAGTCTGTTCTTGGTCTCCCCAGTGTTGAATCTGGTGATGGATGTGAACTCTTTAAGACTTTATTCTAGCCTGCAGCTTGGGTTTTCATGACGTAGAAACACATGTGTTGATGGAGGGGAGGACAGTAAGAGGAGTTAGGTGCATCTCTGACTGAGTACATAGATAGGTCTCATGACAACATGGATTCATGATACAATTGGGGTAAATGTTAATGCTGGGAAATCCAGAAGTAATCCAGGTACACGATTCTAGAAAGAACTAGGACTGCTTGAGCAATATTGGTGGACTTTCTGAGAAGGCAAAGCCAGCCTCCTTGAGGTCTGTGACCTGCCTGCCTACCTACCTCCCTACTTTTCTTCTTTCCCTCTTTCGTCCTTACTTTCCTTCTTTCTATCAGAACTCTTGAGCTGTCTCTTGTTCTTCCCAAGTCTGTGTTTCCATATGAAGAAAAATATCTGAATTAATTCAGAAGAGAGCTGGGAGTTACTTAATATTGTGGAAAACCAAAATAAAATGTTACAGAGAAACTAATTGAAGGTCTTTACATGGTAATGTTTCTGCAGCATCCTACTCTGGAGCATGGAGCTGTGAGTCTGTTTTCATACAGAAACCCATTTGATTTTCACAAGCACAAGAGTTTTCCTTATTTAAGTTGAAGCCAGTAGTATTAAATCTTTATCTACGACTAACAAAGTCTCAGTTGAGTGCTTCACGAGTTAAGAATTTAAGTTACCACTCCAAACTCCTTCACTATATCAAACTCTAATCTTTCCTTAAAGATCAGTTAATGCAGGTTTCTCTGTGTCTTCTGTCTGCCTTCATTTTTCTCCACTGTACCATAGTTGGCAATACTCTCTAGCTCTCAGTATCAGCAAGCATTTAAGATCCAGGACTATGTAATGGGAAGTGCCAATGAACTTCATCAGTACACTGTGTTATTGGTTTATAATACAATTTAAGGTTTTCCAGTCTTCTACATTCTCAATTAAATATCATGTTTAAGCTTGAAATTTAGTTCTCATGCTATCCCCACTGTTATTCAAGTTGTATAGACCAACACTGAAGCTGTGTCTGGCCTGATAATAAGCTGAAGAAAACAGAGCTGTATTACAGCTTTTCTGGGATAATGTTCTCTGCCCTTGGTTTGCTTGCAGCACATCACAACACTATTTTAAAAGCTCTCTTGTCTCTCATACATTTTACTGTCTTTTTCTCGGGACATTTTCTGAATTTTTGATTTTGTCTCACTTACACAGCTCCTTTGTTCTACCAGTCCCTTTGCTTTTGCATTCCATTTTTCATTCCTAGCTTTATTTTACATGCAGTAGTTGGTTTGGGTTTTTTCCTTAACATCTACTTTGAACTATCTCTGTGTTCAGTTTTGATGAGAATTTGCCAGTTAAATTAAAACCAAGAAAAGATACAACTCAGCTGTCCTCAAAGTTCTACTCTAAATTCTTCAAACTGATTAGTCAAAAACTAACAAAAAAAAAATTTCCCTAAAAACCAAACACTCCTCCAAGCATGGCCCAATTATGAAAAGTCAGACCTTAGTTACTCTTATACTGAACATCTAGCTGAAGTTTCTAGATAAAGTTCACATTAAAGGAATGTCAGAAAGTCAGATTCAGCAATACTCTTGATATGTAGGCATTATTTTTATTTGCGAAATACGACAAGGGATTTGACTTTGCTTTGACTTTATGATAGAAGTGAGTTGAGGCTCATATACCCTTACAGATACATTGAAATCATTGTATATGGTCAAGATCTGAGATATCTCCAAAAGAAATTAAGATTGTTTCTGATTTTGTATAAGCATATAAAAGTGTTTGCTCCAAGTAGAACACTCTGACAACAAAAATAAGCTTTCTCTTTTGGGATTTGTATGATAGAAGTACAGGAAATAATAGGGTGATATAGCTAGCATGTATTAAATAGGATATGTAATGTGCTTAAGAAAAGATTTTCCTTTGAAATTGTTAGCAAGATGCTGGCTATGTACAAATGTCCATGATGACTTTCATATTGACTTGGAACAAAAGGAAGAAAAAACAACTAAACCATCTTTCATATATTTTCTGTTCTAACCTAGTCTAGTTTGAATGGCTTCTAGCTTTTTCATCAGTGCTAAGCAGAGAATCAGAGAATCAGAGAATTCTGTGACTTGGAAGGGACCTTTGAAGATCTTCTTGTTCACCTCCCATTCAATAAGCAAGGACATCTTCAAGTACTTCAGGTTGCTCAGACTACTGCCCAACCTGACCTTGAATGTTTCCAGGAATGGGGCATCTACAACCTCTCTGGGCAACCTGTTCCAGTGTTTCACCATCCTCATTGTAAAAAATTTCTTCCTTATATCTAGTCTGAATCTATCTTTTTAGTTTAAAGCCATTACTCCTTTTCCTATTGCCCTACTAAAAAGTTTGTTTCCATCTTTCTTATAAGCCCCCTTTAAGTATTGAAAATTGCTTTAGGGTCTTCCTGAAGTCTTCAGGCTCAACAACCTCAACTCTCTCAGCCTTTCCTCACAGGGAAGGTGTTCCATCCCTCTGATGATTTCAGTGGCCCTCCTCTGCACCCAGTCCCACAGTTCCATGTCTTTCCTGTGTTGAGGACTCCAGAGCTGCACACAGTACTACAGGTGGAGCCTCCAGCAAAGGAGTAGAATCACCTTCTCTTCCTTGACCTGCTAGTCATGCTTCTTTTGATGCAGCCCAGGATACAACTGGCTTTCTGGGCTGTGAGTGTAGTTCAGCTTTTTATCCACTCATATCCCTAATCCCTCTACAGGGCTGTTCTCAATACCTTTTTGTCCCAGGCTGTATTGATACTGGGAGTTGCCCCAATCCAGGTGCAAGACCTTGCCCATGGCCTTGTTGAACATCATAAGATTCACAAAGGTCCACTTCCTGAGCTTGTCTGCATCCCTCTGGATGACATCCCATCCTTCAGGTGCATCAACTGCACAACTCAGTTTGGTATCATCTGCAAACTTGCTGAGGGTGCACTTGATCTGTATCTGGAGGAGTCTGTATTACTGGTGGAGATATTAAACACTACTGGTCCCAATACGGATCTCTGAGGGACAGCACATGTCACAGACTGGAGAGCTGGGCAGGGAGAAATCTAATGAAATTCAACAAAAGCAAGTGTAAAGTCTTGCACCTGGGGAGGAATAACCGACTGTATCAGTACAGGCTGGGGGATGACCTGTTGGAGAAGAGCTCTATGGAGAAGGACCTAGGGGTCCTGGTTGATGACAGGTTGGCTATGAGCCAGCAGTGTGCCCTGGTGGCCAAGAGAGCCAATGGGATCCTGGGATGCATCAGGAAGAGTGTGTCCAGCAGGTCGAAGGAGGTGATCCTCCCCCTCTACTCTGCATTGGTCAGGCCCCACCTGGAATACTGTGTCCAGTTCTGGGCTCCCTGGTATAGAAGAGACAGGGACCTTCTGGAGAGAGTCCAGAGAAGGGCGACAAAGATGATTAGGGGTCTGGAACATCTCCCCTATGAGGAAAGGTTGAGTGAGCTGGGTCTGTTCAGCCTGGAAAAAAGAAGACTTAGGGGGGACCTAATTAGTGTTTACAAGTATCTTAGACATGGGTGGCAGGGGGAATTGGCCAGCCCCTTTTCAGTGGTCAGTGGGGACAGGACTAGGGGCAATGGCTGTAAGCTGGAGCACAGGAAGTTCCGCACCAACATGCGGAAGAACTTTTTCACAGTGAGGGTGACAGAGCAGTGGAATAGGCTGCCCAGGGAGGTGGTGGAGTCTCCTTCTCTGGAGATATTCAAGTCTCGTCTGGACGCCTATCTATGTAATATGAGATAGGGAGCCTGCTTTGGCAGGGGGGTTGGACCCGAAGATCTCTTGAGGTCCCTTCCAACCCCTAAGATTCTGTGATTCTGTGATTCTGTGATTCTGTGATATCCATTTGGACATTGGAATCTGGAATGCATTGCCTCAGGTCCCATAGACTTTCAGGTTCCTCAGGTGGTCATGAACCTGATCTTGTCTGACAGTGGGAAGGACTTTGCTGTTGTGGTCTATCCACTTGAGACGTGGGAGAAGAGGTTGCCACTGAAGACTAAAGCAAAAAACTTGTTAAGTCCAATAATCTTATCCTCTATAAAGCCACCCTGAAGATGAAAAATTCACACACTTCCCTAAACCAATTAAAATAAAGTGTGTGTGTGTGTGTGTGTATAAAGTCAGGAACACGCTATTTTGTAGTAAAAAGTTGAAAAATATCTAAAAAGTTTGATGTACTAATCCATGAGGTGAAATGTGATTTACAAAAATTATTTTTGTCTGTCTAAAGCAAAGCTTGTGATTGAAAGTTACTGAGACTAGTTCTCTGTGTGCTTCCTGGGTTTTAGTTCATACCTTGTGTGGAAAAGAATTACAACTGAAAACAGTCATAATTTTCCCATTTAAGAGCTTTGGGTAGGATATCACATAGTCATTTAACCTATGCACTTTCATCTTATTCTCTAAGTAAATACTCTCCACTGTGCATTACGACTTGAAATAATTTTTATTATTTGGGCACTATTTTATTGGTAGTGGTCATTTTCAGTTCTTCTTTTTTAAACCTTCTTTAGTTTTGCCTTTTCTATTTCTAATTCACTCTCACCTTCCTACCCTGCCTCATGTACACTCCTCCCTATCATCCTCCCATCTCCTTGCTGCAATCGATAACAAACGTGTACTCCCATCTGTTCAGGAAGAACAGAGGCCAGACCAGATGTGACCTGTGATTTACCAAATGGGATGCAAACACAAGGAATGCTGTCTGCCATCTGTTGATGCAGAAACCAGCAGAGCTGGACTATCATTTCAGCAGAGCTCTCCCACTGGGAAACTGCAAAAGAAATTCATCTGTTTCATTTTTTTTCTCCTCTTCTGACCTGACAGTTCCTCTGCACGAAGTGTCTTGCAATGAAGTTGTAAGAGTTTACATCTAAATGGCCGCGCTCTAGGGAAAATAAAAGAAGGCTTTTTACAGTTTATACTTTATATTTCTGCCAGAGACAGCAGTACAGAGATGATACTTCTCTCTACAGCAAACCGATACACGAAGCAGCTCTCTGAAATGAATAGGGGAAACAAAGCCTCTATTTTTTCCTCCCTCTCCTCTCCCCTTCTTTTCAATGCACATGAAAGGGTCCTGAGAGTGCTGAAGGAAATGAAGCAGGTGTTAGTAACAGTTACAAAAAAAGATCCTTGTCTCCACTTCATTCTATTTCCAAATTACCCCACCAAGGAACATCTGGTTTCTATTTCAAAAGAGGAAATGCATAACAGAGAGAGTGATCCTTGTGTGTGATCTAAGAGGATCTTTGGTATATTCTTACACACTGATGCAACCTGTGAGTTGAAAACACGACCATGGTTTGAAATGACAGTTGAAGGCCAGAACCATTCTTATCTGATGGTGCATTTTTGTTTTATTTTTGTTTTTTAAATTTACTCAGTGTACCCATGACATCAACTGGACAGAAGCAGACAACATTTTAAAGGCCAGTAGGACTTTCAGTGCTTTTTAGATCTCTTTTCTGTCCTTTGTGTAAACCGAAGCGCTATTGAACCAGAGGAGATTCTATCCACTTCTTTTCATATTCCTTGAGCAGGGGAGCAGTGGAGTGAAAAAACCCCTTCTAGAAACCAGTCTTCTACCTCCAAGAGTTGTATATAGGTGGTTTATACTGTAATGGCATGGATTCCAAATAAGGTATTCTCCACCTGTGCTGCTACCTGCTATTTTTGGCTTAATATATATTTTCTGAAATGCTGCAGCCAGAGGAGTCTTAGACTTTATGTTCCTTGAAGATATCTTTTTAATCCTGTGTGCAGACTGAATGTAGCATTTTACCCTGATATGGCTATTCTGTATCACTATATTAGCAGTTTTATAGATAGCAACTCCTGAACAATGCATTTTAAATTAAAAGAAAAAGCATATTCAGAAAAGACAGAAAGATCTTTTAGTAACAATGTTTACAGCTTGGTTTTGGATTTGTTTTTTTGGGTTGTTTTTTTTGTGTTACTTCAATGTCCCTAAATGATTAGGAGGTCTACAGCAAGTTCAGATCTGACACTCAATTATTCATCCACCCTGTTCGGGAGGCATGCATCAAAATGATTGACTTCCCTTTTTGTACAGTGTAGAAGGAGATGTCAGGTAGGTGTGAGGGGGAAGCTAAGCAGCTTCCCTCAAACAGTGATGAGACAGTTTCAAAGCACATAAAAAGATGTCATTTAAAACTACTCACCTGCACAATCTCCAGGGATCTATCTTGTGGCTTCTTTTGAATCTCTGGTATAATGTCCCGTTCCCCACCCCTCCACCCCCTTTTTTTTTCCCTTCCTCTCTGACACTCAGACCAAAATACCTGAAATGCTGTGTCAGAGAGGGACACTTTTGCCAAAAGATAAATCTACTTGTTTCTGCCCTATTTCTGTGTTGAAAGGCAGTGATCAGTCATTAGCAAGCAGACTGCCAGAGCAACTTTAGCAAAGGCAGGAGCCTTTCCAAATGGGAATTAATGGGGAAAAGAAAATGATCTTTTCATATTCTCAGCTTTCATAATGTATGGCAATCTGTCTCTAGGAGGGGTTGGGAATCAATTAAGCATGAATGATGTATAGGAAGGTGGAATGTGACCTTAACAAGTTGTCTTGTCTCTTCTCTTGATGTTTCCATCTGTTTTGCGCAAAGAATGTTCTGATAATGTGTTAAGGAGGTAGACATCATTTCCGAGGGAACAGTCATTATGGGCCACTATCTTCCTGGACCTGATAAGTTTAATCCAAGTTGCCTGGGAGGTAAGAAGTCATAAAACATTTTATCTGAGGCAAGTGCAAAAATACTCATAAACTCAAAGGTTAATCACTGCACCAAAAGAACAGATGAAGGAGACAGGGCAGTTTTATGTGTCTCAGTGTGATGCCCTTATTAATCATGATGCCCGTTTGCTTTAAATATGCCTCATGTATTTTCTTTTGAAAGCAAAATGGATAGACAGAGAAAGAAATAGAAGGTTAGTGTTATCACATACTAAACAGTTCTGCCTTTCTTGTATTGTATGTTTAGGGAATTGCATTACAGCATTGATGCATTCTAATTCATTCAGTGACCGACCAAATATTCCTTTCACATAAAATACCAAATTTCCTCCTTTGTGAGTTGTCATGGATAAGAAAAGAAATTTGAAAGATTACAGGTTTAGAGACACAGATGTGCCCAAACTGAAGATGGATGTTTAGACCATAAGTTGGGGTAGGGAAATGTCTGGACACTCAGGCTCAAAGGATAGAGGTTAATGGTTCAAATTGGTACAGGTGGCCAGTTACAGGAAAGTTTTACATGTGTACGACAGTGGTGTTCATACTATTCAAAATCATCATTAGTGGCCTGGGTTAGATTGCATCCTCAGCAAGTTTATGGGTGACATTAAAATGCCATTCATGAGACAGCCTGGAGAAATGGGCTAACAGAAACCTCACAGAGCTCAGCAATAACAAATGCATTGTTGCACTAGAGGCAGAGTACAGACTCAGCAGTACAGGCTTGGCGTTGACTGACAGGAAAGTAGCTGTTCATAAAAGAAATAGCAGTCCTGGTGGATAAAAATTGTGCATAGATCAGCAATCCACCCTAGCACCAGTGAAGGCTAACATCAAGAGTTCAGCCAGTAGGTCAAGAAGAGCATTTATTTCTCCTTCTTTGACACTTAGAGACTGAATTTGTAGTATTTTATAAAACTTTAGGGTTGTCAGTACAAGTAAGACATTGATAGAGAACAAGAGATAAGAACAAGTCTGTAGAAGGTCACCAAGATGCTAAGGGGGCCAGAACACCTGATACAGGTCAGGCTGAAGAAGAGAGGATTAAGTGGCTATCTGTCTTCACGAGACTAATTGGAAGATAAAAGACTATCCTTGGTTGTTGTGCATCAGAAAGACAAGAAGCAATGACCAAATGATGTGATAAAAGAAATTCAGATTAGATGAAAGGAGACGTTTCTTCCCCATAAGAGCAGTAAAGCACTGGACTGGGTTGCTCAGAGAGGCTGTGGGGTCTCCATGCTTTGAAGTCTTCACAACTTTACTTGAAGAGTCCACTTACAACCTGCTCTAACTTGAAATAAACAGTCAGTTTAGCACATAGCTCTGTTTCCAAAGGTCCAACCTAAACTGGACCAAATTCCATTATTCAAGGACTCCTTTCTATTTCTAGTCTTCCTCTAAGATACGGTGTTCACAGTAGATGATTATATCCCTCTCCTGATGTGCAAGACAAAACTGCCTGCACATCTAAGATCAGTGTAAATATAATACTGGAAAAAACAAAATTGATGATTTGGTCTTACAGAGGTCTGAATTTTTTGAGAAGCAAAAAGTATTTTCCTTAATAATTAAACCAAGAACTACCGTGTTAAATATAATTCTTAAATGTAGTTCTAAATGGCAAAACTCTTCCTAAACTTGAGATCCATTGTATTTCACTTTGAAATCAGGACTTTTCTTGGATATATCATAATCAGAGGCTCCAACTAAAATATCATGTACATATTCTGAATTTCTACTTCTTGGAGTATGGCTAAAAAGAAGGTTTGACTACCTTTTTTTGCTCTTCAGTCTTTCAGTGGAAATGCAGCCTGTGTATTCTGTGACATTCATGATGGATCTAACATAAGTTCAGCCTGTTTTCTCTGAGAGAGCACTATTTACACTTTTGTGTTATGTAGTGATTCAATGAAACAGGCAGCAGAAAGATAAATGGAGTGGAACATGTACTTTAGGATACCTAATTCCTGTAGACCAAATATTTAATCACTTGCACTCTCCACCAGGAATTCTACAAACCCCTTGGAGTACAATAGATAAAAAGGTCCTAAACCCCTTAGTAGTACAGCCAACTGCTTTTCACAATTTTACAAGATAATAAATAATTTGGTACTAAATCAAAGCTGTTGTGCATATGTAAATCAAGAAAAGGAAATTGAAATAAATTTAGGTAATATGTGGAAACAAAGATTCTTCACCAAGTAGCTCAAGATGATACATCGTGGGGATTTAAAGAGGTTTGATATAATTTTACTTCCTGGCTCCCAAACTTTGCCTGGCTCAAACAACTTTTCACATATTTTATTTTGATAAGTATTTTAGTTTTAATTTCTTGTGTGGTGATTCAATGTTCTTTATGGTGTTGTAAACAGACCACTATAACATACAGGGATTGGAGGAGAAATAAAATAAGACATCAAGTAGAGACAGGTGAATGCTTTTCAAAATCATTAAGACAGGATAGTATAATTTGAGATTACAAGAGAATTTGTAAGGATAATGAAAAGGGGGGAATGATTCAATGAAATTTAATAATACTGAATAGATTGATGCTTATGTAGCTTGAGACAATATAACTTTGTTTTTGTGTATTTTAAGAATAGATTCGTTTCGGATTTTAGTAGAATATGGCTGTAACCATGTGAGCTGTTTTGTGAAAGTGGCTACAAAACTGAGCCAGAACATTGGAACAGCCTTGAAGTTAAAGAAAGTGAAGATAGGGGAGTCATAAATAACGAGACCAATGACCAATTAAGAGACAGAGTATATATTACTTTCAGCTAAAACGGGTTACTAACTAGTTTGTGCAGGAATGTGTTTTTGAGCTCAGGAATGTGTTTTGGAAACTATGGAGAAAAGAAAAGAGCCTGTGCTGAGAGAGAGGAAGATGTCCAGCCTTCATCCCTGAAGCCCACCAGAAGACCCCCTGAGTGTCCCTGAGCATGCTGTGTCTGTAAATAGACTTCCTGGAAATAATTTGCATAACCCTGCCTTTTCTTAGAAGTTATAATGAATATGTATAGTTAATCTGTATAAATATGAGAAATTTGGCTTTAATGGGCGCACACATTTGGAGGAGCAATCCCCTGTGTGCCCAGGGCTGCAATAAAGGATACCTGCTTCAGAGGCACCAAGGCTGGTGAGTTTTGATTCCAGCTTTCCGAGGCATCAGTAGTTAATGTAAAGAGCCATAGGCTGTTTGAAAGGAAAGACATCCAGAGTGATTTTGTATTTTAATATAGCTGTTACAAAGAGCTACATTCTTTTTTTTTTTTCCTTTTGAGTTTAATAAGATTTTGCTCATGTGATAGAAAACCATTTCATTTGTTTCCCCCAATATGATGAAGACATGAGACTAGGTGTTATTTTCAGCACTGGCCTGGAACAGGACTTGAGTTACAGCAGTTCATAAAAGACTTCATTTATATTTTATGCTGCTACAGCAAATGGATCCAGCAACCTCTTTGGGGAAAGACTAGAAAACTGTCTCAGATGGACTAGATAGCTTCTTTCATGATTGGCTTTGTGGTTCAATGTCATAACAAGAAATTGAAAATACCCAATCAGAATGCTTTCATTTGCTTTATTTTTAAGGAAATAATTGTAGACTTCAGGAGTCCAATAATTATTTCTGAAGCTTAGAATTTACAGAAAATGGGTCTTACAGAAAAAGAAATTGGAAAATGAATTGAACGAAATAGAATTTGAGAGGTTAATTGAATACAACTGCCTGTTCCCATATTCTGAAAATTAAAAAGAAAATACTTGGTACTTTTAACATGCAAGTTCTTCTGCAGTTCTTACGCTGTTTGGAAGTATAGATCTTGATTTTGAAAACACCACATACATGGGCAATTTGTTTACATGGCCCAGACACTGTGTACTTGTGATATATTTTTTAAGGAGAGTGGAAAAGCAGTTAAATAATATTGGTAAAGCATTCTGAATTACTAGAGGAATACATAAAAGTTATGTATTTTTATACAACATTCAAGTGCAAAAATAGCCATGTTGTTGTAGCCATGATCATTGTGTGGGTTGTCCTGCTTTTTCCAGACTATGTGTTAAAATGGAAAAATAATACCGTCCAATGTTCTGGGGCAAGACAACATTGGATAGAATAGAAGAAATTGCAGTCCAACTTAGAGGTGGTAGTGGCAACCTTCTTGGCAGTACCCTGCAATTAGTATGTTTCATCTGAAAACTTGTTCAAGAAGGAAACATTTTAAGCTACCCTGCAAATATATTAAAGAAAATTAAAGAAAATATCTCAATTTTCCCTTGGACAAAAATAAAATGGATGAAAGCTAAGCCCAATATTCTGTAATGTCAGCACAGACTCCTTTAGTTTCCTAGTCTATTTTAGCTGGAGGCTGATGATTGGACACTGGTTGCAGTAAGAAACTTTTTTAAAAAAGTTTGCATACATGGCAAACTTCCCGTGTATCTATAGCCACAAAGACCTTACAGCACACTATTGCCAAACTTTAACTAGTTCTTGACATCATCTATTGTTTCAGTAATGGGTAGCTTAATTTTTGGTTGCACCATACTAGGAAGTTTTTGAATTAGCAAACAGAACCAAGCTCTGGTCCCAACTGAATGTCTCAAGACTTTGAAAGGTTCAGGGTAATTTTTCTGAGTAACAACTTTTTAGGTTTCAGTTGCTTATTGCCAAAATACTAGTGATACTGATCTTTCTATATGCCTTATCTGGTCAGGAAACAAGAAAAAACACACATCTACAAGAAAGAATGATGAGCTTACAGACAGTAGATTAATATGAGTAACAAAAAGTTGATTTTACCCAAAATTTAAATGTGAGGTTCATCCTACAGCAGTGGAAGTTCAATGTACAGCAGTGACAGTGAGCAAAGGATGCATGTAATCTTTGAGCAGAACCTGGGATTCAAAAATATGGGGCATGGAAACTGAATTACATGGAGCTTGCCAGTTGTGATATATTTCCTAGGCTCTGAGCACAGCAAGGAATGCCATCAGATCAATATTTTACTGTTTCATGATGGAGCTTGCATTGCAAGGGTCCAAAGTGAGTATCCTGTGCAACTGTTCAGCTCTCCCAAGTTACGTTTTCAGGCTAAACCACCTGAGCCTCACTAATCCTAACTCAGTTACATAATTCTCACTGACGTTGTCTTTCTGAGAAAGAAAAATCAAGAACCATTGGATTGGGAAGTATACAAAGGATATGTTTATAGTATTATTGTCTGCTTACTCAAATTAGGAGCTAAATGGGACAGAAATTTGAAATTGAACAAAAATTGTTTTAGCTATGCCTGGTTAGAAGCTGAGTAGCCAATTCATCAATTTATTGACTGGAGTATGCAAAATTAATTTCATGAAAAAATCTATGTCACTTGTATTTTTCTCCATTTACTGCTGTGATGACATTGTTAATCTGCCCTATGCCAAGGATTTTTTCATAATTTGTGCAGGGTCCATACTCTGCTTTTTATAGTTAAAGAAAATTTGAACTGGATTATGGATATTTTTATAACAAATTCCATTAGAGGTTGCTGAATCCAGCAGCCTTAAGAACAAAACACATTTTTCCTCCCTGGTCTGCTCTCACTGCCTTTGGAGGACTCTTATACCAAATGATGCCTCCTCAGTTCCACAGATGGGAAGCTGCTGCAGTCTTGTGTCCCCAGGTCCACCCAGCAGCAATGCTGAGAAGCTATTCCCATACTTGCTCGAGCACTTGCACACACCCATGCGAAAAGAATACTCAAAGCCAGCCACATAGATCCACCCAGACAAAGATTTGGTGCCTGTCCCACATAAGCACAAAGACCACTCACATAAAAATTCCTAACACAGATGGCACAATCCTGTTCTTTGTCTCCAGTAATCAGGGTTAGGAATAAATAGAGTAAGAGGAATATACACACAGAAACAACACTGTAGCTGTTTCCCTAGATCTTGGTTTCCTTCAGCTGCCATACATTTCTTATTTCTTATACATTACAATACCTATTAATTTGAGTGTGCTTACAAATCGATATGCAGATAAAAGGTATTCTTTTTTTTCTTATTTTTTTTTTTTAGTGACAAATACTCATTGCATAGGTTAATTAATAATCATATTTAAGTGTTTGGTAGTCTGGGTCTGACATGGAACACTATTTTTTTACCAGGTTAGTCTATAAACTGAGCCAATTTCTGACCTAATTGATGCAATTTTGTATATTGCCACACTGAAACCAACTGAACTTGCAAGTGTTCCTCATCTCCCAATAGTCATGAATTTTAAAGGACTTTAAAGATTCAGAGTGGATTTGTATAAATCAGATATTGGCGAATGTTCATTCATTTAGAAGATTTATTCCCTTAGGTGGCCTGTAAAAGTCTGGATTCAGCTTTAATCTCCTTTGGTGTGTTGTATAAGGAAATCTGGTTGGTGACATAAAGCGTGCAGAGAGCAGTGATAGCACAGGCTGGAAGGAGCAGGGCTGCTCCCATGGGACTCTGCTGCACTTGGCATGGAGACAAAAGGGAATTTCAGAAGTCATACCACTTCAATGCTTTTCTGTATAGTTAACAGTACATGCTCCATGAATCTTTGAGGAAGCGCTTGATAGTCTTAAAAACCACATTAGTGGCTCTTAAATGTCCCAGAAAATGTTACCTTTTGAATCCCAGAGGGCTACTCAGGTTCTACAGTAGTTCAACCATTGATTCTCAGTGAAATCCTAGTTAGAGGGTTTTGTTTTTCTGTTTCGGACACATATGCAGCTCCTCTTCTCTGTTAGAATTGCCATACCATACTGTGCACTGAGATTTAATTTTTGAAGGTAGATCCAAAAGTGCAGTGTCAAAAATTGTATCCTATCCATAGTAAAACTGAAAATCCTCTATACTTGTCGTACTTGTGAAACTGTCACAGTAAGAACCTCCAGAACTGATCACTAGTAAGGCAAGTGCATGTAATTAGAGAAACTGTATTTTCATGATCATATTTATGTTTAGATATTAAATGTTTAGTGGCAGCAGAAGTGCATTTTTGAGTTGTAGCTTTTAGCATTGACCTTACTAGACGTCTCAGAGTGTACCAAATTTCGGATTTTACTACAGAGTAAATAATGGTGATGGTTCTGGTAGCAACAGCACCGACCAAAACCTAGAATTTCAATATCTGGTCTGTAGGAAAATTTGCTAGTTCAAAATTGCATTTAAATAAAGTGAGAGAAAAGGTCAGCATTTTATGGCTGGAAGTAAATTTTTGAGTTTCAAAGTGTTTTTAAAAATCACAATGGTCATGATCAAAATGAGTTAACATTATAAAACCACAAGACTAGGAAACTTGTCTACCAAATAATGTTTTGGCAATCCATATTGTCTCATTGCATGTTTCTGTTTTGTTAAATATTTTCAAGATACCATAGTTTTATCATTCCTCTTTCATAACTGGTCTCAAGCAACAATTCCTTATCATGATTTCCATGCCAAACAACTACCCTCCTGTTGCTAGTAGTATTTTTATTATAATACTGAACATGCTTTGAAAACCTTGGATGAGGTATGTCATTGAAATAATATAATTTCACTATTAGTGGTGCATTAAATGACAATGTATGCATAGCCCCTGCTGGAATGGGTCTTTATGTAAAAAAGCTCAAACTTGATTTAGTGTGCAAGGAAGTATTGTTATATTATACTCAACAAGGCATACACCATGTTATATTTTCTACTGATGGCAGAGTACATAAAAATGAAAGACGACACATTAATTCATAATTGCATTGGGACTCACACACTTTGAGTACATACTTGAGCGCACTTATTTTTATAACTGCCTTAACTTTCTGTGTATTATACTTTTAGGTCTCTTTTGAATCTGCACAAATGAGAATTGTTTTGAGTTCACTGTAGATTTTTGCAGAGGAGAAAGCTTTATTGTATGCGGGTTTATAGGAAAGATACTTTTATTACCCAAACAATGGTAGCTTTCCTAATCTAGAAACAACTGAAATTGTGTGTAAACTTGAGGGGAAACTGTGAAGTCTATGTTATAGAACTCCTTTATACTGAATACATATCAACACATGTAGCCAACCCACGAGTGCAAAGAAGTTCTAGTCTGTCTGGTCTATAAAGTATAGCAGTTGTTGCAGGCCATAACTACAATCTTGGATTTGTGGCTGATGAATAATCTCTCTAAAAACTACTCAAAACTATTGTGAATAGGAGTTTGCCAACACGGTCTCTGCGGAGACAGTTTGGAAAGTCTTTCTTAAATGAGTGGCTCTGCTGACTACATTTAGAAGCTACTAAACTGTACTTGACATTCTCACAACACTGTGAACTATATGTGTTTTGGTACTTCTCAATCATGCTGGAAAATATTTTTATTTCAGCTTTTCTGTTCTGGACACAAATTACATAAAACCAATATCATGTACAGTTGCTTTCATATTCAACCACCTTTGGACCTGGCCTGCTTGTTTTAGCAGGTATTTTACAAAAAAATATCCTTTCTGGTTTTGGATCAGGGAAGGCTATGGTTTTGTTTTGATTCTCTTGACTTTGTATCAGAAATGTATCAGATATTTCAGGCTTCGTTACGCCTCTACAGGAACAAATCAAGGGAAAAAAATGCTGTAAAGTATTTTCTGTTCTATTCATCCCATGGTTGAACAGTAATTTAGTCTCCAGCTGTATCCAGTAAAGAAACTGTATTAAAAGGGGTAACATATAGACCCTGCTTTTTAAGAGTCTGCTAAATGACTTTAAAATAATGTAGTATTATTTAAATGGCATATACTCAAGATGGTGTAGTCCACAGAAGTGGAGAACAACACTGCACACAGCTGTGGGGATTGTTGTTCTGATTTTTACCATCTGTAGAATGGTGCTTCATATTTAAAATATATTTTTTATGGCAATAGAAATAAAATTCACTTATATGCTTATATGCTTGTGCTTGACAGAAATAGTGTTCTCATTTTCTTTAGGAAAAACAACAACAAAACAAACCAAAAGCCTTACAAAACCCAATGAATTATGAAGTCTTTTTTTTTATATTGGATATCTAACAGAAGTCTTTTTTTTTATATTGGATATCTAGCAATCTTTTTTTTTTTAATTGGGTATCTAACAATAGAGATGATAACTTAGCAACCAGGTGTTGACCAGCACAGGAATAGAGGAATTAGTTAGGCATGAACTAGCTGTATTATATAATGTGGTATAAAATGTAGAACTACTGCACTTAAAATAAGTGGTGAAGAGATAGATGTATTATCACAATTGCCTGAAAAATGTTAACAGATTCAATTATCTAATTTCCTAGCACTCTTATATTTGTGTTAGGTTTTTTGCATATGCAGTATACTGGGTGAAATGTTACTCTGAAGTATAAATACCAGTCTCATTTTCTCAGCTGCGATTGTTTTTAAAGCAGTTTTTAATTCTGATGCCTAACTGTGATAGGGATTCTTCTGAAATTAATTGATAGCGCAGGTTCTTGAGAAACTTGCTCCAGAGGCCCAAATTAATATGTTATCCCTTAAATTAGAGCTGGTTTTAATTAGTGTGATTTGCCAGATCCACAACTAATGTTTTAGCTCTTCTGGCAGCTGTGTGAAAGCGGACATGCTTCAATGTTCAAAAACCTTTATCAGTGTCAATGTGTTAGTTATGGTCACAGCAGATCCATTGTGCAGTAACAGATATTGAATCCCAACAGATTTTTTAGTTAAGCAACTGTTTCATTCAAGTTGCTGCATGCTGGTACATGGTGTCAACTTGAGCTTCTGAAAGAAAACTTTTTTTTTGACCTCATAGTTGGCTCAAGGCAACTGGAAGCTAAATATCTCAGTGTTTAGAAAAAAAAAACCCCAAAAACCCTCCTTTTTTTCTGCCCTTATTTCACCATTTGTCTTTAGGAGAAGATATTGCTCGTGAAACAGTTACACCCTCTTTGCATATAAAGGTCATGGGGAATAGCCGCAACCAGTTGTAATGGAAGGAATTAAGTACCCTGCTAAACCTTATGACTTCTAGAAGAAATAACCCGTTTTATGACATTAGCCATGTTTACTAAACCTAACTTCTAGACAGAATATAGTTTCAGTGTTGAAATCATCAAATCTCCAAAAGAAAATATGCAGAGTATATGGTAAAAATATTCTTCAAACTGCAAAGTGATCTGTGTTGGACTGAGAAAGTTAAGTTATTGATGTGACTTGAAAAGGATGCTTTCAAAAAAGCTAACCAACATATCTGGCCACTGAAATTAATATTACCATAGTATTTCAGTTCAAGCACCATCTTAAAAGAAAGACCTTTTCCCCATTCTTAATACATTTTCTTCAGAGGTCTCAAATTTAAATATGATGGATTTTAACCTTTGATGCTGTTTGCCAATACCCATCTTTCCCATCCGGATCTCCACTTGATAAAGAATTTCCCCCAAACCTATAGAAATCATTAGTTCTAACAACAGGATTGTTTCTACAAGAAATACTTGTCACTGCCTTTGCTGTTTGTATTGAGGACCGTGTATCGATGTTTAGGAAAAATCCCACAAACTATATGTACCTCTTTGGAGAGAAGTGATTTCTGATGAGAGGCTTTAGTTTTGGGTTTTTTTGTTTATTCTTACTTTATTTTTTTTTTAAAGGATGCCCTACATTTTGGAAAAACATCACTGAATATCTAGTTTACTTCGGGTAAGTTTCCATTAAGGTAAATCCTTTAGTACAGAAATTCATATCCTTAAAGAGGGAAACATAACTCCTATATATAATTCTGAGATGAAATAAAGATAGAAAATTTAAGCAGTCTCAGAGTCTTGAACTAGAAAATATATTTTTGTTGCTACTGTAAATTAATATTTCAATCTAAAACAGATTTGAATTGTATGCAAACATGGGGCTAGCAGCAATGTTGAAATACATGGCTGGTGTGATAATTGAATAACAAAGTAACTACACAAGTTAATTTAAGTCTGCACTCTTTTTTGGGTTTTCTTTTTTTTTTTTAAAGAAAACTTCTTAAATCAAGGGGACAACGTTGATTTTCCTACCAGGGGTGTGTGTTGAGAGAGACCTTTATGAATTATCTTGAAGTGATGATAAAGTAGATAGTGTGGAAGGAATTGGCTGAGTAACCAAATATCTTTATTCTAGGCAATTGGATAATTAAAACCATCTCAATTTACATAATGTGTCTAGGTTACACTCATCTAAATCTATGTAACGAATGAGATGATAGTGGAATATCGAACCAAATAGACCTGGAGAATAGAAGCATCTTATTCTTGGTAACCTGAAGTAAAAAATGGGACCAGTTTGCCTTGGATAGGTTTTTTCTTCTTCTGGTATATCCAAATATGGCATTTAAAAAAACTTTTTAGAGAGAGGACTCAGATTAATATTTTTTGTTGAAAATATGCAGGAGACAGAGATGCAATTCTGCATTTAACAACATCTTGCATACAGCTGTGAATAATTGTACCAATGTCAAGCAGGCTGTGGAGTTACCATTTGAGGAGGAAAATACTAGCCATTTTATATTGAGAACCATAAATCTTGAATCAAGAATAATCAAAGAATAATGCAAAAGTCTTTTTTGAGTTTTTACATGATGGGCTTGACCTTTCTTTTTTACCCATATCGGTCCCAGAATCTGGAAAAAATAAAGGAGAATGCTCTCTCTAATACATTCCTAAAATGTATTTTCACCCTCCACATCATCTGTCTTAAATACCATAATACGGTCCGTGAATATTTGCATGAGATTGAAATTATTCCCATTGTTAAGAGGGCTGAATACTCATTATTCATGTAGAGTGTCTTCAATTCACACAGAAAATATAACTATTTCCACTTCAGGTGTTCTGTCTGCCGCTTATATATATACACTCAGAACTTGTATTTTTCTTCTTACAGTAGAAGTGTTGGGGTTTACTCGAAGCCATCTGCACTGAAGGATCCCTAATATACTACACCTACCATTACAAAATCAATCCAGTAACTTTTTCCAGAGGCTTGACAGACAAGATCATATTCTTGCAGACCAGTATCTAGAGATGAAGTGACTATTATTTTAAAAAAATAACTAACCTTTTAAAACCACCAGGCACTTCTCAATATACTACTTGAATGGTCCCTAATGCTTGCATAGAATAGTTTGTGTTGGAAGGGACCTCAAAGATCATCTAGTTCTAACCTCTCCTGCCATGTGTGGTGTACCCTCCACTAGACCAGGGTGCCCCAAACCCTATCCAACCTGGAGATGAACATTTTGTCTATCTTACATGACAATTTTGTATCAATACAAAATGATAAATAATTATAAAAAACATAAAAGTAACTTCAAGAAACAGAAACACTTCAGAAAATACATGCTTGCAAAGGTGCTTGACAAGGTTTAAGGTTTAAGTGCTGTAAGCAGACTATTGCTGAAAAATAAACTTTTCACATATTCTAAAGATATATTTTAAAAATGTATCATACCATTGCATAAGAACCACCCTTTTAATTTTTTTAATTTGTATGAGAGGAGTCTATCCATAGGTCAGTTCAATTTCATCAATTTCTGAGAAAAATAAAAAGAGGAAAAAAAAAATTGCCTCTAAGAGCCTTTGTGTGTTCTGTTCCTGAATAAAAGCTTTCCTTTTTCCTGAGGATTTCCAATAAAACCATATCCAGTAGATGTTAAGATACTGTGACTATGTTTCTTGTTGGAGAATCTCAGAAAAGTTTGAGAGAGATTCGTAAAACTCAGAAAAATACAAACCTAATTAGAGCTGGATGTGGCTGCTTCTGACTTCGTTTGTAAGATATCTCTGCTGAAGTCCCTGACATCTTCTTTGTTTATTAAAAAGAAAGAGGAAAAATTAAAGTAATCCTACCTGTAGTTCAAAAATAATGTTCAGAATTCAAGTTAGGGCACCAACTCTGGTATCTCCTTCCCTAGGGGTAAACAGTGCTTTTTATTAAATTGATTAAGAAGGAAAATTGATTTAATTGTAGTTTCCGTGTGTTTTTGTTTTAACTGCTAATTATGTTAGATGACTGATGACTTCATCATGGATATGTTGTGAGTTTTTTCCTAAGGCAGGAGTCCTTTCCAACTAAGACTTATCATTATTGTTTATGTATACAGAAGATCTGGTTAGTAGGTCATTATTAATTTGCCACTGAGCTTTTTGAGGATTTTCAGGACAACTTTTACTGTTCTCACTAAGCACCTGCTTTTAGTTGCTTTCATAAAAGAAGTATTGCTACATTCTTATTATTTGTTATTTCTGCTTTAATTATTGTTTATGTAATATTGTCTCAAAAAACATTAAATCCATGATGAATTTCACTGAATTTTAAATGTCTACAGGGTCTACAGGTAAAGCTGAGCTTGTTACCCAAGACTCCTTATATAAATATTATAGTTTCCAACTCAGGCCAGCTGCCAGTAGTTTTCTTCAGTGCCCAAGTGGCACACTGTTGAACTGCTAGATTATTTCGTGCTGCAAAAGAGCCAGTGCTAGATTCTAGGTGCTGTTTGGAAAGGAGTTGTGTTGCATGTTGGATAAGATGGTGACAAAGCTTGGTTCGGACATCCTGTCATTCTTCCTGTGCCATCCCTTCTTCCATTGTTCTCCTGGAACTGAAATGCAGAAACTTCTCTATGAAGTGCAGAGCCAGAGAGGAGGAAAGCAGTTGTCTGTCTTTCCTGTCCAAAACATTGTGTTCGGAGAGGAAAAGGTTTTCATTATATTTGATTTAGTACTTCAAACATGGAGCTTAGAAACCTGTTTGGTTTCTAAAGAAACAAAAAAATCACTATTAATCAAAACAATAGAAATAATTGGTTTTAGCACTGGAATTACCACTGTCATTATCAAATTAATATCTTAAATTTGGACTCTTTTTTTTTAAATTTCCACATTGTTCATAATTATTTTTTAAGCTTTGCTGTTGTTACATAATGCCCATTACAGGAAAAAATCCATTTGAAGCCCTGTACTTCACTTTACCTCCGTGTGTTGTGTTTGGGGTTGTTTGTTTGTTTTAGGACAGAGACAATAATGATACATAGTTCTGGTGCTTTCTGATATGTTACCAGTTAATATTAGCAAAGAATGCTGAAGACTAGAAGCATTAAATATGTCAGTTACAGAGAGGTCTTACTGAATAGGTCTTCATTGCTGTTATCACAGAATCACAAGGTTGGAAAAGACCTTTGAAGATCATCAAGTCCAACCAATCCCACCCTAAGCTAAACCATGTCCCTAAGTACCTCATCTACCCTTTTTTTGAACACAGCCAGGGAAGGTGACTCAGCCCCTCCCTGGGCAGCCTGTTCCAGGCCCCCACAACTCTGCCAGTGAAACGTTTTTTTCTAATGTCCAATCTAACCCTGCTCTGGGGCAGCTTCTTGCCATTTCCCCTTGTCCCATCTCCTGTCCCCTGGCTGAAGAGACCATCACCCACCTCTCTACAACCTCCCTTCAGGTAGTTGCAGGTGGTGATAAGGTCTCCCTTCAGCCTCCTCTTCTCCAAGCTAAACAGGCTCAGCTCCCTGAGCCATTTCTCATATGATTTGCCCTCCAATGTAATTTCTATAGGACACTAGCATCTGTGGGGCGATTCTGAGGAACTTTGGCAGGAAACCCAAAGGTGTTGAGTAGAGGAGAAGAGAAATAATGCGGTATTTGGAAGCTCACCATCAAAGCTTATCTAAAAGTAAGTCCAATGATTATCATTATACTGGATACAAGTTAATATACCATCTGTATGCTGAAATTTGCTGCCTCTGTACCATTGCTTCTTCATTCAAACGGAGATAATGAGATTGTTTAATGATGATCTTCATGCCACAGAAACATTAATCTGCAGGCCACAAAAAAAGGAACAAAACCCAAAGAACATACTCACTCTCATCACTTAAGTGAGAATGAACAATTTCCTTAAATATGACAAAATGAGTATTTGCAGGATGAATAGGCTTGTAAAATATATCACAGTTTATTTGCCATTATCTTTTGAAGAGTTTACATTTAATATTTTTGTTGATGGACTGTCAAACTCTTTGTTCTATAAACTACAAAACAATCTAATTTGCATGTGCCACCTATAAAGCAGATTGTGAGATTTTTATTTAATAAAAGTATCATAGTTGAATTGGGCAAGCCTGGAGACATCTGGTCTTCTCAAGCGGAATTCACCAGGCCTGCAAGGATACCTACCTTGACAGAAACAAACAAAAATCTGAAGTATTTGTTTACTTTGAGGCATGAATACAACCTAAAATGTCTAATTCTTCTGATAGGGTCTGTTTTTCTGTGGTTTAGAACTTTAAAGATATCCAAAAGCCCCTTTCTTTTTATGGTATATAATTGAAATTCATAAATAAAAGTCCCTTAAATGTGTTGGGCCAAATACACATAAATCTATATGGATTTTTATTTTAACACATTTATATATGCTGAGATGTCTGTTAGTAAGAATAAGCAGTAATCACTTTAGTGAACTGGAAGATACTTTTTAACTTTCTCTCCGACATTTAGGCCATATTCATCATGAGTAAATTTGCCTGGTGTTAATGTAAGGCACTTGGGTGACACTTTAATTCACAGAGGATACAACTCTCTCCAACCATGAGTAGGACATTGACATTTGGGGGTTGGACTCGATGATCTCTTGAGGTACCTTCCAACCCCTACAATTCTGTGATTCTGTGAAACTACGACTTAATGAAAAATTAAGGTACAATTTAATTGGATTCATCAGGTCTTTCATTCAAACCCTGGGAAGGTCATTTCCTGAGCTATTCTCAACATTTATTTTCTGGTCATGTCCTCTTTTTCCATTTAAAAAGGCAATCCAGGAAATTAATGAAGACTTCTGACAAGTGCTTGGAAATAAAAGAAATCGGTCACACATATGGAGCAACAGGTCTCCCATACATATCCCAAAACTTGGAAATCCTCACCAATTTTTGACAGTGTGAGTAGATTAACAGTATGTTGCGTATAGAGAATATACCACTTCTTGGAAGCAGCGATTAATAAACCTAAGCTGTATAGTTGCCATGTGCCTGTGCAGCATGCCTGATAGCTGGGAAAGTATCAGGTAGATTTTGGTGCATGTGTGACACATACCTGATAAATTCAGAGTGTTGCGAAGAGAATGGTTTTATGGCACAGGCATGGACCAAATGTGATGCATATGTATGGCATGTCTGGTGCTTTCAGGAATCAGAGCATGTACTGAACACAAGTAACTCAGTACAACCATCTTTCTAGAAAATCCCACGTAGCCTTCCTTTCCCCTCACAGGGATTGTCTGTAGGGATGTTTATCTTGCCATGGTCTGTGTTTGACTCAACAGGCACAGTCCTGACTTAAACATCTATTTTACACCGACAATTTGTGAATAGATTCCAGTGTCTGGCACTTATCATTATTTATCATACATAATTTAGAAAACAACAAAATGTAATCATCCGTTCCATCTTCTCACTTTATTTGTCATTAAGAGGACTCCTGAAAATGAAGAGGAGTGGGTATTTTTTTTTCCTGATTTTTTGCTTTGTACAACAAATTGCTGCAGTTTTCCCCCAACAGTGATGTCTCCTAAAGGTTTCCTTTCCTTCAAGTCAAGAATGATGGCAAAAAGGAAGGTCACTTACTGTTAGCCGTAATGATAATAACTAATCTGTCTTGAATAGAAACTTACACAACTGCTTCTCAGTAATAAATTAAAAAATTCAGAATCTCTAATGCCCAAATATTATTCACAGTACAAAGGGCAATTTAACTACTTTGGTACCATTTTTGATTTTTACCTTTTTGTATCTATAGTTAGCCAGACCTTGTAGTAAATGAAAATTGGGAAATAGGTACCTGGTTTGAATTCTGAACTCCCCCTTGCTTTTGTCTCAGTAAAAAGAGGATGTTTGGTGTTTTGGTTTTATCTTTTATTTGTCCAAGGTTAAACCCAGAGTTTCCAAAAAGCAAATGGAAAACCTCAATCTCAAATTTAGTGTAACAAAATAAAAGACAAACCTGCTTACTAAAAACAACAGGACTTCAAGTTATTTGTTTCCTCCAATCTGGATTTTTTTTTAATCTGTTTTTGAAGATCATTTTTTTTGGCTTTTCATGTTCATCAGAAAAGAAAATATCCTAGAAAGATTTATAGGATTACTATCATCTTTTGGAGGGATAAAAAACTAGAGTAAATATATGCAGAAGAAGGATTTTTAAAGATAAATGGGTTTCTAGCCTGCATTCACAAATCTTCTGCTTAGGGAAATACTTAATTGGATACTGTAGTTTTAATATTTTGTGTAAGGACCTATTCATCTATGCTTCCTAACTTCTTTGATACATTTTAGTTTGACATATTCTGTACACACTTTCATCATCCTTCATGCTTTTTACTTACTCACCATATTCTTTGTTTACCTTCAACTTGATGTGTGTGTTCTCTCCGGGGTATCTTGGTTTGCTGTGAAAATTTTGCTTGTCCTGGAAGAGGTATCATGGACCAGCTGAAAAGGCAGTAATTTTCTACATAAAATTCCAACTCTCAAAAAGTGTTATCAAACTGTGCTCCCCAGCTATAGGGATATATAGATGTATTGAAAATCCATTTATTTTTTCTAGCAGACAGTGAAAGTAAATTATATATTTTGAGGTTTTACAATGGACTTTGGCCTAAGGCTTTGTGAATTGCTGGCCAAGAAGCTGGCATTTCTGAGGTTCTAAAGAATAAAGGAAAAGATAGTAATGCTAAAAATAGACAGTCCTTTGGGTAGCTTTGTGTTAGTCCTTAGGCAGGTTTTGTAATTGAGCAGGATATTAAACTGAATTAGTTTTGAATTTATCTTGACATGCAATGAAGGTCAAGAAAAGAAAGTGAAACAAGAGGTAGTCATACTTTCAGTGTAAAGTGAATATCTTCGTTTGGTATATATTATATCCTTAGTGGCTTCCGTTAATCTGCATCATTTGATTAGTTGAAAATCTGAGTGTTTAAATTTTGACTGGAGTCAACCTGAGAATGTAAAATACAGTGACAAATAATATGAAGAAGCTTATTGTTCTTCAAATATAAAAATACTAGGGTATTCCAAATAGCTCAAAATATAACATCATCATCACTGTGAGCACTGGTGTTATTTACAGTTACTGTAAGATAGTAAAGACATATTGTGAATGTTTGAAAATGCAGTATTGTGTTGGCCAGTGAAATGGACAGGGAGGTTTTAACAATGTATGTCTATTTTATTAACTTAAAAACAATAAAAATTATATACTTAGTCACAGTTGATGAAATAAGTATAAAAACTTATTCCTCCATTTCTGAATGCAACAAGCAAAATTCCATTTTAAAGGCATCCAGAGTGTTCATCCTGTGGCAGGGGGGTTGGAACTCTATGATCCTTGGGGTCCCTTCCAACTCATGCCATTTTATGATTCTATGATTCAGCTGGGACTCTCACAGCAGCCTACTTTGGGTAATAATAAAGAATCTTAATTTAAAACTTTATTCTTTTACACATGTATGAATAGAAATTTTTCTGTTGAAAGCCAATGATGATAGGTGATAATTTAATCACAAGACATTGTCACCCTTCCATTCAGAGGACAAGTGCTATACTGACCAGCTTTAGTCACTCCAAGTGTTGTTCTAGTAACATGTCACCAGTACTACCAGATACTTAACATATTATGGACAGAAAGCATTTGATCAAAGGAATAGGAGGCAAATTTTCATTTCTTAAATGCATTTAATCTCTCCTGCTTGCAGCCAAGGTAGGAACCAGACATTTTTTCTCCAAGTTGGACACAGAAACAAGATAGACTCAGCCAAAAATTATTCTCCTTCCTTTCTTTTTTCTACATTCAATAGCAAAGTGTTTCTCTTTGAGCAATTAAACTGCATATTCATTGCTGAAACCAAAATAGAATAATCACTGCATAATTTGACTAGGAATCATGCCACGGGAGGACAAACTATTGTGATATCCCTGGAACTAAATGTGCTGGAAAGATCATTTTTCTTTTATGCAGGAACATTTTCTTGGGTCTGCTGAGTTGATGAGTGCCCTCCTTTCTCATTGAAGTTAGTAGGAGATGGAGGTGCTCAATACCTCTCATGAGGTGCTTAGTTTTTTATGTTATCAAAGCTTTGAATATAAAGGATGTTCTTGCACTGTGTCATGGAAGTTCTTATTGAACAAATTTGGAGCCTCTTTAAAACATCTTTAGTGTTGTAAGACTGAAGCCAGATGGGAGGAACAGTTTTCATTCAGTTGATTATGAATAGCTAAAGAACTATATATGTAGTGCTGAAGAGTGGATAACTGTTTTAAGAGATCAGATTTATATAAAACACTAAATTTGTTCCATTATAAACAATATTACTTCTTTAATAGTTTGCCTTCTGTTTACCTGTGAGGATCTGTACTCATTTTATTTAGCTTGTCTGCATAAATATCTAAAATATTTTTAAATTGTTTGTTTATATTTAAAAAGTTCCACGAAGTCAGTGGCTTAGGTAGATACTTTGCTTGCCTAGTTGAGATTTGATAAGAGTACATGTATCCAAAATAAACTTCTCAAGCCTTCAATGTATGAAAATTCAACTATTCATTAGTCTACATACCTGAGCAAACACAGTTCAGGTAACATATAACATAATCATATTTTGTATTATTTGTATTAGGAAAAAACCCAAAGGAAATTATTCCTCAACTTTCAAGTAGGCTGCTTTTTTTCCCCCTCTTCTCTTTTAAAGCACCTTCAGTGTCTTATGAACCTTACCCACTTCATTTTTACTAGCAACTTGTATAGTCATCACTTGTTTTTTAAATTTCTTTTCTTACTGTGTAATATTTGTTTCCAGTCTCACTGTTCTTGTGGATAGATGAACAGGGGAGGTATACAGCCAGCCAACATAAGCACTCGTTATGTTGTTTGCTAGCCAAAAAATATGTAGTTTCCAACTTGAATTTCTTCTCCTTATGAACAAAACAAAACTATGCTTTTGTTACTTTTTTTCTCTTCAGAAAATTTTAATCTTTTTGCCCGTTATCTGGGAGAGACTACTACAAAGAACATGTGCACCTTTCAAGAACTAAATCTTTTAAAATGTCAGGTATCAAAGATTAAAATCATTGCTCCATAGAGGAAGATTAGAGGGGAGGGGAGGGAGAACCACAAAAAAGACCCAAAACTAAAATTAGAGAGAAACCCCAACACACCACATCTCTGAACAGCCCTGTAACAAGCTATTCTTAGTATACTTTTTGTTATCTGGACATTCAGTGTTAGTATCAGATGCTTCTTTCTGTGATGTGACAAACATACAAACATTATTAATCACTATTTAGTATTTTATCATGTACATTCTAATCTGCAGTGATTTCAGTGGAGAATAATGGTACTTATTATAGTTACCAATGAGTCTTTTGTATAGTTTCCTGCAAGGACAATGCCATTGAACCACTTCTCCCACTGGTTGGTATGGATTTCACATATAAGATATATTCATTCTCTTTGGTTTCAAAAACGACATTTAGTGTGAAGATTGCAGTGAGATGGTCAGTTCATGAATATTTCAGTTTCTTAGTCAGTCAATTTGAAATTAAGCTGATCTAGTATAGTTGCTGAAATTATTTTTACTTTGGAGAACTTGACGGTGTCTGTGATGGAATAGATAATATATATTTCCAAGATATTTTTTCTGTGGTAAAATAAGAATTGAACACACCCTTCTCAGGAAGAATCACACTAGTTTTAAGTTTTTATAAGATAGAGTTTGCCTCATAGTGTCAAGCCAAGATACTTAAGCTATTAAAGGTGGAAGTAATTCTTCGTTCACATTTTCTGTGCTGAGCCTGGGAAGACCAGAGCACTAACTCGTTCTTGTGGTGTTTTATCCCAGATAGTGACAGTGATGAGTTCACCGAAGTTTAATATCAGCTATTTATCTGTCCCAGTATTAGATTGTGTATATTTTAGTCTCTACTATAATTTATAATACAACTAAAAGTCTTGTTAATTACTGAGTCACCTTTTCTCTTTTTTCGGGCAAGCTGTTCCCTTATTTATAAAAAGTCATCTTAAGTTCTAGAAAAAGCTAATGACAGATACATATTTTTTTACATCTTTGTATGATTCTGTCATTTTCTTTAATTAGTGGTAGAAGACAGACAATATAAAAAGAGTTCAGTAATTGTGTCAAGGATGCCTGACCTTTTAGGCTGCTTTGCATAAACAGTAATAGAAGAAGAGCAAGAGACAAGAGAGAATCAAAGTTGAAATATTCTCATGAGTTTTCCTCAGGCTGACTGTCCACAATCTGTGCTCTTTGTGTGGATCACTGTAATGTAATGCTAATGACACTGGCTAACATAACAAGTCCTTGCTTTTTAAAGGGACATGCTCCTAGCAACAGGTAATGACAACTTTAACAGGTTGTGGCCTTCAAACCAAACCATATCTCTATATCTTTCTGTCCTGGTTTTGGCCTGGATAGAGTTAAGTTTCTTTCTAGCAGCCAGTGGAATGCCTTGTTTGGGAGTCAGGATGAGAGCAGTGCTGGTAACACCCTGATGTTTTTAGGTGCTACCAAGCAGTCAGGGACTTTCCAGTTGTTTATGCTAACAAGTTGCCCTGCTAACAAGAAGGTGGGGGACACCCAGGAAGCTGGGAGGGGACACAGCTGAGACAGGTGACCCAAACTGGCCAAAGAGGTTATTCCATGCCAATTACATCATGCTCAGCACAAAGGGGGACTGGTGGGAGGGGAGGAGTGCATGGCTCCAGTACACAATGTGGGGATGGTCTGGTTTCAGGACAGCTCTGTGCTGTATGACCTGAGTTGTGCGGTTTGGTGAGAAACT
Source organism: Laterallus jamaicensis coturniculus (assembly GCA_022605575.1). Classification (NCBI taxonomy): domain Eukaryota; kingdom Metazoa; phylum Chordata; class Aves; order Gruiformes; family Rallidae; genus Laterallus; species Laterallus jamaicensis. The sequence continues at coordinate 4,518,456 of JAKCOX010000033.1, read as the reverse complement.
GCATTGTGTATCACCACATTCATATACTGTGCTATAAAGTCCTATTCTTCTCTCTCTCTCTCTCTCTTTCTGCTGTCCCAATGTCCTTACCCCTTATCCTTATCAATTAACATTGAAGGACTTGACCATTAGAAAAATGTAAGGTAACTGAATCTTACATTGATAATTTTGATTGGTTTATAATAATGAAAAATATTGAGGAATGGATTTGTAAAAAATAAGACAGCATTAGAGCAAAAGAAGCAAAGAGAGGAGTCCAGTGGCTTTAAGGTTCATACTTCAGCTGCTTTCCTTGAAAAATTACTGCCCTTTACAAAAATAAGCACATTCTGAATGAACAAACTGAATTATTTTTTGCTTGTTGGAGTCCAGTTATTTTTTTCCTTCACTACAGTAAGACTATAGAAAAAACTACAGACTGGTCGCTGCCACACTAACAGTTTCCATAACTTCAACAATTATTTTTTTCAAGTTTTTGATCAATATCAAATCCATAAGAAAAAGTTTAGAGTAAATAATCCTGGGCAAGAGTAAAAAGAAAGTAGGAAAACAAAAGAAAAACCCAGTCACGTATTAAAATTACTGAATTTGATTTTGTAAGCTTAATACTGGAAAATGAAAAGTTATAAAGGTTGTGGTGAGAAGGGTGAAATAAATTAATAAATCCTTTCAAATGACTGTTTTGGGACCTAAGTTTGCATTTCCTTCTTCAGGAGTGTATAGTTTAATAAGGCTGTTTACTAATGGACAAGAGTTACTATCATCAGATAATAGCTGAAGCTGTTGTTGTCACTTCAGGGCCTACAGTACAAAGTACAAAGGTTGAAGACTAAGATGGCTGAGGCCAAACTGCTTTTTCATCTTGCAAACAATTATATTGAATGTTGGGGACAGGTAAAGTACACTGACATGTATGTTACATGGATTTCCTAAAGCTTTTAGTGTGTCATCTTTTTTGTCATGGAAAACCAAATAGAGGTCAAATACTGGAGCAGCACAATACAACATTATGGTCAGAATCGGGAATAAAATCCCAAAATATTAAATCATAGGTCATATGTCCCATCCTTTATTTTTTTACTTTTACTGGAAAGTGCATCAAAGCCATGTCTTCCACCAAAACAACCAGTGCTCATTTGCCTGGTTGATTTGCCTGTCTGTCATTTCTGTTCACGAGTGTACTAGTTAATAGGAATAGGAAAGAGATTATTTTATTCTCTATTACCCAAGAATATTTCAACCATATGTGCAAGTAGGCAGGTGGGCTGCGAAGTTCAATCCCAGCCCATCTCTTCTATTTATATGGTTTATTAAACAGCTGAAAGGTTTGGAATCTCTCATTTCATTGTAAAATCCATTTCTTTGCATGAACAATTCACCATAAATTTTATGCAGGCTTCAGACCCTCTCATATAATTCCTCCTTTTCCCTGAAATTAACTCTTTCTATTTAAAGAGTAAAGACTGGCATAATGGACAAGAAGCTGCCCATAAAAAGTGGCAATGAACCTTGTGGGGTTTTTCATAAATGATAGACAATGCTGGCAGTGTACTAATATTAATCATAAATCTACAGAATTTACAAAGATCAAGAACCTTTCAGGAGAAGCTAAATTAAACTCTTAACACAAAACATGTTTCAAAAGTGTTTAACATTTTTAAGGGACACTTAGATCAAGAACTGGGCAAGAATTTTGAAATGCTGGGGTGTTCTGACTGCAGAAGAGAAGTACCTGTGTATTTGCAATGATTGGTGACTTACTGTCTATCTTTCAAGCTCTACTTGAAACCAGACCAATGCAGATCTTCTTTTTGCTTTGATTTGCAGTCTGTGACACAGAATTGAACACAGCAGAGGAGGCAATGTAACTTCACCTAGGTGTTTGTGGCAAAGAATATGATCCTAGGGAAATCTCTGAGACTGACAATGGATACAAGAATGCTATTCAGTGAACTAAAAAGGGTGGTGGGGAATTGAGGTAGAAAAACATAGACCATATTCAATATAAAGATAAGTTGTATTATTTTATCACTTCCCATAATATATATATATGTATATATTATTTTTTGTCAGTGAATCCTGCATGCTAAAGTATATGTGATATTCACCCTATCTTTTGAGGGTCATGATCATCTTTTATGCCTAACAGATTCCTCATTTGATCTGATACAGTTTTTTCTGATACCAGATAACCAAATTCAAGGTTAAGAACTACCAAAGGAAAGCGTTTTCTAGTTGGATGCTCCCCACGCTGCCAAAATGATCAGTGTATAACATACACATCTCTCCCTTCCCCTCCCCATATTTTCCTACTGTAACTTCATATAATTATAAAAACAGATAATAGTAGTTGTAAATCCTAGGGGATAAAGCTAAAAGTTAAGAAATTCAAACGTAAAATAACACTAGAAGAGAATATGAAAGCAGGATTGGTTAAGAGAATTGAGTACTCGTCTATATTATGCTGAATAATTAAAATAAAAGAAGTTTACCACGCAGTTTTTGTGAATGCTATGATCCTGTTTTGATCAATGTCCTATTAACTTCATAACTCATACAGGGGCAAAAAATAAACAGAACAACTATCCCAACTATACAAAATAATTTTAGGCTTATCCTTCTGCTTTAAAACTTTGCAATTAAAAATCATAATAACATCACAGAATAGGCTCATAAACCTCTTATATTGCAAGATAAAAGCAAATATTTTAATCCACTTTTGCTATACATATGCACAAATTTTACTTCTACTACTATTGAAAAATATGTCCTCTCAAAGAGACTGAAAAGCATGAGAAATGAAATAAAATAAACTCCTACCTGCATCTGCTGAGAGGGATGTGATATAGCTCAGGCAGAATTTTTTGATTTACCCAGAAATGTTAGTTAACAGGGATAGGCAATTTTCAGATTATAAGAATACACTTGTGTAATAGATGAACTGGGGACATAATGGTGCTGTAAATAATGGACTTTATACATAATTGACTTCAGAAACAAAGATCCTGACTCCCCAATTAATCCAAAATTAACAAGAGACATTAATAACCACTCATTACAAAATGCTTTAAAGAGTAACAGGAACAAGGCAAAAATACATTTTCAAGTTATTTTTACAAAAAATTAGCATCCCCAGATAAAAATTAGCCAAACTCCATCATTTAGAAATTTCACATAATTTTTTCAGAATTTTTTATGATCTTGTATGCTATGAAACATGCTCAATTAATTCTCCCATGTATTAAAAACATTTTAAAAAAAGACATACCTTACTGAATTGTAAGAGGTCGATCAATTCTTTAATTTTCAAATAATTTTGCAAATAATTTCCTCCACAGTTTTTAATATAATTAAAAAAAAAATATTGGGGGGACATAAAAAGGGAGTGGTTTTCTGTACTTTCTGTTATTTGTAACAGAATTGCTAATAGTTTTTGCAATCCAAATTGTGTAAACTTTAGATTTGGATTGGTTTTGCTCATTTCCATTATGATGCATTGATGAGAAAACACAAAGGAGTCTCCTTTGAATTACTACAGGATAAAGCTGAAATATCCTGAAATATTTTGTGCACAATTCTGCCTAAGTGTACTATGCTTATTACAGAGTTCTGGGAAGAGACAGATACAAAGGATTACATTTGTGTTCACAATTGAGTTGAACCTATTTGGACACATAGTTCAGATTTATGACTCAAGTAGCTCACAGTGGGAGATGCTTTGGGACAATGGGTCAAATTTCAGTGCAATAGAAATCTAATACCACAAGTCTTTTTAAATTGATTTGTTTCTGGACCTTTCTCACTTAGTGTTTCATACCTGGAAAGTTTGCCATTTCCTTTCAGAAGTGATTCCCGATATATTCCCTGATTCTCTCTGCTATCCCTACTATTTCTTGGTTTACTTTTCTAGCATTTTTTCCCACTATTCTTTATAGATGCAAAATTTTGTTAAGTCACCACCTTAACTTTTATTGCATTCACTCATCTGGACACAGAGCTCAGATTTAGAAGTGGCACACAATGAAACATATTTTGTGTCAGTGACTCAGATTTTTGCCTTGCCTTGGCTTTTCATTTCCCTGCCCTTAAATCTAGTCAATATTCAATAGGTGTTTGCCTCACAGGAATTTAAGAGATTTTACTGATTAATCTGGTTATTTTGTAGTAACATTTTTAATCTCATGGTGTGGCATATGTCCTTGGGTTAATTGCAAGTGCGGTCTCCTTTCCCTTAGACATGTAACTTTCAGGTCTGATGTGTCACTGATTGCAGGACAAATTTTCAAAGCCTGCACCTGTGCAAAATGATTATGCCTGTTGTATTAATCACATTCACATTAGTTTGTCCTAATGAATAGCGAAATAACCGCCTACATTTGGGGGCTACGCAACTCCTTGAACCTAATGACAGTCAACTGTATATTTTCTTATGGAAATCTAAGCATGGCGTGATAGCAGGTAGGTGCCCATATTTTATTTTATTTTTTAATTGATGTTAGAAAATTTTTGCATACAAACAGTTTGAAATTTTTGTAATACACTCATAGACACTATTTAGTAAAGCTGGTTGAATTAATTTTGAAAAGGCGTATAATTTAAGCAATATCATAGGATTGAGAAATACTGGAAAGGTAAACCTGAATAAGGTATTTCCTGATCTCTTCTTCTGAAGTAAGAGAAAACTCTTTAATAGGTGACTTTGTAGAAGCCTACAGAGGTTTACCTGAGGGGTAAACAGTAACTGAACACATGCTTGCTTAAACCTTAGCTTTCACAGTGGAGGTGTTTATTTTCCCCTTTATATGACAGGAATGACACCTGGAATTAAACAGTCCCCATATCCATCCACCTGTGACTGGATAGGGAAGACCATCACTGTTCACATATGGACTGTAAAGCTGCCATTAGGCAGTGATGACTTTGACTCACCCCTAGCCTAAGAGGGGTTTGAGATAGGTGACCTAGAGTTTAAAGTCTCCGTATATGTCAATTGCCTGAGTCATCATATTATAAATCTGAGTGTGTTTTTTGTGCACTTATTTAAAATAATGATGGAGCTGCATGATAGGGTGCAGCCTAACGAGTCACTCAAGAGCTAGAGCTAGGAGGAAAAGTACTGAGGTTTTCCTTGCTTTATTCCATACTCTATGCTCAGAAAATTATAACAACACACTGTATTGTAACAGATACTCTGTATGGCATAAAACATGTCAAAGTTGGTAGAGTACACTTTATCCAAAGAACAATCAGACCATATTATCCTTGCTAAGTTTAATGTGATAATGTTGCATTGTAAGTGAAGACAATTGACTGTGCATAAGAGCATTAAGCAAATGCGTTGTGGTGAACCCTTTATTATAACTAATCAAGTTTGAGGGAGGTCTGGAATTCTCTTATATTTAAATCAGTGACTTAGCACTGTTGTAGATAAATGGAAGAAAATAAAAGATACAGAATAAAGAAGCTGGCACACTATATCAACAAATACAGAACTTGATAACATTATATTCTTACCTTGACGTCCACAAAGAATTTAATAAATGTCCAAAGAAGGTGTCAATTTATTTAGTGTTTGTTTTCTAGAGTTCTTTCAACCTAATCCAACCTTTTCCCCCATCTCACAAGAATTTAATTTACAGCTATTTTGACTGTTCAGTTTAAAAATAGTATGGATGATGGAATCAGTATTAAATTATGGGCCTGCCCTGAGCACTTGGAGGTGGATCTTCTGCATCTCTATTGGATCCTTGGAGTCACTGCTGTCTGTACCCTCCCCAACACTGCAAGCATAATTTCCATTGTATTTTAATAACTTAAATCGTATTAAGAAGCAAAGCAAGAAAGAAAAATATTGGGTGTAGTTTCTTTCACCGTGATTTCCCTAAGCCTCTAACTGGCAGACCTAAGATATATCCAGATGTCTTATTAGAACCATGTTGTGCCATTAGATGTGGACAAAAGGACACATCATTAGATCTCCATGCCTTTCTGTTTGTCTGACTAGAAGGTCTAACTGTCACCATGCAGAAATTGTTTTCTTTGATAGCCTTATAGTACTAGAATCTGCTATAAGACTATGAACCTGTGTAAAAATAGCACCTGGGGAAGCAGGAAAAAAAATAAATGAGGACTCTAGGCCACTAGCAGTCAAAGCACAGCCCTGAGGTGAAGCTTAATACAATAGATTTATATCTCATTTAAATTATTGACTAAAAGAAGCATGACTAGAAGAAAAAAAGAACAACAGAAAAGCTACACACATTAGTGTAATGACACTTTTAATAACATTAATCCAGATTGTATTAAAATATTTTATTGATTATTGTTATTTTGATATCAAAGCAAGTGAAGCTCAACTACTAAAGACATTTTTAACAGTTTGGAGCAAATGCATGGACCATGGAAGGGACTGCAAATTAGAAATCATCTTACTTAACTGTATTTAGGAATATTGTCAAATGTTCCAAATAGTAACCAGAATGTTGTCAGTACATGATCTACAGGGCAGGAAAAGTTGCCTTTCTGCTCTTATTGCTCCCTGAAAAGCATGTGTTTCAGTATTCAGTTTTCACTAGAATTCTGAGTGAAAAAATAATTTGTATTTTTATTTCCTATATTGTTCCTCTCAGTCCATAATTTATTTGTTCTCTGTGATTCTAACGTTTGTGCTCACACTTGTTTCTTCTGCTACAATAACGTCCATCAGGGCTGAAATGAAAGGATACTTGATTTGGGCAGCACTGGAACTTAACACTGAGCATTCTTGGAAACTACAGATCCTTGCATTTTATTTTCTCCAATAATGAAACAGAAATATCCAGCATTTCTCTCTTTCAGTTACCCTAAAGATAGAAGCAGAAAGATGCAAAATGAGAATCTCATCTCAGTTTATTTTATTTATGAGTTTGACAGGTATACTTGGACCCCTTAACCATGCTAGCAGCAGTTCAGTACAGGCTCCAAGGGAAGTAAAGGCCTGAGTCGTAAGCAGGCCAAGAACTCTAGTTTCAATATGCTCTCTGAAAACCTACAGAGGAGCAGAGTGAGCAGTGAGCACCAATGCATATAAGCTTGGAACACCTCTCATGTGTTTATCACATGTATTGCAGTTGACTTTCTCAAGCTTCACTTATCAAGAAACAAAGAAAGGTGCGAGTACAAGGAGTCTCATGCATGTAATTTGACTATGAACCAACTACTTTACTCCATAAAGATGACAGTCTAAGTGACCCTTCTTTGATCTCTCCCTGTTCGGCTGTATGGCTGCACGGCAGCAGTCTCCCATTGACCAGGGATGCCTCTGAAGTTTACCTCTCAAGGCAGAGAGACCTTTAAGCCATCACAGACCTTTGGTGAGCGACCAGTGATTTGTTTCTTGGTAACTTTGAGTCATTGCTCAAATGATTTTGCCATACAGTAATAGAGTGAACCTTGCTGTCTAAATTTGTTAAGTTGCCACTTTTGCTAATGGCTTTGAATTTCATAAGTGATGTAAATCACCTCCTTGTGTCAATGAAGTAATAGTGAAGTAGAAGGGGGTGAGGCATATATTTTAAGTCAGATGCTTTCAGATGAGCTGGATAAAGAGAGATGCCAGAGGCAAATCCAAGGCTCTGTAAAAATATTTCATCAATGTTGAGGTGATATCCACAGTTCTGGATAGATCCTATGCCTTCTCAGAATAGGGATAGACAATCTCTGATGGAAGAGAGCTTTCAGAATGTATAACCCATGATAAAGGGACTTCTTTGCATGGACATGTAGTGATACAATGAGTGGGTTCATTTTAGATTAGATATAAGGACCAATTTAGATTAGATATAAGGAAAAAAAGTTACTGTGAGGAAGGTGAGGCACTGGCGCTGTTTGCCCAGAGAAGTTTTGGATGCCCCCGCCCTGGCAGCGTTCAGTGCCAGGTTGGATGAGGTTTGAATCCCTGGTCTAGTAGAGGGCGAGTTTACCAAGGGCAGGGGATTAGGACTAAATGCTCTTTGAGGTCCCATTGAACCCAAACCATTCTATGATTTATGATTGTATGAACTTACTGAAATAACGACCTCTTGCTGGGGATTTTCACAAAGCTTTGAAACTTTCTTTCTGACAATTTTAAAATTGTTACCACATTGTCAGGTGATATTGCCAGCCCAGTTTCACTGCCATCAAACTGAATATATTCAGCATACTGCTATTTTTGGATATTCTTTGGGCAGCAGAAAGATTGGTAATAGTTTATTTTACAGAACAGTTTGGGTTTGAGGTTTTGTTTTTTTTTTCATTTAGAATATGTGAGATAGAGTGGTTTCTGCATATTAAATTTTATACATTTAAAGGACATTTGAAAAGGGTGTTGAAGCTTGAGAACAAATGGATAAGATGTGGAAATGTCACTTCCATTTAATTTGTTACAATATTAAACCTTTTTAAAATGGTCAAATATTTTCAGATTAAAGGATTTCAGGCAGTTTTATAAGCTGAAAACAACCCATGTAAGGGTAAAAAAAAAAAATTAAAAATTTAGTTTAAAATACTTGCTTTTTAAATTAGAAATTCTTGGAAAATGTTTAAAAAAATAATAAGCTTCTGACAGAGTAGTAGCTTCCTTGAGAAAGATGATTTACAGAGCTCCTTATTTTAACGTTCACCTTGTGTTATATCTTAAAAGTGTATACAGTAGTCAGGAGTTGGATATTAAGTCCCAATAGCTTGAAAGTAACCAGATGTCATCATATTAACAGCAAAATTCACAGTGAAAATAATTTATTTATTTATCTTAAATTCAAATCTGTTAACATTCCATTGAGCTTAGGTTTGTTACGACCTTGCACAGCCTTTTATAGTCTATCCTCTGCTTTGGCTGTGAATTACAGACTTTAAATACTTTGTTCCCCTGCATATGCCTGAAGAGTATCTTCAGGCAGGTTATGTCAGCAGTATGTCAGCTGTTAGTATCCTGCAAGCTAAGATGCAGGGGTTGACTATCTAAAGATTCCCAGACCATTTCTAAACAAAGTTAAAAGTTTTAGTATACATTAGGAGTAAACAGTTCAAACATTTGTTATGTGTATGTTGACTTGTTTTTTCTTCTGGAAGCTGTGTTAAATGTTATCTTAGTTATGAATAAAATAAGTTTGATTCTTTTAGGCTGCAATGTTTTAACTCCAGCTAGTAACTAAGCACCACATGGATGCTCACTAGACTCTTACCCCCACAAAGAGATGGGGAGGAGAATGGAAAAAAGAAAGGCTTGTGGTTTGAGATAAAGATAATTTAATAGGATAAGAAAAGGAAGAGAATAATAATAATAACATTAATAACAGTAACAACAGTGATCATCATCATCATTATCACGAGTGATGCACAAATGCAATTGCTCACCAATCGCAGATGGAAAAAAACAATGAATGCCCAGCCTGTTTCCAAGCAGTGATCTCTCCTCCCAGCTACCTTCCCCAGTTACACATTGAGCATGATGTCATATGGTAGGGAATGTCCCCCTGGCCCATCTGGATCAGCTGAAGCTGAAGCTCTCCCAGCTTCTTGTGCACCTGTCAGGGTATGAGAAGCTGTAAAGTCCTTGACTAAGATACTGTAACTATCTAGCAACAACTAAAATATCAGTGTGTTATCAACATTATTCTCGTACCAAATCCAACAGACAGCAGTATACCAATTACTAGGTAGAAGATTAACCCTGTTTCAACCAAAGCCATAACATAGCCTTATATACAAGTTTTCCTAGCTCTATATTTTTTACCCATATCACACAGAGAGTAAATGGTTGGCAGATCATTACAGACAGTAGTACTGTTAACCTACAGGGTCATTTACCTACATTTCAGAGTCTTTTGACCTCTCCTCTATTACTTCACTGTACTTGTCGTTATAAATCCAAGTAACTTTGTCATACAAGTACAGAAATCTTATTTCATAAACACAAGGAGGAGAAGTTGGGGAAGGGGATGAATACAATTGATGAAGTGTTAAAAAATCAGTCAGAAATATTCTGACCAGACAGAAATAGTGAGAATGAGTCATTGTGTGGCAAAGGTAGGAAAGAAAAAAACCAGAAAGAAGAAAATCATAAATATAATAGTAACTAGTTAGGAATTCAAAGACAAGGAGACAGGAGTGAAGATCACAAGCTTTTTGAGGAGCAAACGGTAAAACTACAGTAATGTAATTAAAATTACTTCAGTCTTCTGATACATTATAGTACTTGTTTATCAAAGGTATATGCATTTGAGCAACATGCTTCTAAGGAGAAATAAAACTAAGAGATAACAGCATAAAGCGGCATCTGTTGACTCTTTTTTCAGCTTCCTGTGAGACAGCTCTACATAATGCTTCATGAAGACATGTAGTGTTTTAGTTTGACTGGAGATGCCAACTCAGTTCTGGAGTTCAGCTGGCCCACAATTTCTGTCCAAATTTAACTTAAATGTGGTAGGGATTTACTGTGATGGTCTTTGCAAACATATAATCTGAAAGGCACATTAATTTAGGCACATCTAAATTAATTTGCACTGCATGTCATTTGGTGATCACTTGCACAGACCTTAGTTGTTTCCTCACAACATTCCTTGGTGGTGACAGAAAGGTGTTCATGTCATCAACATTATGAGATGAGTGGACTTTAGGATGGGCTCATCTGAGGTGACTATAGATGCCATTATAAGCCTGTCTCCAAAGTGTTTGCAGATGCATTGTGTCACAAATTGTTGGACCTCATTAACCACAGCTGATGATACTGTCTACTGGTGTCACAAACACAAGTGGGAAATGCTTTTATAAAATATTAAGGGCTAATCTGTTGGTGATATGGCATAGAAATATACCTTCTGAGAATCTGATTACACACAACTTCCAAGTCACATTTGGAGGTGGGTGGGATGGGAAAGAAAGTATGGTTTTAGCAATTATTCAAATTTCTAGATGACAGCTTTAAAAAAACCCCACATTTAGCTAATTGTCTTCAGGAACATAAATGCATTCTTTGTATCCTCGTTTCTCTGCTCTATTTTAAACTCCCACTCATTATTTTGTGATTTAATGTCCTTCATGAACATAAAAGTGATATATTTGGAGGAGAGGACAACAAAAGCCACACCATAATTCACATTAGAATATTTTTAGGAAAGCTATTTGTTTATGAGCAAGTTTTATCCTCTGTGCTCAAATTGCTTTCTTTTTTGAATCTTCTTTATCATAATTAGTAATTGATTCCAACAGTGTAATATCCTGGCTGGTGTGATCATCATGCACTCACTAAATAATCTTAACACAGGAGCCTCCCATTACAGATGACACTTCCTCTAGCCAACATAAAGTTCTGTGCCTTTCTGCAGACACCCACTGAAATGATTTGCAGATGTACTGAGTTCATTTTAGTCATCATTTAATCTAGAATTATATGTTGTTTAACAGGAGCATACATCAGCAAGGACTGAATGTTGTCATGGTTTAGCCAGCAACTAAGCACCACATGTCCACTTGACCATCTCTCCCCCACGGAGTGTTGGGCAGGATAATTGGGAGAAAAAGGTAAAACTCATGGAATAAGGACAGTTTACTAGGACAGCAAAGGAAGAGGAAAATAACAACAGTAGACAGAAAAGAATATCCAAAGAGGGTAATACACCATGCAATTACTTGACCTGATGCTCTGAGCAGCAGCCCCTCCTCCCTGGTAAACCCCCCTTATATGCTGATCATGACGTTATATGGTATGGAGTACCCTTTTGGCTAATTTGGGTCACCTGTCCTGGCTTTGTTCTCTCCCAGCTTCTTGTGAAAATTAACTTATCCCAGCCAAAAACCAGGACAATGTACACTGGCCAGATTGACACTATTGCTAAAATATAGAAGTCAGATGTGTCCTGCTTTGTTATAAGAAACAATATATTTCATTATAGATAATGCAGCAGCATGGCTCATTTATGAGGTCTTATTATACAGGTCCAGTCATTAGAAGGTGGTGGCAGAATATGAAGTGTAGGAGTGGTTAATTGCACAGTAGTGCAAGGAGGAATATCAAAATATCCTCAAAATATCTAAGAGGATACTTATAAATTGTCCTTCATCCAAAGTGACTGACACATTTTATATATAGAGGGATCATTTCACTTACTGGGCTGTGAAAGGAGATTTTTTGTGTCAATACTGTTTACCAAAATGCTTCACACACATGAGCAATAAGAGGCTTTGACAGATGTAAGATGGTATGGAATAGTGACTCAGGACCCCAGAACTAACCCATCCAAGCCCCCCACTATTATAATATTACAGGTGGAGAGGTTGAATCCTTTTCTATAAAGCCAATAGCTAGAAGATTAGTCCATATGTATCATAAGACATAAGAGACAGTATTATTCCAGCAGTGGGACTTAACATCATGCAAGGACATTAATTTCCCTGTGATTCAGATTAAGTGTATTTATTGTGATGGCTTCTTAGAATAGGTATGATTTTTCCCTGGGTATAATCAGCCAATATGGAATACAAATAGTGTCTGGTTTTGTTTATGAAATTCAAAGGGACAACATCTTGAAATGACTTTAAATTCTGTCTTACTGATTTTCTTGGGGAAGAAATGTCATGTTCAATGACTGTAGAGAGTTCAACTAGTGAGCAGCAAAGACACTCTGCATGCATTGATAACTATGCTAAACTTTTCAGGATACGTTTAATTGTTAAAGCTATATTAGATCTTGTTAAAACCCAGACAGTCTAGACAGCTTAATTTCCCACTGATTTTAATGAGAAATTTGTAATTAAAACAATAGAATCACTCACAATTTTAAAAGCTACTAGTGGTAAAATGCTCCATCCCAATTTTTCCCATGGTTTTGGGGCTGGGAAGTGGGGGGATGGAGCAAAATTTAGCTGTAACTGGAATAGCTTATCTGGACTGGGGAAGCATGTTAAGAGGACTCAGTTTTTCTTAAAGTGTATGAAACTATGGTCTGTTACTGTTAGAAATAAATCCACATGTATTGTAAGCTGCAGATGTATGCGTAGATCAACAGCGTAGATCATGTTCTGAGTTGATAGATATTATCAGTCTCTTGGAGTTCTTACAATGTAGCTTAAGGTCCTTGTTTATTTGGCAATGTATTTTATAATATGAGAACCACTCTAGTTACTCATTAAAAATCAACCGCATATAAACCTCAAAAACAGCAAAGTGATTCTATAAGATTTACAACTGAGTGAATTTGAAATAAAGAATCTTTAGGCCTGGTTATTATTTTACATTTAGGGGTAGTAGAGTAGGAGAATTTGTTTACCAGGAGCAGGATGCGCTAAAATTAAACATAGTTCCACTAATAGATGCTACGCAAAATCAACCAGAAAGTTTGTTAATTTTTATCTTTCTAGTATTGTTCTAGGAGCACTACTGGTTTGATCAAGGCTCAAGAACATGTCTTCTGGGATTGCCCCCACCATTTTACAGATTAACTGCATTCAGTGATTTAGCATTTCCCTGTTTTAGAACATGCAACTCCAAGGTGAGTGTAATTTATTCCTTTGTATCTTGGAAGTATTTGAGGTTAATTTAGTCATGTATATATTATGAAATATTTAGAAGTGTTATGTAAATGTGAAGCACTGTAATGATCACTAATGTAGTGCTGTTGTTAGCCTACTTACCTTGCCTAGTTTTAGGAATGACTTCAAAAATGATTCTTTCAGCAATGATATTTCAGTAGCAGTTTCATTCTTACTGCTTTACATGAACCATTTACACAATGTGACTTTTCAGGTGGTAAAGTGATGAACTGATCTAGTCAGTGTTGCAAATAAGAATCCTATATGATTATAAAATCCTGTAATTGGGACAGGAAGGAATAATAGAGTTACGATCAGGAACTGGGCCAAAAGTATTTTCAAAATCTGTAATGATACAATTGTATGATTTAAAAAAAAAATTAATGCATAATTAAGTATAACTAAAGTATATTATTATTCCATCAGTCATACAATCCTTGCATTGCTGGACCCAACCATTAGCAAAAGAGAATTAGTCAGAATTCTCAGGGAAATAAACTCACAATATTCATAGTGACTGTGGCAAGAAAACTCATATATGGAGAAGTTTTCCCAGTGATTGGATCCCTAATGAAAGTTTTCTGAGAAGAACATTTGTGCTTTAAATAATTAAAGCATGCATCATAACTTAAATTGCAATCCTACTGATTAAATTAAATCCAGTTTCTCCCATGTTGCCATGTATCTAAAGATAATTACTAGCCTTTCCTAAAGTAGTTTGTCAATTTGAACAGAGTAATTTGGTAAAGGATGTTGCACCTGGGGCTGCTGTCATGTCTTCTAAGGTTTGGGGCATTTGCTATTTATGAGAATTGGAATGCTGCAGGTAGCCACTCACAAAACGAAATGATGCCTTGCCTGTACAGACAATATTCTTAGCATTGAAATAGTTTGTTTTGAGACATTAAAAAAAACCCAAAACAACAGCAAACCAAAACATTTTAAACAAAGGTTTAAAAAGGTAAAGGACTGTTACATGTAGTGTGTGCTCCATAAGTTCAGCAATGGGTATTGGGACCAGCAGTGTTTAACCTTTATGTCAGCTACATGGACAGTGTGATTGAAAGCACCCTCTATGAGTTTCCCAATGACACCAAGCTGTGTGGTGCAGTCGACCCACTGGAGGGAAGGAATGCCATGCAGAGGGATCATGACAGGCCTGTTCAAACCACATGAAATTCAGTAAGGCCAAGTGCAAGGTTCTGATCGGATCAGGGCAATCCCAAGCACAACTACAGGCTGGGCAGAGAAGGGATTGAGAGCAGCCCTGAGGAGAAGGACTTGTGAATGTAGGTTGAAGAGAAGCTGAACATGAGGTGACAAAGTGCTCTTACAGCCCAGAAAGCCAACCATATCCTGGGCTGTCACAAAATAAACATGACCAGGAGGTCAAGGGAGGTGATTCTTCTTCTCTACTCCACTTTCCACTTTTTTTGCAAAACCTCACCTGGAGCAGTGCAGGTTGGATAGGGCTTTTGGCAATCTACTCTACAGGAAGGTGTCCTTGCCCACGGTAGAGGTGTTAGAACTAAATGATCTTTTAGGTGCCCTCCAACCCAAACAATTCTGTAATTCAGATTCTATGCTTAGTAACAAAACAACTGTTTTTTAATTCTTGATTATCTTTTAACACAAACCAGGCTTTCTAACTGGAAAAAAATATCCTGAAGTTGTTTTACCTGTGAAATGTGAGAGCTATAACTTCAAGAAGATTATCAATTAAAAATACATACCCAGAGAGCAATAACTGAGAGCAACCTAAAGCTTTAAATCAGAGTGTCAAAAAGATGCACTGCTGTAAGCCTAACCATCTATATGACATGAATTTGGAACATATAAGCTGTCTACTCAACAAACATGAAAACAGGAAATTGCAGCATGCTCTCATTCATCTCACAGGTGCCTATGGAAGAATTTCGAAAGAATGCTTTGGGGATAAGGACCTGCAGAACATCTTGTGGTGAGTAGGATGTTCACCTGCAAGATGTGATATCCGTCTTCACAACTAATCTCTGCATGATGTAGGTAAGGGATTTGAAGAAAAGATTCTGAATTATACACTCTTCTCATTACTGGGCTGATTCAATAGACTCTCAACTGCTGCAGGAAGATCTGTTTGTATAAAATCCTTTTCTCCTTTCTTAATCACTTTCTCATGAATCCAGTGAAAGTGCAGCTACATAGCTGAAATGATACATTCTCATTGAGATAGAATAAGACCTTGTGTTTTTGATGCCAAATGCTTTATCACAATGTGATAGCAGCACACACTCCAGAGAGGTGAGAAGTGACTGTGAATTTACTCCAGCAGGGGAATAAACCGGTACAGTATCAAAACCTGAGGGTGTGCTGTCATCCCTGGCATAGTACATGATGGCAGAATATCCATCAGTCTACTGAACTGAGTCCTCCCTGGCTTCTTTACTGAGAAGAGAGGGAAGGGCAACTGTTGGCAGAATTCAACCTAAATTTGCAAGTGGTGTGAAATAACAACCCTAATAATAAAATTTCCTTATGTCTTTTTCAACTGTGACTCAAAAGCAATAAAGTGTGTTCCTATTACCTTTAAGACTTTTGCATGAATTACAAACGTACATTTTCCAGTGCCTTTCTGAAGGCTGAAATAGGACAATGCTAATATTCTCAGATTATTACTGATCTGGAGGTAATGTAGATTTGTGCACATTGAGTTGCAGAAATGCTGGAGAAGATAAAAAAAGAGAAACTGAAGTTTATGTTCTGTGTCCATATGAATTTTTCCTTACCTTAACATGCACAGAAATTAAACACGTGTTGAAATCTCTGGCTATTGAGCTAAGAATCTATGTATAGATTATATCATAAGTTCTTTTGTATTATTTTTTTATGATGAGTGATGACTGTTATTTGTAGTCTAAGCTACTATTTTCACTAAGTAGTGGCAACAGAGCCTTATCCAACAATGGTGACCATGCTGCGTATAAGGATGCTGTGTCAGGGGAGCGGTGACAAGACATCTAAAAATGAAGTAAAATGTTTTCATTGATTCAAGAGTGGGAATCTCTACTATTAGAGTATTCCATGCAATTTGGTGGTCTCTTATGCCTCTTTGTGTCATGAATAGAAGGTTCTGGAAAAAATGCTAACTCATTTTTGGACATCTCTTTAAATTACTAAACTGCACTGTATACACAGTGAAAGTTTAGAGATTTTTTTTTTCTGATAACTTTGAAACATACCAAGTCTTTTGCTTAGTGCTTTCAGTGCCCTAAATTTATAGCAGAATCACAGAGTAGCTGTGGTGGGAAGGGGCCTCTGGAGATTCTGTTATCCAATGCCCTACTCAGAGCAGGATCAGCTACAGCAGACTGCTCAGGATTATGTTCTGTCCTGAGTATATCCAAACATGGATACTTAACAACCTCTTTGGGCTACTTGTTAAATTACCCTTCCACCCAGAGGAGGAAGCCTGTGTGGAGATCCCATCACTGATCTCCCTAGTTGCCCATGCTTTTCTCTTGCTCCCTCCTTTTGCTTTGTTTTGGTGGTTGTTTTTTTTTTCTTTTTCCCCTTTTTATTTTGTGGTTTGGGGGTTTTTTTGGTTGTTGGTTGTTTTGTTTGTTTTTAAGGGGCTTTGTTTTGGTTTGTTCTGTTTTCACCAAGCGATTTTCATCACTGTAGTTAATACACAGCTACAGATCCCTGCAAGTAAAATTTTGCTTCAGTCTTTTGTGCATTATTTTTCCTTTCTCATTTATCCTATCTCATAATAACTTGTTCTTGGTCTAATAATGGTGCTGGAATTCCAGAATCTGGGCTACATTTGCAGGTGAGCCACTGACTTTCTGAGCAATAGGAAAAAAGAAAATTTTGCTTCTGCTACTTCATTATAATTATAACTATAATTAATTATAATTGATTACAATGGCTTGGTGAAATCTCCTGGGATATACCTTGTGGGAGGCCAGATATCAGAATAAAAGCTTCTGGATTATATTACAATATATTATGATTTTTACTACTTTGGAACAGTGTTCTGGGATCTCTGTAAGTAGTTAATATTGTTTGCAATAGCAAATGTGATACTAAAATTTAGCACTCTCACCTAATGTCATTATCTGACATTCACAGTTCTGATAACTTCTGTATTCCTTGGAAATATTTTCAATGATGATTTTTTGACTGGTGTCTTATAATCGGCTAAATAGAAACCAAAATGACACCCAGAGTGGATCTGATGAGCTATCTTGGGCCATGGCTGGTATGCAGCACTACTGCTGTCTTTCTTTCAAGGCACTGTGATGTTGTTGAATGTGGAATGCCTCACAAAGTGAATTTTACCAGGGAATTTCCAGAGCTTAAACTGATCAAAATCAAGCGAACTTTCATCAGAGTAAGCACAGCAAAAGTAATTAGCAGCAGTTTCCTCTATTCCATTATTTGATTGTGATTAGCATTCTGCTTAGTAGTAGTTAACTAACAAAATTGCAGAAAAGCTTCCTATTGACTTTAAAAAAAAATTAGCTCATGAGATAAAGACAAGTACAGCAATGCTCTTCATAGCAAGGTACATGTGCTGTGCAGTTGTGGAAGAGTGTGTTTATCGGATTAAAGATTGGAGATTACAAAAATGCTGATCATTGAGGTGTAGCAAATTGAACTGTTATCACTAATCCCAATTTCCAGGATACAGAAAATGATCTCTAAAACCTGTGAAGGACATAATTTTTCATTTGAAATTGTGCACATTAATTAGTTAATTGTATGTGCAAATGGCTAATTATCATTAGCAAATTTAATTACCCTATCAGTGTATGTAATCGTTGTAATTCTACACTCAAATCAAGTACATGCTTGCTAAATTGTTTAAATCTTATATCTGACAAGGCCAAAGATGTATTTAAGGTAACACCTCCCTTGTATTACAGGTTTTGAATTTTACTTTGTATTAATTATTTATAATGAAGCTTCATTCTTTATCTCACAAGATAGTGAAAGAAATTCTGCTACCAGACTTCATTCTAATTTCTTGAAATGATTTATTGCTCAGGACTCAAAGACAATCTTTTTTCTGACCTTATCATTTGACCACATCCTATAACAGTGTCATTTAATCTAAAAAGAAAATTGAAGTGAGCTAAACATGAAGAGAAAATCACAGAAGAAGAATATAAACTTCAGCACATTTTCATAAGGGGACTTCATAGTACCAGGCATACGGGGACACCATTCGTTCACAAAGTATAGATGTTCATTTTGGCAGCTTATAAATTTGTGAATGTCATCACTGGCCTGGCATTCCAGCATATCACGCGTTTTCCAATTGATTTTGGCTGTCAAGATGCACAGTGGAAGCTTTCCCTAAACTCACATCATGGTTAGTATGGTGAAAATGTCTAAATCACTTCCTACCCCTTCCCCACCTCACCCCTCCACTCCCCCGCTGTATAAAGCTGGTAGTTTGGCTTCACTGCCACTTTTGTTTCCATCAGATATTTTCCGTCTTTATAAGAGTGACTGTTTCACAGTGTGGAACCAAAGAATTACTTTCCATTCTTTCTAGTTCATTTAACTTCTGTATCTTGCTGAAAGCTACGTGTATTTTGAATCTGTTCGAAATAAACAGTGAACAACCTCTGAATCTGGGAGAATTTATGCTAGTGGATAAGTTAATGCTAGAATATAATACCTAAAGAAAAAAATATTTTTGAACCATATTTTTTCCTGACAGTGTATGGAGTGGGGGATAGAAGAGTGGGGTGCTTGTTCATGGTGTATTTATACAGCCAAAACTTAGCTTCGCATTTATCTGGTATGCAGTGCATTACATGAAATATCTTAGTTGCTTACTTATGCACAATAATGAAGATTCAATATGTAGTCTTCAATATATCCAGTACAAACCACTCTTTTCTTGTCAGATGATGGTCATCTGGTGAATAGTTTCTTTGTAGCAAAATAGTAGAACTGTTGACCTCAGTATTCTTCCCATGTATGCAGAGAATTTTTTAAATATTCTGGATTCAGGCCAGAAATAGTTTGAATTTCTTATTAGAAACCTGTGTGGAGCATGGAAGGTGAGTTTAATACAGACAGTTTGTTTATTACATGCAGTGTTGAGATACGCACATAGCTTACGCTCCTGAGGGAATTCTGTAGTTCTTGAAGTTCTGAAATTAATAAAGTCAAGATGTAGGGATATTACAATATTACAGTTCAGCAAATGACTCCAAGTTATTGCTTGTATAAATGAGGCAGAGCCATGGTCAGCTATATAACTTTTTAGCTGGCTGTGAGGCACTAGTTATGTGCTGTACAAGGGATAATTCTATGAACCATAGATTGAACAGAACTCAGATACTGAACAGAGCAGATATCTGTAATATAACACTGATTTTTGAACCACATGTACTACTAGGAATAAATCTTCATGTTAAATTAATTACAAGTTGCTTAAAAACTTTTATTACAGAAGTTTGAAAAGTACTATATTGAACATAAGGACACAATATAATTAAACTGCATGTAAATGCGGAAAGGAATGGACATATCTAAGGTTGAAGAACTCTCCTTGAAATTTTGGGGAACAGAAACCGTGATAGTAGACCAGATCCTGACTATCTTGTTCTCCACATCTATTTCAAAAGGAAGTATGGTGATTAGTTACAAACATGTAAGAAAATAATAGAAGATTTTTTTCTGTTATTTAACTCAAGTACTTTATCCATGTTATGCCTCCATGGTACCCACAAGATACCACAGACATGGCTTTATGGAAGTTGTTCAGCAGATGAAAATGCTGAAAGAACACAGAATAGAGCTGAAAGGAACACGCTGTCTCACAGATCTTTCTCCAAAAAAAGTTAGTATCTATTTTAAGCTGGAAGTAGAATGGGACCTGTTTAGCTTAGAGAAATGTTCATCGAACTACCATGACAATGAGGACAACTACCAACAGAATGGATGTCATGGTTTAGCCCCAGCCAGCAAATATGCACTGCGCAGCTGCTCACTTACTCTACCACAGCAGGATTGGGTAGAAAATCAGAAGAATGGAAGTGAGGGAACTTGTGGGTTGAGATAAAAACAGTTTAATAGGACATGCAAAAATGTAAGATAATATATATTAATAATATATAGACAAAACAAGTGATGAACAGCACAAATGAATAAGCAGCAGAATTTCTCCTAAATCAATACTGCATGACACCCCCTCCAGCTGCTTCACAAGACTGAAATTGCCCAGCCTCTCAGCCCATAGAATCACAGAATTCCTAGGTTGGAAAACACCTTTGAGATCATCGAGTCCAATTGCAACTGCCCACTACTAAACCATATCCCTAAGAACCTCTTCTAATCATCTTTTAAATACATCCAGGGATGGTGACTCAACTGCCTCCCTGGGCAGCCTGTTCCAATGCCTGATAACCCTTTCAGTCAAGATTTTTTTCCTAATGTCTAAACTGAACCTACCCTGGCACAGCTTGAGGCCATTCCTTCTCATCCTATCACCTGTCACTTAGGCAAAGAGACCAACACCCACCTCTCTGCAACCTTCTTTCAGGTAGTTGTAGGCAGTTATAAGGTCTCCCCGCAGCCTCTTCTCCAGGCTGAACATACATGCAAGCAAAACAAAATAAGGAATTCACCACTTCCCATTGGTAGGCAGGTGTTCAGCCAACACCTAGAAGTTGATGCTATGCAAGAACCCCAGCTCTTGAACCAGGTCCTCAGATGCTGCTCCAGGCCCCCAGCTGCCACTCAGCTGCCACTTGGTCCCTCAGCATACCCCCAGTTATTAGCAGAACATTATGTTGTATGGTATGGGATATGTTTTTGGCCAGTTTTGGGTCACCTGTCCTGGCTGTGTCCCCTCCCAGCTTCCTGAGTGGCCCCCTTCCTTCTTGTTGGCAGGGCAGTATGTGAAGCTGAAAAGTGCTTGACTACCTGGCAACAACTAAAAACATTGGCTTGTTATCAACATGATTCACATCCTAAATTGAAAATATAGCACTACACCATCTACTAGAAAGAAAATTCACTCTATCCCTGCCAAAAGAAATGAAATCTATATCTTTTGTAGCAACCACAAGAAAGTTAAATATAGAAAGAACATTTTGGACAATCTTTAGGGATGGATGTTTGGGTCAAGACTGTCAGTGTTCTTACTTAACAGGGACATGGATACAGTTTTAGGTCAAATGTGTTTCTAGAATAGTATTGCTTTTTTGGTCAGTGGTCAATAGACGTCTTGAGAGAATCCTTGAAAATGCATGCATTTCATTAGATTTCCTCTGAGCATTCTTTCATCAGGCAGGCAGTACATTTCCTGAACCAAGGGTGATGCTTCAAACATCAGTGGGGATTCTGATGACTGACATATAACATGCATTCATGTTCAATATAATTTTCAAAGATGCTCTTTCTTCAAGACAGACTTGGTTGTTGACTTCCAGCTGTCAAGCAAGTTAAGTCAGCACATGAATTGTGGGATTCATATTTGCAATTTGATTAGAGGTTCAAGGGAAAACAACAAAGAGAATAAACCAAATTCTGAGAGTTAGAAAAATGTTTATATGGCAAGATGGATAGTTAAATTGCAATCAGGTTAGGACAAACACCAATGAATGCATCTGAGTAACAGCAAATTCAGAGGATTTATGTAACTGAGAATTATTCAGAGAAAATAAAAATAATTTATCCCACCAAAACTGAGATGCATGAGATCCATATGAGACAGGTTTGCAAAGATATTCCACAGATAAAGCTTAAATCTTCATACTAATTCTGAAAAAAAAAAATTAAAAAAGGATGAATACAGTCAACAAAATCCAGTAAGCACAAAACAGTTCCCACAGTCTTCCAACGATTGCATTAATATGAGCCATATGAATGGATTCACTGAAGTCAAATAACTGTAGTTTGGTGTGTTAAAGACACAAGTAGGTCCTCCTGAAAGCACAAATGTCCAAGACAAACTAAATGTTCTTCATTTACTTCCATAATGGATTATGTATAATGTTATTTTTTGTAGTATAAAAGTACATTTTAGTGCTGTTGTATCTGACAGAGAAGAAAATACGTGTAGCAGCACTTTTAGTTCTTCCACTGGCTGTAACTCACTGGCATTAAGTAGCCAATATTAAGACTTAGTCTTTGGTCAGTCAGAGTGCAACACAAGAATCTCCTAAATAAACAGGAAAAACAGAAGATGAATGAAGAATCTTGAAGATATGCTGACAGCTTATTTGACTTTGCATGATGTTATTGTTAATATTAGCATTGGTATTAGTATAGAAGTATATATGGATGCAAATGAAAAGCTTTCTTACTGGTCTTGCTAGTTTTCAATTTAACTATTAAGAATTGTTCTGTTGAAGCCTAAAGAGATGATGGTTCCACTTCTTGCACTCCCCCTGCTAGTTTGATTTGCAGTCTAATTGCATCTGATGTCTGCGGTGCACGGCTTTATTGCACAAGGACTGGTGGTTGCAGAGACAAGTTCAGCGCTTTTAACACAGGAGTGTGACTTCAAGGGAAGAATAAGCAGCAGGAACAGATGAAGTGTTAAGCAGCCAACTGCTAAGACCATTTTCTTGGAATAGTTTTAGCCACAAGAAAAGAGTGGAGTGAATAAAACCAGTAAAAGAAGAGATCCTTTTAATTATAATGATTTTCAAAGATTTCTGTGAGACAAGACTGGCTTTCTTCTCTTAACAAGATACCAAATAAACTGCAAGAATAAGATCCTCTCCACAGCAGTGTTACACATTGTTTTGATAGATTAAGGGGGGGCAATTCTTTGAAGAATCGAAAGTTCAAAAGTTTTAAAGAATACTCCTATGCAATGATGTATAGGATTTTTATATTTAATAAGCATTACCTTGAGGTGCACAGCTTGTCTTGACATATTTTTTTTTCTGTTCTGTAGAAAATGCCATTTAATAATGGAAATAAGAAGGAAGGAAAAAGCCCCAAAAGGAAAATAAAATGGGAAGCAGTACATTTACCTGTTAAATACTAGACTTAGAGGCAGAACTTTGGGTTCTGGCACTTTACTGCTTAATGATGTACTGTTTATATAGGGCAAATTGTTTGACCATTTCAAGTATGATTTTTCTTTTACTTACACCAGTTCTAAAAATAATGTTTCTTATAAGACCTGCAAAGCAGGGTTTGCTATGTATTTTTAGTAGGATATAGTAGATAAATTAGAATATTGTGTCAACTTATCTATACTACCAATATGTGGACATACTGGAAAAACTTCAGCCTATTTTTACTTGGTTTTGCCCAGTCTCAAAGATAGGAACCATTTCTGAAGACTGAAAAAGAAAAGATTATTTGCACTTGATTGAGTGATCTTGTGGTTTTTTGAAAAAAACGAACATCACATTTTCAGGAATTAGCAATATAGAGGTCTATACAAGAGGAAATCCCAACAGGTAGATTTTGAGACTTCTTTATTTGGTATGTACTTAGATGTCATTTTTATAGACAGCTTCCCTGGAGAACATTTCTTTTTCTTGTTGTCAGTAATATGGAGAGGATAGGGTGAGGCAGAAATAGCAGGGTCGGTCTTTGCCACTCTTAATCACATGCTAGAGAACCCCACAATGTCCCACTTTATTCTGCTGAGAGAAATCTGGGTAACCAAGATTTGTGCCAGGGACAAAGAACAGCAAATTCACAATATCAGTCCTGTGATTATGAGGACATGATTCTGCACTCCAACTTTCTGGTAACAGAACAGCCAAGTAAAAAACCAGAAGTTATTTTGAAAATTCATTATAGAGAGACTTGTAAATATATATGAGCAACACTGCAGACATTCCAAAGGCCAGAAGCACATTCTATAAGGAAACAAGTTAGTGTAGACATAAGATTAATTTCCTTTGAGCCTCTTCTTTTCCCTTGAGAAAATAAAACAATGTGATTGATATTGATTCAAAAGCATGTTCTCTTTCAAATAACATTTTCAAGTTAGAGCTACAAAAGCATGTGTAATTAATTAGCAGAATAAAATGAAATTTTGAATGGAAGACCTTCATGCAGCTGGGAAGAAAAAGAAAAAAACATTTTTCATATAGAACAATGTGTTTTATAAAAGGCTCATTTTAATGAACAGATCTGAACAAGTGATTCACAGCATATAATTTATTTGACAAGTTCATTTTCTTTCCATTCTCATGGTGAACCAAAATCGAGGCATATTTTTTGTTTCAAAAAAGTCATTATTTATTTTTTATTATTTTATTTTTTACTGCACAAGGTGACATGTTTTCAGGGACTGCAAGAGCAGTATTTGCCATTCTGATATTTCTGTATTGCTAAATTATGATTGCATCTTATAACTCGCACCATATTTATTCTATTTCCTGACTTTTCTAACAGAGCTCTGAGACATCTGCAGTCCTGTGTTTTGAGCCATGTCCATTCTGACTTAATGTAACTGATCTGGATGCAACTACTCCCATGTGCAAGTATTTAATGCTTGATGTGTGAGAGTACAGTGAAAAACTTAAAGTGTGTGTTTCGGGCCCTAACCAAAGGAAGTCTCTGAAAACATTTTTCCATAGCTTCAGTGGCATTGGATCACTGTTTCTGTGAGCATCTTGATGAGTGAAAACTCAAAAGCATGAATGGCCATGAGTTATGAAGAGAGACTGGGTGTGAAGAGAGTTGAACAAATACTTTGCAGAATGTTTCTTAGCAGGCAGGTTGATTAATTGCCTGGAATGACCTGAAATTTCAGTACATTAAGATTTTTTGTTTAAGCACTTCTTCAGTTTGATTCATATTATTCTATAACATCACTCATTTCCTTTTTCTTCAGAAATGTGTGAAATAAGTATAATCTTTAGCATGTGACTAGGACAATCCTGATGTCAGGGAGTTTGTCACTTTATCTCCTCACCCTATACAATGAGAGCATGTGCAAAGGAAGAAGTATCTTTGTTTTCACACAGGATGGTATCCGTCCAAGTTTGACAATATCCATGGAAATAGTCAATCCAATCACAAGTTTTATGGAAGTGCCAGCAAGGCTTTGCTCTTTCCATATTGTCATGAGGTGCTCGTACTGTTCATGTAACATTTCTTTTTCTGGGCTTGGTTAATAGTCTGGGGTAATAGCCCAGAGTGCTGAGCACTGGCTGGCTGGATATCAGTGGGTTTGCTTCCAGGCAGATCTGGCAAGTCCTAGCAGAAGAACTCTTTGTTATGTGCAATTTTAATATACATTTGAATCTTTAGAAAAACATGAAAATCTGAGTTATATTTTTGCATGCAGTTTAAAAAGAAAAAAAAAAAAGGTACAAAATTAGATACTAATTATCATCATGCAGTATCTTATTAACTATAATTTTATCCTGCCCATTTTTTTTTGCAGAGCTAAGTGCCACTTTCTGATCATAGCTTGTTTTTTTGACATTTTATGAGGCCTTTAGTGACACCTACCTGCAATAACAATGGTTAGAACTGAAGTGCACCAGTCTCACACCATGAACCATTGCAACTATCTGCATTGTACCTAACAAACCAGTGTTTTTATTTCACTGCCATAGCCATTCTATTTGCCTGCAAACTTTTTTTAAAAAAAAAGAGAATTAAGTACATCAACCACTTAAAAATTAATGGGCTTGTGTAAACCCCAGAGTTCTTATGCTGATTGAATGGTAGCATAAATTCTGACAGATAACATGATTGGTTGTATAAAACCATGGTTATTGGTGACTTTTTCAGGTAGCATGATTTTAACTCAGTCACTGAAAAAGACTGTGTGTGGCTGACTCACACCATGTCCCAGTAGACTTAGTTTACTGGTATTTACAGAACATGCTCTTCAGATAAACCAAAAATACTGCAAAGTAATGTCACAAAAGAGACTAACATCAGCTATGGGCACACCTCCATTTATTCTCGATTTTTCAGGAAAGGCATCTCTCTGTTGTATGATATAGTCAGCTGAACTGGCTTCAGTTGCACTGCATTCATGCTTTAGGTATGTAGTTCTAAAGTCTTGCTGGAAATCATGCAGTACTCCAGTAGATACAAATTCTGAAGACAGAATTTTGTCCAACCATTTCTAAGAGAAAAAAAATATTGAAAATTCTTTAATCATCCTTGGAAAATGGGTATTTTTGTCTTTATCACAAAATTCTGATGGATGACTCTTTTTCTAGTTAGCCTTTTTTAAGGCTTATCTCTGCTCAAAGCTAGAAGTCATTCCTAATAGCTTTTGAAAAGTTTTGCTGCAAATTAGATTAGTCTCTTCATTTTCAACACAGATTTCAGACTAAGAAGCAAGTCCTGACCAACTGAGAAATATTCTAAATGCTTTCACCTTGATCCTGGATGGTCAGCAGATCACCTTGGCCCCAGCTTTATCTCAGACCCTCATATTTGTTCTGTGTGTATCCACAACTCACTTTGTCCTACATTGCTAAGAAGGCCAGCTTGTACATCTAGCTGGATATTTGGTCAACTGTAAACATTTTTCTCTAGATTTGCAGTTCAAATGGCTGCTGCAATTCTCATTCCCACTTCAGCAATGAAAACTGAGGCTGGGTTTGAAATAAAAATACCCTTAATCTAATTGCAAAGCAGAAACTATCACTGTATTGTCTCTCTTGTTCATACGTATTAACAATTCGCATCTTTCAATTACTGGACCAATGCTATAACCTCTTTTTGGTCTATTTTCAGGCAGGCAGTTTTAAATAGTAAGGTTGAAATTTCTAGTAATGGTACCTTTTGGTGTTATCTCCAGCCTCTAAAAAAAGACTAAGAACCTACAGGAGAGGAAAAAATTTACTGCAAATGTTTTTCTTCAACAAAAATAATACCAAGATCCCATATTCAGCATAATTTTTTGGGCAGCACTTCACTCCCTACTTTGCAGAAGTTGTACTTCCAAGTACTTCCATAAATTATTAGTATGACTTTTAAGCATAAGGGGTATTTATTATTAATTGAGCTGTGGTGTGCACAATTATAATACTTCACATTCTTTAAAAGGAATAGAGATTCTTTAAACTGACCTGTGTTAGATGTGTACTGCAGTTAAGGCTTAATGGAATTTAACAAGGCGGCATTTTAGTAGCTTTTATTGGTATAGAATTGTCCTGAAAACTTTTAAATCAATCTACTTTAGTGTTGAGTACTTTTAAGAAAGAAAATTGCCTGCTAGCTACAACAGGGAATTCTAAGTCAACAGAATTCCTAGATTTCATTCTCAGCAGCAAGTGCACTCTGCTTGCAGCCTAATTTCACCTTCTTGTCTCAGGTGTTGCCTGGGTGTGAAATCTGTATAATAAAAACTTGCTTAACTCCCGAGTGTATCATGAGAATTAATGTTTGCAAAAGAGATTTTCTCCATTGTCTGATCAGCATATGTTTATCCACTCAGTAGCAAACACATGGCTAATGAAAATGGAGCACCGCTGAGCTCCTGAGGGGATCCTGCCCTGGGGCCAGACAGAGCAGGAGCCTTGCCACTGGTGTCCACATGTGCAGCAGATCAGACCCTGTGGGCAGGAGAGTCCCAGTTACAGCTTGAAGGAAAATGTTCTGCATCCTTACAAAACAGCACAAAGAGAAAAGGTATAAACCAAAATGCTTGTTTGTGGTATTTCTTTTGTGTCAGATATGGAAAATGCCAAGTAAGATTTATTCTGATACAGTTGTCAAGAATTTATGTGATAGTATTTGACCGTGAGAACTATATGCAGAAATTCTGAGGAGATGGATCTCTTCTTGAAATGCTGTTGGCAACTTTCTCATTTCAAATAGCTGACAGGGTACTTCACAATAATTTGTTTTTATCTGCTTACAAATTTTATCTCTTTATATGTGTTACCTCTTTTAGTCTTAGGTGTCAAATGAACCTGCTTGATTCATAAGATGGAAGATTTAAAATATATAGATTGAATGCTTTTCAGCAAAATTATTTGCTTTTCCTTTCATGTAACTTTCTTTGGAAGGAAAGCTTTAAATAAAAACAGGTCAAGCATCTTTGTGTTCTAATTTGAATGGTTGATCACACTCCTGCTTTGTAAAGCTTTATTTTAGCACTTTCTTTCCTTCTTCCTTTCCAAAGTTATTGTGCCATACTGTTGAAGCACCTGCCATGTTGATTTCATTTCAGTGTTGGGTGAAAATAGTTCTAGTTCTGTGAAATGATTCATACATGCATACAGTTTGTCAAGCATAAGAAGTTTCTTAGAAATGAAAGGTTTTATATAACTGTAATCTCTCTTTGCAATGAAATGTAACTCTACCAAGAAGAAAACAAATCTATCTTTCTCTTTTTTCATATTGTTCTCAGAGTTCACACTGCTGGCACAACTGTACTAAAAGATAAGCAAGCCACAGACTAGTCCAAATTCTTATCTGAAATCAAGTAATGAAATCCTTTCATAACATATGCAGCAAATAAGTGTATGTCAAAACAAACGCCTGGGATGAATTCAGTGCTAATAATTTGGTTTGTATTTGTATGAATTCCTTCATATAAATCAAACAAACAAAAATTTACAACATCTGTTCCAAGGAAAGTATTTATTTTCTTTTTTTGTTTCGTTTTTATCCTTCAGTGTTATTCTGTCTGGAGAAAACTTATGCTTTCTATTAAAGTGAACCTGAGTGTTCATTGCAGATGTTGTAAGAAAAAATAGAACTACTGGGTCGAACGACCTTGAACAAATCTATTTTATACCTACCTCCCACCTAATTATTTAAGCAGGGCCCAGATTTGGAGCATAATTCCTCTTCAAATCTAATCCTACATGTCCAAGCTGTTATCTGGAAATCATGCTAAGCTATGTATATCCTCCCAATGAGCTTCTTATCTTCAAGTCAGTAGTTTCATGTATGTCTGTGTGTTCTGCTTGAAATAACATTCATGTCTTAGAGAAATTTATTTTAACAAATCTTCCAACACACAGTGGGAGACTGATTTGTTGGGTTGTAGGGTACGACAGTTTGTAACAGCAAGCCAAAACAAGAGATTGTTTTCTTGTCTAGGCATTTGTTTCTAGGAGATATTTAGTTTCATTGACAAACTTGTATTAGAGTTCTGAGGCAGGCTGTGAAATGACAGACCTGGCAGAAAACAGCCAGAGGCACCAGGAACACCTTGAATAACAAGGGCCACTTCAGAGCTAACATCATCTTACAAATAAACTGAATGAGATGATGTGCCTAAGGACAAGGGAGTTTTAAATACTTTATTGACACTTCTGTGAAAAGAATTTATTTTAGAGATCTCATCCAACTGCAAATTTTTACTTTTTAGTTTCCCTTGCTCTGAGGTTGCTCAGATTTAAGATTACCAACAAGCTTTCTGGATAATTAGCGCACATGTATGCACATGCACTTTGCTAAGTAAAAAACCCCAAAACAAAACAATGCTTATACAGTGAAGCTGCTTGACATGCAACTGGTTTAAAAATGTTCTAGTAAAACTAGTAGCTCCTCCTGACTTTCAAATAACAACATACTCTGAACCTTTGAGACAATCCAGTTTGCATGAGGAAGCACATTGGAGAAGGTTGCAAAAAAACCCCCAAAACCAAATCCACAGTTTCAGTTTAATACCTTTGTAAATATTTGTCATAATAGTGGATATATGGGTTTTTAGAGGACATAAGTAAGTGTGCATCCACCATAGTTGTATGCAGTACCAGCATTTCCATTTTGCATAGGATTTGCTCTGTATGCGCCGGATAATTGAGGACAATGTGTGAAATAAATTTCCCAGCTCTTGAAAGGAGGTGGGGAGGACAAGAACATCTGCTACTTCCAGGAGGTGTCAGAAAGCGTTCAGAGAATACGCACAGCATGATACTTCTGTTTATTCCTGACGAATATTGAATTTACTGTGTGTACACTTGTACTACTGTACACATAGACTGCGGCTGTTACCAGACAGCCGTAAACGAGGGATTTCTGAATAGCCAGTAACTACGTAGAAGGTTCCCAACCTTCTGGGTCAAATGGGCACAGAGAAACCATAATCCACCTGAAAAAACAGGATAGGTCTGGGGAAACATGGATGTTTGCTTTATGGCTGTGAGAGCCAAAGTCACATGCAAAGCATGACTGAAAACAAAATGGTCAGCACAAACACAAACCATGAATACTTTATTTCCAAATGAAAACCTGGCACTGAGAAGCAAAAACTAATCCTGTGTGCAAAAGCAAGCATTAAAAAAAAAACCCCAAAGATAAAGGAAAATTATAAGAAATTCTTTAAACAGCTCATTGAGCAGGGAAAAGAATTAGTAGCTGAGTGAGATATTGTAACCAAGAATATAGCCTGAAACACTGGAACAGCAGATAAAGGTGCCCGAGGATTATGACCTACAAATGAATGAAACTGGAATACGATAACATGTTTTCATATCCAAAAACAACACTAGCATTACACAGTTGAGAACTCTGGCATCCACTCGCAGCACTGGAATCATAAAAGACTTGCTAACTAGAGCCAGACTCATTTGTGGGACATATGATTAAAGCCTTCAAGAGAGATTGTTGAGACATATCTAGTTCCACAGAAATGTCTTTAAACAGCAAATATAGCTGATATGTGCAGAGAAATGCTCTAAAACAGTGCTCAGGGAAAGTACACATGATTAAACTAAAAAAGTCCAGACCAGAAGACATAACAGATTTAGAAAGAAAAAAACAAAAAAAAATTTAAAAAAAGAAAAGAACACTTACCAGTTTCCATACAGAATATACATCATCAGGAAACTACAGGAAAAGAAAGACGAAATGAAGCGCACATAGCCTGGTTTACAAATTCTATGGAGACTATAACCAAATCCGACTTTGAAGGTATCAGATGAAAACATGCATCAATATGGGGGATCTTGGGACTCAGAGACTTCTAAGTGGAATATCAGCATTACTGCTGAAAATTTATGAAAATAAAAACTTATTTAGTAAAGCTGAATCTCTTGAAAGTGCTGCACTATGGAAATGAGTTCTAGTCATGCAGTGCCATATTTGCAACAATTACAATAATGGTTAATTTAACCCCATCCTGATGGTGAAACTAGTTGCAATACCATTCAGGTACACTTATAAAGAACAAAGCTCTCCTGGAGTAATGTGACCGGGTGCTAGGGATGTACAACAAAACTATTCTTAGACCAGTTAGTGAAACCTACTGTTGACAAAAAACATTGAAAAAAGAAAATACTTGATTAAGACCTCTTATTAGGCAAAGCAGAGGTGAACCACAGCAGTAGTTGTTCAGTTAAATACAGACTTCAGTTCAGCACAGTGCAAAGATAGAACTGGAAAACCACTCACAGTTCAGTTCAAACGTCTGACACAATATGAAGGGTGCATTTCAAGGAGCTGAACACACCAAGAATGAACTATAACAAAAAAAATGCTATAAGTTTATTGGAAAAAGGAGGTTACCTTTTACTGTTAGCCTTTGGTCCTACTTTTCTCTGATGGCGCATGTTTATAGCAAGGAAGTTCACATCTTCTTTCCTCATGAAACACAAGGAGCTAAAGAGTGCATTGTTCTCTTGAGCTGTAAGTTCATGGGAGGAACAAAGGCAGCCCCCTTGGCACAACCCACCTGGAAAGGGAAGGATTCAGGCTTGCTTCTTCTTTCGTCCTTTTCAAAGTTTACTCTGCTTCCAACAAAATTGTTCTGTGTATGTTTGTGTGTATGTATAGATAACATATCTATGTGGTATTAAGACATACACAACTAAATTACAGTAAAGAAGACTTTAAAATGGCAGTTTTAATTCTTCCTCCATCTGCCCAAAGTTACACCTTTTATAACAGATTCAATAAATGTATTCTTAACACACAGTCTAAATATTTCCATTTTTTACTCTGAAAAACAGTAAAGAGAAAGATTGAAAAACTCTTTGATGTTTCTCAGCTTCTGTTATTAATTCATTTCTTTCAATAACTCTTTTCTAGAGGCTATCTATTTTCACAGCCATTTATATATGAAGCAAAAATATGTGTACATACCTTTGTTAAACTTGTAGCATTCAGAACTACACAATGAGATAGAATTAATATCTGAAGAAGATAGGCAAGGGGCTTGAAGTTCCTATTTTAAAACTTAGATTTGACTTAAACTTGTTACTATTAACTTTTTACTTCTTTCTGTACAATCCTATTAGCATGCATGTCTTATCAAAGTGTGAGAATCAACTCGCTTCATATATTATTGTTGGGTTTTTTGTGTAATTTAATGTTTGATTTCAGAACTGTGAAGTTTTGTTAGATTTCCTCTTTATTATTTGCCTTCTATCTTTTTAAGCAGACTGTTGAATAATTTTATTTTGTCTTTGTTTTCCTGAGCTCTTATTTTGATCTCTATTGTCAGAAAAAATCTATCTAAATACATTAATTTATTGCTGATAAGCGGTATGGTGCCTATACTGTAGCTCTCTACCTAAATCAACAAACAATAGACAGAAGGCGTAAAAACCTATTTCATTCAAATGTGGTTATGTGTAGGGGTGCTACAAGGTCAGTTCTTGGTCCAGTTGTATTAATAATTTTCTATGAAGAATTAGGTAATGAGATGGAGGCTAGGTTTACTGCCTCTGCAGATAAGAAACTGAGGGAATGGAAGAGAGACAAAGAGTGAGAATAGAAATAAATCTATACATACTGAAATTGTTTGAAAATGGTTCAAAAAATAATATTCAGAGGCAATGGCTTGGGAGGAACAGCCAACTATAAAATGAAGACAGAAGTTTCTGCATTTTTTAGGTTATGAACTAAACTATGAACTGAAAAAAAATGCAGAACAGGTAAATTTCACACTGGAATATAAGAAAAGGAGAACTGAGGCAAACCCCTGCATAATAAGAAAAGCAGGGGTAAAACCCATATTGATCAACATTCTTATCAGGTCCAATTCTGGGGACTGCATTGCAAGAAAGATATGCACCAAGCTGAATTAATTTATGGGAAAAAAGGAGAAATTGAGAAGCTTAGTAAACATGGCAGACGTGCTTCTGGATATTGACAATGTCTCTAGATGACTGCAGGGTTGTTTTCTTATGCCAGTAGTAGGTTAGCTGCAGACACAGCTTTTTCAATATATATTGTCTATTTGAAGCGTCTGAATAATCAGTTAAGTGGCTTTTAATGTATTAACTGTTTTTCAGCTTTTTAAAAAATCAATGGGGTTTTTTAACTTTTTTTTTTTCCCCCCAAGGGACAGCTGCCTGATCGCAATGAGTTAGCACAATCTTTTTTGTTTAATTTTCTAAAGAATTCCTGGCCAGAAACTTTTAAGATTTCTAAGGACACTGGTATAAACACACACATACACAGATTTTTTTAATTAACTAGAGACCTAAGTCTGTGTTTAGAAATAAAGATCTCAGAATCTTGATATCATGCAGATTTGTAATAGAACTATGTTATTTTCCATAGATTATTTATTAGAATGTCTGCCTGTGTCTCTAAATTTACTATATGACACTAAAGAAAGTGGGTTTGGTTTCTGTTTCTCACCTGATGCTTCTCCTTTGGTTCCCAGTCTTTCGTCTAGCTTCATTAATACAAACAGCAGTTAAATTTCCTCCACAAAAAGTGGTGGGAAAAAACCCCAACCCAACAGATATTAAATTAACAGAAAGCAGAAAGCTTTAAAATTACTCTTATAATTACTATTAAACCTACATGTTAAGTACTACATAAATGAGCCTGTAATAGAGGTCTGGTTTTATCTCAGAACTAGGGATTGTTAAATGAGCTTAAGATATGTTATGAATAAACCAAAGTATTAAACTTGAAATTAATATATATTAGTTGAAAAATTATCTTCGTAACTCTCCCCACCCCTCCATCAGTGTCTCTCATGCTGCTGACATGAATTCAATCCTTGGTTGCACCTACAAATGGGAAGTCATCAAGATCTCAGAGGGAAGCTACATGCAGTTTATCTGCAATAGAAGTATAGGACCAAGCCTCGTCCATGATGCCTCAAGATGTGTAAGCCTAGAGTCAAGGCCAATATTAACACAGATAAAGCAGACAGTACCATAGGTGGCAAAGTTCTGAGGCAGCCAAATCTCCACCTCAGAGATAAAAAGAGGTTTTATCTGGAATCCCCTCCAGGTAGTGCTGGAATTTTTGTCTGTCACAGCAGCAGTGGCAGGCAGATTTGTTCCTCCAGGAATAAAATTGCTTCAGGAAGTTTGATGGACTGAGACTACTAATCTCCTCTGTACTGGCAATTACTTCTGGCTTTTGTCCACTCCTTTTACTGTGGCTTGTTGGAGACACAGTCCTGCTAACCTGCTCCTGCAGTATGGGGCAGTATCACAATTTAGTCTTTAGTGCTGCCTCTCTTTGTCCTGACATGATGAAAGAGATCAAGCAAAAGGCAGAGTAAGGCAGAAGGCCAAAGGTGTAGTGAATCTTCAAGAAAGAATATTGATTATGACACAGATAGATTTACCAGTGTTTTAAGAGGGTCGTGTGTAGGGGTGGGAAGTAAATGAGATTAGCAAAAAGAGTAGAATCCTGACTCTGTTTGCAGGCTTTTACAAATAAAATCAACACAGTGCATAACTGTCAATTACTAGTTCAAGTATTCAGAGGAAAAATGAAAAGAATACTTCTTCCTTACCCAGCCCAGAGCGGTTTCAGATGCCCCCTCCCTGGTAGTGTTCCAGGTCAGATTGGATGGGCAGCCTGGTCTGGTGAAGGATGTCCCTGCATATGGTAGTAGGTTGGAACTAGATGATCTTTGAGGTCCCATCTAACCAAATCAGTCTATGGCATGTTCACAATATTATTTTTTGCCCATCATGTAATCTGATACATTATTGAAAACACAGTGAAATCACTAAAACAATGCCACTCATATTGAATAAGACAGTAATTAAACATTTTAAAGGTGAAGAAGAAAATGAAGGAAAGAAGGGACTTGGAAACATGCTGGAAAGAATAGTTATTTTCTACTTTGTTACTTATTTTTGAAGTATGGCAATTAAATGATGCAACATTTATTTTCTTTACTGTCCTGTTTCTGGCCAGGCCAAAGTTAACCTCCCAAGCAGCCAGCATAGGTGAGCTGAGTTAGCACAGGTGAGCTGAGTTAACCTGGGCAGTTTCCACACCACCTGACACCACTTCCCCATAAAAGGGGCTGGTTGGGGAAAGTTGTGGGCTTGTTACCTCCAGGACAGTCTGAGTGTGGCTGGGGTGTTGTGACTGTCTGTTGGTCCTTGCAGTGGAGCAGCACTCTGTAATCATTTGGTCAGTAAGGTGGTCTGTGTTAGCACTGGGTGTGAGTGTAACTGGCCATTGTTGTTCTACATTTATGGTGGTTTTTTTTTTTTTTTGTGTCAGTAAACTGTCCTTATCCCAATCCATGGAGCCTTTGTCTGTCTCTCCTGGGGGAGTAAGTGAGCAGTGTGTAGTGCTCAGCCCCTGTTTTGGGCTGAGCCAACACACATTACATAGAAATTAAAGAAAATATCAATAATAATACAGAAGAGACAACAAAATGATCCTTTCTGTTTTCTCAGCTATTTAATATTGTCTCAGAAATGTTTATGTTGACATAGCATACATAGGTAAAGATAACAATTAGGAAAAATTTTTTTTTAAATAATTGGAGCACCTTGCCTCTATTTGCTTCTTAAGAATTCTCAGCAAACTCAGCAGAAATGTTTATAACAAAAAAAATTAATGTCTTTGAAAAACTTTGGTTTTAAGTGGACATAGGGAAAAAACCAGTAATTGGATGCCATTCTGTATTTCACAGTAAAGAATTATTTAATAACATAAACCTAAACACAATGTTTATATTAATCCATAAATACTTCTTTATACTTTGACTTTACCTGAGAATTGTATTTTTTGCTTTTAAATATTATTTTTATCGATTTTAATAATACATACAACATTACTTATTCCTGCTGAAGCACCAGAACTGTCCTCCTCTCCCCCACTGCTACTCATTTGAAGTTAGTACATATCAGTGAAGTAATTTATATTCCATTTGGCTGAATTAATCTGCAGTAGAACTACATTGTTTAGTATCAGGAAAATATGATGTGGGTATCCTAGGCTTGTGCAATTTTAATGATGCCTTTAATTGCATTTTTCCTGAGTAAAGCCACTAATCCTTCATCTGTTCATGATTCATTTTAAATTACGAACTTCTAGTGGGTTTCCTAGAACTAAACAATTAAGAAGCCAAATTAATCCATACCATAATTCAGATGGCTTCTGTAAAGAGACATCAACAGAAATTGGATACGTTTTTAAGTAAAGAAATAGCACGTGTATTTGTTTTTCAGTCTTGCTCAACATTCATGAGTATATGTAATTCCTGAAAGTCCTGTAGGCAAAAGCTCTGTTGCACTGCAATAGAAAGATCTGGCAATGTGCACTTAGGAAAGCTCCTGTAGGAATGCGGAAGGTGGCAACTCCACTTGGGGTCAGTTGGCCTCCCAGTCTGACAGCATTGGCTATCTGTCACTATCAACTGTACTCTCAAAGGATACTTGGGTGTCCTAAGCTAGTCATGCAATATAAATGACTTGCTGTTTATATGCTTGAATGAATCAAGCTTGCATAAAAAGTTCTTAATACTTACCAAAATATCTAGATAAGAAATCCCTCAATTTTCCATTTGAGAGACCTTGGATTTACCAGATCATCAACAGCATGCCTTCCAGTTCCCATTATAGCTTGGACTTGGCTACCAACAGTGGTTTTCACAGATCATTATAACTCATCTTTTTTTTATCCAAATAAACTCTATGCCCCAAAACTGTCATGCTGAAACAATGGCTTCTGCTCAGTCAAAAATCCTGCAGAAATCTCACATATGTTACTAAGTTAGCTTACTCAGTGTTTATTTAGAAGTGGAAATTTGCTTTTACATTGAAAGTCATGAAGTAATAATTTTATTAAGCTAAATATCTTGAAGACAGGAAAGCGGGTCAGCTGATTGGATAGGAGATATTGAGCTAGTTGTCACTGAGTAAATCGGTCTTTAAATAACAATGACATCAAACTCTACAAATTTGATTGAAATTGAGAAGGGACAGAAATCTTAGATCCAGTTTTCCTTAAATATACACTTTGTAATTGCAACTTCAAATGCTAAAAATTCTTCTAATCCCCGAAAGATGGTTAAAAATTAGGTTCTTAGGGTTTCCTTTGCTCATCTAATTTTTTGGCCTTTTTTTCTTACTTGGAGTAAATAAAAAAATAAGCAAGAAATAAACCAAATATTTTTTAACAATTTTATAATTAAATTGAAATTTATTAACCAAACAATAAATCAAAACTGATCTTTCCCAAATAATCTCTTATTCTAGGAGAATGAACTTCCAGGAGAAAAAGGAAAAAACAGTAAATATATTGGGTCTTCTGTTAACTTAAGTATGTTGGTAAAATAGCAGTTGCCTTTTTCATCTTTCTCCTCGTTTCAACATGCAGTGTAAATGACAGGTATATTAACCACTGCTTGCTTTACCAGCTGGTGGGAACAAGTATATTCAGAATATATGAATCAATGAGAGCAATTTGTTACAGTTGCACTTCATTGATGTATCTCTTACAGTTATTTCAGATTTCGGATTGTGTTGTGAAGCACAAACCAGATCAGTAGAAATGTCAAAACAAAGTACCAAAAGGCAAACATACCATGTCAACTTTTCATGGAATGCTGGCACCTGTGTCAACAAGCACCAGGGATGAGGCCCAAGATGCTCACTGCACCAATTCAGAAGCTGCAGGAAGTCAACAGATTCTTATACAAAACTGCAAGATCTGTTTGATCATCATTCACCTGGCAAGTACTTCTCATTTGTACTGCACCTCATAATAAGGTTGTTGTAGTAACTTCTTCCTATAGAAAGACTTCTAATAAATCTTATGTCTTGTGTTATCCTTGATAAAGTTAATTCCATGTCATAAATATGATATATTTTTTACAGTTTGGATTTAACCTAATTTTAAAAAAATAATTTCTTGGATAGAACAATCCAAATTGAAAGCAGCCGTAATTTAGATTTAAATAACAAGTATGATAATGTATCTGGTATGTACTTTTTCTTTGAAACTTATTTATTGGTAGATTGAGAAACATTAAAAGCTTCTAATCATTAATTATTATCCATGTTTGCATTTGGCTGTTAACATTGCTCTTGAGATTCATGAATTTATGAAAGAGGAATGACCCATGCTTCCCATATCTGTTTATTGTATTGCTGTCAAACTGTATTGTAAGTGGAATTAGCTTGAAAACTCAAGTAAATAATCAGATGCAAGCCTACCTACTTGGTACATACTTACTTGGGAAACATGCTGCCATGACCATGAATAACTTTTCAAGTTTGTTGAAAGGATACTTATTTTGAAAAGGCGGATAGACAGGTGGAAAGTTTGCTGTTAAATCTTGATTTTAGTCCCACTTTCTTAATAGTGCTGACTTTTCTCAGCTGAAAAAATATTCCATTTTTAGGTTACAACTTGAATTTTCTAATAAAATACATATTTAGAGACTAAAAGTTGCTGCTGACTCAAGGCTCCTCCCTTCATGCTCAGTTTTTTATTTGAGGGTAAATTAGAATGAAAAAAAAATCAAATACCACATGAAGTGCTTTGCTGAATACTGAAGTGCTTAGAATAGACCTATCTTTTTAGAAAAAAATCAGTTAATAAAAATGATTCCAATGCCCTGATTTACCACAGGTTTGGGTTTTTTATATTTTTTTGACTGTACATAGTAGAGTGTGCTACAATTTCATAGGACAGCCTTATTTCCAGCTGGAAAACTCTTATTTGGACTGCAGAAGAAAGCAGTGTGATTGCTATTGTGCACATTTATGCAGTTGGCTGAAATGATTGTAAAAATCTAATTGGAAAATAGGACTGGAAGTGTCAGAAGAAACATATAATTTATACATACACAATATTCACTTAGAAAAAAGTGTTCACATTATGAATTTGCACGCACAAATTTCTAGATCATTTGGTATTGGGTAATAAGAGATTCTCCAACATGGTGCAAACAGGCTCTATTTCAAACACTTCTAAGGATATTTTTCTTCTGCAGCCTGTATAGGATGAAGTATTGAGCTGTTAGAAAAGTGGTATAAAACTCCAAAATCTGGCATGAACTAATCAATGTGTTATTAGTATTTTGCTAGAAATGCCATGGTGATATGGATCAGATTTTATCACATAGGCTATGTCTATACAGCATATAAAATGCTCCAGGACTTGGGTTTTGCTGGTGCTAGAAAGTGTTTATCACAGATGGCAGCCTCCAGGGCTCACTTGTCTCATCTGCACTTCTTTCTGTGGGAACAGCTCTTGGTGTCCAGGGATTTCCCAGTATTGTGCTAGTTGGCATGAAGTAAAGCCACGCAAAAGAGCGTGCTACCAAACAGCAAAACCTTATGTGCCAACGTCTGAACCTGTGATTTGGCCCTTTGTTTGCATTAGTAGAGACGAGAGAGCCTATGATTATCCAGCAACATTGCACATCATGACTGTAAAAACAGTCTCAGGTACAGGATAAAAATTCTGGTCTGAGATCAAGTGCAGACCATATTTGGTATGCATTTAGGATCCTTCCTTCAGCCAATTTGTGGTGCTTGTTGTGTGACTTTCCCAACAGTAGTGGTTGGCTAGAGGAAAATTCTCTAACGGCTGCTTTGTTATTTCCTATTATTAGAGTGGAAACCTGAAGTCATGTTAAAAATGAACACTCTAAGAATTTGACCTAAATTTCAGATACAACATTCATGTCTAGTAGAACACTAAAAAGAATTGTCAGTTTTTCATGTTATAGTTATACAGATAGCAGGAATTTGCAAGGAAACTTGGAAATATGAGAAGCAACATTGATTGTTAATTTAATTCCAAAATTGAATGAAATGCATTATCTGAGTGCTAAATAAGTTTGAAAATTAATTTATATAACATTGTCAGAGTTTTTGCTTCATCTAAGGGGGTGTTTGAGGGTTTGTTCTGTTGGGGATTTTTTTTCTCTGGTAATATGAGTATAGCGCAAGTAAAGCTAGTTAGTGTTTTGAAAATAGAACATGAAAGCAAATGGAATGTTACATGTATATTTTAACAAACAATAATGCCAAACTCAAGAAAGTAGATTCATGTTAATTTTATTAAGGTCTAAACATTAAAACAATTATTGTTATGGATGTTGAAGGTTTGCTGATATATTGTTTTAACCTTACAGATGAGGTTCATTATTTTTCCACAACAACATAATATGAAGCAACAAAAACAACTAAAAGTCATTTGTACTACAAACAAAAAGAGTGTTTCACCTTGATGTGTTTCACCAAATCAGGATTGGCTACTGAGGCATTTAAAAATAAATAGACATCCTGATTGTATCTCTATGATGTAATTACTATTCTTACAGAGATTTTTTCTAAAGCTACAGATGGTTACCACAAATTACTCTCCTTAATGAATAAGTATGTAATGTATTTGATGAGTTCTCATATGACAGAGAGTGATAAAACTTACAGAAGAGACATAGATGGAATAAAATTCTATTTTTATGCAAAATGGAGGCTGGATGTCTCTGTGTTCCTGTTTAAGGCTTCCATTTTTAATATATTTCAATCAGATATTATTCTTTATTTTATTTTATAATTGGGCTTATGTAACATTATGGAGATAAATTCTGTGCAAGTGTAAAGACAAGCTCTCTGCTCTCAGAATTTTCAAGAAGAATGACATACAAAGGATGAAAAAGAAAGACATGATCAGATATCAAGTTACAATTACCTATTTTGTGAAGAAATGCAAAGGATTCAGAGACACTATTGTTCTTACAGATAAAGTGTATCCTTCTATCCATACCTACTCTTCAAAGCATCTTTCCTTTCCTAACTCTTACAGGCCCACAATTTAGACATTGGACTCTGAAGCATCTATAAATGCCCTGATTCTTTCCTCATTGTATTTTTTTTGAGCACACAGTGGCTGTAAATTCCCTTGTCTAGTAGGGAATTGGGAGGTAGAGGAGGTACAGATCACAGGCAATATTTCTTAAAACACCCTTTATTCATTAAGTGATTATTAGTAATATAATCAAGCTGTTATTCTTAACAGCCAATAACACGGGACACTTATGTATTCACATAGTTCCCTTGCACCCTCACATGCTCATTTGTAGCCACAAGGCTAAAAAAGCAGCAGGGAGGGCAGCCCTAGCAGCGGGAATTCCTGGTGGAGTGCTTCCCCCGAGTGATGAGGCTGTCTGCGATGTGCCAGTGGCTTCTAGGGAGGAGTCAGGAGAAGCCCTCAGTGCTGGTTCACTGGGTGCATTCTCAGTCCTGTAATCTTCATCTGCATACAGCAGCCACCGGTCACATAGTAGAGAGCCACAGCAGGTGATGATCTGTGCTTGTGGGCTTGTACAGATTCACCAGGTTCTTCACGTTCTGACTTTACCAGTTCTTGTGAAATCAACACAATAGATTATCTCCAGTTTTGTCACACATTGGGAAGCTCTCACAATACCTGCCCAGTACAACCTTTTCTTCCCTTTGGCCGGTTGTTTTCTCATAGCTACTTCTCCATCCAAACCTAAGGAACCCACTCATATCAACAGGCACAGACAGGGCTTTCATGATGAATAATTTTTTTTTTAAAAGATTATTAAATTATTATTAGAGACATATTTTTTCCCCTTGAATAACTCTTCAAATTATTGTTTTCCTCTTTTTTTTCTCTCTCCCTGCAAGCTATGCATTGTAAAATATGGAATATTTACCAAATATTACTTAGATGTCTTTTTTATCAAATTCTTTGACTTTACGAAATAGATTGTTTACAACTGAGCTGCCCTTCTGCCTAATGTGCACCCTGGGGGAATGTTGTTAGCTTTGAGTCTCAGCTACATATTTTCAATAAACAACTCCTGAAGTCAGTGAATACTGAAAGCCATGAACATTAATCAGTGATCTATCTGAATGGAATACTTGCTTCTTCCTTCAGGGGATGGGAAAAAAGGATACACATCATGATGCACTAACTACAGTCACACATAATCTAATAAGCCCAACAAAATATTTCAAGATTCCCTTCTATTACAAGTTTCTTAGTTAGTTTGAAATTGTGATAG
Source organism: Laterallus jamaicensis coturniculus (assembly GCA_022605575.1). Classification (NCBI taxonomy): domain Eukaryota; kingdom Metazoa; phylum Chordata; class Aves; order Gruiformes; family Rallidae; genus Laterallus; species Laterallus jamaicensis. The sequence continues at coordinate 4,475,786 of JAKCOX010000033.1, read as the reverse complement.
CAAAGTTGTCTGCCTTATCAACAGATTTTGCCAACTAGAAAGAGACAAAACTGCCCCAGGACAAGTAGCAGCTTCCAACTATTACAAGGTTTTAGACTGCTGGTAGATTACATTTGGACTTATCTCATTTACCTTGTCCTTTTGTCCTTGAGTCACATTGTGAAGAGGATGTCTATCTGCCTTGGAGGGAAAGCTGCCTGCTCAAGTATTCCCTGAATGGCATTGCATCTGGCAGGCTGATTTACTCATAGCAATTGGCATCTGCCTTAGAGGAAATCCCTACTCTTGTTTTTAAGACATGGGTCAAAGGTCTAGGTAGGCAACTGGGGGACTTACGGGTACTGGTGAAGAGAGGAGACATGAAAAAGAAGAATCAACTTGAGGCAATCTATAGTTACTTTTAAAGCCAAATCACCCATTCCTTGTTGGAAGGGCCACTCAGGCACTGATTTAGAAAAAAATAATTAAAATATAATGATACTGGGTGTCTGGAATGGAGTTCTGTGCCAGTTTTTAAATTTCACAGAAAGCTGTGAATTCTAAATAACCATAGTCCAGCAGGATGTATCTAAAGCATGAAACTCTAAAGTGAAATAAGAACATTTGGATTTTGGATGGATTTTGAACAGATGGATTTTGGCAGTTTCAGTCATTAGGAATTTACAAGCCTAACTAATTTCAACTTTGAACGAGCTGAGATTTTAACTGAAACTGTGCTGATGTAATTCAAGTTATTCTTCTTACTTTTACTACTGTAAATGTTAGGCAGAGTTGTTGCATTCATTATGGCCTTACCTCCCATCCATTTGAAAATCTCTGTACACTAACTGCATGACATAAAGAATTTTCCCTAGTCCCAGCCATTCTAGACGTCACAATTTCTGCTGAATTGTTCTGGAGAAGGTGACCTAGGATTACATTATGTGCTCTACTATTTAAAAATCCGTATCTAGGGAAAACTCCAAAGTAGTTGAGGAGGAAAAAAAATTAGTCATTTTCTTCAAATTAGACAAGTTCTAGTACAGAGGGTTGAATGGAAGGATCCTGCTGCACTGGTTTTCCATGCCACCAAGATAATCCAGGATATAAAACTAAGAAAAAACAATTAAATGTTATGAATTCACTAGGGTTTTAAAGGACTGAATAGTAATTCCAGGGAGCAAGAATAATTAAGTGCATGATATGCGAAGTTTATGAAAGTAAACTCTTGTAGAACGTTCAGTTACTTCCATGTATTGTTCAAAGACCTAATGAGCTAGCACTTCCCTGCTGTACGAGTGAGACTCACTGTTTAAAACAACATTCTGTGTAGAGTCTTTCACCTTTAGAAGGCAGTCTAAGCCAGTTCCAGGTCAGTAACTATGAAATGCTTAGAAATAGGGATTCTAAGATCATGCTTCAAGTTAATTTTAAAGCAATAAAGAGCAAAGGAGATGAATTATAATGGTAGATCTTAATAACAAAAGGACCAGAATTATTACTTTGTATGACCTCTTGCATACAATAATTCATGAAGATATCTAACTCTTCCATAGGTTTGTTCTTGTTCAATAATTGCTCTAAAAAGACTGCTTCATTTCAGCCTGATTGTCTTGCAATGTCCAGCTGAAAGGCAGATCCAAGTCACTGCTTTTTGAATGCAACTTTGTAAAAGAAAAATAAATAAAAAAACAGAGTAAAGTCAGGAACTTAAATTAGACATTTTGGGATGCCTGGTCTCTTGGAAAATACAGAGAGTCTTACAAGAGAGGTGGTTATCATGAGATCTCTAGTCCGTTTTTATTTTGTGTGGATTGCTGGTTTCTGATAAGAGTGAAAACATGTTGAATGAATAGCAAACACTTTCAGCATAGACCCTCACTGCTCATTGTGCTTAATATTTGAAGGAAATCTTCAAAAGCTCTGCAGATATCTTTTACTCATGGTTTACTCCTCCTTTTAACTGTGGAGAAATCAGAAAAGTTTTCTCCTTTTAATTTTCTCTTTTGGATGTCTTTTGCTGTCTGTTTTTCATACATACAGGAGGGTTGGACCTGATGACCTCTGGAGGTCCCTTCCAACCCCTACTATTCTGTGATTCTGTGATACTTCTGTGCCTACAAAGTATAAACTCTGATGCTTTGCAGTGGTGAGTGGTACAAGTGCTTGAATCCTTGATAGTTCTGTGCATGTTCACTGTTTCAGAAGAAACATTGTTCCCAGCACCCCTTTTCTCACTTTCTCCTTCAGTTATTTCCACATAACTTTCAAAGGTCTAATATCCAATACTTCAGTGGTATGACTTCTTCTGAAAGATTTTGAACTAATTATAAACATAGCAGCCAGAGCCTATTAAAGGACTCGTTTGCTTTTGATCTTTTGTTGCAGCTTTTGCTATTAATAGTATTGTCTCCTTCCTGAGAGTCTGCCAAATGGACAAGAATAAGACAAACCTCATATTGACAGAAGACTCAGAATTTATAAATAAAGGAAAGAACATCTTTGGATTATATTCTTTCTGGCCAAGAAGTATTTTTATACAGTGTGACAAGCCTTTTGCAATGTCTGTCACTAAGGTATTATAAACTGATACTGATGCACAGAGCATTTTAATGTACTCTTCTTCTTAAAGGTTCAAAGAAACACTATCATTAGTAGCAACATCTATAAATTTGGAGGATTTTTTTGAGAAGATGGGATTTTATATATTTATCTAAATAAATTTAAAGTAGCATTTTTTGTCCTATCTTTAAAACCTGCTTTCATAAGCTAGCATTAAGCAATTCAGCTGAACTAGATCTCCAGAGGTCACTTTCAACCTCAACTATTCTGTGATTCTTTGAAAACAAGGGACCATATGTCCAAATTTTGGTTTTGGTCAAAAAGGAACATGGATGCAAGGTCCCAGTAATGTCTTTGGTCGCTTCATTCAAATAAAGCTACAATTTAATGCTAGTTCTAAGATCAGTGGAAAAGTTTATCTTAGTTCAACAGAAGGTGTATCAAGTCCTGAGTAGGAGCTAAACTGCTTTTCCAGAAAAATGCCTACAAACTTTAATCCTTAATAAAATTTCTACACAAACATACTGAGTAAAAAGGTACTAAAGTTTTAAAACTCTCCAGTAGTACTGGACTTTATGTCATAGAGAATACTTAGTTTCCTTTGAAAGCTTCCTGTCCAAGAAACTGAGTAACGTCTCTTCTCACCATTTGTGTTTCTACCATTCTACCTTTAGATGATACAAATTTAAATTGTTGATTTTGCTTGTCTTATTAAATTACATTACTTTATATGTCAATACATTACATTACAAAATATAATACAATGATTTTTCTTCTCCGGAATCTTAAAGGTTAAAGCTGTAAAGTGGAAGTCAAAGAGCAGCATAAATTGCTGGCCATGGTAAAGTCCATAGCACAGACTGATGGTCCTGGCATGGAGAATTCTAATTTTACATCATTAATATTTATTGTCATAATGTCCAAAACAATGAGCTGGGTGAGGCTTTTCCTGACTTCAGTGGCACAGCAGCTGCTTTGGGATTCATGAAACAATGCAAAACAGGAAATGTGCATGGCAGGTTTCTGATGTGCACCATCGTTGGGCCAGAGTTCAGCAGCCTGTTCAGCTGCCTGAGTAGTATAACAGATTCCCTTTTGCCTTCCTGTTCACCCTGTTTTCCTGAGGTGCTGGATCTTCCTCATTACTGTTCCTTTTTTTTTTAAATTTTATTTTTATTTTAACAGAAGTCTTCACTTTCAATTTCAATAAACTGAACAGCAAAGGTTAGTGTTGTGGTGAATCATTTCTACAGACCTCACAGACCTCACAGGGTAGGCTCTGATGGCCCTCTGAAATGTAGCTGTAGTGAAAAACTTGGAAAAAAAAATTGAACTTGGTAACACCTTCTTGCCTCTGCCTCATAGATTTTCTGTATTTCACTTTTATTACTGACAGCTGCTTGGAAACAAGATCCTTTTCAGCCATCATTTGCTTCCTTCCCCAAAACTATAGTTTTTCTGTTGGCAACAATGTGAAATTACGCCTTGCAAAAACAGTGCTTAAGGCTGGTTTCAACCTGGGGTAGCAAAAGGAGGATTAACTGTCAGGAAAGAGATTATGTTCCCTTATAAGCAGTTTTATTACCTTAGTAATTTTTTACCCTGCTTTAAGCCAGAAGGACTTGAGTAGATGTATACAACAAAGACCTTTTTCCTGGTTTTAAGTTTACAGGGAAAATTTTTTCTACCAAACCGTCATACGGAATTTTCAATATCAGCTTGGTTTTACAAGTATAGATATCTTCAGAAAATAGCAGAATTATTTCTGTAGTATTTATATTTCAACTTTTTTTTTTCTTTTTTTTTTGCTTTCTTTCTTTCCCAAACTGATGAAAGTTCAGTGCTTGGTCTTTTATGCTAACACCTAATTCTTTAACGATGTGAGGGGTGTTTTATAAAATTCACTCTTCTTTATGATTGCAGATACCATTGTGGCTACTTATAAGTCATACTTGTTCATTGGAGCTGCACACAAATATTAAGCTCCCAGTAGTACAGAGGCAGTGGAAAGGAGGGAAAGTCACATCTCAGGATGGGTTGGACTGTTATCCTCCCAAATTTTCTCAGCCATCATTTTCATACCATTCCCTTTATTTTTTAATTTTTAAAAAAAATTCTTCTTTCCCCCTTTCAGGACATTTATTTATATTGTTATAAAATGGGACAATTAGGTGACCAACCAGCTGAGTGGGGCTACCATGGAAAATGCTTGCTCTACAGCTGAGTCACAACCACTGCGTGCACCTAGAAAACATGCATCCAGGAAAAGCACTTTACTACAAGAGGAATATTTCAAAGACCTTTCTGTTATCATAATCAAAGTGCATAGTCTTAAAGAGGTGGTTACTATGCCGTTTTATGAAGAGCAGAAAGTAAACATTCTTTAATATGATCAAATAACTTTGGCCATTTGATACATTGATACCTGCAATAATGTGGAAAAAGCTTAGGGGAAACTAAGGCAAATATATACTTAAATTGCAAGATAAATGGCCACTGATGCTGCAAGCCTAAAAAAGTGTAAAAATTAAAGAAAAATACCAAATCCTTCTTCTTCCACTTTCCTCATATATAATACATGTCTAACATAAATTTAACATATAACATATCCATACACACTGAGGTACGCTGCATTGGCCAGTATTATTTACAAAGGAAATGATACAGTAGCCATTACCTTGACTTACTCTGCTACATTAACCAAGATGGTATGGTCTATAAATACATAAATATAGTAATTTAAAGTCATTATTAATTGAATTTTAACAGATTTTCAACATAATATATATGAATTCACATAGTAATAAATATATTAAATATTCTGTGAATACAAATAAATATATAAAAGATAGCACTCAGTGATTTATCTAGTACCTTTTCATGTTCAACTTGCAATCTTTTGCTTAGATTATAAAACTTGCTGGCTAATTTAAAACGGTCCTACCAAGTTTTCTTTAACCACAAAGAAGCAGTGCCTTGACCTTTCTTTCTATCTTTTTATATTTAAAATAACTCTCATTTATGAATCATACTCTTGACAATTATAGTTGCGAACCACTGACACTTAAGAAATGTTGTAGTGCAGAAGTAGTAAATTAAAGTGATGAAATTTCTTTTGAAAATCAATTATATACACAAAGCCTTGAAAAGTGCAGATGCCCTTTTATTACACAGATGCTTCCATTGATATGAGTAAAATATTTCCTTGATTTAAAGAAAAAAAATATGCCTATTAGTGACATTTGTAAAATAAACAGCTCCTTGATCTCTGCCCTCATATATGATTCATCTTCTTCAGCTTTAATTTTGTTACACTTACTGAACAAGTGGCACTTACTGAAACAATTTGCTAGAATGTCAAAGGGAATACACATGCTGTTTCTGCATGACACAGAAAATTGTAGAACATAGCTGCAAAGGCAAGCAATTTCTTGTCAAAAACAGAGTAAAACAAACCAAACCAAAAGAAGTTATGCATAGTATTTATTCTGTGCAAATGCTTCAGAGCTATGTATTTGTAAACCTATAAATCTTTATACATGCACAAAGTGGTTCTGAGAAACAAAATGAAGCAATTTAATGTTGACTGCACACCAAGTCACTATAAAAAAATGGAGGCAATAATGACATTTCTCTTGTATCTTTCTTTATCTTTTTTTAAAAAAAAATCTAGTTTCCTATAGGACTTGCTACTTGATCACAGAAGACATGACTGAAAACTTTCAAGTCAAAAGGCAAAATCCTGCCCATGAGAGATACAGGCTGAGGCCTGACTGACTAGGAAGCATCTTAGCTAAAAAAGATCACAGAATCACAGAATCTTAGGGGTTGGAAGGGACCTCAAGAGATCTTCGGGTCCAACCCCCCTGCCAAAGCAGGCTCCCTATCTCATATTACATAGATAGGCGTCCAGACGAGACTTGAATATCTCCAGAGAAGGAGACTCCACCACCTCCCTGGGCAGCCTATTCCACTGCTCTGTCACCCTCACTGGGAAAAAGTTCTTCCGCATGTTGGTGCGGAACTTCCTGTGCTCCAGCTTACAGCCATTGCCCCTAGTCCTGTCCCCATTGACCACTGAAAAGGGGCTGGCCAATTCCCCCTGCCACCCATGTCTAAGATACTTGTAAACACTAATTAGGTCCCCCCTAAGTCTTCTTTTTTCCAGGCTGAACAGACCCAGCTCACTCAGCCTTTCCTCATAGGGGAGATGTTCCAGACCCCTAATCATCTTTGTCGCCCTTCTCTGGACTCTCTCCAGAAGGTCCCTGTCTTTTCTATACCAGGGAGCCCAGAACTGGACACAGTATTCCAGGTGGGGCCTGACCAATGCAGAGTAGAGGGGGAGGATCACCTCCTTCGACCTGCTGGACACACTCTTCCTGATGCATCCCAGGATCCTATTGGCTCTCTTGGCCACCAGGGCACACTGCTGGCTCATAGCCAACCTGTCATCCACCAGGACCCCCAGGTCCTTCTCCATAGAGCTCTTCTCCAACAGGTCATCCCCCAGCCTGTACTGATACAGTCGGTTATTCCTCCCCAGGTGCAAGACTTTGCACTTGCTTTTGTTGAATTTCATTAGATTTCTCCCTGCCCAGCTCTCCAGCCTGTCCAGATCTCGCTGAATGGCAGCGCAGTGTTCCTGCGTGTCAGCCACTCCTCCCAGCTTTGTATCATCGGCATACTTGCTGAGGGTGGATGCTATTCCCTCATCAAGGTCGTCAATGAAGATATTAAACAGGACTGGACCCAACACCGAGCCCTGGGGAACACCGCTAGTCACAGGCCTCCATTCAGATTCTACTCCACTGATCACGACCCTCTGAGCCCGGTCTGACAGCCAGTTCTCAACCCACCTCACTGTCCACTCGTCTATCCCTTGTTTCCTCAGCTTCTCTATCAGGATGTTGTGGGAGACAGTATCGAAAGCTTTGCTAAAGTCGAGGTAGATGACATCCACTGCTCTCCCTCCATCCGCCCAGTTGGTAATAACATCATAGAAGGCTATGAGATTGGTCGAGCACGATCTCCCCTTGGTGAATCCATGCTGACTATTCCTCATGACCTTCTTCTTTTCCAGTTGTTTGGAGATGGCATCCAAAACAAGCTGTTCCATCACCTTTCCAGGGACAGAAGTGAGGCTGACTGGCCTATAGTTACTGGGATCCTCCTTCTTGCCTTTTTTAAAGACTGGAGTGACATTGGCTATCCTCCAATCTTCAGGCACTTCTCCTGTAGTCCAGGATCTGTCAAAGATGATAGAGAGCGGCTCCGCAATCACCTCCGCCAGCTCTCTCAGCACACGTGGGTGTATCCCATCCGGGCCCATGGATTTGTGTGCATCCATTCCTTTGAGTCGCTCCTGGACCACCCCTACCTCTACTAGAGGGGAGCCATTCGTTCCCCAACCACTCCTACTTACATCTGGGATCTGTGAGTCCTGAGAAGCCTTCGGAGTAAAGACCGAGGCAAAGAAGGCATTAAGTATCTCCACCTTCTCATCATCTCCCGTCACCAAGACACCCGCCTCATTCAACAAGGGACCTACATTATCCCTGGTCATCCTTTTACTATTTACATACCTGAAAAAGCTCTTTTTGCTGTCCTTTATGTCCCTTGCCAGCTTAATTTCTAAGCAGGCCTTAGCCCTCCTAGTTGCATCCCTACAGGCCCTGGCCACATCCTTATATTCATCCCATGATCTCAGACCCTGTTTCCACAGTTTATAGGTCTTCTGTTTCCCTTTGAGTTTACTCATAAGTTCCCTGCTTATCCACGCAGGTCTTCTACCTCTCTTTCCCGATTTCTTACTCAAAGGGATGCACCTATTCTGTGCTTGGAAGAAGTGCTGTTTGAATGTTAGCCAGCACTCGCAGGCTCCCATTCCTTCAAACAGAGCAGCCCATGGGATAGCCCCTATTTGATTTCGGAGGAGATCAAAGTTAGCTCTTCCAAAATTCAGGGTAGCTATCCTACTTTTTGGCTTGCCTCTTCCACTCAGGATCTTGAACTCGACCATTTCATGGTCGCTTTGTCCTAAGCTGCCCCCGACCTTCACTTCACTGACGAGCCCGTCCTTGTTAGTAAAAACAAGGTCAAGCATCCGCCCTCCCCTAGTAGGTTCCTGCACCATCTGTATCAGGAAGTTGTCTTCCATATACTGCAGAAATTGTCTGGACTGCATACGACTGGCCGTATTGCTTGCCCAGCAAATATCTGGGTAGTTGAAGTCCCCCATAAGGACCAGCGCCTGCGATCTTGAGGCTACTTCCAATTGCTTATAAAATTCATTATCAACCCGCTCCTCTTGATCAGGGGGCCTGTAGTACACACCCACGACTATGTCACCCAAACTGGCCTGCCTTTTAATTCTTACCCACAAGCTCTCAGCAAGCGGTTCATCCCTACCCAGGTGGAGCTCAATACATTCTAGGTGCTCTCTAACATAAAGATCAACTCCTCCACCTCGTCTCCCTAGTCTATCTTTCCTAAAAAGCACGTAGCCATCCATGGTAGCGTGCCAGTCATCCAGGCTGTCCCACCACGTCTCAGTGATCGCAATGAGATCGTGGCCCTGTGACCGCACAAAGATCTCTAATTCTTCTTGTTTGTTCCCCATGCTACGTGCGTTTGTGTATAGGCATTTTAGTGGGGCAGCAGATCCAGATATCCCCAACAGCTCACTGCAAGATTTTCGATAGGGGGTGGGCAAAAACTGCTCCACCGAGGAGTTCATGGGGTAGTCCACAGAGTTATCCCTACTCTCGTGTGGAGCAACATCCCCAAGCCTGCAATTGTGCTGTTGGCATTTATCTATTTCCCCCAGCAACTCGTGCTGTGTCTCCCAAAGCATCTGCCTTACCCCAGCAGCCTTTGTAATATCCCCTTCCCCCTTCCTAACTAGTTTAAAGCCCTATCAATGAGCCCTGCCATCTCCTGAGCAAGGATCCGCTTTCCTCTATGGGACAGGTAAGCCCCATTAGCAGTACTCATGTCCGGAGCAGAGTACACCATCCCTTGGTCAAAAAACCCAAATTTCTTGTGCAGGCACCAGCCTTTCAACCACTGATTCAATTCATGGGTTCTTCTGACCTGCTCCGAACCCCACCTCCCACAAGTGGGAATAGAAGAAAATATTATTTGGGCACCTGCTCCCCCAACAAAGCGACCTAGGTCACGAAATTCACTCTTGATAGTGCGCAGGCTACACTTCATGATTGCATCTTTACCTGCTTGAACTATCAAGAGTGGGTAATAATCAGAGGGACTAACCAGCCCTGTATAGGTCCTTCTGGTAGACAGTGAACTAACTGGATTTAAGCCAGCAGTGTGCCCTGGCAGCAAAGATGCTTGGCCAACAGCACAGCCAGTCAATTGAGAGAAGGGATTATCCCTATCTACTCAGCAATTGTTAGACCATGATGAGAATACTGTGGATATTTTTGGGTCTCTGGATACAAGAAATTAATTTATAAACATCAGGAAATGAATCACAGGCCACCAAGATCATCAAACACTGAAGGACTTGCCTTGTGAGAAGAGGCTGAGGGGCGAGGGCTCAGTTTGGAGGAGGAGCTGGCTTCATTGAGACCTACAAGCAGACTGCCAGAATCTGAGGTGTGTATCATGAAGATGGAGGCACACAACGATGTGAGGCAGGAAGATGTAACACAGCGTAAACTGAAATAGGAGAGTTTGTGTCTGAATAGAAATGTAAGGGAATGCAGAATATAAGAACACCTTTTTTGCCACTAGAGACAGAAAAAATAGCTCATTAAACATCCAGACACAGACTCTGAGCAACAGTAGATAAGAGAAACAAGGCCAGAGATCTCAAGCCACTGAAGGAATTAATGAAAGCCTTGAGAGAGGTCTTCCACAACTTTATTGCAAGTAAAAAGGGCTGAAACAGGATAAATATGGCTCTCATGTAAAGTGATAAACTTCTTACAGAATAATTTAAGAAGCTTGTGGGGTTGTGAAAAAAATAATGGATACTTACAGGAAGGGTCAAGAGCAGGAAAATGGAGAGATCAAGGTGCATCAGGAAGGCAGAAGAATGGGCAAAAGAAAATGGGGGGACAATCACATGAACAAAGGCTGTTGATGAGTACCCTCATTTGGCCAAATCCTGTGCATGATCACTGCAATCTGTCCTGTGTTCTCATGAATCTGTGTTCCTATGTACTCTCCTGGATGAGGGTTCTATGTGTGTGTGTGCAGGGGGAGGGGTGGGGTGGTGGTGTTGGTCTTAGGGGTGGCTGTATGTACACTCTGTGCAGTTGGCTGTGTTTATGTCTGTGGTTGTGCATGCATTTTAGTAACGTGCTCTAGCCATGCTACTGTTAGACCTACAAGTGGGAACAGCAAACAGACTCTAAATAAGAAATCTCCTGAGTCTTAATATCCAATGAATTTGGTTTCCTTAACAGTAAAGAAAAGTCTGTTTCACCATCAGGACTGCCAGGTTCTGGAGCAGGTTGCCCAGAAAGAATGTCTGATCTCCCTCCTCAGAAGTTTGCAAGATGCAACTGGACAAAACCCTGCAAACGTGCTGTGACCTTATAGCTGACCCTGTTCTGATCAGGAGGCTGGACCAGGCATGACCTGAATGCTCTTCTGTGTTGTCTGATGATATAGGTGTAATGATCTTATGATCATTCTTAGAGGAAGGCCTGGAGGAATTAAAATTGTATCAGGTTAGCTTGACATGTAGGTTTAAAGCCTTGCTTTCCTGAAGTATTACCTGAACAAAAAGATGTATATAGTCTGAAGGGTATGCTGATTACCTTTTATAAACTTTCATATAGTATTAAGTTATTTTTGACAAACTTCCTTCAGCTACTCTCAGCAATCCCCAATTCAAAAAAGTGGAACTGAAAAAGAGGAAGGTTCTACACTTTTACACTTAAGCTCAAAAAAGTCCATTGATTTTTATTCAGACTTTAATTAAATAGATTTGTTTCATGGTTGTTATATTATCTGAGTTGATTGGAGGATGCACAAGTTTACAAGATGTATCTCAGCCTGATGGCTGCTAGCCATTAGCCATATTAACACAAAAAAGAAAGACATTAGTGTGAATTACAGGGTAACATCCATTCTATTTTACATGTAAAGAACTTGAAAAGAATAAAAATCAAGTCCAGGCCTCTCCAATGAAGAGGTGAAGTAAGAAGGAAAGTTAGACTATTAGAGATTTAGAAGTGAGAGGATCTCCTGACTCGTACATACTGCTAAAATGTTAGGAAATTAGGATTTTATTAGTATTGTATTTTCCTCCTAGAGACTAATATTTATACTCTTAACTCTGCAATAAACATGACAAAGCCTAACTCCTAATTAAAGTACAGAAAGCATCTTCACACTTTCTAAGAAGTAAAACTGCCTGAGATCAATTTCACAGAAACAGCTTACTGCAGCTCAGCTTACAGCGGTTTTTGCAAACACATCTGACACATTCTCCTGCCTAAATATAGAGGGCCAAAGTCTGCTAAGAACAGTCAGACATATCCTGCATATAATCAAGAGATCAGGCTTCCTGGAAATAAGTTTGTGACTTTTAATTACTTGTTATATGTTGATAATAATATTTATTTTTATATAAGATCCTACTAGTTAGAACACCAATAATTGAGGTATAGATTGAAAAATTCAGTGTTCCTGTTCATGCTGTGCTTCAAAATGTCCATGACAAGTAATCATGAATTCGACTTGGACTAAATGACTACCATTCTAATTGTCAAATTGGAAGAATTATGTTCTCCAGTGATAGATTTCTATTCCTATTGTAACAATAGAAAATTCCAATTATCTTGAATGAATTCTGAAATTAATAGCAGTGATTCAAGTATGTTGAACAAGGACAAAGTTTTTGGCACCTATCCTGTAAATGTACTGAGTTCAACCAATAGAAGAGACTTATTTCTTAATAATAAGCTATGCAACACTTAATCATTCTAGAATGATTGTTAAAGGTTAAATCATCAGAGAGACTTATTACAGAATATCTTTCCGAGGTGAGAATGTCTTTGTGACAATGTCTGTAGTCCTTAATCTAGAAAAAATAATTAATATGAAATTTTCCTCTATTTTGAGACTACAGATTTGCAATGACAATGATTTCCTTTCACTATAAGGGTCCAGGCGCCCAGCTGGATTAGTTTGGCATGGCTCTGGTAAAGTCAGTAGAGCAATACAAAATCGCTTGAGCTGGGAATATGATTCCTGAGAACAACAGGGAAAGCCCAGCTGTAGCATAGGCAGCCTTCCGAACACAGTTAAGAATAAAATCCTTCACATATGCACAAAAAATAGCCACCCACTGGAAATGCACATTTTCAAGACAGAATTGATTTGTGAATACCATGTGTTACCAATCATAATAATTACATATGTTAGGTAAACTTAATGAGAAAACTCAGCCAATTTTTTTTTTTATTCAATTGACAAAATACACACTTATCTCCTTCCAAACAGCACTTTTTTTTTTTCTCTTGTCATTATTTGTAATTATATTCTTTACAGGTTGGGTTTTTGCTTTTTTGGGTTTGTGTTTGTGTTTTTAAAAATTTCCTAGGTTTCTTGTTTTGTTTTGGTTTTTTTTGTGGGTGGGAAATGGAGACAATTTCTTACTATAAAACAGCAGAGAAAGTCAAAAGCAAATAAAGCATGAAAAAAAGTCATAAAGCCGTACTTTTTTAATGTTTCTCTCTATTTTAGGGGATTAAGACAAATATTTACTGTAGGTTCTATTTCTGATCCTGAAAGAATCTTGAAGAACTTTCCTAAATTATTTAATCTATGATAGTAATGCGCTTTGAGATACTCATATTGGAAAAGTTGTTTAAGTGTAAAGTATTATTATTGCTACTGTACATTAAAAGTTTTGTTCGTAACTATTACATTGCAGTGATAGCAGTATAAATGATTGATTTCCTTTCTATTAACATTTTATATTGCAGACATGACCCAAAGGGCTTAGCACAATTTTTAGTAATCATCATCATAATAAAAAATTGTACTTTATAGATGTCCAGACCTCAGAGTCTCTTGGCATCTTAGCAGCAATAAGAATACATGAAGTTTCAATAAAAACTCAAGCGTTTGTAAACAAAACCCCTAATCCCACCCAGTCACAAACTATCTATAAAATATTAATGTACCCAAGAAATTAGATTTAAATGCATAGAAAATAGTATTGGAAAGTGTATTTGGGACCTAAACAGTATGCAGAATTGACCCAAGATGCAATCAGTTTTCATCCAAACATCTCCTTTTATTAAGTTTTAATTAAGTTTTTGGTCTTGTTGACTTTAATGATTATTTTTTTTACATTTTTTTAATAACATGAATCTGAGCAAGGAACTTGATAGATAATATATTAAAAGATTTGTGTTTCAAGCTCTGGCTGGAAGGGAAAGTCCATGTAATTTTCTAATATAATTTCAAATAATCAATGGCTGAAAGATGTCTGAAGTGAAGTATCAACCATCATACCCAGAGAAGCCCTCCATGTTCCTCCATATTGTAGTTAGAATTAATACACTTCCAGTATTCTGCTTGTGTCACATTCAGTTGATGGGGAGAATGGGCACACCGTAAAGCAACACTGCCTCTGTACACAATTTTAATTCAGGTTAAGCATCCCTATCTTTAAAAAGCATGACTGTCCATAAAAAAAAGTCAGCTGCGCTAGCTGACACTTACTATTCAAGCTAAAACAATGACTCTGTGCCAGATGACTTTGTGTGAATACCTGTGAAGAGCAAAATTTGAAGCAATTTCAAGTTCAGCAATAAAAACACAAACTTGTAGTAGAAGATAAAATCCATTTCCATATGTTTAATCTTGCCATACTTCTAGGTCAGTGTTTGCCTTTACCCATGTGCAATAACAGAGCATGAGTTTTGATTTAATCAACTTTGTAGTTGAAGTTTAGACAAATATGCTGAGGAAATGAAAAGTATTTATAAGCAACATGCTGTCTGCCCCACAATTTGCAAAATACAATATTTTACTCTTTCTGAAGGCAAAAAAGAAATGCAAATTACTGAAGCTGATGGAATAAGACCCATTCTTCCTTTCCTTTTATGTATGTCTTCTCTTTTTCAATCTGCGCTTTTCATAGCCAAAGCAGCCTATCTCTAGGTGTCTGTAATGGGTAAAGTGCAACAGCAGTTGAAACGGCAAGGCTTTTGACCATTACTGTAATAATGCTTTTATGTAGAACCTGAATGGCTTGCTTACGTGTGGTAAATTCTCAAGGCAAAGCAGTACTTGCATTTTTACTTGTTTTGATTTATTATTCTTCATTTGTTTATCTATTTCCATGTAGAAGAAGCTTTTGAAGCAAGATCATCAATATGGAAGTTTACCATGGAAACTGGTTTGAGAGAAACACTGTTGAAAACCACAAGGTATTTGTCACTGACCCCACAATGATGTTGAAGTGTCTCAGTGACTGCAGCACTGCTTGAGGAACGTCTGTGCTTGTAGTTTGACCATATAGATATAAGATCATATAGATCTAAACCTTTTATCTTTGCTGAAATTATGTTTCTCTGATGCTCAAGCCAAAACTCTAATCTGTTCTCTCCCGTCTATTACTTTTGAAATCAGAAAGGACTCAAAATACAAGTAAAAGCTAAAAAATGCTCAAGGCTTCAAATGAAATGAAATAATGATTTGCTTCCTAAAAATAATGTATTAAACTGCATTAAGGCATGAATAATGAATCCTTTAAGTGTGCATTTTGTTGCTGTTTTCCTTATTTTTTTTTCAAGAAGACATATGAATTCTCACTTACTGATTTTGTAAGAAAGCTTTGTTTCTGCAGTCAGATATTCTGTCTGTAGTTGCGTCACTTCATTCTAAGCTCATTCATATCAAACCACTTGAGATGCTTTACATTCATGATTACCCAAATTTTTCCTATTATAGAGAGAGGGGACATTGCATGCTTCACATATTACTGACAGAATCGTAACTAGGAAAGCATAACAGGTACATTCAGAAATCATGAGAGAGAACTACAACAGAGATACTGGTGATTACCTGTTTCCTTGCTTCTTTTCTTACCTAGAAATACATGTTTAGTATTCATGGGAGAAGATTTAGATGTGGGGCAAAAATGTGTGGGGTGCAAAGGAATGTGTTGAGTTCTGATTTTTTCCAGCTCATCAGAGGACAAAGGCCTGCCAGGTAAAAGAAAGAGAAAGCTGATGCACAGATTAGGTATCCATGGGCAAATAGATAGCACTAAGCAAAAGGAGATGGTGACCCTTGGAATATCAATTAATTTCCTTTTGGCATTCCTGGTGTAGTGCTTTTATATGGGGGGGGGGTGAGGAAATAGTGTTGTTCAAGACAGGATAAAATCTGTTAATCTTAACAGTGGAAGAGAAACACTTGATCCTTTCTTATTTTGAGTCCTTTTAACGAAAAAATGTAATTTCTCCACATTTTGAAAATCTCCCTTTATCAAACAGTTCTGTGACAGACAAATGAAACCTTCATCAAAATGAAAGAATCTGTACCAATACTAAATGTTTACTAGGCACCCGCCTGGTTGTATGAGCTGTTAAAATTAGAGGTGAAGTAAACAGAGGCATCTGGTGTCCTTCCCTGAATTGACAACACTCAGACCATCCCAATTTAAGGTATCCAGTCATTAAATTGTATGGTGACAATATTTTCCTAGAAAAGGGACTGACAGCTGTCTCTGTGGTAATATTAATTAAATCCCTTCATCCATAAAGATTTGCATTGAAAGTGGGGAGGAAGGATATCAAATGGGAGGAAATACTTCAGATTTTCCTGGAGACATTTTCTTCAATAAGTTTTTATTGCATTATTGCAATTATTGAATTCTGAAATGTGTTCTAGTTTCCATCTCTTAACAATTGTAGCTTCCAAATATTGAGCGTGCAGACTCTTCTGGTCTTTATTCCTTCACTAGGTCAGTGATCTCTGAAGCTACTGACAGTTTAATGTCTTTCAAACTGCAGACTACACTTTTGAGAGCAACAGTATTTCTGAGAATTCATGAAGAAAAAATGATAGATTAATGGGATGATTAAATAACAGTTAATAATAACAAGACATCTTCAAGTTCATTACAGTCTTGCAACAACACTCTTTGACCTCCTTCAGCCTGCTGACTATCAGTCTTTCTTATGTCTGGGGAAGTCTCCTGTGATCACTCATTTCTCAATGAAAAGGCTTTCTGAAAATGCCATCAAGCAATTAGTGAAAACAAATGCATCTGACTGGCCAGAGCCTGCCAGGATTGTGAGGTTGGTGGTAGGAAATTAAGACACGGGTGCTTTTGCCAGACAGGACATGCTGTGAACATGTGGCTACTTTGGATTGCTAACAATGGAGAGAAACAAATGCAAAAGTGTAAGCTTTTATAGCAATTCATACATTATATATTTATTGTACTGGAAAATGAAAACTTATGAAAGAGGGGAAAAAAGAAAATAGTAGAAGTAGCTGGCATGGAACTACAACGGCATTAGAGGAGAAGGAAAATAAATAAGAGGCTGAAATCTTTCAGTTACAAATGAAAGGGGGAAAAAGACTGAAATTTGCCAACTGAACCTGCTGGTAATAATTAGATTGAGGTTGCTGAGAAAATGAAACACTATTTTTTTTACTTCAAATTTTAATTCATAAAACAGGTACTAATCTTTTTCATTAGACCTGCCGGCTGCAGCCACGTGCCTGACTGTTGGTTAAGAGTGCTGTGCTGTCTACATTATGTCTGGGGACTTTTAAAAGTGTCTTCTGGTTTGTGTTCCTAACAGAGGTGAAACTTGATCTCAAAGCACAGGCCAAGACCTCTAACTTTGGAAAACTACAGGTATGGCTTCTGCTCCAAGTTTGTAATTAGGTCCATTCCTTCAGATAGATTTTGTTTGTTTGTTTATTTGTTTGGTGTTTAGCTTGGTGGGGTTTTTTTGTTGTTTGGTTGGTTTTGAGGGTTTTTTTGATGGTGTGAGAGCTTTAGAAAATAAATATTACAAGAGCAGCATGGAATTCCACAGAGTAGAAATCTGCCAGCTGTGGTGCAAATCAACCATGGGTTTTATTTATGTTTTTTATATGTATCTCCTGATACAAATCAGGAAAGTTGAGGAGTTCAGACTACTCATCTGGCAGATTGAAAACCACTGAGTTACATTCTAGCACCTCTTTCAAATGGAGTCCTCTTTCTAGTTGCCAAATTTGCTACCACATATTACTGGTAAGGCAGTGGAGTGTAGGAATTACTGGTCAGAATCGCTTTGTAGTGCATCGTTAATGCTGTGATACTTCATGGTCACAGAAATGGAATCAAAGTTCATATTTGGAGAGGCCAATAATTTACATTTCAACAATATAAAGAATGAGATGATCAGTTAATTTCAAAGCAACAAACTTTTCAATTGGGAAATTTGATATAGGAATGCACTGCCAACAAAAGTAATAAAATTCTCATCATTTATGCTGTATGAAAGACTGATTTGTCATTTAAATCAAGATTATGCCCTTTATCTTAATTTTGCTCAACATATTTTCTTGAATAATTTTTAAAAAAAGGCCATGTGAAAGTATTAAAAAGCTTTAGATTAAGAAAACAACTTCTTGCATTAAAATAAGTTTGTTTAATTGAAAAGGCAGTGATATTCACACAGGGAAAATGGAGTGCAAACTATCCTATTATGCCTTAAGCATGAACTGAAGGGACACCCCCTGGTGCAAACGCCTTAAACTTTTATATATTTTCCAAGTTAGCAGAAGATAGATAGATAGACAGACAGACAGACAGACACAAAGTTGTATATATATATAAAGTCTACTCAAGACTTTTTCCTCCTGTTCTGAGGTACAAAATCTTTACTTCTGATTTGACTGATATTTACTGAGGAGTCATTAGTAGTCATTAGGAGTTGGATTAATCATTTCTAAATTTAGCCATCTAAAGATATAAACTATTTACCTAGACTTTATTTATAGTCACTGAAGAAAGGCAAACACCTCCAGACTCTGACTTCTATTTAACATCATGACTAACCTAAATTAATAATCTTCAGAAGCCTTTTTCAGTATAGAGACCCAGAGCAGGTATCTTGGATCAGATGCATAATGCACATATGCTTACTGGTAAGTAAGAAGATCTGGATCTTAGAGTCCACAAGATCTTCCCTAGATACCTATATTGGGTCTGTTACACATTAGAGGTTTGCAATTCACAAAGGCTGTATTAAATCCATAACAATATCATGATGGGTAAATAAAAATGCAACTAGTTAGCATTATACAATTAGTGTGGAAAAAGGCTACAGCTTATTACCATCTTGGGCTGGTTTCAAAGTAATGCTTGAAAATCAGGTGGGTGAATCACAGTTTAGATGTTCCGACTCAGTCTGGACATGCCAAGAGTTTGACATTTATTTTTCCAGAATTCCTACAGGGCCTAGGACTTGAGATACTTTTTAATATTACTTATTGAGGGGTAAAAAATCAAATTCATTCAGTGACCTTGCTTCATACATCATAAATTAGCAAATACTTACATTCTCAGTGTTCTGGGAACTTTTCCTCCATAGAACAAAGAACAGTTGTTTGAGGACTTGTTTGCTAATAAAATCAATAAAATCTATCATCATTAATCACCTTCTACATTTGGCTTTCTGCTTTCCTGAAAGGACCTTTGGTTGGTTTACACTGGTGACAGCCTCAGATATTGATTGAATATACAATATGCATGCATATGCATATGTGTGTGTGTGTGTCTGTAACTCTCTACATAGGAATGTCACAATTTATTTGCTGCATCATGAATCAATAAGATTCTTAAGGTTACACGCAATAATATCAGCTGTTAAACAATTAATTTTACTTTGCGTTTAGAGTATGTATAAATTTGATGATACTGCAATCAAAACTCTAAGCCCAGGGAGACTGGAGTTAAGAATCATAGAATGATAGAATGGGTTGAGTTGGATTTGGCTTGGTTCAGTTGGAATGGACCTTAAAGATCATCTAGTGCCAACCCCACTGCCAGGGGCAGGGACACCCTCCACTAGATCAGGTTGCCCAAAACCCCGTCCACCCTAGCCTTGAACACTGCCAGGGATGGGCCTCTACAGCTTCTCTGGGTAACCTTTTCCAGTGCCTGACCACCCTCATAGTGAAGAACCTCTTTTATTTTAAACCCACTACCTCTTGTCCCATCACTCCATGCCCTTGTAAGCAGCCCCTTCTCCAGCTTTCCTGTAGGCCCTCATCAGGTACTGGAAGGCTGCAATATGGTGTTCCATGAGCCTCCTCCAGGATGAACAAGGCCACCTCTCAGCTTTTCTTCACAGGACAGGTGCTCCAGCCCTCTGACAATGGCTCTCCTCTGAACATGGTTCAACAGCTGCATGTCCTTCTTATATTGAGAACTCCATAACTAGATGCGCTGCTCCAGCTAGGGTCTCGCATGAATGAAGCAGAAGGGCGGAATGATCTCCTTTCACCTGCTTGTCACATTTCTTAATGCAGCCCTGGATACTGTTGGCTCTCTGGGCTGCAGGCATTCATTGCCAGCTCATTTTGAGCGTCTTATCAACCAAACCCAAATTAATATTCATGTTGCTTCAGACCACTCAGGTGTGAACATGACATTAGAGAAACAGTAAGGATTACCTAACCCTTGGAACTACCTTTTTCTGTTCGATGACTAAAGAGGTGTCTTAAAGGACGTCTTTTGCC
Organism: Laterallus jamaicensis coturniculus; assembly: GCA_022605575.1. Classification (NCBI taxonomy): domain Eukaryota; kingdom Metazoa; phylum Chordata; class Aves; order Gruiformes; family Rallidae; genus Laterallus; species Laterallus jamaicensis. Next base: position 4,455,497 of record JAKCOX010000033.1, on the reverse strand, counting down.
ATTGGACAGAAAAAGGTAACTCCAGGGAGTAATGTCAGGCAAAAGAGGGACCATCTTCTGTAGGCACTGGTTTCTTCCCACTGACTCTAGGGGGAAGCTAGACAACTATCTGAAGTTAGATTAGCTGAGGTTGGACTAAATTCCTAACTGCCAGAGATACTATTCTAACTCTAAATCTCATTGCATGATTTTCTGTCTTCTTCTAAACCCTCAGCCTATTTACTCAGAATGGAAGCTTGGGCAGTCACTTCACATACATCTGTGCACTTCTAACAGAATGTGACCTATCTTCTGTGAGTGCCCCTGGCACTTCAGGAAAACAAACAATGTTGGTAGGCATGGATCAAAACCTGTTGACCCTGCAGTCACTGGTTGGTCACAGGGAAATTCTGCTGCTGGCTGTTTTTTAAATTCTGGGGCAACGGTTCACTGTTGACTCAAAGTGAGTAGTGAGACCTACAGAATGACTAACACCTGGTGTTTTGCTTGGGAACCTGCCATGTAAGCATTCAAACGCAGGCAGGCCAAACCTCATCTCGATTAGCTCCTCTTAGGTGGCGCTTTAGTGACGCCATAGGCAAAAACAATACCTTTGCCAGCTACAGCTTGAACACGTGTACTGCTAGGTAAGACTTCCAGTGCTGAAAACAAAAAGCTCTATTGCCTGACCCAAAGTAGACTCTTTGTGATAGTGGTTCTGTCAGACTGCAGCCAGTCATTAGAAAACAATCTAGTCATATGCAGACAGAGTAATCATTCTGGATAGGGTTTCAAACAGGTCTAAGGAAGTGAGTCACTCAGCCCCCTTGAAAAGTGAATGGAAGCTGGAGACCTGTTTCCTGAGACACCTTTGAAATCCTAGCTTATGTTACAGTATGGCGATTGTCCAACCTTAACTTGGGACATTGAAAGGGTTTTCTTTCTCTTTTTCTTTCTTTTTTTTTATGCCAAATTAAAAGTATGAGGACCTGAAGTGCATTTACACAAAAGCGACTTTCCACTGACTTAGCCATATAAAGAGGCCTTGTAGTACGCATAAATATGATTTATACTCATTTTAAAACCCCTTTCTACCACCTGAGTGGTGTGAAGCAACCTTTGTGGAGATCAAATTCACGTCTACAACTCCCAGAAAGTAGCCAGGTTGTTGCTAAGAGCTGCTGCTGCACAGGCACCAGAGTTGCCTCAACACCCAAACAAGCTGTTCAGAGTCTCTGCAACTTCCCATCCTCCATTCTACCTGAGAATATTGCATCACTATCCAGTAAGGCACTTCCAATCTTTGAAAGCTCTTTTGATTCTGATGAATAGAAAGGCAAAGATAGGAAAGAGAGAGGATACTAGAAGAGGAACTTGGGTTCTCTTTCTCAAAAAGTCATAAAAATTATGGGAAAGTATAACTCAGTTAACAGTTTCTTAATTTTCTTAATATAGAGTTTAAAAGTGGCAGTAGACCACTTAAGAGAAATATCCTTAATTCCCATGTAATTTTTTTAGGAATGCAGAGTGTTTTAGGAAGCATAATAGATCCAAGTTGGATATGTTACCTCCTCTGAAAGAATACCATCTGGGTTAAGGGAGCAAAGTGAGGTTTTACTTTTGTTTTTAAAAGGAAATTACTTTATGTTATGACTCATCAGAACAAGTTAATTTTCCTATTATCATGTTTTACCTTTAAGCAATAATTTTATTTTAAAATCCATAACAATACATCTGGGTTGCATTCTGGAAATGAAGCTCATCTGAAAATACGACCTGAGGCATTTGAACAACAGAAAACCCCTTTTCCCTTGTATTTGAAAGTAATGAACATCAATGCACTACTTTGGCCTGCAGTAGTATTACAGAGCACCTAGAAGCAATTTCAATAACATTATGTAATTAATTTTCTTGAACTGCCAAGACGTAGGTAGAGAGTTATTTATTTAACTTCTTTTACAATTGAATGACAATTAGAAACAGCTTGAAATTTTCCAAAATGTTGCAAAGCAACAGACAGGCATAAAAAAATCTTTCCTCATGTGTTCTAATATGATCACAAGTTCTTCTTGTCGCTCTTACAATTATGGAGGGATGTGTCCTTTCAGTTGACCTTCTTTCATGCATAAAAATAGGCTCTGCAACCTCCTCATGTCTGCACTGTGCAGTTCTTGAAAGTTCTTTGAAGATTACTCTATCTCCCCAAAATTTAGAAAAGATCTCAGGCTGTTGTGAGAGTGCTTGACCTTCATCAGTAAACCAGGTACTCGATGCATCACCTCACTGCCTTCCAGACATGCATATAAAATGGTGTGACTTTATATTTCCTTTTCCAATTACTCACAAACTAATTTAAGCTGTGTTTTGCAAGCACTTTTTATTTTCCCAAATGACAAGTGTATTAGCTAAGACTGTCAGCCTAGCTGCCAGCTCCCCAAAGCAAACCCAGCACGCTGTGACCTCATGCAGGCAGCATGCAGGACTGACTAGGAGCAGGGGACTCCTAGGAAATAGATGTGAAGCCTGGGCCCTGTCTCAGCTGCCTTTGTAAGCATGTTTTATGATAAACTTTATCTCATTAGGAGAGAGAAGGGGGAAATCTTGGTCAAAGTCCAACTCTAGAGCTTATGTTGAGACTGAACTTTTCTGCTCTCCAAGTCTGCCATATCAAATTAGGGAGAATAAAGCCGGCTGCTTGCCCAATTATTTATAACATCACAGGAAACTTGGAATGACTTATTAAGGATGGAAATAGTTCTCTTTCCTCAGAAATGGATCTTTCTTTGCCAAGATACACAGTAACTGACTGTGTGTAAGAGTGGTGCACAAATACCTTCCACATTGAAGGTTATTAAAATATACCTGGCCTCGTTTATCAGCACTTACATGATATGCATGCACCCATGCTGCTATACCTAAAAAAAAAAAGAGCTCCAGGGAGCCCTGCTTAATGTTTTGAGGGGCTTGAACAGATCTGGAAAAGTAAAATCAAAAATAAAATTAAAACACAGATCAACACGCTTGTTGTACCTTTGACAGTGTCAATGAGCCTTTAGCATGGATCTTGGCAAACATTTGAGAACAAGTTAATAACCACTGACCACATAGGATTTTCATTGAAAATAAAGCTGTCAAGTCTGTCCTCCTGAGCATTACAAGAATAGGTCTTGGAAAAGCAGACTGGCTTTGGGAGGGAGAAAGTGTAGTCTGATAGCCACAGCTGGAAAGTTCATGTTGGATTTAATTTCTAACTCACTCAGTGACCATGCATCTATTTATCTCACTTCTCTGTTCCAGCACACTTAACATCGGGCTAACAAAACTGACTGATAGGTGCTGTAAACCAATCTTTATCAAGGGTAAAGAAGGATATCAACTTGAGTATCTCATTTTTGAAGAAGAGGACTTAAAATGGAAAAAAATAGCATATAGTATTTGATGATCTTTATGGTCCCTTCCAGCCCAATCCATTGTATGATTCTATGTGAGAAAGCAGACACTGACATGAATATCAGGAAAATTATATTAACTAAGGATTTAATTTTTTCTTATTACATGTAACTGCTTTTTTCTGAACTGTCTATAAAAATTAAATAACCATTGTTAGTTTGTCTTGTCACTGCATCCCTTGCTTCATTTGTAGGTAGCTTTATGAAACAGAAATCTTGCTTAAAGATCTTAGTTCATTGTCGTATTTGTTAATAAAACAAATGAATCAAAGTATCTCTGTTGCTTTGACTGCCCTGTTCCTGCTGAATTGGGTAAATTCAGGGAGGGCTCACAGAATTTAGAGTAGAAGAGGACTGATCCTCTATTTTTATGTGTTATCTGCTAAATATAACTTTTCTGGGGACTGCCATTATCCTTTAATTTCTGGCACAAACAGGGTATTCTTTGGGATAATTATGGGAATTCAATTTCTTCAGTTTTCAAGTTATTTGGTGGGCATTTGACAACACTAGGATCTAAGTTTTAGTTACTCAGAAGGGAAAGGCACTAGACATTTACAGATCTATGAGGCAACATTCATCAGGCTTTAGCTTCAACTTTCAAAAATCTGATTAAGGGACCAGATCAGAAAAAATTACAGGAGGACAGCTCACTGACTCAGTGCCTCAAAATTGGATGCAAATCTGAGGAGTGGAATTCATGGTGCAGCGTGGGACATCTAAACTTCCCAGTACAGCCCTCGAATATGATTCATATCAGCCAATATGTTTGGATGGTGGATGTCTAATCTACACATTTGAAAATGTCAGAGAGGGAAGCATCTAAAATTTTGTCTTTCCTATGAATTTAGGCACTTATCCATAGTCCAAATTAGTTCTGTGGAACTAAGATTTGCAACCAAAACACTTCGCCTGCACTTCTCTATGTAAGTCATATGAAGTGTCAGCAAAGACAACTGTCTCCTGTTTCTCTTTCAGAAGATAGCAAGCAAGAAGGGGGAGGAGGAGGAGGTGATATTGCTAAACACATTTTGCATAACAGTCTTCCTATGAAAGTACTTGCCGCCTTCTCCTGACCTATTTTCAAATGGAAGTGTCTGTGGGAGCTATGCAATGTGCTGAAGTTGATGCTGTCATAATGCATGAAGTGAGCTCTGAGCACACCTACTGAACTGGGCCACTGGGTGGACTTAACACAAGAACATACTGTTTTGCATCCCAGATGGTCTGGGTGGGGAGGATGTGCATTTAGATACTTCATTCAGCATAGCGGGTGACACATTTCAGTGCATGCAGTGACATGCTAAGTTAGAAAACTCAGACATCTATGGACGCTCAGACATGTGAGTACATGGAGTGTTGTAGATCACCCTTCTGGATGCAAGTGTTTAAATTATGCTATAACTGTATTGTAGGTGCCTAAGTGCTATTGTGGATCTCACCTTGGATCATTTTGGTAATTTTACTTTTTGAGCCTCTAACTAGCGCTCAGGCATGACAGAGAAGCAATAAAAAGCCTGACTTGAAAAAATAAATAAAAATTACCCTGTGTTCTGGAAGCTAATAAAAATTTTAAGTAAGACTAGATTTTACCCGAACCAAGAAGATACATAGAAAATGTAGGAGTGAAAGTGCATACTTTTTCTAAACCTTAAATTCTAACAGCTGTGCCTCTTTAATTTTGAGATGTTTCTGTATATCTTACTTGTGGGTTGTTTCTTTTGCTGTTTGTGTTTTGTTGTTTATTTTTCTTTCAGGCACTGTACATCATTCTCTTAGTGGGCATCACTTTCCAAGCAGGTAAACAGTAGAATTGTTCTGATATATATCATGAAAATATATGGACATGAAGGAAGCCTCTAAGAAATAAAATAGTGTATGGAAAAACACAGAAACGTTTCTGGTTTTCTCCATGGCTTAAAAATGGTCTTACATAAGCCAGAGAGTCTTATGTCTTTATAACTTTTTAAAAGGCTATAAGTGCAAAGGGTAAATCCTTAAAGGTTAACAAGATGGATACTTGGGTAGTAAAAAAGAGTCAGACATACATGTAAAACCCTTTCCCAGGAAAAGAAATTGCTAATTCTCTCCACTGCAAGGTTTTCTTGGTTCAACTGCTTATGAATAAAGCTGGATATCATAATTCAAAACATAAAGTCTTGGTCCATTTTTAAAATTTGTTTTACTTCTGATTTCTCTTTGTCTATTTTTGAAGACTAAGCTGAAGACATGCAATATCATTAAGTGCAATTAGAGAACCTTGATTTGTTCACCATGTGGAACTCTCGTGTTCAGATCTCAAAGACCTGGATCGTCTCAGTTGACCCCTTGGCTCATAGGGATGGTGTCCAACAGACAGAACACTGCAGATGCTGAGACAAATAAGGGTGAGAATATGTGACTACAAGTGATTGAGTTATCCCAGTTTAATGAGTTTCCACAAGCAGTAATCACTTGTTTTTTTCTGCCTCTATCACAAGGGAGCTGAATACTGAATATGCAGAAGCATGAAGATTATAAAAGGCTGCTGACTGGCAGCTCTGTCCTTGTTCATTGCTTTTAATCAGAGATGACACATCATAAGCATAATTATCAACCCTGACACTTTTTAAGGTGTGGTTCTTCTTTTCACCTTTATTGATGTCTAGTCAAATTTGTGGATTGTGGGCAATAATCAGTTAATCTACAGAGTTGTGTGGGGTAAATGGACTTCTTATAAAACAAGAACTTATTTAAACTTCATCAAACTTGAAATGAAGCCAGTTCCAAATTTTCCTGGAGTTTTAAGATAGTGTTTAACTGTTAAGATTTATATATAGAGATTTATATGCATATGTAAAAATACATATTCATATTCACTTTTAGTTTTGCATTTTTGAATTCCAACTGGGCTTTCTCTGGGTATATCTTATCCAAACAGAGAAAGAAAGTTTCAGAAAGTTTTCAGAAAAGTCTACCATCACCGCATTTCCCAAGCAACTCCACTCTGATCCTCTGAGTTACAGGGGATATTCCTACTTCTTTGATCGCAGGGGGACATTTCTTACAACGCACTGCTTGTTATGCACAGAGTATCAGTAGTTTTTATATTCACTCTGGTCAATATCTTTCTAGAAAAACAGCAGATTAGAAGCTGGGACTGCACTAATATTTTTTTTTCCTGTATTATGTGCTATCCATTGCTGTAGCCTGAAACTAAAGTCAGTAGCTAAGCTGGAGAAAGCTCAAGGTGTTAATGAATCCTGTGACTCTTTTAAGAGGATTTTATCTTGCTTTTGCTGTCATATATCTGAAAAAAATAAGAGACATGATTTTATATCCACAAAATATTAATTTCCAATAAAAGTTTACCTTTAAAATAATCTATTAAATCACTCCCACTGCATTACTTTCCAATTTTTTCCACCTTCTGTTGCAGTCATCACTCTCAGGCTACTTCTAGAGAGAGCCAAAGTGAAGATAAATAAGAGATGCTGTATGATGATACATTCACACTTCTATAAGTGTCACAGAATTTCTTTCTTACAGTGGCATTTTTCTTAATAAAAGCAGTGGTTTTGTTGGGAACTGTGTGCATGCTTATAGCAGGGCTAAATTTGTTTCTAATTATCTGGCACAATTGCCACAGCAGAGCATGCTGTGTATGCCAGCACTACACAGACAGGGAGTTTGTGAGAAGAGACACATTCTGCATTTAGAATGTGAAAAGCAGCTGAGGAGTTCACCACGAGGCAGGGGTGTGAAAACTTTACTTACAAGTTGTTTTTCCCCACTGTGTCCTCCCTGCAGCTGATGGAGTAATAGAGTTGTAATGGTTTGCTTACAGGCAGTCAATTAGGCACCTACAGTTACTCCACAGGGTGTAGATTTTACATGAGTGGCTTATTCATAAATAAAAAGAATTACTGCAAATTTTGCTCTCATGTTCTCCATTCCTAAACATCACTACATTATTTATTCCAAATCTTGTCACACTTACACTCAAGGTCTTTGTTTCCTTTTCTGCCTTCTTTACTACCAGGGTAGGTTGTCGGACTGATTTGTGATATCCCATTCTCTAGCAGATTAGACATTTCTTTCCTGCCTTAGAGGTACTAGAAAAAAAGTTAAAGGGTCAGTTTTGAATGGAGGAGCGTAAAGGAAGACTCTGAATCTGAAAGGATTAGTAATGCTGAATTGGCATTATTAATGCTGAATCAGGACTATATGGATACTGAAGCTAATATTGCACTGTATGGTTTTAAAGGGTTGGTGCCACTGTAGATACTTTTAAAGAGAGATCAATCTAAGCTTCTGACAGTTCATGAAAATTGAAAGTCATGTATTATGTCACACTTTTTGCATATGTACAAGGAATAAAATGTACAATTCATATGTAAAAATTATTCCAAAACAAGGAATGACAGTATCCCTACTTTCCCTGAGCAGTTGAACTGAATTTATATAATCAGGTGTAGTGAGAGAGAAGACAGATGACTTATGCTGGAAACATAATTTTAACTGTATTCTGATCTATGTATACATAGATACATATGCGTATGCATATGCAAAGAGATAGCAATATACAGATAAAAAAACTGATTAAATATTTGCAAGATTTTATTTAGTAAAATATAAAATAACTAAGAATCATAGGTAAAATCAGGACTGTTCTGTGACCCACATTTCTCTCAAGCACTGCCTCTTGTCTTTCTTTGACTATTTTCTCCTGTCTTCACAGAACAAACATTAAAACCCATCCCCCTTTCCCCAGATTTATACATTCCAGTCATTGTACTCGCTTATCAACACTTTTCCCTCTTGTCCCAACCCCCATGTCCTTCCCCTCCTTTCTCTCATCCTCTTCCACTGTGGATTTTTAAGTGGAATGTGGGTGGGATTGAGTTTAAGCGGCAGGAAGACAGACAGCAGGAAAAGGCTGTATATACAAATGTGTCCCAGGTGTCCTGACATGTCCTTGCCCTGCAAATGGTCACACTTGCTGTTGACAGGATGACGAACTTCAGCCCAGAATCAGCACCCGTAATAAGACAGTGATATCACTGCTCAGTCCCAGCACAGGCTATAGTGGAAGAGAGAAGGCAGCTATGATGTGAATACAAACTATAAGAGGTATTTCATAGGAAAATCTCTTCATGTAAGAGAGATTTACTCTGTCTTTTATCACTTTTTTTCAATATTTAATGCAGTTTCTTTACACTGTTGCAAGCAATGACATTCACTTTTATAGCACTAGGTGAATAAGTATGTATATATACAATGCACCTGTTAATAGTCATTGGGGGATCTTTTTAAAGAGTAATAAGTATCTCCAGGTCATAAAAGATTAAATGTCTGGCCAGAAAAATTTGGATGTTGACATTTGGATGCTGACACATCTATCCTTATTACACCTATGTTTGCCAGGTTTCATTAAACACTGCCAGTCTCTGCATACTCGCCCTGCAGTCAGCTCTCCCTCCAAGGAGAAATAGAAATTTATAGCATCCAGGACACAGTGAGGAATACGTGGGAGCACTTTGACAGAAAGAGGTATATATCTATATCTGCACATATATAGGTGTATAAACATGTATGTCTGTACACACAGATATAAAAGATAACTATTTTGTGCATTTGTTCATGAAAAAAACCACAGAAATGTAATAATGTAGAAAACACACTACTTGGACAAGTTTTCAATTTGTTGTACATTATTTAATGGATCTGTATATTTCAGAAAGGAGTGTATCTACAGAGGTATAGCTGTTATTTAGCTTGAACATTATTTCATATAGTAAAAGTGTTTTTAGAGTGATAGCCACTCATTAACTGATGTCCTATGGATGCTGCTACAGGAAAGTTCAGAAAAAGACATGAAGGAGTAAAGGCTAATAGTGCTATACTCCAGTCCAGAAAGACTGTGCTGGATATAGAAGTTAACATGTGCTACACACATTATTAATGGCCTCCAGGGTGCTTTTGTCTGAGTAAGCTCAAAGCAGGAGCTGCATTACTACATAGCTACTGTACAGGGTACATAGCGCATACCTTTACTGCACACCTATGATACAGTGGCTTGGACTGAATCCCCGCACCATGGCTGTCTGGAATAGTTGGGATTGCATTTCCACAGGCTTAGCTGCCAAGAATATTCTCAAACATGCTTTAAGGCTTTGATTCCTAAGATAGGTCAGTGATCCACTGGTCCTGTAGAGCACTACCAGTATCATGGTCAGCTAATTCAAGCCAGCCTAGATAAAGATGGGATTGCCCCAGCACTTTAATCCTTCTCCATGGAGAGGCTTCCTGTGTGCACAGGTAGCTTAGGAGTCGCATTTAAATAAGTGCAGAGCTGGAGCCTGGCAGAATAAAAAACTGCTAGCAGAAAGAGAGAGCTGTATGGAAAAAAATTTATTCACTAGCCTACAGAAAAGCAGCATGTAGGGAGATTGAGCACAGCTCTAAATGCAGTCATTTAAAGGTCAGAGTCTCTCAGCTGTCAGAGTGGTGGGTTTAGAGCTGCTAGATGAAGAACTTACACACTGAAGCTCACCTTCAACTTAAAGGTGAAGAAGATGGTGGTTGGGTCATGCTGTAAGTATATATGTTCCAGAAGAAATAGGAAAAAAACCAAAAACCCAAACAGAAACCCACCTTTTTTTCTTCCTGACAGTGTATAATCTTGAATTCACTCATGTAGCCTTAACATTAATGATTTTCTTCTACAATAGCTTTGTGACTCTGTACTTGAAGGTAACCCCCCCATCTAGACAGCCTTCTGGGCAATCCAGCCCAGCTTGCACAATCCACAAGAGCACATCCAGATAGATGCATTAAAGGGCTAAAGTCCTTCCAGTGCATTTGAAATTATCTTCCAGAAGTATCTCAGTGTATAAAACTGAGGTTATGATCAACTTTGTTAACTGTTTTGAAAAATGTTTCCATTTTCTACAGATTATATTTCAGCCACTTTTCATAAGAATCTTTATAATCAAATGATGATATTCAAAATCCAAAATGTTTTTAACTGAAATCCGCAATACCAGCTAAAATTTCTCGATCTGGATAAAAGGAGAGAACGAGTTTCATCAGAGTGTTTCAATTTTAAGTTTTTAACTGAACTGGAAAACATATGTGGAAAGCACCACTTAGACCACCTCTGGCTCCCACAGGAATTCTATATTGCCATCCACTAAAGAAATTATAAGGTCACATACTCCCAATCTCAATGGACAACTGAATCCAAACTTTTTTCATGTTCTTAGGTTTTTCTGTTCAGTGAATAAGAAAAGTAGCTGGACAGATGTGAATTTTAGATCCAGACACTCGCTTATTCCATCTTCCTGTAAACTATTTTCCAGTCTATTGTGTTCAAAACAGATATCCTTTCTGGACAAAAGCCCGACCAGGACCAGGTTGGCTGACATAATTCACATGTTTCCAATGTACACTAAGTCTGTTACATACCAGTTTCACTAACAACTTGGCATGTATTCAGTGGTGGCATCATTTCAAGGGATGGAAAGTCACAGGAAAGTTTTTGTGCTAAATTCTGTCTCTTGAAACTGATTGCTTAAGGGATCAGTGCACAGGCTTCCTAGAGTTTCCTTTAATTGTTTGTGGAGAGCTGTATTACAGCTACTGAACAGACCAGGCCTCACTGTCACATAGAAAACTTAAGTGGTCTTTGACTAACTTTGACATTTTATTTTGGAATTTATATGTATAGCCCACCCACTGCATTTAACTTTGTCTAGGCTGTGGTAAGTGGCTGTTCCTAGACCAAATATGATGGTCTGTCACCAGAGAATACTACCAATCTGTGGCAGTTCATTTAGTAGCAGTGGGTACTTCTAAAACTGCTGCACTTACAGGCATGGGTGAACTCAGTTTTCTGTGATATTTGGAGATAAATTTATCGAGCTGTCTATGTTGTAATTGAATTGTACAGTGTTAATCCTGGATAGATTAGGTGAGACTGATGTTTAGAAAGCAGTATCGTCTTTGGAGAAGCCTCATTTACATAGTCAATATGCCATCAGAAAGTCTAAACGGTAGCATAGTGAGGAGATGTTTCTGCTATATCCTTCTTCAAGGTGTTTTGAAAACCACTTGCAAAAGCTAAATCATATTAAACAATACAGTGAAGAGAGCCAGGAAATCTTTCCTTCATTCCTTTTGCTTAATCCCACTCTTGGAGCAAGGGCTCCTCAGGCCTTGTGACAGGGGCCAAAGTCAATGCTAAATAGCCGTGTAAAGCAAAAAAATGAAGGAGGATTTTGATTTAACCAGACATAAGGAGAGAGACCATACAAAGATTTATATAACTATTACCCACACATCTCCTCAGATGATCATTTCATTATTCTTCTGCCAAGGCTTTAAGCTGCTGACATTCATCTGGCTACCTTATTTATTTATTTAAGTGCTTAAATTTTTGAGATAATGTTTCTAACTACAGCTTTGCAATCTTTCTGCAACATTTTGTCAGCTGGCTTCTCTCGAAGCAATATCACTGGGGCAATAATTATGTCATCCAGCTTTAAAGCTGCTTAAAAAGGAAAGATAAAAAAAGCAACATAGAAAGGGATAAACCTTTCTCCTCTTCAAAGAACAGGTATTCATAGGATCATTTCCGGCTCGTAACATCATAGCCCACTAATAGTAGCTCGATTGTCTGGAGAGGACTTGGCCAACATTCTAAACAATGATAACCTACATTTACCAGCATCCAGTAGGTCAGATGTGAATTGAAGTGCCCACTAGAGATGTAAGGCCCTAATCTTTCTTTTTTTCCTCTTGGATTATCCCCCATTAAAGCACTTCAGAATGGTTCTTGTCATCGTAACTCACTGGCTTATTCTCAAAAGCCTGTCATCGGCCCTGTGATTCCAACAAGCTTCCCTCTTGAAAGAGAAAAATGGAAGGAAATACCTGCTTGAAGTTTAAATTCAGTCTGAAAGAAATGAAAACTGTAATTTTTGTTTTAAGCATTGTCATTTTGAAGAAAAACACAGTGTCTTACTTCATAAATTTTGTTAAATTTCACTGACAATAGATCTCTTAAAACAGTTGAGAAGGCAGAAAGTTGAAATAGGCATATTTTGGCATTGCTAAATTTTTGGTTGTTCATGAAGTTATTCATTGTTCAGCCTAATAAGTGGAGCAGAGCTAAAGTGGTGTAATGGTTTGTGGCTGCTAAAATGCATTAACAAACTGGCCATCACCTAATTGTACAGGGCTATTTAGACTGCAGAGCAGGAAACCAGATGATATTTCCACTCTAGTCCACAGGACTGTCCCTCTCTACTCTGCCTGTCCCTCTCTACTCTGCCCTCGTGAGGCCCCATCTGGAGTACTGTGTCCAGATCTGGGGCCCCCAATACAAGAAAGATGTAGAACTGTTGGAGAGGGTTCAGAGGAGGGCCATGAAGATGATTAGAGGGCTGGAGCAGCTGCCCTACAAAATGAGGCTGAGGGAGCTGGGCTGGTTCAGCCTGGAGAAGAGAAGACTGCGGGGGGACCTCATTGCAGCCTTCCAGTACCTGAAGGAAGCTTATAAGCAGGAGGGGATTCAACTTTTTAAAAGGATAGACAATGGCAGGACAAGGGGGAATGGATGACAACTAAAGGAAGGAAGGTTTAGATTAGATTTAAGGGGAAAGTTTTTTCCAGAGAGAGTGGTGAGGGGCTGGAACAGGCTGCCCAGAGAAGTAGTGGATGCCCTGTCCCTGGAAGTGTTCAAGGCCAGGTTGGATGGGGCCCTGGGCAACTTTGTGTAGGTTCAGGCCTGAGGTTGGTGGCCCTGCCTGTGGTAGGGGGGGTGATCCTTGGGGTCCCTTCCAACCCATGCCATTCTATGATTTTATCATTCTATGTCTGAGCTGTTTTTAAAGAATGGCAAAACAGCAAGACTTAGAAATGTCTACGCTGTTACGGCTCCTGTGATACCAGTAGCAAAAGAGCACTGTAGTGCTTATACCTATTTTAGCATAGCACAGGTAAAAGCAGTATTTATTCTAAATCACAAGCTTATGCTTCCATGTTGTTTACATCCTGATACTTTCTTCGTCTCATTTGCTATTAGGCATCTGGTTTTGTTGTGGTTTTTGGTTTTGCTTTTTTTCAGTTTGCCTGAATTTTCCAGTCGAAGAAAGAACTAAGTCTCCCAAAGCAGCAACTCCTTTCCAGTTGTGTCCATTTTTGTATTTAGTTTTAATATGAAGAAGGCCTCAAGAGTTCCACACCTATGCTGGAAATTTAATACACCAACATCAATGTTAAGAATATTTCTTTAAAGTGTGTTAGAAATAATTCTTCCATCCCATGCTTAAATATTTATTCCTTTTTCAAGTAATCTTCAAGAGTCATTCCATTGGCTTCAAATTCTTTAGCGTGGCTCACTGCTATTTGGCAAAGCGCTTCATTTGTCAATTAAGGCTCGTCATCACAAGGATGATACTATGATGGTTGGGGTCAGCAGGAGGAGCTCTTACATTGAGCTGACAACTGAAGCAATACGGACTTGGCAAGTCATTCCTGTAATAGATTAGTGGGGGGAAGCTCTCCAACCTAATATGTCTCATTTCAAAATATTGCTTTGTTAGTTTAGTCAACCATATGAAAGCAGGGTGGCTTTATTTCTGCTATGGCCTTTGCTAGGAGTTCCTTTTTGAGATAGATTCACTCTGAGGACAGGCATGGACATTAAGCAGAATATGATAGAAGAGGCAACAGCTTACAACCTCATTATGTTCTGGGAATATGTACACGTGTGTAAATGAAACAATCAATGCAGAACATATCTGGTTTATGAATCACTGCCAATATTTTCTTTTTCATAGGATGATCAAAAATTTTAGTCTTGTAAAAAGATTAAGCATTTATCCTGAGATAGTTTAAGCCTCTTGATAACTTTGTTGCCACATTTCTTTTCTAGATTTGATTAATGCCGGATGCAATATTTGTATGAATGAAAAAGTAGAACATCTGACCTAAGCTTTGACATGAAACAGAACAAGGAGCAAGGACAAACTGTCAATATGTTGTATGTAAATTTGTCTATGATTGTTTGAAGAGGTCTATGCATAAATATATGCTTAGACCACACACAGCTTTATAACTTGGACTTCCTGTCTTAATTTGGAAGCAAGCAACATAAATTACAAAGTCAAGGTTTGTGATGCAGGCCCATAGCCATAAAATACCCAAATGTAAATTGTCAACTCATTTCACTTTAATCTAGATATCATTTGGTGTAGGAGTTCATTAGCAGCCTAGTTTACATTCCAACTCAGATAAGCACTAAAAAGATTCTCTGTTCTGTTTTCAGTTTTGCTGTCTGATCTATGTTTGACATGCTCTCTTGCCTTCGTGTTTCCAGTGGAGATTATAATTTTGTACTATCACTCACCTGGTTTATGACAGATCATAAAATATCCATTATTATTTCAAGTCCTACATCTCATTGTTGGTTAAGTATTTTCCTTTTTCTCCTTAAATGTCTTGTTATGCAACTGTTAACATAATATCTGGCATTTTGAACTAGGCTCTGAATCCTCAACAGGAGAAAAGTATCTCATGGCAAGTTTTCTTACATAATGAAACGTAACAGCATATACATGTATAACAAGCATATACATGTATAAATATATAGTATGTTGATATGAAAATTAATAATATTTGTAAAGGTATTTTCAGATATTACAGAAATATATTAACAGTGTCATTTGCCACATTTTCATGTGTGTGGCATAACTGTCTAAAAAAGTAATAGACAAAACACAACTTCGAGCCTGAGCAGCAATTAAAATTCCATGTGTGTACAGGATCTCACAACATTCTAAGCCCATATGATGCCCACCTCTTTCTTAACACACCCTCTATTTGATATACGACTGTCAGACTTGTTTCTACCAACACGTGCCTTTCTCTTTGATCTGTTCTATTTCTATTTTTATGTGCCTTATCAGTAGCTGTGGGTTATCTATGGATCTATTTTCAAGGAACAGTTCTTTCAAAAGAAGGGTGCAGGTTATCTGAAGGAGGATTATTCACATGAAAATATGGTAACTATTTCTCCCCTTCCCCCTTGTCTTTCAATACCTCTGAAAAAGTATTTGCATTATTGTCACCAAACACCTCCAAAGAACACTATGACTGCCTTCCACTTTCCAACATCACCCTGAAATGAGGCAGTAAAAACTGCTGCCTGTCAGTATTTGACTGCCTGTCATTATTTACATGACCTACTCCAAGATTTGAGAATATTTACTAGTGTTATTTATATTCAGGATTAGTTCCCTAACATCACGTTTTCTTTGGAGAAGGACAGGTGATGGTCCCTTTCAGCAGCTTTAATTAATTTGTCCCATTTCCTAGAAAAAAGTTTAAATACAATATTGATTTCTCCCTTTCTTTTCTCATATGTCGTGATGGTTTTCTGTGTTTATACTTATGAACAACCTTGTCTACCTATATTAAATGTCTGCTGGCCATATATCAATGCCTATAGGATAATGTTTGTTTTGTTTCAGCCTCCTGAGAGTATTTATACCTTGTCCTTTCACTGCTTCATAGATTGGAACCTCTCTGATGACAGAACTTTTTCTTTCTAGCTATTTAGCTATTTTCCTTCGCATAGTGTTCCTGTGTGTTATCATTACAATTCTTAGGAATCCCAGTCTTGGAAACCAATTTTAAATTATCTAAAGTTCAAATTTTATGTTTGGAAGAAGATCCATCTTTTCATTTACACCCTCAGCTGCAGCTGAAGATGTAAATTCCCTTCAGTACTCTCACATGTCTTCACAACTGGTACCTGTTGAGATGGATTTGCAATTTCTTTCACATCTGTGGTATGAAGCCATTGCAAAGAATTAGGGTAGTCGCAATGCAAGTAACAAAAGAAATAAAAAGATGACCTCCTTTAGAACTTTCTTCTCTTTCCAAACAAGCTCCTTGTTCAGAGGTAGGTGAATCTCTGATACTCCTTCACCTTAGGTCAGTCATCTCAAAACATGAAAACAGTCTGCAGACATAAAGTGCAAGAGATTCTCCCAGAAAAGTATAAATCTGTGTCGTCAGGTACAAGCAAAAGCTCTGTTTCTTTGCTAAACAGGCAGAGGAAAATTGGGATAGCTTCTACAAAAATTTGGAGGATTTTACTACATGTACAATTTTATTTTTTTCCTAGTTAGCCTTGTGCCATTCCAGAGCACAAATCTATTAGTAGTAGTAGATTCCAGAATGAGTCAACTGTTGTAATGCACTCTAAACATGACAGCAACCAGCCCCAATGGATTCTTGGACAAGCTCACATGACTGAGAATTATTTCTATCTGCATCATCCTCAACACTGTGGCTACTGTGCACTTACCAAAGGAAAAACATATTCAGTATGCAACATGAAGCTGACTTCATCTGCTGAAACAAGCTAAAGTGCTGGTTTGATAGAGAGGGAAATACATAAGGGACATTCTTGCTAGTATATCATAATGAAGCACATGGGAGAGCAGTTGAATCCCTTCAATATACACACCAGATCTTTCTCTTCTCTAATGTCTGATGTGAGAAGTCAGCCTGATACAAGCGCAGATTTTTTTTTTCCATGAAAGGAGATCAACTGGAGAATTATGCCTGAAGTTTTAAAGCTTTGAATGTTAATATACTCCAGATATGCTTAGGCTACCTCTGTAAGAGCTAATTCCTTAGGGTCCCCAGCTGTAAACATGAATAGACATAATATAAATGAAGAGGGCCAGAAATCTATCTTGACCTCTTTAAAAAGGCAGTGAATAGGAAGATGAAAAGGTGTTACTGCCCACTAAGGATGTCAGTGTGTCAGTCTTTTCGCTTCCAGCCTTCTCTGCATCCCTAATCCTATGCTAAATTCTTCTGTTATCTTGGAAAACACCCACCTTTTTAAATTTCCAAGTCTTTTCTATGTGATACTCTTAAAAAATCTCTCATAATTACCCATTATTCAATTAATGATCCAAATTCCCTACTGAGCTTGTTTTTTCGCCGGAGAGGAAAGACATAAAATTGGTACTACATGGACCAGAGCATGCTGGGAGACTGTGTCTAATACTTGTAAACTGCTGTGATGTGAAAAAAATGTTGTTGAAAGCAAAATATGATAAAACATACTCATGTGCATACTACATATAAGGGCAAAATTGCCATTTATTTTAATGACACAGCAGTAAATTCTATTTCTCATTGACCACCACTGATTCAAAGACAAATTCTGCCAACTTTAATGCTATGGAAAGCCGGTGCTGCAGGGAGCTTGGTTACTGCAGGCTGAGCAAAGTAAAATCTACATTTTATGTTTAAAATAAATTCATCATTACTGTGATTACATCCCTTCTTGGGGTCCATTAATATTTTAGTGATCATGTCCCACTAGAAACAGCATAAGTTCAGCACAGATTGCAAATTATTTGCAGAAAACAGATCTCTTATTCACACTTTTGATTGTTCACATTGTGATTTATATGCTTGTGACAAATGTGATTATTTTGTTTGTCTGCCAGTGGCATGATGACTCGACCTGCATTATGATTAACAGGTATTTCCTCACACAGCTCTATAACTAAGAAGAATTTGTTAAAAAAAAAAAAAAAAAAAGACTTAACAAAAGGTTAGATAAAGAAAAATAACATAAACCACAGGCAGATGAAATACTAGGTTGATATAAAGCTTCCAGTAGGCTTATCCCAACTTGCTAACATGTCAAATGTACAATCAACTTTTCTCCAGGATAGTGCTTGATGTTAACTACCTAGCTAATGTGGTGAGTTCTCAATCTTTTTTGCTGGTAAAGAAAAAGAATTAGGGGTGGTCTGTAATGTTCTAGCATGGAAGAAACTGTTGTACCGTTTTCATTGAAAATTTTCTGAAAGCACTCTTTATAAGATTTAGTTTTCAGCATCTAACTTTTGATACTAATCAGTAGGATAATTCTTACACAGTTAAATGAGATAAAATGGGGTTCTTCTTCAGAACACATTCCAGAAGTTGAGAATTATGATCTTTAAAAGTGAGGGAGAAATAGTCTCTTGTTTTGATTTTCTATATCAAAACATATTAGATAGGTACCTTAATTAAGAACCTATGTACAGGTGGTATAAGTATTTCTGCATAGAACAAGTCCAAGCACTTCTCTCCAAGGCTGTTATTTACCCTCTTGTTCATCTAAGCCACACAAATGGATTGACAGTAACCCCTAAAAAAATTCAAGGAAGTTTTACATAACCTGCTGAGAAAGAGAATGGATGTAGCTATAAACTCAGTATTGCTGTTCATTAGAGGATCCAAAGAAGCTGCCCTCATTCCTACTATAGGACAATATTTAACCTAGACAGTTATGCCTATGCTGTGTAACAGAGTATGCCACAAAGATCTCTGAAATGATGTCAACCTCATCATATGTCCATGACTACAGATGCACTTTTGCTAATAATTTATTTCCCTCTCTGAACAAGCATACCATTACCAAGCACATACTTTCTCTGATCCTTTCATGTCTAAAGAGAGAAATCTGAAGTTATTACATCTGCAAGTTTGAGTTAGTTCTGCAGCATAATAAATGGCTGATATATATAAAACACCTGTGTCTGATTAAAGAATGGGAGAAATGCTGAATATCATCCTGGCAAAAGCAATACATAGAGGACTAAAGTTAGCAAAAAAATATGTACTTAAGAAGATGAGAAATGGATAAATGTCCAGACAGCAGACATAAAAATGAAAATATTTAAGCGAAATGACATATATTCAGATGTGGTTCCACAAACTGCTTGCAGACAAGCTGCATAAAAAAACTCTTATTCTCATAAACTAATCTTCAAAGTAGTTTGAATAGTAAATATATTTGAAAAATCATTGTAAGTTAGTATCTAATTAAAAAATAAAACCAGAGGGGAAATGTAAAAATATTTAGTAAAAATGGCTTACTAAGCCTTAATGATTATTAACTAATGCTGCAGCAAGCAAATTTCCAGTTCTATTTTATGACAGGGAGAAATCTTGCTCTGATTTGCTTAAATAAGAAATGACCTGGACTGTCCTTCATTAATATCAATAAGAATTGGTTTATTAAATAAATTTTACCTATTAAGGAGGACTTAGAGCTATATGTTCCTACTTTTCATTTTGTGATATTATTACAGTTGTGATGGTTTAAGGGGAAGTGAGTCAAGATTTGCAGAAAAAATGTGATTTTTTTTTTTTTGGGGGAACAAAATGATGGAGTTAGAAAAAATGGAGAAGCCTTAATAATCTTCCTGAAAGGACATTTAATCAGAAAGACTACACTTTTTTCAGCTGTAAAATTTTTAAAGGTACTCTCTCTCCCTGTAACTCTTTCTTCCACTGTGGTTTTACATTCCATAGGTAGCAAAATTACCATTAACGTGGAGGAACAGGCTTTTGCCTTTCCAGATAGTTTTGCAGACTGGTAAGTGTTCAGAAATGGTAATCTTCAGTTCAGCAGTTTAGTGACAGTCTTTTGATGCTTCATTTTTGATATTTCATTACAAGTTGGTATATATATATATATATATATATATATCATAATAGTTCAAATTATTCTATTACCCATGTACAACAGTCCTCTGAACAAGAATTAAAGAACATCAGATCAACCTCAGAGAAGCTGTGGATGTGCCATCCCTATTGGTTCCACAATATTTGGAGTTGGCTTCCTTGGACATAAGGCATCTGGGTTGCTGTTTAGCCACATTGCTTGCTAAAGAAATCCTTATTGTTATGTCTAATTTCTCAGTTATATAATTTGAGGCTTAGAGGTTACTCTTATCACTCATCATGGGCATTAAACATAATTACAGTGTTTCCAAAGGAGTCTTGAGAAACAAAAAACAAACTTGGGGGCTAGAGGGAGTTTACAAATTGCAGGAATGAAGCATCAAACTAATGAGCAAGTGATTAACTATTTTGATGTGTGGCATCCCAGAGAGGGTGAGAAGTACAAGAGAAAGCAAAAGTCACTGCATGTTAAGCACTGAACTAATGAAAGTGGTCATGTCCAAATTTTTGACAGGGATGGGTTTGGCTGCTACTTTGCACCAGGTCTACAGTTAAATCTGCATGTTTTTGCACCTCACTCATGCAAATCTGAGTGAAAATGGCCAATCAAAAATAAGCCAATTCCAAATTCTTTGAAATACTCATTTCAGAGTTCTGTTTGCTCCTGAGCTCAAAAGTCATATTCTCCATTTATCTCCTGTCATTACTGATTACTTCAGTCGTTTGGATAACATTTAAAACCAGGCAGCTTATCAGATAAAAGCGGCATTACCTTTTACATTGGAATGGAAAAATCCTCTGTAATTAAAAATAAAATAAAAAGGACAAACAATGCTGAGGCAAATTATTTTACCCCAAGAAAATGAAAACAAATTGGCAGAATTAATTGCTTTGAAATTACTCATACTGAAATTGTTGTATGTTGGGTATTCCCTGCAATCCTGAATCACACTTCCCATTCATTTTTGTGTTGGTGCAGCCCTCAAAGAAAAATACTATTTCAATTTTCCATGCTATATTCAAAGTTCATATTAGAAACAAATGTGAGCCCTCTTTAGAATAATAACCTTCTGTTACTTTTTCCATAAGCATTTTTTCCCCTTTTCCCTTTTAAGTCTGTAATTCTTTCTGTCTGGTTTTATTAAGTGTGTGAAAAGGTAGGCAGGCTGCCCAAGTCTTAGAAATTGAAGTTCCCTAAGTAGCTCAGGTGGTTGCATGAAATCCAGAAGCTCAACAGCTAAGAAAGAAAGAATATATAACAGGATGATCCCACTTTGTATAGGAAGAAATTGAGGACATCTCCATCTATGATCTCTCTGCAAATTCAATTTTGATGTCTGTTTACCATGACAGTAAATGGAGGGAAATTCATATTAAAACTTAGATATTCTCTTTGGTACACTGCAGAGAAAGAAAAAAATCACACAATCCCATTTTTCACTGATATGGAAAGCATAACAGAGCTGTTTAAAATAAAAATAAATTAGTTGTGTTTGTATGACACGGGAATATTAATTATGTTGACATTCCAGCTGTCTGTCATTTTCTCTGCTGTTCCCAGATACTCCTAAAAACAAAATGGCAGGTTAGATGAACACTGCAGTAAAATCTCAAGTGTTGGTGACAAAAATCAAGAGACCAGACAGAAAAAAACACCAGACCTCCTTTGCCAGGCAAAAAGCACATAACACTTTGTGGTAATCAGCCAAACATTAGCCTGCAGCTTTTTTAGTCTAGTGCAAACTGTTTGGAAGGGAGGTGATTTTCTTTTATTTTATTTTCCTCTATTAGAAGTGTTTGCCTTATTATCTGTCAAATAATTCATACATTCTAATTATGTATACAGAAGTGAAAATTAAAAATTGTATTTTAAAACAAGAAACCACAAAAAAGCTTTAAAAAAGCAACTTAGTTTAAATAAAATCAAAAGCATGTTGAAAAAAAAAAGCTTCAAGAGAGATGTTTCTTTTGTGGTTTTTTCTGTCCCTCTATGTTTTTAAAAGCATCATTGCATATTTCTCCTCTGTGTGTTTGATCACTTCCAGTCTGCCTACATCTTCAGAATGTGTTGTTCTGGCTTGAGACTGCCTAATTTGGATTGTAACGTGCTGTAGAGACATATTTTCTTCTTTTTTTTTTACCATTAGACTTGATAAATGAAAGAGATTGAAATAATTCAGTTTCAAGTTCTGTAAAACTTTGTCTGATGTTTTACTTGACCTCTCAGTGTCCCTCAAAGTACCCTGCGCCATGTGTTTCTTATTACTGTACTTGAACATACATACAAATATCTAAGACTGATCCAAAATCACCAAATGTAGTAAAGAGATCTAAGTGCATTTTAGATGTTCTGTGATCAGGGCCACAGGCCTGTTTTTGCTGGGATTCCGCATAGGTTTATACTTTCATCTGGATAAAACTCCTTTGATTTAATGGAAACCCCACACTGATGCCATGATTTACTGTACCAAGTTCAAAGCATGATATGGACTGTATACAACGCATCTCTGAAGTATGAATTGTAATTTAATATTTGTGTGTGTGTGTGTGTGTATATATATATGTTTCCTTTTGTTAAGGAAAAGCAACTGAGTATGTATACAGAACTAAAAATAGATATTGATATTGCTAGAGGTATAATAATGAAAAATGACAACTTTCCCAGTGTATATTGCTGGTTTGGGTAGTTTACACGTCCATCCCTAGATTATAGTATGCAGTCTCAAAGCTCTCATATTGACATTCCACTGTCATTCTTTCCTAACTTTTGAATACTAAACTGTAATATTTTATGGGATCCATCACTGAATTGCAGAGCTGTCCTGGGTTTTATTACCATTTCTTTCACATACTCAGTTAATGAAACTGATGAATGGTATTGAGAATTAAGATGATGGTAACATAAAATAGTAATGCAACTATTTCATATGCCATTGTACATCATTCATCCCACTAACACTTCCACATTTGAATTATTTGTTTTTCAAAGATACTAAAGTCAGTTGGGAGAATTTTAACTACCTTTCCCTCCTTCACCATCTTCTTTTTTTGATTAAAATAAAGCTTAGCACCATCAGCCAACTTGTTTTCTCTTATCATTAAGGTACACAGGTTCTGAAGGGATAGAACATTTCATCTTCGTGTAATCTTAATCTATGATATATGACAATGAGGATGTGGTAGGTTCTTAGATAGTATGTAACAAGTGATTAAACCTTTGGTATCCATTACAGCCTCTTACAGAAACAGAATTGAGTTTTACACATTGTCAGAGGAACAGCTGCAGAATTACCCCAAAAGGGATTCCAGTCAGAAACATCACCAAAACTTTAACAATAAGGTTCAAAGACAAGTTTTCTATGGTAAGGGCTAAATGGTACTGCATGTGTTTGTTCTTATGCATTATGTATAATTCCATAAGGCTTATGCATAACACATAAAGACATTCATATAGATACATACTAGTCTGATTCAAATAAAAGACAATAAAACTGGAAACAGAATTATTTTTTTAAAGTCTTACCCAGCTGCACTTACAAAATTATATTTAGGGGAAAAAAAGTAAACAATATAAACCCTTTAGTGATGACTTCACAAGACTCATACACTCCTTTGACTGTGAATTCTTTAGGCATTTAACAAAGGCACATATTTATTTCTAAGTGTCCAGAACTAAAATGAAAACTTCATTAACTAATGATGAGATTAATAACAATAACAACAACTACAGTAATAGTTTCCATGCAACTGGGAACTTCATCCAGGTTTCTAAAAGAAATTTTATAAAACCTGATAAAAACCGGAGACTCTCAAGTGAACAGAGCAGCCTACCTCTGGCAGATCAGCAGTTTCAGTTAGGTTGGTAGACTTAAATTTGGATTGACTTTGCTATTACTTTTGGCTGAATCAAAATATCTATGTTACAGAAATGTCAAAACAGTTAATTTTGACATTTACTCAACAACGTATATTGGCATTTTTGAGACACTGTGTTTTTTAAGTCTTGTTAAGACAGCGAGGGACAAGAAAAAACAAGATTTAAGTACAAACTGGAGGAACGAGCTCATTTTCTCTCTGAGAGTCCATTCAAGACATGAGAGAAACAGGATTAAATCTCCCCTTTGCTTCAGAGAGTCAATTCCACAGATTATCCTTAATTTTGGATTAAATATTCCAGAACTGAACCTTGACAACTTCTTCTGGTATTAATATTTATTTTTTTAGGAATGCATCATGCCTTTGGCTCAGTTGCAGTGCCTAACATTTATATTCCAGTTGGATAGAAAAGGTGAACATATTGCTCCACAAAACTGATGGCTGTGAAGTGAAATTTTATTCACAGCAACTGATGAACGCAGATATTTTTTAAGAGCTTTGACTTTACCCAAAGTTTTCTTTATGGTAGATAGTAACACAGAGGTTTTCAGAATTTTTCAAATATCTGTTAATTTAAATAAAATTTACATCACCTTTTGCAATGTAATGAGACTGTAAAAAAAATTAATTTTGTTTTTAATGGCAAACTGGGACTTACATTTCCTGTCACAGTGCATAAGCTTCAAACTGTAGTTTTAAGCACTGCAAGCTGACTTAAACTAAGTCTCATATACTATCACCCCAGGATGCTCATTAGAGAAAGATATAAAACAAATGGTAACCTCTTCCTTCATGAGATAGCTTTTAAAGATGATATTGACATTACACAAGAAAAAATATTTGAGCCATGCTTTAAAAATATTTTATATTTGCCATTATGTCCTGCAATCATAATTAAAAAAGAATAAAATCATACTGTCAAACAAACAAACAGTTGCCACCTAAGTATCTGAAAGGTTGCAAATTAGTGGTCAGAAATTTAGCAGCTTCAATATTGACAAGATAGTAACTAATCGATTCTAAAGTGCCTATTATTCGTATGTCTGTACCATGGCAGGACTTATATGGACTTCAAGGTTCCATTAATTAGCTGTTGTACATAGCATATATATATATATTGATCCATAAAATTTGCTTGTTAATGTGTGCCATTAAAGAGATTAGCAAGAGATGGCACAGGTGAATAATGCTATGTATCCTGACATTATTGCCCCAGCACATCTACTCCTGGGGCAGTTTTCTGGAGGGACTCAATAGACAACGATGTGGCTTGATGCCATTTTACAGTATCTTCTCATCTGTAAATGAGCATCAGGAGTAAAATGCAAAAATGGAGGATGAAAATCTTTACTCCATAGTAATGCTGGAATTCTAATAGAAACATAGAGAAGCAAAAAAGTTATTACTGAATGGAGAGATGATACAGAGGCTGAGAATTACTGACAACTGTTCATTAAGGGTTTTGAAAAGAAATGACAAATATTCTTAGTTTGATGTGGTATCAAAATAGCATCCATGATTAAAAAAACCCCACCCAAACCAAAAGAAACAACCCGCCCAAAAAAAACCCCCAAAAACCCTCCAACAACCCCAAACACCAGTAAACCCCAAATCAGGTCTGTGAAATAAGAGCAAGGATAATTGTCTTCACAACAGCCTTTGGATGGAACAATCATCAATTGTATCAATAAACCCACACAACCAAAGGTTAAACTATGAAATAACAGTGATAAGGGACAACTAGTAGAGGCACATGCTTTTTTATTAGAAAGTAGCTTGGTATGCACCAAGGAACTAGATACAATACATATGCAACATGATTACATAATGCAGGTGGTTTGCTTTCTTCCAGTTTCAGTAACAGAACACTTTATTTTCTGACCTTCCCAGCTTTTTCATTACTGCAAAATTCATGGAATCTCTTCTTTATAGGCAAAATACCGATTTTACTTCTAGTAAACATGTGTGAACTTGTTTGGTAAAGAAATACTAAAACATGTAGTATGCAATATGTCTCAGGATCCATTTTCATTAGCACCTGGTGCACAATCTGGTTTTAAAACAGGTTAGAATTACAAAATGCTAACCTGGGTTGAAGTTACATTCCTTCCAAGTTTGGGTTATTTAAATTTAGTCATGTGGTTTGAGGCATTATGATCAGAGTCCAGCCACAGCCTAACCCTGCCTAGCCTACCACTAGATCATGTCCTTCGGGATTTCATCTATATGCCTTTTAAATACCTACAGGGATGGTGACTCCACCACCTCCCTGGGCAGCCTGTTCCAATGCCCAATAACCCTTTCAGTGAAAAAATTCTTTCCGATACCTAACCTAAATAAACGCACGTAGCATGGGGAACAAACAAGAAGAACTTGAGATCTTTGTGCGGTCACAGGGCCACGATCTCATTGCGATCACTGAGACGTGGTGGGACAGCCTGGATGACTGGCACGCTACCATGGATGGCTACGTGCTTTTTAGGAAAGATAGACTAGGGAGACGAGGTGGAGGAGTTGCTCTTTATGTTAGAGAGCACCTAGAATGTATTGAGCTCCACCTGGGTAGGGATGAACCGTTTGTCGAGAGCTTGTGGGTAAGAATTAAAAGGCAGGCCAGTTTGGGTGACATAGTCGTGGGCGTGTACTACAGGCCCCCTGATCAAGAGGAGCGGGTTGATAATGAATTTTATAAGCAATTGGAAGTAGCCTCAAGATCGCAGGCGCTGGTCCTTATGGGGGACTTCAACTACCCAGATATTTGCTGGGCAAGCAATACGGCCAGTCGTATGCAGTCCAGACAATTTCTGCAGTATATGGAAGACAACTTCCTGATACAGATGGTGCAGGAACCTACTAGGGGAGGGCGGATGCTTGACCTTGTTTTTACTAACAAGGACGGGCTCGTCAGTGAAGTGAAGGTCGGGGGCAGCTTAGGACAAAGCGACCATGAAATGGTTGAGTTCAAGATCCTGAGAGGAAGAGGCAAGCCAAAAAGTAGGATAGCTACCCTGAATTTTGGAAGAGCTAACTTTGATCTCCTCCGAAATCAAATAGGGGCTATCCCATGGGCTGCTCTGTTTGAAGGAATGGGAGCCTGCGAGTGCTGGCTAACATTCAAACAGCACTTCTTCCAAGCGCAGAATAGGTGCATCCCTTTGAGTAAGAAATCGGGAAAGAGAGGTAGAAGACCTGCGTGGATAAGCAGGGAACTTATGAGTAAACTCAAAGGGAAGCAGAAAACCTATAAACTGTGGAAACAGGGTCTGAGATCATGGGATGAATATAAGGATGTGGCCAGGGCCTGTAGGGATGCAACTAGGAGGGCTAAGGCCTGCTTAGAAATTAAGCTGGCAAGGGACATAAAGGACAACAAAAAGAGCTTTTTCAGGTATGTAAATAGTAAAAGGATGACCAGGGATAATGTAGGTCCCTTGTTGAATGAGGCGGGTGTCTTGGTGACGGGAGATGATGAGAAGGTGGAGATACTTAATGCCTTCTTTGCCTCGGTCTTTACTCCGAAGGCTTCTCAGGACTCACATATCCCAGATGTAAGTAGGAGTGGTTGGGGAACGAGTGGTTGGGGAACGAATGGCTCCCCTCTAGTAGAGGTAGGGGTGGTCCAGGAACGACTCAAAGGAATGGATGCACACAAATCCATGGGCCCGGATGGGATACACCCACGTGTGCTGAGAGAGCTGGCGGAGGTGATTGCGGAGCCGCTCTCTATCATCTTTGACAGATCCTGGACTACAGGAGAAGTGCCTGAAGATTGGAGGATAGCCAATGTCACTCCAGTCTTTAAAAAAGGCAAGAAGGAGGATCCCAGTAACTATAGGCCAGTCAGCCTCACCTCTGTCCCTGGAAAGGTGATGGAACAGCTTGTTTTGGATGCCATCTCCAAACAACTGGAAGAGAAGAAGGTCATGAGGAATAGTCAGCATGGATTCACCAAGGGGAGATCGTGCTCGACCAATCTCATAGCCTTCTATGATGTTATTACCAACTGGGTGGATGGAGGGAGAGCAGTGGATGTCATCTACCTCGACTTTAGCAAGGCTTTCGATACTGTCTCCCACAACATCCTGATAGAGAAGCTGAGGAAACAAGGGATAGACGAGTGGACAGTGAGGTGGGTTGAGAACTGGCTGTCAGACCGGGCTCAGAGGGTCGTGATCAGTGGAGTAGAATCTGAATGGAGGCCTGTGACTAGCGGTGTTCCCCAGGGCTCAGTGTTGGGTCCAGTCCTGTTTAATATCTTCATTGACGACCTTGATGAGGGAATAGCATCCACCCTCAGCAAGTATGCCGATGATACAAAACTGGGAGGAGTGGCTGACACGCAGGAACACTGCGCTGCCATCCAGCGAGACCTGGACAGACTGGAGAGCTGGGCAGGGAGAAATCTAATGAAATTCAACAAAAGCAAGTGTAAAGTCTTGCACCTGGGGAGGAATAACCGACTGTATCAGTACAGGCTGGGGGATGACCTGTTGGAGAAGAGCTCTATGGAGAAGGACCTAGGGGTCCTGGTTGATGACAGGTTGGCTATGAGCCAGCAGTGTGCCCTGGTGGCCAAGAGAGCCAATGGGATCCTGGGATGCATCAGGAAGAGTGTGTCCAGCAGGTCGAAGGAGGTGATCCTCCCCCTCTACTCTGCATTGGTCAGGCCCCACCTGGAATACTGTGTCCAGTTCTGGGCTCCCTGGTATAGAAGAGACAGGGACCTTCTGGAGAGAGTCCAGAGAAGAGCGACAAAGATGATTAGGGGTCTGGAACATCTCCCCTATGAGGAAAGGTTGAGTGAGCTGGGTCTGTTCAGCCTGGAAAAAAGAAGACTTAGGGGGGACCTAATTAGTGTTTACAAGTATCTTAGACATGGGTGGCAGGGGGAATTGGCAAGCCCCTTTTCAGTGGTCAGTGGGGACAGGACTAGGGGCAATGGCTGTAAGCTGGAGCACAGGAAGTTCCGCACCAACATGCGGAAGAACTTTTTCACAGTGAGGGTGACAGAGCAGTGGAATAGGCTGCCCAGGGAGGTGGTGGAGTCTCCTTCTCTGGAGATATTCAAGTCTCGTCTGGACGCCTATCTATGTAATATGAGATAGGGAGCCTGCTTTGGCAGGGGGGTTGGACCCGAAGATCTCTTGAGGTCCCTTCCAACCCCTAAGATTCTGTGATTCTGTGATTCTGTGAAATCTCCCCTGGTGCAATTTCAAGCCATTTCCTCTCATTCTATCACTTGTCACCCGAGAGAGAGACCAACCCCAACATCTCTGCAACTGCCTTGCTTGTGGAGTGTGATAAGGTCTCTCCTCAACCTCCTTTTCTCAAGAATAAAAAGCCCTAGCTGCCTCAGCCGCTACTGATAGGACTTGTGCTCCAGACCCTTCACCAGCTTCATCGCCCTCCTCTGGACACACTCCAACATCATGACATCCTTCCTTTAGTGAGGGGCCCAAAACCGAACACATCACTCAAGGTGCAGCCTCACCAGAGCTGAGTACAACGGAATGGAATGTAAAGCATTAGTGAAGTTCAGATGCAGGATTTTGTTAAAAGTTAATTTCCTACCCTGTATCTTTTACCTTTGCTTGAGTTAGGTAGAAAGTTCCATTTCAGCATCAACCATGAAGTTAAAACAACCAGCTTATGCTACAATAATAGGAAAAACAGCAAGCTTAATATTTTTATTTTTATAGAGGCAAAGCTTGATGTTTTGCATGGAATTTCACAAGCTAGTTTTGAATTTGCTTAAAGTTGAGAGCTTGAAGCCAAATGCCAAGATAGGAAATACCTTGTGAATCAAAACAAAAGGGAATTTTCATCCCTCCAGAGAGAAAATGCTGTCTTTTTGGTTAGCTATAATTGTAAGGCTATAATCTTTTTTTTATTGATACTATGTACTGTGAGTAGATAGAAAGATAAAGAAGGGAGCCAGCATATATGTGGTAAATAATGAATCAACTGAGGGTATGTGCAGGTACAAGTATTCTTCAAATAATAATTTTGAAAACATGCAATTTGCTGAAAGCATTTTTGCTAACATATCCCCATAACAGTACCATCTAATAAGGCAATTCCATAATTCTAGGAAATTTATCACTTTTGTAAATCTTTTTGTTTTTACTTAAAGTGAGTAAAAAGAGTAAATTAGCACACAGAGATGGCTTACTTTAAATGATGTAATGAGTAAAACTCACACTGATCTCAATAGATGAAAATATAAAAATCTTTATAAGCAGAATCCTTTCTTATGAGCACATTTTCTTAAGTCAGTGTCACAATAAAGAAGATTATGAATAGGTAATAAAAATGCAAATAAGCACAGAAAAGTAAGCAAAAGTTACTCTTGTATCCAGCAAACCTAATGAATGTCAAAGTACTTAGTAGGTGAAGACTCAGTTCTTCTGTAAAAACACTCTTACAGACTCCGTTAATAATACAGCAGAGAAAACAGCTAATGGATTCCCTTGAAACCATATTAGAATGGGTCAACTCACTCTCCTGAACAAGGCAAGAAAATAGTCACCAGCTGAGTAAAGCCAAGGACTGACATAATGATGGATTGCCAGATGGTTTTACCACAGAAAGAATAACCTATCCCCAAACAGTAGAACACAGTTCTCAAGCATAAATACAGCGACCCAGCCTGCCACAGAAAATGGAGAATGAGCCAGTTTAAACTGAAGGTCCTCACAATAATTTTTTCATATACTCTCAGTGATTCTCTCCACTGAGGAAAGAGAATATGAATAAAAATGAGAGCTATGTCAGTGCTTTTACATGCAGTGTTTCCTTTTTTGTCTTCCCATAGATGTATTAATAAATATTCATTTATACTTTATTTTTCCTTTAGTGGAAAAATTTCATATCAAGCAATGTACAAACATCTATCTCCTCTTGAAATGAACAGCTTTGTTCCAAATGTAGTTTCAAATGTTCCACACATTTTCTTTTCTCAGGAATACAATCAGTTTGGTGAAAACACAGAGTTTCCTATTTTTTAGCAAAACAACTCCATTTGTGGGGAAGAGATAATATGATTTCTTAAAGAGATGGTTTCATTCATTCCAGAGTCTTTTTTTCCATTTATCAGTCCCACCTTAATAAATTCTGAAACTTTCATTCAGTCCATAACAAAATGTACAAGAAGGGTTCCAGTTCTTTTTTAATATATATGAAAATTTTTACATGAGTAGAGAAGGTAAACTCTGTTATTTAAGAGGAATGTATTTGGAGTTCAGAAGTTCTGATTGTTGGAATACTGGATCATCAAAGCTTTTAACAGTATGCCCTACCTCTTTCCAGGATGATGATTTGATGATGCAGAAGGTATATGAGTTTTGTTGTAAGGGTTAATGGAGCTGTGATGGAAAGAATCAGAGAATTTATTGTAGAATAGTTGAAGACAAAGAAAATGTCAAATAGACTGTAGAAATTATTTTAACAAGGAAATATGTTAAGAGTAGAAAGTTGTTATAAATATGATTTAATTTATTCTTTTGCTTATGGCATGTTTTGCTCTTTATTTTTTAAAACCAAAAAAACCAAACCACAAAAACCCCAAACAAAAAATTTTTGACATTATTTTTTGTTTTAATCTTTCTGAAAATTTGATTCTTAAACAAAACGAAAACTTTGAAACAAAAGTTTGAAATAAGATTTCAGGTTAAAAAAATTACCTTTTCTTTTTTTTTTTTTTGGTGAAAATTCCTTTCTGAATTTAACTTATTCCAGTCATTTGGACAGAATCCAATCTGACCATATGCAATTAAAACACCTGAATATTACACATATAAAACACTGCAAAGTGTCACCTTTAAAGAAAAATTGTCCTAAAAACCAGTAACAATAGGTCTCAAGTGTTAAATACATGCATATATTAATATGGTATAATCATGCATACAATTGACAGATAAAATATAACTATATATATCTATAATATATAACTATGGCTATATTACATGGAAATTTGAACCTTTCTTACATTGTCTGGAGTGTATTTGTCATTGGCAGGTTTGCCAGGAATCATGATAAAAGTTCAACAGAGTTCTCCCATTTGCTTTACTGTATCAAACCACAGTCTGTTTTCCCTTCCAGGTTCCTTGAGTTTCTGATCTCTTTCTCACCTCAGTCAACTGTCATTCCCTGTTACTTACTGCCTTTTTTTCACTAACAAATTCCATTAATTTCTTCCTACTATTTATCTGCTTGACTTCACCTTCGGAGTAGGCTTTCTAACACACTGAAGAGGGACAGAAACTGTGACTAACCTTCATCTCAAAGTCTTCTCCTAAAGCCATCATCAATATATTAATGGAACAATGAAAAGAAAGTGAATCAGGGATTACTGAGCATGCTTGAGAAGAAGAATTGGCAGCCAGAAGGGAGGATGAAGAAACCGCAATAAATTGTGTGGGTTTTGGGGGTTTTTTCCTCTAAACAAAATCCCTCTGGCAGCCCTGCATGAGAGGAATGTTCATTAATTAACACAGAAGATGATTGCTTGCTTTAGTGAAGGGCAATTCAGATAAGGTTTTGATTCCTCCCCCTAAAGCTACAGCAGGGAATTTGGATTAATCAGTCATAACTGGTGATGAAATGAAGCAGAACCTGTTTTAAATGTTACAGAAGTGTAAATTAGAACAAGCTTTGTGGTACTTTCAAAATCTACTGATTGTCATTTTATAATTTGTTTTTTGGGACACAAGAGGATAGAGCAACTAATTAGAATTGTAAAGTACCAAATACAATACCTATCATTGCAACATTTACAACAGTATCTGTGAGAGACTTGAAGATGGTTCCTAGGTCTTTCTGAGGCCCAGAATAGATTTTTGCACTGTTAGAAACTTGAGACATTGATCGTTAATTCTCCAAAGGGAGGCCGAATCACTTCATAGAACTTATTTATTCCTTGTTAAATAGTATTTATTCTCTGGTTTGAGATGACAATGGTTGCCTCCAAACAAATGGTTTTAAACCCCCAAAACAAAATTTAAATATAGTAGTTTGGACTACTTTTAGTTTGTAAAACATAATATATAGGCGTAGTCAGTTGAGCTTAGCACTAATGTGGATTTTTCATATATAAAACTGAGGCTCTATTTATACTATGCACAAAAGATTTTTTGTCTTCTTTCTGTCCTGAAAATCTTTCTTCTCTGCATTATCTTCAGGTGTCTCAAATTACTGTGTAGGAGTTGAACACACTCAGCAAGATGTAGAATTTGTATCACTGTCTGTGTTTTTAGTATGGTACATATATATATATATATATATATATATATATATATATATATATATATAAAATAACTTTAGTTTAGAAGCCAGAAGATACCTCTGATAGGTTTCTGCTAATGCAAGCTTGATTCCATGCCCATGTTTTTCCTCACTGAAGCAGTAAGCCACTGAACTTTGCTTGAACTCAGGTTCTCAGAACAGCACAGTACATATTTGATGCATTCCATCCTGTTCATATTTAATTTGTATTTCTTTTTCTTTTAATTTTACAAAGTTTGTTATAACTTATTATCCAACCTAAGCAAAAGACACTTTGGTTCTGCTGTTTGGTCAGAAATATAAACTCTAATAAGACATTTTCTAGGAAAACCTATCTCACAAAACTGTCCCGCCCTCTAACTTTTTTTTTTCCCAACAAAATATGAAAAACTAAAAGACAAAGATCTCTGAAATGGAAATTATCTACTATGATCAATAATTCATGTTTGAAATGTCATTCAAAAGCAAGATTCATGAGTTTAGCAAGTGTTAATAATAGGTGATCACTTTCTTGATTGTATTATATTTGAATGTAACTTCTTAATGTAAAACTGGGATATATTTCTTAAGATCTAGTTTTGCAGAAAACTTGTTTTCTGTTTTGTAGAATTGAGAAAAAATAGAAGTTAAATTGTTCTGATAAGTAGCAATCTTATGCTGGAATTAACTGCTAAACTCATGTTCTAGTAGGCTGTGATGGACATAAAAACTTCTTATGCATGTTAAAATCCCATGACCCTCTTCCAAGAATTCTAAGCACTTTAGCTCACTAAAATCAGGCTAAATATGTTTCACAGCTTTAATTGCATGACTTTAAAGATCATCTAGTGTCAACCCCCCCTGCCATGCCTGGGGACATCCTTTACTAGATCAAGGTGCCCAAAGCCCCATCCAACTTGGCCTTGAACAGGGGCATCCACAGCTTCTCTGGGCAACTTGTTCTAGTATCTCATCACCCTCACAGTGAAGGATTTCTTAGTATCTAATACAAATTTATCCTATTTTAGTTTAAAACCATTACCCCATGTCCTGTCACTACACTCCCCTAGGAACTGTCTCTCTCTGTCTTTCCTGTAGGCTCCTTTAGGTACTGTAAGGCTGCTATAAGGTCTCCCCAGTGCTTTCTCTTCTCCAGGCTGAACAAGCCCAATTCTCTCAGCCTGCCTTCATAGGAGAGCTGCTTCAGCCCTCTGATCATCTTTGTAGCCCTCCTCTGGATGCGCTCATATAGCTCAATGTCTTTCTTGTACTGGGAACCCCAGAGCTGGGTGCAGTACTCCAGATGAGGCTTGACAAGACCAGAGTAGAGGGGTAAAATCACCTTCATTGACCTGTTCATGCAGTTTTTGATGCAGCTCAGGATATAATTGGTTTTCTGGTCTTTGAGCACACTTTGCCAGCTCATGCAGAGCTTAAGGAGGAGAGAAAGAATACAAATCTACTCTTCACCACTTATTAGCTCTTTAAGTGCTGTCCCAGAAAATCATTCCTTTTGCCTGATTTTGTAGACAACCAAACTGCATCATTCAGCATTTTGCTTTCATCATACTAATCTGATGCGAACCTGTAAAATACTGTTAAGTGTCTCATATTCATTACTTTTTGCTATATAGTATGTGCTGTAAAGATCAATGAATGATACATAATTGTATTCATTAGATGCAACTTTTAAATCTACTGAAAACAATTCAATTAAATATGGTAGAAGCCTTTTAAAATTTTGATTAGCCTGAGGGGATAGAGTTTAGTCTGTGTCTGAAATGAAATCAGAGATTTTAAAAAGGGTGGGGAAAATCACCATCTGCTTCCTACCACATCTTTACTGAGGAGGAAAAAATAGGTGTTTCTAGTCTTTCTAAATAGTGTTCAAATTTAGTTCACATATAAAAAAATCCAGAAAGGCCACTACACCTCAAATCACAGATCCATATATTTTAAGGTCAAAAAGAACTACCATGATCATCTTATCTGACCTACAAAATAACTTCAGCTATTAAATTTCACCTCTCATTCCTGCAATAGGGTAATTATTCTTTCCTGCTATGTAAGTGAGTGTTATTGAGCCAAATGTGAATTGCTTTGTTTGTCCTTGGAAAGACCCTCTAGAAAAAGTGCTACTACCCCACTATAAACCAATTCAATTTATTAGATTCATCTGAGTTGCCTGCTTCCTCACAGGGAGATTGCTTCAGTCCTTTAGGTTTCTACTACAGATTATGAACAAAAGGATTGCTTATATCCCCAAAGAGAAAGAAAGCCCATGCAAAGCTAGAAGCTATCTGATTTCTTATCTATCCCATTTCCTTCAGACCAGCAGCTCAGTTTAGCAGAACTTTGAATCAGGCCTGTAATGTTAGGCTTTCAATCTACATCCATGTTTTGCTACAGTTCAGTGATACTGATATAGAAAAAGTACAGTTTCTATTACGGATTGCTACTTCTAGCATTTTTAGAACTCCATAATCACATCCATACATTACATGATTTCAGTCAAATACATGTACAATTAAGCATACATAGCCTAAATGCTTTTTTGTTATTTCTAAATATCTTTAAAGCCCTAAAATATATATAAGAGGGAACACGAAGCCCTTGTTGTTATTATTACATTTTGTCCTTCTGTTTTAAAAAGATGGCTATCCAGGCAATTTTCCATGAGGTGTGCATATTTCTACCAGCAAAAACAAGAACCTCAGGTTTCTTGAACAGAGTGTTCATGAAGGCTAATGGATTTCCTCTAAGGTTGCTGAGCTGGCACGGTGGACTTAGTACTATTACAAAGGGTTTAACTTTCTTCGTACTGATTTTAAATTTAACATTCCTGAGATTATCTTTGAATCTAATAATTTAATCTTTAATGCCATCTTTTAATAAGTTTAGTCTACATATGTAGAGTTTCAAGCATATGAAGGGTTTTATTACAGTTCATGAAAACCTTTGTGCACTTAAAATTACATCTATGCCACATTGATTTGCAGCACTAAAACTAAACTCTAGATACTTCGGCACAGGATGAACAGGCAAAGGATGATACAGACATTCAACAAGCAACTGATATGAAGGGACATTTTTCTTATTTGTATAGCACATCCTCTCTCCAGTACACAGACACAGCAAATTACTAAACTGTTTGGGGTGACCCTGCTAAGATTTCCTAGTGGAGTTTTCTCAAAAAGGTCTCTCCAAAGCTGGACACTTGTGCCATCACCTAACTTGGTCCTGAGCCTAGCAGCCAAACTGCTAGGATGCACTCAGAGCACTGATCTATCTTTGACCTTCAAAATAAACATAAATAATTTCCCTAGCATGTTATTTTTCCTGATGATTACTTCATTCTTTTCTAGACACATCAATGAGTAAATATTACTATGAAGAATCTGTCTCGATCCTGACTATCTGTAGTCCTTCTCTTCATCCGGTAGCTGTACCAGTCAACACACTCACCCAGCCAGTGCAAGGAGGAACTTCCTTAAGAGTTCGCTCATACTGGTGCTCAGCAGCTTACATATTCTGGTACTGAGAGCACTAAATAATCTTTATTTGATATCTTTGTTTTAGAGCACCACAGAATGAATGGACGGTGTCATATTGCTTTGCTTCATTTTTAGCTGTCTGTGTTATCAGCAATTAATGAAAAGATTTAAAGTCATAAAGATGTGAGACAAATAACAAACCAGAGAACAACCTGCTGCAAAACCAAATGACTGCTCCTCCTTTTGGCAATTTTTAAATGCTAGTAGTCAAACAGTGATTTTGTCTCATCTGGTTAATAACCTTTTTTTATCTTGAATGACTATCAAACTCCATGTATGTCATTTCCAAATCATTTTGGAATTATAAAAAGAACTGAGTTCTTATATTAGTGTCATTTCTCCACTTATAGTTTATCATAGCTGAAGAAACAATGAACTAATGATCTTGTCACCAGGCTGTCAGCTTTGTCCTTTTAACTGGTGAAGAGTGAAAGCAAATACTTTGATTATCATGAAAGCTCAGGAAAATAAAATTATTTCTGAAATCAGAGGTATTTTTTTCTCAAGAAATATAATACCATATTTATTATATGAATGTGATCTGTACTGTTTGGTACTACTAAGAAGTTATGAAAAAAAAGAAAAATATGAAAAAATATGAAAATATGAAGAAATATGAAAAACCTACAGAGCTCCTGCCTGTATGGGTGGCCGGGGCCTGGTCTGGCTCTGAGCTTACCAGCATCCTGGTAACTCTTAGGGAGGGTCCCCTGCCTGCCTGGAGTCACCAGAGCAATAAAAACTACGCCAGCTTTAATAATTTTCATAGTGTATTTACAAGGCTTGTTTGTAAGCTGAATACCCACCTCTTATACTACTGATAGAGGTACTCACTTTAACTTCTGAATGAATCTAATGTGTGATAAATAAAAGTACCAAGTTCTTCCATAAAATGTGCAATGTTCTTGTCCCATGTATCGCTTGGTAGACTTCATTTTACTTACTTGTCAGCTCGTTTTCTGGCCTGCTGATCGTACCCACAATGACCTGAAGTAATTCCTGAAGTGAAGTCCTGCAGGTAGCTGCAGATTTACAAAGGCTGAAATATATTTAGACTGCAGTAGAGCATTTCTTTTCTTATCTAAGTCAGTAAAGTCCTCTTGGGAAAAAACAAATTCTCAATTTGTATGGCACTGTATTTCTTCTCTGTAAATGTAGTTATCCACAGCTCTGGTGTGTCAGTGAGGCTATGGAATAATGTCAATGCTATGCTAGTCCTAAGGAAGAACTTACTTTTTTTTTTATTATTATTACTTTTGATTCCTCCTTACCAGTTGCGTTAAAGTGATCCATGACTCAGTTCTCTTTCAGATGCTCTCTCTGCTTCCACAGTGTGGATGTACTTCTGGGCTGTTGAGAGAGTTTGCAGGGGCCTCCTGCTGTTTAGATAGCAGAAGAGACTTGTTAACATTGCTGTTACTCAGACAAATGCTGAGGATGATTTAAGGCCCATGACATATTCTCTGAACAGTTGTATAATGCAGAAGGACTATGTTTTTTGACAGACCTGATACTATACATTGAGGTAATGGGGAATTTGGCTGCTGGTTGAGGAGAGGAAGCCTTGTATTTCTACATGAAACAGAGAAGTCATGTTACAACTATTCCAAAAATTTATCATATTTAGCTTATCTGTATCATTGCCTCATTGCCCCTTAAAAAGGAAAAAAAAGAAAAAAAAAATTTCTCATCCTGGTCCTTGCTTTAAATCTTAAATAACACTTTCCTTAGGAGCACAACTATTTTTGAAACACATATTTGAGTCTAATTCATAAAATACAGAAATGCCACTATAAATATGTTTGAGCATATAAAGTAATACATAAATTACATTTATCAGTAAAAATAACTTTTGTACTACTTATTCATATAGACTGCAATATATACTTTTCTTAGCATTGTTTATATCTCAAGCAGATTTTAGCCAGCTTCTAGTATGTGGATTAACAGATCCACTGAAGGCAAGGGAGTTGGATGTATTTACATATCCACTTAAGTGGATATCTACTTACCTCTATGAATATCTGCCTTTATATGCTTAAAATATAGCTCTTTTCAGTCAAAAAAGCTCCAAAACAACCCCCAACTTTTCCAGAATAACAGATTTCAAAGACTATAATTCTAAACACAGCAGTTGGAGAGAGGTGAAAAATTTTTCATTTTTTTGGTAGTGAATTCAATTAACTTGTTATTATGGTACATCCTTTATACTGAGGCTCTTAATTTTTCTCTCAAACCAAACCACTAGTATAAACATTAAAGAAGGACCATATGTATAGTTAAAATTTAAGCCACAGAGGTGTCTCACAAAAATGAAACAAGTGCAGCTGTTTACACATCCTTGGAACAGAAACTTTGTTCCAGTGCAGTCAAAGGCATTAATTAGGGAGCTAGGTGTGGACAGCTGTTTCCACTGGAGAGAGGCATATAGTAGTGTGCTTTTCTATCTCTGGATCAAAAGATGCAAGAATTTCAGATTGAGTTGCCTCTTTATTAGTTTGGAAGCTGATGATGAATGAGAACTGAGGACTATTTTTAATTGCTTGCTGTTGTAAGGTTTTAAGCATTCTGTTTGGAATCCAGAAGGAAGAATGACTTAATGTACTTGTGTAATAACTAGAAGCAGAAAGAAGCTATAAAAACATAAGTTGAGCTGTTTAAATGGACTTGTGAGAAGGCGTATTGTGCCTGAGATGGAATCAAAGACTATGGTGGTGTTTGCAAGCATAATGCTTACTTTTCTTACTATTTTGCGTAGGATCCTCCATGTGTTTCTGTGAAAAAGGCTTGAAGGTTCTCCCCTGATGATTCAGAGGGGAAAGAGGCAGTTCTTCTAAAGGATGACAGTACATGAGTTCACAAGCAGTGGAATTAATGTGAAAATGAAAGAAACCTTTCTTCACAGAGAACTGGATGGTCTTCTTTTTTCTCCTTGAGATAAAGGTCATTGCTAAGATGGAGAGCAAACATCTTGGAAAAGTAGGAATATATGCTTTCAGAGAATAACTTGTTATTATTACTTTGTTTTGTGATATCAGTGAGATGATTAGCTACTCTTTGGCATGTAGTATGATGAAAGGAACAGGGTAGGTTTTTTGTTCTATGGACAGTTCTAACTTTACTTACAATTTGGGACTTAGGCATTTTTTCCCCTGCCTTCCCCAGCCCCTGTTTCTATGTTGAATGTTACTAAATTCCTATGAGGTTTCCTGTCTTCACAGCAATGAAATTTAGATGGCTAGGTTTGTATATAAATATGGGGAGAATTATTTATTGATTATACAATACTTAGTTTCTACAGAAAGAGTAAAACCAAAAACAAGAGGGGAAAAAGGCAAACAAAGTCCAAATTATAATTTCCCCTACTTCTCTCTATTGAGGGCAGTGTCTGGGGTGACCTGGATCCTAGTTACAGATGATAATTAATAGAATGAGTTAATAGGAGAGTGTGTTCCTATAATTCCCAAGACTGACTTTTCAGGTAAAAAATTATAAATAGAAGATACGCATAGACCATTCATTATT
Organism: Laterallus jamaicensis coturniculus; assembly: GCA_022605575.1. Taxonomy (NCBI): domain Eukaryota; kingdom Metazoa; phylum Chordata; class Aves; order Gruiformes; family Rallidae; genus Laterallus; species Laterallus jamaicensis. The sequence goes on along the minus strand of JAKCOX010000033.1, from coordinate 4,415,317 downwards.
TTAGCCATATTACTGAAGATGTAATTCATATTTATTTTAATGAAGATATTTGTGGCCAGTAACTTAATGGACAATAGAGAAGAAGAAATGTCTTCAGATGTGATGGCTCACTGCCATCATGATGCTGTTATCCAAAAAAGTATGAATACAATGTCACTGATTTCAGTACAAGCAAAATTGGACTTTTGAATGGATGGGAAAGGGAAGGTGTATGGGGAACACACAAGTGAACAGAGCTTTCTTTTGGTCAGTAATTTAGATGCACAAACTCACAAAAAGAACAATGAAAATATAAAACAAGAAACATTCCGAGTGTAATGGTATTTTTATTGAAAGAACAAAATGAAAGGCTAAGAGTAATGCCAGTTATCAGAGAAGGGTATTAGATTCTGTGTCAAGAATATTTGAAAAGTCACCTAGTTCAGTTCAAGAAGGAAAAAAATAAACTACTAAAAATCTTCCATCTGCTCATTGTTTTCTGCCCTTCTTTCGAACATCAAGGTTATAGCTTACTTTCCTCAAAATTTATGGAAAATATATGCAGTTGTGGCTGAAAAGCTGTAAAAATCTGAAAACATAATATAAAACATTCCTGAGTCTACTGTATCAGCAAGATGCAATATACATGCACACACAACTGCTAATCTTTTTAAGATGGGTGTCATCTATTGCACTACCAGCATGAGTAAGTGCTGTAGAAAACACAGGTAAGAACTTCTCAAGTGTAAACACAATAGCTACATCATGTGCACTGAGTGAATTTCAAGGAAGATGACTGTGACAAAGTGTTTAATGCTGAGGAACAGTGTATTTCATTCCTATGAAGGGGACCAAGACATCATTAATATCATAGAATCATAGGGGTTGGAAAAGACCTCAAGAGATCATTGGGTCCAACTCCCCTGCCAGAGCAGCTCCCCAGCTCATACTGCACAGGTCGGCGTCCAGACGGGGCTGGAATATCTCCAGAGAAGGAGACTCCACACCCCCTGGGCAGCCTGTCCCAGGGCTCCCTCACCCTCACTGGGGAAAAGTTCTTCCCCAAGTTGGTGTGGAACTTCCTATGCTCTAACTTGCAGCCACTGCCCCTTGTCTTGTCTCCACAGACCAACTATATGGCTCTGTGGCTGATGTCGCCACCACAATTTTAATTTTTTTGATAATGGGATGGCATACACAGCACTAAGCTTGCTGGCATCAGGTGGGATTCACCATTGAGCAAAGCAGGGAAGAAGGTCTTGGCTCAGAAGTTTGGGGACAGAACTTTAAACTAGTCTTGAAGGGAGGGAGAGAGAGAACGTCAAGAACTAAGCAAAAAACCCAAGACCCAACAACAAAAAACAATGCTCCCTCAAATGTTTTCCTTCTTTTTTTTAATGAAGATAATTCCACACCACATTGACAATTTTACTTCTAGTCAGACAGTCCAAAGGCCCAGACACATCACGTATGATGTGAACTTCAATTACTAGTGTGATTAGAAAATAAATAGAGCAAATAAGACATTGCTAGTGGATAGTCAGCAGAGATAAGTAGTTATTTGACACTGTGTATTTTTTATTGGGTCATTTGGCAAGTGCTCACATAATTTTGATATTTGGATGCTTATTTAGAGTAATAAATGTGCAATCAGTTAAGAAAAAAATAAAGTGAATCACTGCTTTAATGTTGTCCACTGCATATTTCAAAAATGGCAGGACATATTTCAAAAGTCTGGGTAAATGTGTCAGATTCTTTTTTTTTTTTTTTTGCATTCTAATGAAAACCTTCATCCAAACTGTGCCATAATAAAATCTTACAGAATTTTTTGAAGAATGTCCTGGGTTCAGCCCAGCAGCAAGGCTGTGTTAGCCCTGAGAGTATTCCATACCAATTGCACCATGATCCGACGGGCTGCCCCCCCCCCCCCCCCCCCCTTTGCAGGGGCGACTTCGGACCCAGGCACGGGAAGTCCCGGTCTGGGCAGCCGCAGTGCCAGTTCCGGGGGAGACTCCGGACCTATCAGAACCTGCTCCGGGCACGGGAAGTGCTGGTCTGAGCAGGCGTGTGGGAGTTCCGGCTTCTCTCTCTCTCTTTCGGGATCGGCGTGGCAGGAGGTGGTGAGGGGGGTGCTCGGGGGTGCTGGGCTCGGGGAGTGCTGCGTTCAGGAATCTGAATTGGTTCGGGCACGGCTCAAATGGCATAGTGTGGTGAGAGGTTTGCACTGTATATAATAGCACTGTAGTTAGTTGTTTTCATACTTTTCCCTGTTGTTTAGTAAACTATCCTTATCCTAACCTTGCAGGCCTTGGTTTTTTTTTTCCCTCTGGCTCTGCAGCCCCTTTCTTAGCTCCGTTCGCCCATCCTCCACCTCTTAAAGTGGTAGGGGGCTTCTTTTTTGACCTTTGTGGCCCCAGCTTTCCGCTGAGGTTAAACCACAACAGAAATATGCAGTGTCTGCTCATCCTCAAATGACTGACCAATGAAGGGTCATAGTTAATAAAAACCAAACAAAAACAAAGGCAGAAGTGTACCATATAAGACCAAAAACCTGGGAAGAAATAAAGATTTTACACACATAAGCACTCATTTTGTCAACATTAAAAAAGAGAGTCAGGATCTGCACTGATATTTAGAACACTTTAATAATCTCCATTGGAGCAAGAGTTAATGAACAGTAAATCCTACTATATGGCTTTTTAATTCTACCATGTCCATTGGTTTTCTACAGCATTTATTTTGTTCTTTAAATATTTGAGTACAACCTCAGATTTAAACAAGGCTATTCATATATAAATAATAATGTTATTCAGAGTTTGGCTACTGAAGGAATATAAAAAGTATCATGCTTTATATGCTCAATAATACATAGATAATAAATACTAACAGACTAACTAAATTTTTAATTTTTACATGTCAAACTGAAATATGTATAAAAGGTGCACAGAAAATTTTACTAATCAGCTTTGAGTAAACAGTAAAAGAGGCAATTCGATTAACTACGTTAACAAAAAATTCTGCATCAAAGTTTTCCCCTTACCTTGTGTCTGAAAAAGGTAGCACGTAAGTCTTGAAAAGGATGCAAAAAAAAGTGAATGCGGCAAAAACTGATACCCTATGAATTTTTATATCCCTTTCACAGTGTATTTACGTGTTGTGCCTTCTTGGTTGCTTTTACTATCATAACTTTGTTAACCCTTGGTGACTTGATATTTCTCCAGCGCTGACTTGAACATAACAGTGATACTCTCTCTGTTCTGTTCATTGTGTCACCTTTTTAAAAAATGTTCTTCTAACTTTTTGATAGAGATAGTGTTGAATAGAAACTTTCCATAGCATGAATTTACTATCCTCCTTCATGATCTTAGACAGTCTGCCTAAATCCACGAAGCAATTTTCTGTATGACTAAAGTATTTCTTAACTGTCTGTTGTGAATTTTCTTTCTCTGGAGTATCTGGTGTTATTAAAGAAAAGGCATCAATCAAAACTGACTGCTTTTCTAAAAATGCACTGCAATTCTTGTAGGGCTATGTGCTGAAAGGTAGAAGTTTGGATCACAGAGAATCTGTGAAGCATTATGTCACAGTCCCTAGGCAGGTCCCCATTGAATATGTCCCATAATTAGGGTCAAAGGTGGCTCAAACAACTTGCTTGATGAGTTGGCTCTAGGGACAAGGAACATGACTTAGATTCTAAAAAAGTCTGTCAACTGAAAAATGTTCTTACAGGAAACATTTGGGCTCAAAGAATAGTCCTTTGTTTTAGTATGAAGTTTCGGAGGGGTCTGAACAGATACTGACTTAATTAACTTGGTAAAATGTTATGGGGCTAAGAACAGAAGAGTAATGTTTCAGATGTTTGTTTTCTCCACTGGGTAATTAAACACATAGATAATGGCTTTAAGTAACTGTAATGAGGATCAGTGGGGCAGACTCTCTACAACATTTTTTGTGCAATGAACAGATGTTCAGAAGACTCTTCTTCCCATTCTGTAAAAACTATTTAAAAGTGAAAGGCATGATGGAAATGTGACAAGGAAAGACTTCCTGGCTGCATTCTTTCTCTTCAGATTGAAACTTAAAGGTGTATACTGTGGAGTAGGTAATAGAGAGGAATTCAGTCTACACAAAGTGGTGGTGGTAATCTGATGATAAGACAACATGTATGTTTCAGCTGCACCTTGCTGTGGAGAGTCAGGCTAAAGTGTGCTCAGCACTATACGATACATAGTGAACTGTAGCAGCAGTGTCCAACTCTGTTACCCAGAGTACTAGTGTAGCTGAGGCTGCTTTCTGGAAGAACGACGTTTCTTAACTATATACAGATGACCTATATACTTTCAGTTTGCTGTGATTGTATCTGTGGTAGGAAACCTGTGACATCTGAAAGCTTTACAGTTGCTTTAGAAAACAGCGAGATGGATTTCTGTTTCCATTAATACTTGCCCCTTTGTCTCCTTTGCAACTAGCCTTATTTTTGTCATTTTGTGTTTCCTCAATTAATCTGTAATTAAGGAGGTAAAAGTCTCTGCTTTTCATTGATTTTTAAACTGGATTATTTATTTCATTGAAAGGGTGGCATATCAGGTACAAAATACTTAAGAATTCATTGATGGTAACTGCAAGCCATACATATCTTGTTTGTATTATTTGAGGTCTCATTATGGCACTAACTCTACTGTTAACAAATTAGTATTTGTTAGTATTCTCACAACTGCCTGTGTATATGTACTCCGCAGAGAGCTCTGATTTTGTGAATTCTTTAGTGCTGTGCTAACTTTGATGAAGAAGGGTAAATCAAACTGACACTTATACTTACCAAAAATTATTATCATTTGTAAACCAAGAATATCATTAGTGTCAAAATCATTTTTTCCCCCCTCCTTTATTCTTTGTTCCTGTTTGATTCAACTGGTCATTCTTCAACAAAGGTGAACATTTCTACCCAGAAGTTAACTGCTCTGAAAATCTCCTGTGGTGACTCTGGGTATAATTATTTGAAAGATACCCAAGGCAGACATTACCATATAAGCAAGTAGAAAGAAGCCAGTGTGAAAAGATTGAAAAATAAAGTTGAAAAAATCTTTGAGATGACATGTTTTCTCATCATCGTTACCAGTACTGTCTGTCAACTGGAGAAATCTCAAAACTCTGGCAGTAGCACTAATTTAATCCAGTGGTAATTTACGTGCCACTCAAGATGGGGTCTTTTTTTAACGTGAAGAAATTACTCTGATTATATAATTGAATGGCAGAATTCATTACTGGGAAATGCCACCTGTGGAGAAAGATTTGCTCTAAATCCATTTCTACTATGGAGTAGCAGATTAGTGCAGCATAAGTCACTCAAGAAGCCATCATGGAAATTATAGATGGAATAGACCCAATAAATTCTGTAATCCATCCCCATCAGAGCATGATTGTTCCCTATAATGTATTTTGTATTGCCAATGAAATTTGAAATGGTTCAGATGATGAGTATTTAGCTACTTTTATAGGAAATAAATGTAATGACACTGTACTGATCACAGGTGCTGACTGTGGCTGCTAGATAAGTATTATTAACACTAGCATTAGCTGGCATTTCTTCAGTGTAGTGAAGTGCAAGATAAGTTTCCAATATTCTGTAAAATGCATTCTGATCTGAGAGGACAAAGAAATATTCACTTCCGAATCTTCTCAGGCCAAGTCCACAATTTTAAATGTCTGATCTAGAGACAGAGTAGAACCATCTAAAGTAATAATGCACTCTGACTAGAGAATACTCTGTCTCTCCCTCGCCTTATCTACAAAGTCACACAAATTCTGGCTAATAGTCATCCCTAGCTGAAATTAGTCAGAAATTGTTTACACAGCAATCTGGTGGATAGGGCACTCGCCAAAATAAGTGTAGGGCAAATAATTTTGTTCAGTTTAAGAGCTATTCTTACCTCCAGAACAAAGCAAAATAAGCCAATTACTAAAACATACACTGATTCAAGTAAGAACATTTTCCTTAGCATTTGGCTGAAATAGAATCCTTCCAACTAGAAATGTAGAAATCACAGGACAGGAAAGAGGGGCAGCAAAAAAGATTTTGTTTTTGTCCTTCTGGCTTGTATACTTGCTGGCAAGGGACAAGAACTGATCACCTTATCTCTAGGCTGTTTGCATTTTTTACACCTTTTAGTTCATGAAGACAGGTACAATTAAATATCCAAGGAAATGTCATGGTAACTGAAGAGACATTCCGTGGCTTTAGATACCTAGGCAGTTAGAAATATGAACTAGTAGGTAGGTGTCCTGGTTCTGGCCAGGCCAGGGTTGTCCTCCGCAATCAGTCAACACAGGCGAGCTGAGTCAGCCCAGGTGAGCTGAGTTAGCAGGAGATGTTTTCCCCACCACCTGACACCACTTGCCCATAAAAGCAGCTTGTTGGGGAAGGATGGGGTCCGTTTTTTGCCTCTGGGATGGTTGGAGCGTGGCTGGGACATCAAGTCAATAAGGTACTGTGTGTTAGCACTGGGTGTTTGTGTAACTAGCCATTATTGTTCTGTATTCACTTTGGTATTTGGCAGTAAACTGTCATTATCCCAACCCATGGTGGCTCTGCCTGTTTCTCATCTGGGAGCGAGCAAGGGATTTGGTGGGCATTTGGTGTCTAGCCGCAGCCAAACCACCACCATAGGTTAGATTCTGTCACTAAGATGGGTAACAGCAGTCTAAACCATGAACTAGGTCCAATTTGGTTGAAAAGAATCACAGAATGGGTTTGATTGGAAGGGACTTCAAAGATCGCCTAGTTCTAGCCCCACAGCCATGGGTAGAGACAATAGGCTCTCACATAAACTGTGAAGAGAAACCATCTTCTTAAAAAAACCCCTATGTTTATTGTAGTATTTTTCCTTCAATACTGAAGGAAAAAGTGTTCCTTCAATATTGATATTTTCAAGCAGTTCAGAGATCCTGAAAAATGTTAAAATATTAATACAGGTAGAGTCTTCAGTCTCCTTTTTTATAACACGTGTCAGCAGTTGAAGATTCCACTGATTATGCCCAAGTAAAAAGTAGTAGTGCATAAACAAAGAGGAGGAGAAAGAGTAGCAGTTTAGTGTGCTAAGCATTGGTGACACATGTCCCTTTGTTTGTTTATAATTACATTAATTCTGGAAAATGTATTGCCTTTTCCAAGAGTGTATGATAGTAAGACAGAACAGGAGTTTTGGCTATAAAAATTAAGATTAATAATTGGAAAGAAATTTCTCTGTCCCTGGGCTGGAGTTTGTAGTCAGTATGCATGCTATGGGTATTGCAATTACTGTAGTTTCTACATGTAGGTTTTTTATTTCTATGTAATATACTGCTTCATAAAAATTTAAGGGTATACAAACGGTTTCTAATGTGTAATTTATAAGCATTTGTCATTATCTAGTGGCTTGCTTGGGAACCTTCAAACAAACTCGTTCTTCATCACCATTATTTAAAGAAAAGAAAAACCACAAAAGTAACTAAAATATTTCATAAACCATCTTTCTAGCTCACACAGTTAAAAAATACTTCTCTGAATGGGAAAATTCTTCCCTTATGTCTTTTAAACCTACAAACAGGAATGCTGTCTTTCAGAAGCATGAGCTACCTTTTTTTCATACCAATAAACAGGAAACAAAACTCTCTCACTGTAAAGCAAGAGTTTTTTCTGAAAACAACATGATAAAAATAGTTCCTGTTGCTTTTTACAAGGCCTGTCATTAAAAAAAAAACTGGACCAGACTGATAGACAATCTAGTGTGGTATCCTGCCTCTAAATGAGCTTGTCTGTGTTAAGATTTTAGTTGCGATCAAGAGCACCTTTTAAAATTAACTACTGACCATGCTTTGGTTCACAGAAGATCATGGTCTTAAAGAACTCTCACATAATTCCTTAAAGTGAAACTGAACTGGAAGATGCATTTGGGGAGGGCACCTAATGCATGCCAGCTGCTACTGGGCATTGACTTGTTTGGGACAATATTAAAGCTAGTAAACAGTCAAATCTTTGGAGTGTGTATCTGCACTAGCAAATAGTGTGACCCACCAGGAGCAAACTGAACATGTAAGATGTAACCAATGATCAGTATCTTGTGCTAAACATTGGCTATCTAGAGGAAAAAAAGCGTACACGAAAGGACTCTCAGGTGTGCTTTAAATTCATAGGCTTCTCCCACAAAATTTGAGTGCTTTATGGATGATTAGGTTCATGATAGTGTTTGTGATGCTCTTTAAGTCTATGATGAGATTATGATTAGCATGATGGCCTCTCTTCAGAGGGAAAACTCCACTTAATTTTCCCTTTCACACCACTAAAAGGCATTTGCAAAAGATCTGTACCTTAAAGCATAATTACTGTATCCCTGAAACAATTTAAATGATATCATTTGATATTTTCTTCCTGAAGAATTTAAATATAATAGTAGTGTTGAGGTCTTGGGGGGGGAACACGCCATTCTAGAGGCAGCCATTCACCCTTGATAATGCTTGCTTTTGTTTCTGAAGTCTTTCCTTCCTTCATCCATGATACCTTAATACTTTTCAATTATGTTACATAGCTTCATATATTTTCAAAGTGCTGAAGATGTTGCTACGAGGTGTGCTATTCATAGCTAAGTACTATATCTGTTACTCTGAGATAGCATTTAAGATGCAGAAAGCATTGCAGCTTCACCAGATACACTGAAAATGGTAAGGACTCTGCACTGGTAGGCAGGCTATTCTATATGTAGAAAAATCACAAACTTGCCAGTCCTGTTTTTAGTAATCCACCAAGTAATTGCAGCTCCTCTAAAAGCCTGAAGATGCTTTGAGCAAACACATGGTTGTCCTTGCAATTGAGAAAGGATCACTGCTCATTCTGTCAGTTCAGTCTTGACCTAGTCAATGTGACTAGTTGGCAAGAAAAAGTGCTAAACAATCACTTGGAGCCTAAAGTGGTTTCCATAGTAGTCAGGAGATCAGAGAAAACGTGCTGCATGCATTCAGAAATACTGAGTGCACCTGACTGTCTTTTCAAGAATTGAAGAGAGGTTAAAAGGATGATAGTCTGAACCAATATTGACTCTCAGTTTAAATTTAAGCTTTTATTTATCCTTGTCAACTGAGCAAAATAATCTTTATTAGTGCTAAAATAATATTTCATAGGAAAAAACTTAATTTGGGAAGCATTTTGTGAATATTTTCAGTCAGGAAAACACAACAAAAAATGGAGATGTACAAATATTGTTCTGACAACTCTTAAATGAAGTGTTTAAACTTTTTTACCCAGCTGTACTTTTAATTTCAAGTATGACCCAAATTAAAAAGGAGGCTAGAAAAAGCATTAACTAACCTGGCATTAAACAAAACACTTCATTTGAAGTTGAGCAAAATGCTTCATTCCAGATTAAGCTTTTTTTGTTTGGAATAACATGAAGCTGCTGTGATAGTTCTGAAATCCTCATTTGTTACTTTTTTTTTAAAATTGTGTATAAAGCCCTGATTATTTCAGTTCAGCACAAAATGGCTTGCCAGTTTTATCCCCAGTATTCCTTAACCAGACTGTAAAACCCATTAGAAGGCAAACTGCAGAAGTAATTATTTGTTAACCTTTAACACATTTCATAGAAATGGCTATCTCAAATCATGCATCTTGTCTCACTTAGTATTGAGGAAAAATTTGGTATGTTACACTTCTGTAGTGCTTTTCTCTGTCCCATAACTTTACGATGCTAATCATTCAAACCTTGCTGTTAAATAAATACCATTTGCACATTTTACAGATTGCAAAGCTGAGGCAGAAGGAAGCAGAGACTATGGTCCTGGAGAGATCAATTTATATCTTTTCTCTGCATAGAGTACATGTTCCCATTAATTTCTTCAGTTTCTCATTGCATGGAAAAAAGCCACGAAAAGAAGTAGTATATGGGTCTGAACTTAGAACTTAGCATGCAGCAAAGACAGTAATGGGGTTAGGTCTCATCAGTCCAGTTGCTTTTAAATACTAGATCAAACAGAAAAAAACCCCACCTTCTTTATTTTAAAGTACATCACAATGGACAGCTTGATGGTATTGAATCACTAATGAAAAGTTGGGGTCACTGTTTATGGTTATTTATTGTAAGTCTTAAGAAAAATAGACTTGACAGACAGTTGTCTTTTGAATTAATTTGTATATAGCCTCAAAACTTGGGAAAAAAGTCATGGAAGCAAATAGTAATGAGATCCAGTACCAAAAATATTCTGTGACTTCAAAGGCAATTAGCTTGTCTGTCTTTTTCACCTAGAGGTGCAAGAACAATGCAGCTGTCACTCTTAGAACAGCTTATAGTCATAGTGGTTTTGAAAACTCATTTTACTTTTTTCAATATTCATAAAATTTTAAAAATGAAGGAAAGGGAATGAAGATGATTCAGATGAATAATTCTGCTGAACTATTTCACAGTCTTGTTCTTTTGTTTCCTTTTAAAATGGAGGGCTTTACAGCGTAAAATACAGTTTCATTTTACTCATAAGGTTTTATTTATTTGGGTTTTGGATACCAAATAATGCTATAAATTTCAAATACTGTCTTCAGCCTCCTGGTGAATTGTTTACTATTAGGACAACACTATTCTTAATTTTCACTGTGTCTGTGGTAAAAGTTCATATTGCTACTCATGACTGCTTATGATGGTTTAATTCAGATCGCTTGAACTATCAAGAATCATTGGTGTAATCTATATTGTCATTCTAGTGGAAAATCTAGGTATTAAATTATGACCAGGCACTTCAACCCTTTAAAATAACACAAAATAATGGCAAAAAAACCTCTCTGCCAAATGAATAAAAACCCCACCCTGATCCTATCTCAAAACCTTTTCATCATATACAAAGAAAGCCACTGGGCTGTCTCAAAACCGTTATTAATTACTTTATAAGAGTCTTTAAATTTGAGAAGTACTGGACCTCCACCCAACTCATATGGGTTATTAAAATTAAGGGCAATGGAGCATTGTTGGTTCCCAGAATACCTCAGTGGGCAGCAGCTGTACTGGGATTAGGCACTCTCAGGAGTCATATGACCTGTAATAAGATGCTAGACCTGTAGCAGTAAGTACTTAAAAGGGATGCTTGTAGCTTTGGGCTTTGCAGAATAAAAATAGCATCTTTAATCTAACGGTGCTCACATAGAATACACACATAGACATGCTCAAATATATAATGGGAGTTATCTGCATGTGTGTGTATATATCTATATATATATATATAAAAAATCATTGGTGCAAAGATCCTCTAGCAAATTTTTCTAGTATTGCATTAGTCTGGTAAGACTTCCCATAGAAAATAGCATTCATTTAATGCCTCACTTTAATGACTATATTAATGCCTCACATGCTCCTTAGGTTTAAAAAACCTAGGTCTTGTTGAACAGGTGTGACACCAGCTCTTTATGATGGAATCCTGTCATGACAGTGAGAATGAAAGACAGACAAACTGCAAGAAAGTTTATTGTAAGTTGAAAAGACTGATGAACTTCTGAGGAAATTTGTTCCCTTGCATTTCTGAATTTAAACAAATGGAACTAGCAGTTTTAATGACACTGGATTTTAATATCATTGGATCTTGGTTTGTTTTGCTTAGCGTTTCTTACTGCATATGTTCTGGTAAAAATAAATGAAGAAACAATTGAATGTCTAAGGATTCCTTGTTGAATCTTAACTTCCACTTATTTAAAAACATGTTGCTGAAATAGAAGCCAGGTGCTGAAGTTTAAACTGTAGTAATGACTCATCAAAGTTGCCTGTGTTTCACCTGCAAGCATAATAATGGAATAGTCAGAGGTATGTTGAAAGCAGAGAAACAGAATCCAGACCTGAAAGGGACAGTTACCTTGTAGAGATGATCTGAACACAGTGTAGCCAGTCAGTGGTTTTGAAGGTGCTACTTGCATGCTGAGATTAGAGTTGAAGATAAGCCAGAACAAGAGTGTTCACAGGCTCTAATAGAAAGGTTACCCATTTCATGTAGTTCTAAACCAATATCTACCACTCACCCTGAATACTGCCTCTCCCACCAACTGACAACAAAAGCGGCCCTTACAGATATGACATCACTTTCTCAATTCAGAAGTCTTATTTTTAGCTACTTAATTTGATGTTAATGGAAATAACAGGAGTTGTCTCTGCCTAGCAGATGTCATTGAAAGAAAATAAACAAAAGGGAGAGATCAGTTAAACATATCAAAGGTTGCTCCACCCCACCCCCATCCTGCATGTGGTTTTTTTCATTCCCTATTGTTTCTTAAGTATTGGTTTTCTAGCTCCTCAAAAAAGGTTTCCTCTTGAGATGGAGATGAAGAAATATCCTTGAAGGAAAACATAACACTTTTTGTTTATATTTTTAATTTATGAATATTTACATACAAAAATTTTTGTTGAAGTGAAAATAATGGCTATTCTACTAATTGATGTACAGCAACATAATTTGTATAATTCGAATGGGTTTATAATTATTTTAATTCTGGACCACATTTTTTGTTTCACCATTGCCTCCTACATAAGCTTCCCTACTTTTAGTGCAATTAACTATTTACTCTTATTTCTCAGAGTCTGCTTAGAGACTGTTGTAGTCGATAAATATTTTCACCTTTTGGTATTAATGTGTCACAAGTTATAAGGTTACTTTTGGACTGACTGGGAATGCTCCTCCAATCAAAATGAAAGGATACATGGCTATCACTTTACCTAGGTCTGCTAGGGGCTGAATGGTTTATCCAGCAGCAGAGGCCAGATGTGGATGGATGCTGGAAAGACAGCAGCTAGTGGTGTTCTGAGTGATGCTCTGTCAACATTGCGTTGACTGGCAGATTTGGGATTTCTCCCAGTCATATTGACATGTGTCTCTTCACCCACTGCTTCAACATATGTCATGGTTCAGTTGCATAAACTATGTGAGCCTACCTCCATCACTCCCTCAATATTGCAAGGTCCTCAGTTAGCTGGTCTCTCCTGCTCTCTGAATTTGGCCAGAAACTATTTCAAATGCTGAAAAGCACTTTAGTTTAACTTTGGCCTACATTGTAAAACCTACCTAACAAACACAGTTAATCAGAGTTAGGTAATTTAACAATACATCCTGGCTGTAAACTGCATGAGACTGCAGTCTGTTGCTCTAATGCACACGAAAAACCCCAATCTGTCTTGGAAGGACCAAATATTTCCTTAATTGATGTATGTGTTAATTAGAGTATTTTCCCTTGATCAGAGAGAGAAGACTAGACTTTTTTTCTTTTTTTATCAGAGTAACAGCAATTAGAGATCCTGCTGCTCCCTGGATCTTGCTTTCCAGTTACACAGTTTTATACTTTCAAAGTCTTACCTCTGAACACAAACAAGACATAATTAGAGGTAGAGACACAGAGCTTTCAGTAGAGATGTACAGTGACAACAAAATAAAATAAAGCCTCCCAAATGACTTTAAAAATACATAGGAAATATTTTGAGACCTTTGCTCTCATGGTGATTGATGAGATGTAATAAGACAGGAGCAGCAGGTCTCGTTGAATATATATTTTCACATATTTTTAATGGAAGCATTTCACAGAATCAACATAATTTTAAGTACAAAATTTCATGAAAAGGTAATGGGAACTAAAGCTGCAGTCACCTGTAGGCTGGGAAACAATATCTGATGAACTCTGTAGTCACTGCAGGCTTTCATGATCAATACGAGTGTAAAGTTCAGGTATGTATTAGGCTCAGGTGAGTCAGGTAGCTTGTTGAAGAGGCAAAGGTGTACTGAGTTCCAGCATAGTTTTAAGCATGAATGAGTTCACAGGAAGGTGAAGTGTTTTGAAAGTCCCAAAATGCTAGTGAGTGTTTTCAGGTTTCTGTCACAACTTAATATTTATCCACAAACTAAATATTTACAATCTGATTTTCTTTTCTTTGCGGACGAAGAAAAAACTGTATCTCTAAAAAGGTTATGTTTGCTTTATTTAAATGTGATTTGGACACTAAAATGTAGTATATACCCCTGTGTCCAGTTATGGATTGTCTTACAGAAACTCAGGTGACTGCTTTTGAACCTGTGGCTTCACAGCATTGCAGTGAAAGGAATTCACATATGTGAATAACATGTCTGGAATGTAAGAAGAAATGTGTGCTTTAGTTTTCTGCTTGGCTTACATTCCTCAGGCAGAATAAATATACTGGCACTGTGGCTTGTGCAGCCTTCATGAGGGACAGAAATGAACAGTGAAAGATACCATTCTTTTGTCCACCACTAAATGATTAATATTTATTTCTTTGCATTCGGTCAGGGAGCAGGCTTGGTTTCTTATGCGCTGGCCCCATCGCACAGTGTAGCAGACTGTTTAGTCTTCCCTTGGCAAAGGATGCACATGTAAATTGCTGACCTGCTGACAGTTTGTCTTAGGTTGACTACAAGAATATGGTGTCAGATTCATAGGAAATAGTATTGAGGTATAAATTTTTATGAAAGAATCTGTGGCACTTTAAAGGATGAGGATATCACAGGAAGGGACAGGCAGGGGATAGTGGCAGTTTGATAAGGATCTGTGTTTAAAAGCACAAAATCAGAATTTTAGTATCAGATATGTTCCTTGCCATGAATGCTACCTCATATTGTTTGTCTACAGTGAATACGAAAGGATACAACACTTTAGGATTTTCAGCTTGGATGCTTAAGCAAGGTAATTTGGAAGTTACTTCTTTTTAGTATTGAGTAATTTGTGCCAGTAGAACTTGTCTGCGTAAAAACCTGTGGAAAATTGAAACAAAAAGGGGCAAATTCTTCAGTGAATAATTCATATGCTATAATATTTGTAGAAGAATCATTGCATTGTCACCTATCTCAGCTGATTTTTTGGTGTCTATCCTCAGTACCTCTGAAACTATGGAAATTATTTTGTTGAATTCATCTGGGGTTACATTGGGTTTTGTAGTTCTTATACTGGAAATGCATGAGAAATTTTCAAGTCTTTTTTTTCTTTTTCCCCAAATGAATTAGGATGTGTATACATTTCTAACAAACCCTACAGTAAAAGTCTGTGTACAACAGGGTGTGAACTGATTTCCCTTTTTTTGGGTTCAGTCCCTCAAACTGTCAGTGTTACAAATGAAATCACTGCTTAACAGCTGCTGATAGGAAGTTCTGCATATGAACTTTAATTAACAACTTTATTTTTAAACATCGTGTCAAGATTATGCACATAGTGAGGAATTCTTTTTTTGACATCTAGATCAACAAAAGGTACAACTGATAGTTTTTTGTCTTGAAGTCTTAAGTAAAAGAACTATATTTTTGACGCAATTGCCTATGTTAGGACTTTCAAATGCATCCAAGACCCCTTCATTTAAGACTATATCTGATACTTTGAGGAATTATTTATGGAAGCTATTTCCAAAAGCACTATTGCTATCAATGATGATCTAAGCTGAGAAGCCTCAGAGGGTTAAGACTTATCAATAGAAAGACCCTACTAAAAGGGCTGGAAAGTTCTAGGACTTGTGTCACAGCAAAGAGCTCAATTTAATTTTTTCCCCCCACATGATATGTTACTCAAGGCTACTAAAACCAAGAGAACACCATCCGAGGAAGTAAGAGAAATGATACCTTTTGAGACTTTTCCCACTTTTCCCCATGTGACACACATGCGCCTTCAGGTGGAGGTCTAGCAGTAGTGTAATCTTAGTTCTCACAATCCCACTATTCCTTTCCTCTGCTACTGAGTGAGGATTATTACAACTGTAGCTACTGTTACTGACTTTATAGATTTGAATGTATAACCACAGATAATAACAATAAGGAAAAAATGCAGATTCTATCCAATAAGGAAAAAATGCAGATTCTATCTAACATAGGTATAGGCTGGGTGAGAGAAGCCAAACTGATTAATATACTGCCAACCTTACAGGTATTGTGTACAGTAAGTATAGAAAGGGTGGGTGTCACAAATTAATGCTGGATTGTGGGAACCTGGATGGCTTGGAAGTTCTCTTTTTGTGTGTAATTCCTTAAATTAGTGAAGGGAATAGAAAAGCAAGATTTAGATGTATTTGCAAAGGGTTTTTTGTTTGGTTTTGGTTTTTGCAGTAACAGCAAACCTTGGAAGGTAACTGTGGTAGGGGAAAAATATGAAGCATAAGAGAACACCATAACTGACTTTAAACTTTTAGGTAACTGCTGATTTTGTACGTTACCAGTATTTCTGAATGGACTGATTTGAGCCTTAATGCCAGTGTTCCCAGCGATGCTAAGAAGGAAGAAATCTGACTGTATCAACTGCCCTTTGTACTATGATGGCAAACCTATGAAACACAAAACACAACAAAATCCACCAATAATTTGATCTCTGACTTCAAAACTTGAGTACTTTGATAGAAGAATATCTTCCTGGAAATTTAGTTGAGAGCTGGGGTCTGCCTCTAAAATCATATGAAGCTGATAGAGCTAAGCTGAAATGCTCGTTTGATTCCAACTGAGAGAAGGCCATCTCATTTGTTTGCCTTCACTCTGCTTTGCCCACTCTTCTTTCTCAACCTCAGATGACCAGTCCTGGACCTGGCATTCATCTTAAGTCTGACAGGCTGATTCAACTTTGAAGAAATATAAACTTCTCATGCTAGTTTAATTAGTGAGTTGTGTTTTCTCAGTGAGAAGCCAGAAGAGTTCTTGAGCAGGTGGGAACTGGTGACAAGGAGCTGAGGTGGTCTCTACAGGTGTGACACATTTCTGGCAGCAGCTAGGCATTAGGCAGCAGTCCTCTCTAAATGCACATGCAGGTGTAAATTTAGCCATACTGGTTCTTTATGCACAGTTTGTCTTCATTGAGACTTGATTTATTTTGATGCACCTTTTCCTTTTAGTTGGTAGCTTGAGAATATTATTATTTTCTATCACCCTCATCAAGAACTCTTAAGCTCTTTAAAGTCCTTCCATATCTTGTCAGCATCTGCTAATCCACTGCTTAGTACTGCAAGGAATTATGTCAAGCTTGAATATTGGACGGTGTCAAGGAGTGCCTGTTTTAATAGTTGTAAAAGCTGCAGTCCCTTTCTTGTTTTGCTGGAAATGCATTAATGGTATATCAGAAATGTGTACCCTCCATTAGGGCTGAGGCCTTGGTATAGCATCAATCAAAAATATATCATTGCTCTGTGACTTCAGAACTGGGCCTGAGAGAGGAGTAAATCACCAGTGTTAGCTTAGCAACAGCTGTAGGAGGTTGGGAGTCAAGAATTATATTCTCCCCTAGGTCATAGTACTTCCCAGACTATGAAAAAAATGGCTTTTTGGTGCTGTTTTATGTTACCAAATTAGTTCATCACCAGGTTGCTTTTGTTCTGTTAAGGAATGAATCTGGGGACTGGATTCCAAAAGCATATACTTTCTTCTGTCTGCTTCTAGCAAATGAACTCCAAACCCCACATAGTTAAAGCAGCAAGCTTTCCCTTGCCACAGGAACTACTGCAAGTGAGCATTCAGCAGAGTGGTGAACAGGATGCTGCTGTACCTCACATGTCTGCTGCAGATGCACTTGCCTCTCCTCACATCCCAACAACCTACTTTGGTTAACACCTAATAAATCCTAGAGAAGTCTGTCCTTGCACACTTTGTTTATAGTGTAATGGCCATGTCTTTATTAGTAATCCCCAGCCAAACATCTATGCTCTTAGTGGCAGACAATGAATTGCTGTTGTAGGAGTTGATTGCTCTCTTCACATATTTGTGAACACTTTTCCTCTAGGTTAATATCACATCAACACTGTTTCTTTTTTACTTATTTGCCAAGACTTTTTACCCAGTAGTGATCATTATTTATTTTAACTTCCTTTAAAATGAAATTAATTTCACCCGTCAACAGATGTCATATTGTTCTCTTATTTGCATTTCATTTAAATATGAAATAATCTCATAACAGTTTCCTGATGCTTTTTGGTATACTTTTCCTCCTTCTTTGTGTCAAAACACAAAAAAAAGTTCTGTATCTTCAGCTCCTATTGTAATGCTTTCAATATAGCCTTCTGTCTGCTGAAGACATTATTGGTATTTATCACCCTGAGAGCAGTGTTATACACAGGTGTTAGGCCTGTAAGCCATGGGGGGGGAAAAAGTGAGAGAAAGAAACTGGTGTATATTTTTGTATAAGACGAAGGAAGTGTAAGCACATCTCATGCAGCTGCTGTGGATCAGTAAGATATGATTCTGGAAATTGGTGATAAGCATCTAGAAGACTCAACTTATTTTTGGTGCATAAACTGACTTTTTCAATCTTCTCAAAGACCTTGCTATATACGCCCAGATAAAACATAATTCTGTTCTCATCCTCCCAAAGAAAATACAGTTTTTCTGTGTCCAAACTTCCTTTGCCTCAACTGCAATAAATGAAAGAATTTCAGATAAAGGGCTGCTGGACCAAGATTTTTAGTAGCAGATTTTGTTACTTTTATTCTTCAGATACCCTGTAGTCAGTAGAAACTGAGATTGATACTGGACTGACAAAAACTAGGCTTGGCTCCTTCTAATATCCAGTTATATACCTCTGATTTTTGGGAAAGCAATTTTTATACAACTCTGCTAGACTTTAAGGTGTTGGCTTTTTCAGTTGAAAGAGCATTAGCAGTTCTCTGCTGTCAAACATATGTGACCATGAACGTCATGTTCATGAGGAGAAAAGTGATAGCACAATAAAGACATCTGCCAAATCAGTAGTAGTGAGGTTCTTCATGTTTTTTACAGTTCGGTGTGTGCTCAAGGAGTCTCTTGATTATGACATTATGGTGTCACTCTCACCCCCTTTTCATCTTGTACAGATCAGGAAATGTCACCATACTCATCATGTCTGTGAAAGGAAACATAAGAATTAAAAAAACTGTTAAGGGTGGACTGGCCATACTCAGTACTAAGTTTATGGTGACTCAACTATTTCAACAGGCAGCCTGTTCCCATACTTGAGAACCCATTCAGTGAAGAAATTTTTCCTAATATCTGAACTAAACCTCCCCTGGTGCAACTCAAGGCCATTTCCTCTTGCCCTTTTCCCTCTCACTTGGGAGAAGAGAGCAGTACCCACCTCACTACAACCTTTCAGGTAGTTGTAGAGAGCAGTAAGGTCTCCCCTCATTGTCATTTTCTCCAGTTCCCTCAGCTGCTTCTTAGGAGACCTGTGCTCTAGACAATTCACCAGGCTCAATGCCCTTCTTTGGACACTTCCTAGCCCCTCAATGTCTTTCTTGTGGTGAGGGGCCCAAATCAACACAGTACTTGATGTGTTACCCTCACCAGTACAGAGTAATCACTTCCCTGGTCCTGCTGGACACGTTATTTCTGATACAATCTAGGATGCTGTTGACCTTCTTGGCCACCTGGACACACTGCTGGCTCATATTCAACTGGCTTTCCACCAGTACACCCAGGCCCTTTTCTGCCACGCAGCTTTCCAGCCACTCTTCCCCAAGTGTGCTGTGCTG
This sequence comes from Laterallus jamaicensis coturniculus, assembly GCA_022605575.1. Taxonomy (NCBI): domain Eukaryota; kingdom Metazoa; phylum Chordata; class Aves; order Gruiformes; family Rallidae; genus Laterallus; species Laterallus jamaicensis. Next base: position 4,395,875 of record JAKCOX010000033.1, on the reverse strand, counting down.
CATGGGGTTGTTGTGTTCCAGGTGCAGGACTTAGCCTTGCTAAACCTCATATAGTTGGTCTTGGCCCATCAATCCAACCTATCCAGATCCCTCTGTGGATCCTTCCTACTCTAAATCAGATCAACACTCCTGCCCAACTTGGTGTCACTTGCAAACTCACTGAGCATACCCTCAATCCCCTTATCCAGATCATTGATGAAGATACTGAACAGACCTGTCTGCAGTATTGAGCCCCTGGGAACACCACTTGTTCCTGGCTTCCAACTGGATATATCTCCATACCATATATTCAACATAACCTTTTGATCCCAGTCATCCAGCTATCTTTTTACCCTGCAAAGAATACTCTTATCCAAACCATAAGCAGCCAGTTTCCTCAGGACAGTGTTGTGGGAAATGGTATAAAAGGCTTTACTAATCTTTAGGTAGACAACATTCACGGCCTTTTCCTCATCCACTAAGAGGATCACCTTGCCATGGAAAGATCAGGTTTATCAGGCTGGACCTGCCTTTTGTAAACCCATGCTGACTGAGTCAGATGTCCTGTATGATGACATTAAAGATGATTTGCTCCATAATCTTCCCTGGCACTGAGGACAGACTGACAGGTCTGTAGCTACAGATCCTCTGTCTGTCCCATTTTGTAGAAGGGCATCACATTTTCCAACTTCCAGTCAGCTGGGACCTCCTCGGTTAACTGGGACTGCTGATAAATGATGGAAAGTGGCTTGCTGAGTGCTTCCACCAGCCCCCTCAGCATTACAAGAGAATCTGTAACACAGAAATGCTGAGAAATGGTGGCAGGAGATATGGGATTGTAATAGCAGTGAAACACAGCAGTAGTTCTATTTGACCTTCATGTAATACTTGCATTGTTCATGTATGAATGGATGTCCTTACTCTTCACAAAAATGTCTCAAAGCTTAATTGCATCAGTTTTTATGGATTCTATCTGGGCTTGCAAATTGTTATTTGAGGGTATTGTTTTCTTTTTCTTGGTTATTCACTTTGCTGTTTGGTTGCTGAAATGTGCATGCACGTTCTCGTTTGCAATCTTCTAGCTCAAATCAGACACAGCCCAAAAATTGTGGAAAGATGCAATAAAGCTTGGCTGAACAATTCCCGTTCTTATAATTACAGTGCATTTTCATTAAACATCTCTCCTGAGACAGCTTCTCCAGGTGCAGGATTGCTCTAAGTTTCTAACAGTCAAATGTATGGAGTCTATATCTCTTTATTATCCTCTACATTACATTATTCCATACAGCTATGTTGACTCTCATCTTACAAGATAGCCTGTCTAAGGAGAGAGTTGCCACTTTAACAAGAATGCCAGCCACACACAGATAGAAGCATAGCTTACATTCCTGAGTCATTGAAATACCTTTATTATGGATGTTCCAGTACAAAACTACCATTCTTATAGGGGAAATGATTTTCCCTGAAGGGACAACGAGGCATCGTTACCTAGTGTATACTGTAAGGTTGGAAGTTTAAGTGGTCTCTGGAAAAAAAAACAACCAAAAAAACCTTTCTGAAAATATAGAGTTCTTAACATATCATATAGCAGTAAAAAGAGATAGGTATTTTTAAACACTGCACATTTCCTTAAAATCTTTATAAAATAAACCTAATTAAGAGCAAGAACAGTAAGAATATACAAGAACAAAGTGTGTGTTATATGTCAGAGAAGACAGGGAGGTTTTCTTATTAGTGCACAGAAGGATTCAGAGCTAAAACTGAATAACAATAATTGCTCATAGCTTAATAATTATTTTATTAAGCAATGTGAAGGATATTAGATTCTGATAGCATCCTGGGATATATCAGAGTGGACATATGTATGTCTTTCTATTCTGTAGTTCAGTGTGTGTTTATAACTGAATGATTCAGAACAACTTTCCAGAATCTGTTTCAGGCATCATCACCTTTATCATGGAAATAATATGTTTTTAATTAGCATTCTAATAATGAAACTTACTTATCTTTTGGGTATTCTGTTTCCATATTTGCCAGAATGTTTTTGAGAGCTCTACTTTGGGAAAACTAAAGGCAGGGAGATGCAGAATGAAAGGATGTAATGGTGCTCTGAAAGGAATGGTGTTATCAGCTGCCTTGACTTATCTAAAGAATAAATGGCCCACAAAAAACCCTGCTGCTTTTTCTCTCTCATGTTCAAATTTTGTCTTTTAACAGTTAGAAAAGACTTAAAGGTAATTAGTTGACATAATAAATCCTTTGAGATACGGAGGTCATGTAGACTTTGGTTAAATACAAGTTATTTTTAGTCTTAGGATAGTGGTAGTATGGGGTACATCCACTATAGATGAGGACTCCAATGTTACACATCCTATCTAGAAAAAATGAAAGTCCTGTACCCTAAGATGATGATAAACTCTTCTAGTTTAGCTACGAACCTAAGAGAGAGAGAAACTCTCAACAGCTATTCAGTTCAATGTAGATGTCAATCAACAGAAATAACTTAAAACCAGGTATTTTCTGAGTTCCATGTTGCTACTTCTAAATGGGAATCCAAAAATGAGCATTTTTCCATCATATCTAAATTGGAAAAAAGCAGAGTGCCTAAGTTTGGATGTAAGTGAACAAAGCATGTTTATTTTTTCTGAAGTCCATTTCTAAAGTAACCATGGTATCATGTTATACATAAAAATTTGACACTTGTGTGAAAAAAAACTGTTTCGCCATAGAAATCTGCTGTTGCTGTTATGATGAGAATGCTTACTAGAGAAAGAATTTCCTCTTCCAATGGCATAATTTCACTTTCCTGTGATAGCTTTGTCTTGTATCCCTTATGAAACTCTTTTCATTCTCAAGAAGTGAATGACACAGTTTTCATATAGTGTATTTTTTGTGGAGCTTTAAGCTAAGCTGCTGTGTTAATGCAGGCAGCAGTGTAACTTTGAGAGTTCTGTTGTTTTTCTGAAGCAAGAGCATTAGAATAATTCCTTAGCAAATACTAATTCTGTTTGTATGTTTGTAAAATTTTTAAATGGAGCTTACAAGTACATTTATGTAAAACTTTAGACCTCACAGCTTTTGCAATGTTTCTTTTCAATACTGATTAGAAGACATTGCAGGTGACTGCTTTCAGTGTGGGCCAGTATTGTAAACTTTGTGCTGTTTTATTATATAGAAAGATTTTAGCAGGATAAATGCTTATTCCAAATGTAGCTAATGTGTATTCTTTTCGTAGCTCTTCTTTGAGTAAATCACTGTATTGTTTTACTGGACTTTTACATTCATGACCAAGTGCGAAAAATGCATGAGAAAAAGGGATGCAACTAATCCTCTTTCTTTGCTTCATTGCTAGATTGACCTTCTATATTACATCTTGCATCTCTGAACAATACAAGTATTTTAAGATTGCTTAATGCCTGACCTGAATTTAGGAAACATTCAGGGTCAGACTGTAATCAATAACTATTCAGTTAACAATGTACTTTTGTAAGCACCAAATCCTCACAAGCCTACTGAATGCAAGATAAAATTCGTTTCAGCTTCCTTTATGAAGAGGTTTGTGCCCATAGAACTCTGAAAAAACGGGACACCTGATCCTAGAGTTAACCAGATGCTATGTATCAGTAAGGTAAGGTAGTTAGAATGTTTTTGAAATGGATAATAAAAAAAAAATCTGTATTTTCTGAACACATGGAAAAATAAAGATTAATTAAAACTGGAACATATGCTTAGAATGGCTATGGCAATCATAATCTCCCTTAAGGAAAGTTTATGATCCTGACTTAGTGCAGTAAAATGTAGGTTAATCAGGGATGATTCTCCATGAATCATCTTGGGATAAAGAGAGATGTATAGTCCACAGTGAAAACTGGGAAAGCACATTATCAGTTAATACCTTTAGGCAGGGTGTTAAAAGGTACCTCTCTCTGAGCACTGAATTTCTTTAACAGCCTCCTTCTAGGAATAGTAGGGACAAACAACTTGTCCAACTTTATGATACCATGGACTTGATGATCTGGGAGGTTTCTGCCAATTTTCTGTGTTAAAGAGGGTATGGTTTGGCCACTACACCAATGAACTCACCTGTGTTTATGAAGTTGTGTGTTTATGTACACCCAACTTAGCACGACAGCTGTCAGCAAATGTTTTTGTTAGAATTTCATTAAGGTCATCAAGGACAAAGTTATGCTATCAGCAGTTACTTTTCTTCTGGACAGTCTAAAATAGGTTCATGCTCTTAAATGACAAGAGCAAGACACCTTCTGCCAGCTGTGGTACATTAAGGGCTGTACCTGTTCCTAACAAATCAACTGGTAACAGTGAATCTTCATAAAGGAAAAGAAAAAATCCAGAAGGAAGTGGGATACTGTACTTACATCAATTATTTGTTGTGTGATAGGAAGGAACAAACAGAAACAGATGGGTTTATAAAATAGCTTGGTAGAAATGCAATGAACTCGACCCAATGTGTATGAGACAGGAGGAGGTTTAAAACAACAGGGCTGGAAGAAGAGGCAGGATTCATCTAAGTGAGAACACGGGGGGGAAAAAATAATTGAAGTGGACTAGAAGTGTGGATTGAAATTGAATTAGTTAAACCACATAGTCAATTATATGAATACTCTCCATCAAAATTGAAGTGACCTAAATCTGATTTCTCATACTCTATTTCCAAGGCAAATTAAAATAAACCAAATTAATATTATTTTAATTCTGAACCAAGGTGTTTACGCAGCCATAATAAGTTAAAAATAATCTAGTTAATTTGGATTAATTTTCTGAAGTACGCTGATGTAAAAAGTCTATGTGTGTGCATTGCAAGGTGTGTGCCATAGGTTGGACAGAGCTTTGAGCAACCTGATCTAGTTAAAGGTGTCCCTGCTCATTTCAGGGGAGTTGAACTAGATGACCTTAAAGGTCTTTTCCAAACCAAACTATTCTGATTCTTTAACAAAGCTTTTCTTCCTAAGAATATCTTTAAGCATCTATAATGCACTCAGCACACAGCTCACGTTATCTCAACAAAGACAAAATAGACTAGCACAGCCATATCCTAGCAAACACATTTTGTTTGTGATTTTTTTTTTTCCTAAACAAAACCCCATCAAAAACCCAAACCAAACCCAAACACACACACACACCCTCCCCCCCAAAACCCAAAAAACAACCAAACAAAAAAAGCAAAACCAGTTACTTATTTTTTTATAGATATTTGAAAACTGAGGTAGAAATAGAGGGGAAGGGGACATTATGTTCCAAGACAGTTAGAAAATGAGAAAGATTAAAAATGAGATTTGACCAGTTAAGAATTGTCCATTTTAGGTATTTAGTTTTTCCCAGCTGTGTATGGAAGGATGGCCTTGAACCTCAAAGAAAATGCCATACAGTGATCAATATGAATAGATACTTTCCATTTGTCTTAGCAGCTACATGCACTCCTGAAGGACAGAACAAATCTGTTAATCTTGTCCTGGTATTAATAGCCTATTAAGATCACATTATGAAAGCTTTTCTAATGGATATCAATGTCAGAAGGAAATAATTATAAATTGTTTTAAAACATTACAGTAGGACATGGAATCACAGTTATGAATTTTATCATATAAGAGAACTCATTCTGATCTCTTGTAAGCCCTCTATCATGGAATACTCTGTTAAATCAATGAGACTTGGAGTCTCAAATTATTGTATAATTTGGCCTTGTGAGATTAGTGTTATGTGTTTATATTATTTCTTCTCAAGACAGTCCATTATTTCTGATTAATTTTAATTAAGCCAACAAATGGCTTTTTATCTCTGTACTTCCAGTAGCTGGTCTGCGCAAACATTTGTTTGAGTTTACATTTAATAAATATCTCCTGCTTAACCCTTCAGCAGCAGCTTGAACTACAGTGTTGGTAATGAAGATGTATGGAAATAAAGACAGGAGAAAAGCATTAGAATTAAATGGTTTAAATTGTCTGGGAAGTCTGAAAGGCTCAAATAACAAATGTTGTTACAAACACATCAAGGTTGAATAGATATCAAACTAATTTAATGGGGTTTTTCTTCAAGGTTGTACCTAAGATTATTTTAAGAGAAATTTCTTCATTGAAAAGGTTTTCAGTCATTGGAGCATACTGCCCAGTGAAATGGTTGAGTCTCCATTCCTGAAGGTGTTTAAAAGGCTCATAGAAGTGGCATTTAGGGACATGGTTTAGTGGTTGGACTTGGAAGTGCTAATTAATGGTTGGTCTTGATCTTTTCCAACCAAAACATTTCTATGATTCTATGATGTATGGCTTTGACCATATGACTTCTGTTTGAATTAGTGATACCCCAGTGGAAAAGACAAGATACTGCTAACTTCCACAAAATAGCACCAGTTCTATTGGAAAATATGCAAATATTATGTTTTCCAAAAAGATTTCTGAAATTCTGTGTTAAGTGACTAACTTTTAAAATACGTCACAGAAATTACTTATCAACCACCATCTGTCCCCCAGTTAGCTGACTGGAAAGAAGCTATTAAATAAAATCTGGCTGCTTATGAGCCAAGACTATGCATTGTCTAGTAGCCTCATTACTTGCTTCATATATATATATGAAGAGTGATTTGAAAGTAGAAGCGGTTTAGTAATGAGGACATCATTTACTGGCATAAATTTCTTAGTATTGGTTGATATTTTACATTTTCTACACTGAAGACTATAATCCAAGGCTAGACAATGCAGATAACTTATACAAGTTTGTTTTATTTGATACAGAAAAAATATAATGCTGTGCAGTATTTCTTCAGAAAGTTTCCAACTAATAAGGAAATTTTAAATGACTAAAAATTGTTTGATACTTAATAAGTAATGTAAAATACAACAAGCATCTAAAAGTGTTATAGTTCATTACAATTGTAAAGCATGCATAAATTAAGTATATTTAATTTTATGCTACCTTTTGGGTTGACTTCATGTGTTGGTTCTTTTTTCTTTTCTCTTTTTGAAGAATGTGTTTTTCACAACTGGACAAAGGTGTTACAAAGCCCTGAAACTCACTGGGAGATAAAAACTTGAAATCCCTTAACCTTTAACTTTACCCTAAGTACCTTCTCAGGCTGAAGAGGGTAAGCAAACAATATCTTTCTCATGGTTGTTTTGTTGGCAGGGACCACTTATAATTTGAGTTTAGAAATGTACAGAAGTACAGGATTCAGCAGGAATTAGTTTCTCTTTGGTTGTTTGAACCTTGGATAATGTGTTATTTGGAGTTCAGTAAACTTTTTCCCTAGGAACATAACGGAGTATTTTTTAAGATGCAGTATGGATAATCATAAGGTGTTTTAATGTCTAACATATTTTTCACTTAAAAGGTTTAAGGCACCCAGTGGTGTTTTGCTGGCATTATTCCAAATTCATGGCTGGCATTGTGAAAATATTCTATTGTAAGGAAACGTGCACTGGTCATATTTGATAGGTGGTGATTTTATAGTTGTTTTTTATTTCATACTGGGAGGTAGAAAGAACAGATACTTGCATGAAACATCTCATTAGAATGAAAAGAGAGATTGACATACACAACTAAATACTATGTGCTTTTTCTGTGTGAAATATAAGTATATGCTGTTTTCTTTGTGACTATTTTCATCCATGTAAAAAAATTTACATATTTCTCAAAACAAGTGAAGGTATACTGTATTTGAGAGCATTATGTGGCCAATGCTAAAATAAGGGGCAGAAATTAAGCAGAAATCCAGAAAATTGACTGTATTTTATCTTAATTTTTGAAAAGAATCTCTCCTTTGCTAATTACCTAAATACTCTTCATTGCATCCCTGAAGCTAGTTGAGGTTTCCATGTCACTTTTTCTTAAATGGGGTTTCTTTTCATACTTGATAAGCAAAACAGTATATGAAATATGAATCACAGGGCAAATTTTGTATTTGAGGTAAATCATGCTGACTGCAGATGCCTGTGGAGTTAATTCAATTGACACACCAAACAGGTATCTAGATTCATCTAGAATTGTGTTTGTGTCAGTAGTTAATAATAAATAAACAAGAACAAGTACAAGTGAAAGGAAAATATTGTCCCACTGTTAAACAGGAGATGTGATTTAGTCACCAACAGCACTGAAAAGGCAGAGGTTCTCAATACTTTCTTTACCACTGTCTTTATCAGCACTGTTGGCCCCCACGCCTTGGCAACAGAAATCCAGGTTGATGAAAGAAGACCTGCTGTCAGTAAGGTAGACTTGTACTCCAGCCCCCTGATCATCTTTATGGCCTTGATCTGGTGAACTCAGAACTGGACACAGAACTTCAGATCTGGCCTCATAAGGGCAGAGTAGAGGGGAAGGATAACCTCCCTACCCCTGCTGGCCATGCTCTTCTTGATGCATCCCAGGATACTATTGGTGGTCTTGGTACAAGGGCACATTGCATGGCATCACCTATTAATCTGTTATGATAGTGTTTGGAGCTAAAAGCAGATGCTACTGAGTCCATTGACTGCCATTATCTCACCTACATTCCCCATTTAAATTTTCCAGTTTTTCCGTATATGCTTTGACTAATTAAGTTTATTTGAATTCAAAAGAATGAAGCCTAAACTAGAATTAATTTTCTGAAATCTTCCTTATATTTGTTTTTCAAACGTCTGTCAGAAAACTTCATGCTGCTGTTCCATGAAAATGCTATTATATTTTCATTTCTTCTTTACCCAGTCCTCTCAAATATATTCCTGCCAATGTTAATACAGAAATATGTGGTTTAGAGGGAATTATTGTGCTTCTTAACAATTTTTAATTGTTTTGTACATTTAGTGTTACCAGAGAGGAAAAAAAATCTATGCCTGAGAATGAGTTCTTGGTAAGCAAAGCCAGATCATCATCTCTGAGTGTCTAGAAGGCAAACTTTTTTTCTTGAATTAATGATCTACTACCACTCTGCTTGCACTCTTGAAAAGAAAAAAATAAGACTCTTCACAAGCCCGCAAGGGTTTCTGAACTGCATTTGTTACAGTGCTAAAACAAACAGTGCTCTGCCAGTTTGCATTGAAAATGTTTCCTTATTTAACCATGTGCCTGATATAATAACTACTATTGGTTGCCCTCAGAGACTATACATATTAAGCCTTTTAGAAAAAGATTTTAAGTAAAATATATTTTACCATCTCTTACTTGAAGCAGAAAGGCCATAGAGTTTAAATGGTCAGTAATGTTGTTTGTTGTTTGGTGTTGTTTTTTTTTTCCATTTTATTCATACAAATTATTGTGTGATACACTTCTCTTGGGAATACTGCAAAGCAAGAAATAACTTTTGTAATCATTCTATAAGTACACTGGATTGTGACTATGGAATTTATACTCCTTTATCTTTGTTTTCTTTAGAACTTGATATAGCTCTGAATATGTCATGGGTCACAGAATGCTTTCATAGATAAAATGCATTAAAATGTGGTTTACGGTTTCCCATTCACAGTGCACCAGGATCCAATGCGTTTACTGAGGTGGTCATGTGGATATTAATTTCTCTGGGTATGAAAAAGAATTGCATACAGAAAAGAAAACATGGTCCCATACACAACAGTAAAACGGAGAGACTTCAGTGAGAAAACCATGTGTCGATCAGGCACCGATGCTGTGGGATGACTTTTAGCATTTTGAATGCCAGCTTTTAGGCTGTTGGTTAGGGTCAGACCATAATTTTTTTTAATTATTTGTGTTGGTCCTTCAGAAACCCCAAAGAAAATCCCAATCTCAGAAGAATATGTAAATTACAATTATGCCTCTCTTAAAGCTCATTTAACCTTGCCATAGCATGTGAAGTGAGATATAAATAGGATTCATACCTCTTCTCCACCCAAAACTTTCTTTCATTGTATATTCTTTGGACTTGTCATTCCTCTTTTAACAGTTACAGCATGAGAGAGTGCATGTTGTAGTAAGCTCTACAGGATCTAAACTACAGAATATAGTTCAGAATTATGTGGTTGTGCCAACATTGTGTTTCCTCATTGCACCTAGGACCTAGGCAAGGTCCACAAACTTCTTAAGTGGTAGCCAGAGTCAAGTGGATAATGACATTAGAAGTGCCCAGGACACCTCTGGGCAGTTCAAATGACCCTTGACATAAACTCCACAGAGTCTTTGTAACTGCTGTAAGCTCTTTGTACAAATAGTACCAGGGCTGGCTATCTCTCAGATAAGAATCCATGACCAGAAACCTCATCAGCTATAGTTCCTGGTTTAATGCCTCGGTCACAGAGACTGAAATAAAACTGTGAACACCAGACCCCTTTTGTACCCCACTGAAGGATCTTCTACCATGAAAAGTAAAAGGCTGAGCACAGTTCTGTGATTGAGTTACCACATAACCCCGTCAGCACAGAATATAATACTGCTGATGCTACTGCATAGTCCTGAACCCAGTGTTCTGGCCTCTACAGAATAGTAAATAATCCCACATGTAAAACAAAGGTCAAAATGATTGTTATCACCCTACAATGAATACCAGAAGAATTAGTAATGACTGGCCACTTGCTACAGAGTGTTAGAGAGACATGTCTTTTATACTTTATATGCAATAAAAGATGTGGCTGGAATGCAAGACAACATTTGTTTGATTCCCTGCACCTGGAGGCTTGGGGCTGTTTGTCTCCTTTTCATGTGAAATGCGGGTGTCCTCATCCAGTTTCTTATTATTTTTACAATGCATGTTCATTTTTTATTTAGTTTTTGCAGAGACAAAGGTATTTAAAATAATACCTTATTCCCTTTCTGCCTTATTCGCACACATAACACACACTCACACCATAGCTGTAACTTTATGGAGAATAATGATATAATGATTAAGTGCATGAAAACTCTCAATATGTGCCATTTGTTTTTATTCTGCATGGGAACTAAACCAAAACAATCCTGAAACTTTAAAATAAAAAGAAGAGAGAGTGAGGAAAAAGTGTCAAAACAGATGTTTTAAGATGGAGGAAAAAACACATCAATGTTTTTAGCTTTTCACTTTATCTGTGTCTATGTCAGCACACATAATCAGAGAAATATGTACCTGAAAGATTGCCTACATAAAAGAACAACGAAAGTGAAACACTTCTAGTAAAATATGCTGGGTTTTAGAATGAATAGTTCAATCAAAATAGATTATCTCAATGTTCCTATAAGGTATGTCTATAAACACTTCATAACACAACCTCATACCTTTCCCCCACAACAGATACAACACATGTATCTGTTTCCATATAAACACATTAAACTATTCACAGAAACATAAATATATTTGTGAGCACAAGACAGTCATTTACACTTCTTTCTAAGTACAAGTTTAACACACATACAATAATGCATGTAATTCACCCACTCACTTTTTCCTGACAGACACATTCTTTGCACCTTTGCTGACTTAATAGCAGTCAGCTAAAGGCTGTGAGGCAGAGATACAACAGTAATGTGGAGGTCAGACAAATCTTGCTGTAATGAGCAGTGCAGATGCCCCAATGCTTCTTGAGCACCTAATTTGAACAATGTCACAAATCAGAATCATGTAGCTCCAAGTCTCTTATTTAAGTGATAGACTTTGAAGGAAGTGATTTCCTTGTTACTAAACTATATGCAGATCATGCCATTATGAAAATGATATTCCTGTAAGTTCTCTACAAAGACTTCACTTTCTCACTTGCTTGTCTACACAGAGTGTCCTCTATGATGGAAACAAAAGGACTAGATCAACCTCATAGCTCTTTTACAAAGTTTTTGAGGACTGTGTTCTTCCCAGGAGCTGTTTGTTAAATGGTTTCTCTGATATAGAAACAGTAGGAAGGAGAATAAGAACTGTATCCTGTTTTGGTGTTTTGGGGAATTAGCAATTCTCCCTCTTGCACAGCCAAGCTATAAAAACAGCAGTCTTAGCAGTTTTTAAAAAAAATAATCACACTGTTGACTGTGTACTAGCATTCCTGGGTTTAGTAGAAATAAAATACTGCTTTCTTAAAGGAAATTTGACATGAAAATTGTTGCAGTTGGGAGCTTAAGTCTGGTCTAAACATTGTTTTTTAACTGGTAAAATGCAGTTGGCTAAGTTCCTTCCCCTTTAAACTGAGATATGAGCAATTATATGCTTAGTTATATCAGTTCTAGTTCCTGGAGAAGAATAAATAAACTGTAGTAGTGAAAGCAATTTCATACCATTATGCCAGCAATCATAGCCACACTTAAGAGATTGCACTACATTAGTCTTTTGATATAGTCATAACAATACAGCTCTTGTGTATAAACAGAGCCCTTTAGAACACTGCAAGTATCCTGCTGATCTGTACTTGTTACTGGGATTACTGGCCCCCTTTGGTAGAGTTTCTACAATATTTGTAATACTTCTGCTTGCATTTTATTACTTCCCATTCCCGTCACAGTTAAATAGAGAAGTTGTGAAGAAGAAAGTATTAAAAATAATTAAATTATTTAGCAAGTGTATTGTAACCACATAAAATGTTAACTTACCTTCTAGTAAAGCTTTTTGAGTAGTGAGTAGTGAAGGACTTGGTGGTATAGAGACTAAACTTCTAAAGTAGATTTTAGACTTATCTGAACCAGATTGCATGTTACTTCTCTGTACCTTTACAATCAGAAGAAATTCTTTCTTTCCCATATTGCTTCCCATATATGTCCATACATCTTTAATATATCTTCTTCTAGACAATCTACAACTTATTTGCATTTGTGGAAAAGCAAAGCATATTCTCTTCTGAGCATAAAATCAAATCTACTTTCTGCAAGTGGTGTAAGCAAAAAAAACCAAAACACCCTCCCAAAATCCTTGGAAAAAACAAATTACACACACACAAAAAAAAATCCGACGCTTTATAGATCACACTTTATAGATCATATTTGGCTATTTGCTAAATGTCTAAACAGGCTGTTACTTTATATGGACAAACAGCCTTGTCTGCATAAAACTTAATCATGACAGAAACACGATTGCACCACTTGATTTTTCCATCTGTCTTTTGACTTCTCTCCTTTAAGCAATGGTAAAGGCATCAAATTCAACACCGTTTCTAACTGTTGTGTCTTTCTGCCAATCAGTTAAAGGAAAAAAGAGAAGAAATAGATTGACATTATAAGAAAAAACAGGCCCTTGATAATGTCAACCAGTACAGGAACCTAAACACTTGTGATCTGTTTTAGTAATTAATGATACTGTACTCTCAGGCTGCATACACTCAGACACAAGCTGGTAAATTGTCAAGTTTCATAGGACGTTTCTTTTTTTCTAAGTACAGAATCTTTAAGCAGAATTACTGTTTTTACAGGAGGATCTCTGGTGTGTCAATAAAGTTTTTGAATTATTGGGCTGTCCCTAAGCCTCCTATTTAAAGCCAACAAGCAAAGACACAGTTCTACTAGAGAATTCAGGAGGTAAGGAAAAGGATGCAGGATGGAATAGTGAGCTGGTATTATACCTTAAACATCTGCAAATTGGATGCTTAAATTCTGGTGAAGACCTAACTACAAATAACTAAAATCTGGTAGAAGTTTTTCTATTACATAGATGAAATAATTTGCTAAGTATTTTTTGTAATATCATCAAAGTGAAAAATTATGTAGGATGTTGAAAATGAACTTTCCTGTTTGAACTCTGGAAGAGCTCTTTGCAGGTTCTCATTCCAAGGTACGCTTGTAGTTCTTTGTGAATGAACCCAACCAGATGGCTTCCTGTGAAAAAAAAAGTTTACTGTTTGCTGACTTTCGTGATCATTAAATTAGCTTCAGCATTTCAAGACGCTAGGGTTTTTTAGTTGGGGAGATGGAAGATCATAGCAGTCAGACAAAGGATGTAAACAATGCATTAAAAATTAAACATGTTGTCCTGAACTGGCTACCTACTGTTTTAGAAAGTTCAAAAAGTGTTGTTCCATATAGAGACAACATAAAGGCAAAAAGTAAGCTTTCTTCGTTGGATATAAAAGCAGGCAAATACAGTTTCTCCAATCTACCATAAAAATAAGAAAGCTAATTTTTTTTCCAATTCTAATGAAGTAGAAAATTCCTATGAGATATTAAATTTGGCATTTTGGAATCGTAGATATTTCATCACTGATTTATTAGAAACAGGATTTCACCTCTAGTAAGAAAAAGTTATTTTCCTATAGTAACACTAATAAAAAGGAGTCATGATTTTTCCAAATTTTATTGTTACTAAAGACGTAGTGATGACAAAATATTTGAGTATTTTTTCATCCTCTTCAATGTTTGGTGGTGTTCTTAGGCTTTGGGTTTTGCAAGATTAGGTCAGAAGACTTTTTTCAGTCATGAATTGTTGTAGTTTTGCCACAGAGAACAGGTAAGCAGCATGCACCCCCTCACTCATTAACCCCTGTCAGGAAGGGAGAGAGAATTGGAAGATCAGAATGAGAAAACACAAGGGTTGAAATATCAGATGATTTAATAATTAAAGCAAAACCTGTGCACACAAGCAAAGCGAGACAAGGAATTCCTTCACTACATCCCATGGGCAGGCAGGTGTTCAGCCAACTCCAGGAAAGCAGTGTTCCATCATGCGTAACACCCAGGAAGAGAAATGACATCACTTGGAACTTACCCCCATTCCTCCTTCATACCCCAGCCCCTTTCTATGCTGAGCATGATGTGATATGGTATGGAATATCCTTTTGGTCAGCTGTGGTCAGCTGTCCTAGCTGTGTCCCTTCTTAACCTCTTGTGCGTGCTCAGCCTACTCACTGTCGGGGTGGTGTGAAAATCATAGAATCTTAGGGGTTGGAAGGGACCTCAAGAGATCATCGGGTCCAACCCCCCTGCCAAAGCAGCTCCCCAGCTCATATTGCACAGATAGGCGTCCAGACAGGTCTTGAATATCTCCAGAGAAGGAGACTCCACCACCTCCCTGGGCAGCCTATTCCAGTGCTCTGTCACCCTCACTGTGTAAAAGTTCTTCCCCATATTGGTGCGGGACTTACTATGCTCTAACTTGCAGCCCTTGTCCTGTCCCCACAGACTGCTGAAAAGGGGACAGCCATTTCCCCCTGCATATAATCCAACAATTACAAAAATATCATTGTAGAGTGAGTTTTTCTCTTCTATACTTCATACAGCATAAAGTACTCTCAAATCTTTCTGCATAGTAGACTCTCAGTCATCAAGTTGGACTGTTTTGACTAAACTTGCTTGAAATTTCAGAGACAAGAAGCAGCTGTAAAAAACCCAGTAGTTTATAAATGGATAAAACATATAATTATTAGCGCTGCACATGCTAAGATGCAATTGAAATTCCTAAAATTAAACAAGGTTATTACAACAAAACCCATTGTTCAAGGCCCAAGAAAGGACATTTTAAAATGTAATAGGTGAAAAGAAATAGTAGCAGTGTTGTTCAGAAGATGTTGGAAAGGATAAAACGTTCTTAGTAAAAATGAAAATGCCAGCTTTTAATAAATCCCTTTATTTTGAAAGGGTAAAAAATTATATGCTTATGTAAGAGTGATCAACTACACAGTTGAGTAGACTGTTCATGTTGTGAACAGATAACTATATATCTAGTCTATTGATGATAATTATCAGTATGTTTTAAAATATTACGGATGTTCAAAAATGTAATATTTTCCAAACGGCCGGTCAAGATGACCTAAGCAACTATCAGCTGGTTACCCAGATGTCAAATTCACACAGGTTTCTACCAATAAATGATTAGGAAATGAGTGGACTCATTAGCAGCAGTGAATGTACAATATTTAAATACATCTTGTTGCATAAGCATGAATCATTCTGTTATAGCAGTATGAATTTGATCATATTTTCATGGAAAAACATAGTTATACATGCTTAGATATGCATTTGACATCATATCATGTAAACTGCTTTATCTGCAAGGATCAAGCACATATTGCACAGAATTAGGACTGTCCAACTGAGGGAATCTTAAAACATAGATGTTATAGAAGAATCAGAATTGAGCGAGGGCAAAAATTGAGGCACGTGGGAGGGTTGACGCTATTAGTATTTTTATCAATGACCTGGGAGTTAAAGTTAAAATAACATCTGATAAAATTGAAGAAAAAATAAATAATTATGGACACTATAGTGGTAATATGGAAATATCTGGCGCCATTGTCTGATAAATTGAAACTATTCAGACAAAATTGATCTCAATGCAGTTTATTTACTGTATAAATGTAAATCAAGAAATTCACATTTACTGGTTATTGACTAATCTGTTCAAACTAAGCAACTCAAGAGAGGCAATCAGTTTCTCATGATCTCTCATGTAATATTTCTACTAGTGAACTAAGCAGGACCGGACTTCAATATAACATTTAATTGTGAAGAGATACTCCAAAATTCTGTCTCACTAGTGGCATCTCAGGTGAAGTTTGGTCTTGCCCATCTTTAATTTATCTTACAAATTTTTTAAGTTGTATTCATAATATTGTGTAGATCTGTTGCAGTTTATGAATGTAATGATCATTCTTGTTGAACTCCATGCACACAGGCAATTTCTTTTAAGGGAACCTTTAATTCTATGGCTGTTGTTCTTTATGTGGGTTAAGTATCTAACTGAGAGCATGTGTGAAGCACAGTAAAAAGAGATTAAGCAAAGCCTTTCTACATTTTTAAAAGTGGAGGGGGAATGTGAAATAATTTGAAAATATGTGGGCTATGACATTATAGGTTAAATGTTTTATATGATTTGAAATAAGTGACATGCTATTTCAGCTTTTCCAGTAACTGCTCTGGAGTATATGTACCATTTCCTCCGGGTAATGTTCTGAGCTGCAATCAGTTCCTTAAAGTGCTATTCCCGCTGATTTGTGCAGAAAGTCAGTGAAGGCAAATATCACCTTTTAAAAGCATATCAAGTTTCATTAGTGCTAGGTCTTTTCTTAGCCCTAATTGCTTGGAAGCCTGTTGACTGTGTTTTGAACTGTATGCTGTAATTTGAAGATGTTCTAATGCAGCATATATCCCTTTAAGAAGACAAAAATTAAGTGCCACGAGCATAGGTCATATTTTCAGTTTGTACAAAGTACTTTAGTGTTCCTGTCTTCAATTTGTATCCAGTTTGGTGTTTTAGGGTTTTTTTATTACATTTGAGCACAGTTAGTCAGATGCACAATTTAGGTTTTTACTAAAAAGGGACTTTTTAGTGACAGTCAGTTTTGTAATAGACATCTGTGTGCATATAAACATAAGTGTACATTGCTTTTTGGACTTTTCTGGATCAAAGGAATTGGGTGTGCTCTGAAATGAACTTAATTTAAAAATATCTCGCTATTGCTGAAAAAACTGAACCGTGATTTACAATCAAGATTAGCACTGTTTTGTGCAAACTGCCCATGGCATGTTTGTATTCCCAAAGATGTTGGATAAACCTTTCTTAGGAATCTCTCATTTCTTGAGTGAAACAAGATCTGCCTTCATGTTACTGCCTTCCTTTATGTATTTCCACTTTGGCCAAAGGATTTTTTTTTTCAGTCATTTGATAAAATAGCTAGAGTTGCTTACTCTATTAAATACATGATAGTTCAAAACCTTTTTAATTTCATTCTGAAAAGTGGGGAGAAAGAGTGAAGCAAATCCTTAAAATTTACTTCTTTTTCATGTGGAGGTTTGGCCAGCCCTAGAAGATGAGAAATTTAGGTTCAGCTCACATATTTTGCAGGCTTGAACTTTTCAAAGATTTGAATCAAAACTTTTAGCTTAAATTAACCTGAACACATTAATTTTTACTGGCATGACTGAGTTCTGGACTCTTCAGTGTTAACATATTTGTATTAAATGAAATTAATGAAATTCGAACCAGTTTTTCAAAGTCTAGAACAAAATGTAGTATCATCAAAACAACATTTAGTGGAATATTTTTAGAATTTCTTGCGATTTCTGTTTGTAGAAGTTTTTTGTGGGTTTTTTTTTTCTCTAATTCAGGAACCCATAGGATCTGTGGTATTTTGATGTACTGGCATGGTTTACAAATAAATACTCATAGTAAAAGCCAGGAAATGCCTATAGATATATTTCTAACTACATGCTTTGAAAAGTTAACTAAGATTTTCCAGATTTTGGATAAACACTTCTGGATTCAGGTCTTCTCCAGTTACAGATCAAGAATGGTCTAATTTATTGAAATCAGTTATTTTATGCCAACAAAAAAAACAGGAGTGCAAATTAATTCTGGACATAACACATTTCCCCTTATGCATGTTGCGATTAATGGAAATGTCTTGGACAATTTAAAAACACTGCTGTCCTGACAGGGAGTGATTCTGTGCAGGTCTCTTGATTGTGAATAACTCAGAGGAGGCTTTTATAATACCTTTCAAGGACAGCCTAGATTTAAGCCCAGGGCTCAAAGACTATTTTACCTTATTACTAAGGTCTGATCTTAAGATCATAGGATCTTAAGGTCTGATCTTAAGATCAGACATCTTTTAGTATCATATACAGGTTCTATATAGTTACACTGATGCAACTTCTAATGTAAACAGCATTCTATTAATTTTAACGTGCTTTGTAAGGCCGTCATACAAAGCAGCTGTATTCCAGCCTGTATTTTACCACAACACGGACATTATATTGTTAAAATTGCGCAGGCAGAAATAAGGTAGCATGAAAATAGTTCAAATTTTAACCTACCTGAGCTGAGACAAAAAATGTTAGAAAATTGCACTACTAATTACTTTCCCATATCCGCTAGTAACGTGCTAAGGGATCCATGGCAGATCATTTCCAATCCAAATGCAATTAGTTTATGTTTTTAAAAAGGAAAAATGAGAAATGGTAACAGGACTAACATTTCATCTTATTTAACTGAATATTATGAATCATTAGGAGACATAGCTTTTGATAGGATAAAAATAGCGTTGATTTTTCTTTTTTATATTATTCAGCTGAATTTAAAAAAAAGTATAAGGAAGTGCAAAATAATTTTAAAAGGTGGAATTTGTATTAAATTTCAAGCATCCTTCTTTCCTTACTTTATCTAAATTTATTTAATTATAAATGATTATACATTATTATATCACTTGTTAATTAGCATAGCCATTATTAATATATTTTGTTTATTTATAATTTACCATTATTTTTATTTAAAAGTAGCTCTACTTGGAATGCGTCTGTTCAGAGACTAGTATATCTTTTGGTTGAACAGATACTGCAGTAACAAGCATAAGGAATTCAAGGTGGATTTATTGCGACAGCCAGAAAGTGAGAACCATCTTAAAATATTTTAAAAATGACAAAGTTATATGAGTTAAAGGTGGGGGGTGAGAGTAAAAAAAAGTCTGAAATTGGCCTGGGGTAAAGACAGGAAAATGGAATCATAAATCATATGACAGCTGTGTTCTTTTATCCATGGATCCAGATGTTCCCACTAAATGTGTAACAACTTCAGAATTATTTTACAAGGAGAAGAGGGACTGTGAATATTCCATTTCTCTCTCTCTTAAACAACACTTGCTGGGAATGTTTGATGCCAAGTAGAAACTTTGACCTGTGCTTGCAGGAGAGCAATGTCTGAACAGAGCTCTTAAACATAGCTCCTAACCGACCTGGATTATGATATGATTTAAACAGCCAGTGCTAAAAGGCTAAAGTTATACTGGAATCTTTTTGAAAACAGTGACTAGAATCGAATATCTGGTTGAAGCATCTGGATAATATGAGACCAGATACGCTCACTAACTAGGAATTTCTAAATGCTAGCCAGTGTCTTTGGATGATGGAATCCTGTTAAAATTATAATCAGTTTCATACTGAGCTTGGAAGTAGATGAATATTAGATGGCAAGAAAATGAAATTATGCATCACTTCAGATATGTTTTGAAATGGCATCTCTGGACAGACCATGATGAAGATATTTAAATATCTTCCAAGTGGAAATTGATTTTCTTCCTTCGTATCTGCCTCATCCTTAAAATATAATAGTTGATCATAAAACTGCTTCTTTATTTCATGTAATATCAAGAAGGAAAGCTTTTCCTACACTTCTAAATGTTTCTTTATTACCTAGAAATAAAAGGTAATCATACTTTTTTCTTTATGTCAGTTTCCATCGGCAACCTATTTTCGAAACGTAAAGACTACTGCCCAGAGCTATTCTATAGTCACTTGGAAAGATATCTTATGCTAATGATGAAAAATAGCAAGCTACTAGGTATTATTAGTTTTTTTCTGTAATTACAACTCAGTGACTGAAGACATCTATTAAGTGATTATCACATCATTGCTGAAGAGGGAGAGAAGGATGAGTCTCCATTAAACAAAGATATGAACGTTCTTTAAAAAAGTCCAAATACTATATTTTCTTTTTAATTTGATCTACAGGTATCTGAGCCACTATTGCCAATGTAGCTTAATAAAAAAAAAAAAAAGCAAAGAAGAAAAGCAGATAGATCTGCCTCTGGATTTAGAAGTTACTATTGAAGTTATAGAAATAAGGAAGCACATACCCGTTGAAGCATCATGATGCTGATTCTTTACGTGGAAGAAATGGGATAAAAAATCATTTGACTTTTCTAGTCCTATATACCACAGAAACCTTAAGTACTTATGTTCAGGTTGTTCTCTGTAGTCTAGACCACAATAAATTTGAAGGTGACTTTTGGTTTCTATAGAATCTTTAAGCATCATTAGATAAATGCAGCCACTTCACAGCAGTAAACGTCTTTGCAAGATTAATCATGGATTGGGATGTGAGCATTTTTAAATATGTTAAAAGTCATTCTGTTCATCATGTGTTCTTTGGCAGATTTTTCCTTAGTTGTTTTTTGATTTTCTTTTCAATGAAAATAATTGTTTCTCAATTTGACAGGTCCCTGCTATATAAAATATATTGAACTTTGGTCTGTAAAAAACTCTGTGACTAACTTTTGGAAATAAGCTTTTAATAAATGGCTTGAAAGTCTCACAGACCTCCTGAAGAGTTTGGAAAGCCTGTTTTCTTTCTGACAGACCTGTTTAGATATATGCCAATGCTGAGAGATTAGAGAAGCAACTGAGCATAGCAGATTTTTCTAAAGGCCAAAGATAAACATGGTTATTTTCAGACTACAGTAATATCCCAACACATGAGCAGCTTGTAAATTTCCAAAATCTTATTAAATCTAAGGTTCTTTCTTTTCCTTTTTTGGGCCACAAAAGCATCATCACTGCTATTAGGAAAACATTGACACGAGGAAGTTACTGTAACAGAGTTAAATTATTCTATATTTCCTCCTTTGTTTTGGGTGGTGAATATTTTTTTATTCTTGCCTTTCTTTAAAATCCAACCAGTTTACAAATTATTATTCAGTTTCTTTATTAGAGTCCATTATTATGTGGAATTATGATTTTTCATTCCTTAATCATGGGGGTTTGACATTTTTAAGGTGTTATCAAAATGTAGATGATTATCAAAGTGTCAGTGTTACCCTTCAAGCAAAAAGTGAAGTATCTGGCAATCAGAAAATGCTTCTGAGGGTATTTCCAAAACTGAAGAAATTTTTTTAGAGTTAAGAGTGTGTTGTATGATAAACATGCATAAGGGTAAGCACAAGACAAATGTAGTGTGGGAAGAGTGAATTGGATGAGGAGTTTCTAAGTACCTCTAGCACTAGGAAAGGTTTATTTAACTTTAAAAAGGGATTAAAATAAGAAAAAAAACTTAGTTTGATTTTAAATCCTGTGAACTTTGATATGGCCAGAATATTAATTTTGCAATAGAAAAAATCCCGCCTACATTTATATAAACTAGTATAACAATCCTCATATAACTATGATTACAGAAGGAAAAAATGGCTATCATCCTGGAATATTGCTGTATCTTTTTAATCTAAGTATATGAAATACATTAAAAATAAGACACACTTATTTGACTGAGAGGAAGAGGTGGCTCAAAGTAACAATGGGGGGGAAGAGATACATGTCTTACTGACCTTCATCAGTTAGGCAATTGGAAAAGAAAAATCCCAACACACATTCAACCAGGTGAACTAGGATGAAACATGTCCATATTTCAGCCAGAATCATACTTCAAGTAGTATCAGCTTAAGTTATATGAACAATGTGATGGGAATAAACTTGAAATGGACTCTTTCTTACATAAAATACGACAGGGGGAGGGGGAAGACAAGAGGGGGAAGAAGTGGTTTAATAGTTCTAAGTGCTAATGTTGTAAAATGGGGATTATATAGACTTGAAAATTAGAGGGAAGAAAGATTGGAAATGAAATAGTTCTGAAAATGTATAGAAAATCTTGTAAGAAGAAACCTACAGTAGGGAAGACTGATGAAGACTGCAAAGGACTATTGAAAAGAATCTTTAATAAAACAGGGGCCCTGAGATTGAATTGCTCAATGACCTGTGGGGCAGCGTTACTGGGCTCAGGGGTTCAGGGCTAAGTGACACACTTTCAGGAACAGATGTTGCTAATAATAAGAGTTCGTACACCTCAAAAGTGCTTAGGGTCAAAGGAATAAACCTCATGGGCAGTGACTCATGGTATTGCTAGACTGAATGTACTGAAGTCTCAGCTGGTAAAAATCAGTGTAGTTCCATTAGCCATCTCAGTAGTCTCTTACTGTAGCTAATATTTGCCTATATGTGCCATATTTGAAGCTTTGTTCAATTTTTCTCCAGGAGAACTGTATTTCCCAGGTTTGTTTGTGATATGATAATTGTTTTGAGATGACAATGACAAAGACCCAGACTGAACAACAACAAAAAAGGCAAATAAATTAGCCACTTGATTGAACCCATCTAACTCACAGAGCAGTTTATAAAAACCCTTTTTAAAAAACAAAACAACAAAGTAACAAAGTAAAGCATGAAACTAAAAGGCTAAAAAACTGAATCTTGATGAAAACTCTAGTTTCTCGTGGAATATTCCCCATCAAGGGTGCAGGCAGGCAACTAAATTTCAAAGGAAGAGTGGATATCAGGTAGACTTATGTCTACTGAACTTTTTGGCTGGCTTAGATGAGTTCCATTCTGAGCATCTGTCTTTCTACCTTGAACATATAGTGACCTTAAGGACCTTGCTAACCATTGCAAATTTTGCTATAGCTGCCAGACTTTAACTTTGCACTCTGAAGGATTAAGCAAAATATGGCTAAAATCTTCAGAAAATCTGGAACCAGCTTTTTGCCCTTTCTGCAACATGTGACTTTGAATTCATGAGATATATGATAAATGTTCATTGCTTCAACACTTTAGTGCCTCATATCAACAAAAGGACAAAGGATTTTTTGCCTTTAAGTGATGCATTATTTTCTGCTGCAGGTTGGCAATGAATCAAATAGCTGCATTCCATATGAATAGAATGATGACGGCTACTCCATAGAAAAATGTCACAGTGTCTTGGGTGAAAACAAAACTGTACTGAGACTAGTTAAGAATTCCTTACTGCTGGTGGACATGAAATTTATGCTGTGAACTTTGATAAAAGTTTAAGGAATCTAAAAGAACTGAGTTTTATTCCAGAATTCATGGCGGACTCATACCTTGTATTAGGTGAAAAAAGTGTGGATGTTAATAGGGTGAATACACTTGTTTAAAATACAAATAGTCTTATTTGGGGAAAAGACCACCTTTTTTCTGGTTTGAGCATCCCCTGTAATGGGCTTCTATAATGGACTATGCCAGGCTGCAGATCTGTTGGTGACTTGGGAGAATTAGGAAGGTATTTCTAATTCTTTGCTGCCTTAAGTACCTTATCTGTCCTTAGGAAGATCGAGGGATTCAAGACCTTTGACACTTCCAGCCTAATTCTACTACATTGCTCTCATTTTTATTAAGAAAGCCAAATTGTTGGCAGAAATGTGTATACAAAACACTAATGCTTTTTTTTTTAAGTATCGGATTTCATTCAGTAACTTTGTTTTCCTTGAGTAACAACCAGGTGTTAAGACCCATTTCATTAGTCCTTTCATGCAAATGTCTGGAACTCCTGACCCTGCTGTATATAATTGGAAAGCTGAGTAATTACATGTTACATAATTATATGTTTAGTTCTTTGGAAATGGACCCAGGCAACAGTTTTCAGGCAGTAAAAAAAACCCCAAACAAAACACACCCCAACAAACAGAAAAACCCCAACCCACTCCTCATACTCAGCAGTGATTTTTTTTTGTTTGTTTGTACTTTAAATATGAATGAGTGTCTTTTATCTGCTTTTTTTCTGCTTTCTGTATTGCACACAAATATTGAAGTATGAAGCTTTAAAAGACAGACCATAAGAAACCAAAAGATTTTCTGCTGACCCAGAGAAACACATTGTTTTTCCTATCTCTTCTCCCCCCAAGACCTTAATTAATAATCTTTGTGTTCCTAATCAGTTAATTTTTTTTTTCATGCTTTAGAGTCATCTATTGAAATGTAGAACCATAGTTTTTAATTAAGGTCTTGAAAAGATGTGAAATGAAGGACAGATGAAGGACAGTATTATCTAAAGAAAAATAGTACAGGTAACCAGGGAGGCACAGACAGGTTGAGCTATGTTGTGGTATAGCTATGCAAAAATAAAGAGGGTTTTTTTTTTTTATTCAGTCTAAGGCAATATGTTTTGGGTCTTTTTGGTCCTGAATGCAATTTACTGACGCAACTGTAATTATTCCAGTGTTTCCTAGAGGCACAGGAAATTTAGTAAATTTCTTTCACATAAAACAGTGCCTCCTTCTTTCTCCACATCAACCTCCCCAAGCACAATTTGCAAACAGAGGCCAGAAGAAGTTATTTTTGTGTACTTCTTTGTGACATGAATCCCTAAGCTCTCCTTCAGGGAAGATGCAGAAGTGGTTTGGGCCACAATGCTGAGTAACAGAAGTGGGAAACAGGGTGCACCCGAGGAGTGAGAAGACAAAGGTAATCAAGTCATTTCTGAATAGACATAAGATCCAAAGACTATCTAAAGAGCATTTGTATATGTAGGAATGTAAAGAGTCCTCTTTTCCACACAGGAGTGAGTATTGCGTGAGTATGTGTGATGGATAGCATTGCATGACCACGTTACAGTCTTCTTCATAGGTATGTGGTGTCAGAATGGATGTTTCTGAACTCTTGCTATATTACTCAACATGGAATGCTGAGTAGAATGTACAATCAAGTACTGGGTGATTATGTAGAGACCAGATTTCTTCCATTGTGATTGAAAAAAGTTTAGAAGCAACTGTGAAAAGAATTCCTTCACTTTACATGCTGACCTTATTATTGCACTTCTTTACTATTACTTCACTGACCTGAGGCAAGTCTCAAGAATTACCATACTGGGAAAAGGTTAATTGTCTGTTTAGACACTGAGTAGAAAGAGAAAATTTAATTCTACAGTTCCATCATGCATTGTAAATATTCTGGATCAAGGATTTTTTTTTTTTGGATTTCATTTGTTCAGTGCCTAGCACAATAGTTCCCCTGATTGAGCTCCTGAAGTATTACTGAAATAGAATAAGTTGATGAATAAATGAATAAATAACTACCTAACCCAGTGTTTCAGACAGAGGCGTGAAGTCCTTTGTTATACGCCTAAATGTGCTATGTAGTGTCCTCTATGGAGGGAAAATATCTTCCTAACTGCAGATGACAATCATTTTAAAATAGGAAGGTTCATAATCCTTATAAGCTTTATCATAATGTGTAATTGCAAATGCCACTAAAATACAGTAGCAATATATAATTCTTGCATTAAAATAAATTCGATAAGTTCTTTTAATTGTATCTCATAAGCCATTGTTTCAGAGGTTAATAAAGGAAAAAATACCAGAAGAAAAGATGAACAGTTAAACAAAAGCAGGCGAAACAAATTGGAGTAAGTAACAGAAATAATGATTAGCCTACATAATAACTCCCCACATTTTTTCCCCAAATTTTCTCAGTTATCTCAATATGGTCATAATGTTTCCTATTCCTGTGGGATATTTGCTAAATTAGACCTATCTGAGAATCCAAAACTGCATGCAAATAAAGCCTGCTGATTTTGCAGTTTTCCAGTGTACTCTTGAATAGTCACACAGCTGCACTGCACAGCACCAAAGCAGCGGATGTTATTCCTTTGGCAACATGAGCTGGTGTAGCATAGGAAATTTGGGATGATTTTCTGAAGCCATTCCAAACTTTCTGGTCTGGACTCTTAGCCTTTCTATGACTGCTTACGGCCATTCTGGCAGTTCAAAGAAACTGTAAAGTCAGCAGTTCTATCCTGTTAGGAAGAATGAAAATATGAGCCTTCAAAACTAATCTGGCAATTTGAAGAGAACAAGTCATGTGTAAGGTTTCTGACACTTCTGTTTATTTCTCCATATGGAGAATGGGCAAGGGGAGAAGAGAAAATACCCAAACAATATCCAAATGCCCATGCATCTTAAACATGCTATGTATCCTATCAATTGCAAGTAAGACAGAAGAATTGGTAGACGAATGCTTGAATATATTTAAATCATGTTATACACTGAACAGTCAGCATGCCCATGTTTACTTCCATGAATGCATATACTGTTTTGAAATGCAAGGGTAAAATTAGGTCCTTGGAAAAGATTCCTTCAGCAGCTTGACTCTACTTGGATTGTACACAAAGTAGAAGTAAGCAGAAAGCTCTAATAAATTACTACTAAGGGATTCTCTGCTGTGTGGTAGTCCTGAATTTCAAGCTATTGACATGCTGTGACTCTCATTCCCCAGGTACAGGAGACTAAATGGCTGTGGGGAAAATGAAAGTATGGCACATTTTGCTTCACCTATTCCCACAGATTTCTTGCCAATCACTACTGCATAACAAAATCATTCCCAATTTGCTTAACCATAGGTAGGAACAAACATATACTTGAGTCACAGTGTCTACTTTTTGCTCTCAAACTCTAGCCCTCCCCAAGTGACTGGCAAAATCCCTACGTTTCTTTATAGATATTCATGTGCACTTCATGCTCAGGATGTGGTTTCTGAACTTGTAATGGAAGAAAGGAATAAATCCTTTCTTTCTCATAGTCTTAATTCAGAGTGTCTATTCTGCAGGTTATACATCTCTAGTTCAGAATGTTAAAGACGTAATGCCTTCTTCCCATCTGAGTTGTTTAATCCTGTAAGAAGCATATTCTGTCAAAAAGAAAGGCAGGGGCTGGTGTTGTAGAGATTCTAAATGTGAAACGTAACAGCCTGCCTCCAGCAAGAGGTGTAGCAAACTGCTGCAGAATAGATGCCACAGTCCATGGATATGACCCTGAATGGACCTTTTTCTGCACCTTGGATCTCCCCATTGGATGTATTTATTGTTTTTTGACTTTCTCTTGAGACTTAGATTTAAGTTAGTTATTTTTTACCATATTGCTGTTTAATCCTATGAGGGATGGAAAGGAAAACAGTTTATAAGGTTTGTAGTGACCTTGAAAGCAGAAACAGCTGCCAAGGTCATGTTCAGCCTGTTGACTGAGTTCAGCAGGGATGTTTCAGGTTGACCAGCTTTGCCCTTGCTAAAGGTATCACATCAGTCAATGGAAATCCCAGAGAGAAAATGGGTTAGACATTTCTCCCTTCAAAGACAATGAAATGTTTATACATGCATGTATATGTGTGTTGAAAATTATGAGGAATATCTGATAAGAAGTCATACCTACTAAGACTATACAGCTTACAGTTATGTTTCTTGAAGATGTCACGAAAAGCTAACTTTTAAATTTGGCTTTGATCTGCTATGTATTTCTGGTAGAGGGCAGTACGCTTATTCCTCTCTAATCCAGAAAATGACAGCGCAAAAGAATCAGGAAAAAATGCTTCATAAAATGGCCCTGTGGGAGTTCTTTTTCTTTTCCCTCAAATTTGTTCATGGCATGTTTTTAGGGACAAATCAAGGGGGTCTGACATATGTCCTCATCTCCTTCACGTTCTCAGCCTTGAAATTTAATTGATGTTGTGAAAATTGTCATAATTTTTTTTTGATTGGTCATAAATAATAAAGTTAGAATGCAAATGATTATTTTGTTGTAGATGAAAGAAACATAGCAGAATCCATTTTAACTTTGTCTTATTAGGTTTTTAGTAAAAACAAATCTGTGTGTAAGTAAAAGAAAGTTGCTGTGTCTGTAAGAAAAACAAAAATTGCTTAAGAAATTTTCTTCTCTGTCTGTATTTTGCATTCATGAATAATTCCAATGTATTTTTCAATCCTGTGTGCTTCTCTACATAGTTGAGGTGTGGACTGTAAGGAAAGGAAAAATGAAGTATGCACGTTTTTTAAAAGGGTTCACAAATTTCTTGTTTAGAGAGTAACCAGTTCTGAGAGAGTTTATTTAGTATTGCAAAATGACTGGGGACAAAAGGACAAGTGTAGGCAGAGGAAGGGGTGGCACAAAAAGTCCCTTTTCACTTTTGTGGCTCTTGGATGATTTTCATCTTTGGGATATCCTGTGATCTTGCCATTCCTTCACCCCGTTAGTCTGGTCGTGACCTACGTCCAGGTATAGAACTGTGATTTAATCATTCTCAGTTCCACCTGAGACATCTGCTTATCCAAAATAAAACAGCTTTCTACACTTTAAAGGGAAGTCATGGAAATAACAACTATCAGTCACCCTGATTAGTAGCTTGGTCCTTGGATACAGCATCATAAGCATATTGAAGGAAGAAGTTTATTTGAAGCTTTAAAACTGCTGCTGTTTTTAGCCTTGTCAGAGCTCTGCCAGGTAAGCTTTATGAAAGTTGTGACTGTTTTGCTATGGTTGTGCTTTTTTTGAGCTTCATTCTTACATGATTGTGGGGTTTGCATCTTTATGTAGCTAAACTGAATTTTTTCCTTCTCAGTGGAAAAGTGATGGCTTTTTGTAAGATCAGATGGGGGGTAATAAAATGAAACTTTAAAAATATCACTTTCTTTCAACAATTCATATTGCTTTAATGAAATTTATGTTATAAAATTTGAAATCATTATGATACCACTCTGATTAATAGGTCACAGCCCTTCATCTTCTTTTTTTCTTCCTGTATTCTTTCAAGGTTGGATTACTGCAAGTTTCAAAAGTCTTCCACATAGCCTAGTCTTTACAGAGATTTTATTCATTTCATGAGACTTAGAAACAGAGTTTGGTCCAACAGGAACCAAAACATGTATTACTCATTATATTGATTCCAAAGTCATGGTATAGGTGAAGGTTAATGTAAGAATATTGTCTTAAATGAGGAGCAGCAACATGAGAAAGTATTCATGATTATTTTCACGCTCTACCTTGAGATTTTATTCTCCAGAAAATTAAATCAATTATAGTTTCTCAAGAAACAGGTTATTGTGCTTTTACAAAAAGTTTGCGGTTTGTATTTTGCTTTTAAAAATGGACAGAAAAAAGTTAACAATGTAGCCATTTTAACTAGGGCTTAAAACTGAAAATAAGCAGATGAGAGGACAAATAGATGTGTATTCACTGTCCACTTGTGAAAGCTTTTATATGTTTTCTTTGAAAGTAAAAACTAGATGAATATAATAGAGCTTGCTGGTTAAAGAGTGAATTTAAGGTTAATTTTCAGTAGTCATGCATATTTTTTGAAGCTGGATGGCATATTTTTCTGTATGGCTATGAGGCAGAAACTTTTGAAAGCTGGCATGAAGGTTCTTTAACAACTCTTGTATGTTCTGCTCAGAAAAGCAAGTTAATTACAACAGTAAACAATCTTTTTGATAGTCAAACAGTAATGTCCTGCCATTGTTCACCTGAAATACTCAATGGCTACAACTGTCGTATTACTAACCTAAGAAGTGCATCTCTGTGTTTGCAGGCCACTGGCCACTCTCTGTACCTGAACTGCAAGCAGTATCGTTCTACTTTTGAAACCAGAAAAAAAATCATGCTGTCTCGAGCACATGGAACATACTGTCCCTCTTTATTACACCTTCAGTCATACAAATAAATGAATATTTGCATATATTCTATTAAAAATCCAGAATGAACTCCTCATATCTGGATGTTGTCCTGTGCAGCCTGCTGTAGGTGATCCTGCTCTGGCAGAAGGGTTGGACTAGATGATCTCCTGAGGTGCCTTCCAACCTCTATCATTCTGTGATTCTGTGATGTTTTAGAGTGGTTATGTGTATTTTGGCCATATAATAAAATCTGTAAAATGGGAAAGAGAAATCAGGTTTCCATAAAAATGCAAACTGGAAAAAAAAAAGGTAAAACAGGGATTAATTTATCTGCCCTCCATACTTACTATGTCACATGGAGCTGGCAATGATTGTAAGAATTATACTGATGGAGAGGATTCAGTTATAACCTTATCTCTGTCTAGGCACTGAAGTCAAGTTACAAGTGTTCTGAGGGCCTCCCTTCCATTGGCCCAGATAGAAACCACAGTCCTTAAATACTTGGTAGAATCAATCATTCATCAAATGTAGTGAGTATATTATGGCTGGTGAATTATTCTTAACCATAATTTACCATGGACAGAATTTTCTCAAGAAGACTAGGAAAATGAACACATATGTTGACCAGCTTTGAAAAATGTAGTCAAATTTTGATGAGTATTACATCACTAGTTCATACTAAACACTCTGCTTTCATGATCACATGTATCCCAGTGAAACCAGACTACAAATTGTTGGTGCATGCTTATTTCATCTATAATTGCTGTCATTAGCATAAAAATTTTCTTTCTTTTCTAGGAAAAATTATAAACCTCTTATTAAAATATTGCAGTAGCATGGGTTATATTTGTAACTTGTAGTGAGATGAAAAAAAAATTATTGGATCCACATAGACTTATTTTACTTTAATTCATATGTTTTCAATTTCATTTATCAAAATTATTCTACAGAATAACATCTTTTGGGGTCTTTAGTAATGCAAACTGATTAAACTGATAATGACCTTATGAAAGAATTAAGGAGTAGTCCACTGTGATATAGAATAATTAATCATAGTGCATCTATTGCAATTTTTTAAAAGATCATTTCAATAAATTAATATTTAGAGTATGAGAGAATTTCCTTTTTGTTATCTGTACATATGGCAGCTGGCCTAACAGCTGATTTGTCTTCCAAAGTAGGAAGTTTTTTCACTATTTAGGAGGCCACAGGATTGTTTCCCATGAATATACTAGATACATCCAGCTTTGAGTAATTGAATACCCTAGCATTGAAAGCTTTCACAGAAGCAGTGTCCTTCCTGAAAACAAAATGAAACTGAAATAAGAAGATATGCTGCTACTGTTGGAATTGGTAAAGAAATTTTAAAACAGCTTAAATGTACCCTGTAAGGGTTTCAGAAATATTTTGAAGGGGATTTGCTAACAAATGCTAGAATTAGGTGGGGTTTGTGTGTGGTCAAGAGGTTTTATAGGCAAAACAAAAGTCAGAAATAGCATAGCTATGCTTCCCCACTTAGAAGACTACGGTAGTTGGTGCAGTGTGATGGCAGAACAGCATCAGTTGCAGTTCATGCTTACTCAGTTCTGGAGTCTCCAGAGGTCAAATTCTGCAAATTAGAATATTGTAATGTGTTATATCTAGAAAAGCATACGCTTTTTTTTTTTTTTCCCAAATACTGTTCTACCCATTCCAAATTAAGAAACTTTACATTTCCCCTCTTTTAATATTTTTTTCAAGAAGGAATATGGAGATAAAATTACATGTGTAGTCTTTCAACATGCCCTTTCTTCCTTTCTCCATGTATGTTAGGAGGACCAGCTGAGGTCCAGCTGAATAGAACTGTGTTACCCTTTTTAGTAGGATAACAAAAATTAGCTCTTGCCAAGTCCAAGATTTACAAACATCTGGATGTGCAAGAATTTAGTGCTCATCAGGATTATCTTGAAAGTGAAATTGTTCTTATATGTCCACATCAGTCACCCTTCTAACAGCATTTCATTTTTTCCACCTTCAGTCTTAACACTTGTAAAATTATAAATACATATGATATAGTTACTTAAAATATACTTTTCAGTAGAAGTTTATGCAGCTTTCGAGTATAGGTAGCATTAATTAGAAATTACAGTTCATATAAAAGGACTTCGAAAGTCCTTGTCCAATGCAGAGCAAAGAATCAACTTTTAGCAAAGGTGATATTAAAGCAAAATACATCGTTTAGGAAACATCTCTCTTGTGTCTTGGAATCTCCTTTAGCAATGCACCTTGTGTGGCAGAGACTTCCTCTGCTTGCAGCCAAACACGGTAAACTATGCAACACTGCTTTCTTCACTCAAGCTGAACATTTATTGCACCAGACCAGACAATAGCCTCAAGGCTCAATAAAGAACTGTTCAGCTACAGGTTATCTTTGCTAGTTAACTCTCAAACCAGCCATCCACTTGGAAAGCCAGAAGTGGCAACAAGGAAGCATAGTCCTTGATTTTACTCAAGTTAGCCACTTTCTGCAGTGGGATAAGAGGTGCTTATGTTGGAAATCAGATACCCAGAGTGACCCCTGGCTGGGAAGATTTCTAGTTTCTTTTTTTTTTTTTTTTTTTACATTGGCTTAACAGCAGTTGCCTTTGTTGTGATCATGACATTTATCTTTCCAAGCTACCATTACACATGCTGAGATCCTGCTTTCCAGGAAGCAGCTAAACATCTGCCTGCTGACAGGAAGTAGTGAATAAATTCCTTCTTTTCTTTGCTTGCAGGCACAGATTTGTTTTACCTATTAAACTCTCTTTATCTCAATCCACATGTCTTCCCGTCTTTCTTCTATTTTCTCCTTGTCAAGAGAGGGGAGTGAGCAAGAGTCTGAGTGTTCAGACGTTGGCTGGAGTCAACCCATGAGAGTAGATCATATTTTGATAAAGAAACCCAGCGATGTGTACTAAATGTAGTATGACTCATTAGAAAAGGACTCAGGACATCATTGTTTTTAAAATTCTTTCTGTCTTTTTAAAAATATCTGCTGGACACAAAAAGTTTTTATGTTCCATGTATCCCAATGAAACCTGTTTTAGATATTCAAAGTTATGATTTTTTAACATGTCTACTTAAGGAAAAGATTCAAGTATATCTGTCTCAAGTCTGTAAGCAGACTGCAAGATGTCAGAGGATAAAAACTAATTGTTCCAACAAAAAATTATAAACCCAAAAGATATAGACCCTTATATTCTAGAACACAAAAACTCTAACCTGCATATTTTCCCCACTTGAGCTGACAGCTTTTGTGATTTTCAGGGGGATTCTCTAAGGTGTGGTACACCTATATCACTCACCGTGTGACATGAGCATATCTCCTTGTGCCTCTGCAGCAGCTGACATTACATTTCTCTGTCACTGTCCCAGTTCTCACAGGACTAATCCATACTATATAAATTACAAAGTCTTTCCCCCACTGGAGTATTGTTCCTCACCTGGAGTGTTGTATCCTGTTCTGGGTTCCCTGGTATAAAAAAGGGATCTCCTGGAGAGAGTCCAGAAGAGGGCTACGAACATGATTAACGGCCTGGAGCATCTCCCCTATGAGGAAAGGCTGGGTGAGCTGGGGCTGTTCAGCCTGGAGAAAAGAAGCCTGATAGGGGTTCCTATTAATGTTTATAAGTATCTCAAGTGTGGGACACGAGGGGAAAATTAGCCAGCCCCTTTTCAGTGGTTAGTGGAGACAGGACAAGTGGCAATGGCTGCAAGTTGGAGCATAGGAAGTTCCGCACCAACATGGGGAAGAACTTTTTCACAGTGAGGGTGACAGAGCCCTGGGACAGGCTGCCCAGGGGGTATTGAAGTCTCCATCTCTGGAGAGATTCCAGCCCCGTCTGGACGCCGACCTGTGCAATATGAGCTAGGGAACATGCTTTGGCAGGGGGGTTAGACCCGATGATCTCTTGAGGATCCTTCCAACCCCTAAGATTCTGTGGTTCTGTGATTCCTCTGAAAAGCTAAGAGCTCAACAGAACATGGATCCTGGTCCATGTTTCATCCCAGGGGTAGCTGGTGTGAATTGAGCTTATTAGTGCCTCAGTGTAGAGGATGTGTTACTATCTCTGATACTGCTGAAACTACCTTCTGGAAATGTAGAGAGCAGACTATATCCCATGCTTGTGTTGTGGCTTATTTTACTGATATTTTTAAATTTGAATTTGCTGAGATAACCTAGCTTGATGGGTCTGCCCTGACTCATAGCAATCCTTAGAATCATAGAATCGTATGGTTGGAAGGGACCCCAAGGATCATAGAGCTCCAACCCCCCTGACACAGGCAGGGCCACCAACCTCCAGGCCTGGAGCTACACAAGGTTGTCCAGGGCCCCATCCAACCTGGCCTTGAACACCTCCAGGGACAGGGCATCCACCACCTCTCTGGGCAGCCTGTTCCAGTACCTCATAATTCTCTCTGTGGAAAACTTCCCCCTAATATCCAATTTAAACCTTCCCTCCTTTAGCTTTATTCCATTCCCCCTTGTCCTGCCATTATCTAAAGCAGATACTCAGGTTTGTTCTTTGTGACTCACTTGCAGATAAAGGTTTGGAAATCAGGCTGTTAGAAACTCAGGGGACTGTTTACTGAACTATGATGTTACAAATAAGGTTGAAAACTCCATTAAAACATGCTAAACTTGTGAAGATCATTTGCTATAACAACATTTACAAAGCTGATAGTAATTAAAAAAAAAAGAGAAGGAAGTTCAAAAGAAGGACAAAGAAACCCATCAGGCACAGGACAACTGTCTTTTACCTGTCTAGTGATAACTCTTCATAGCTGTGTGCGAGACTACAAAAATGGCCATGCTACTATGGTAAACTTTATTCCACACTAGTATTTTCACAATCAAATATAATATGAGACAGATTTCCGGAGAATTTGACAGAAAAACAAATGTAAACAGTGCTTCATCTGACAGGATAATGTTCATAAATTATGCATTCACTGTTGGAAAGGCTGCTTATGCTTTTATACTCTTAAAAATATTCTGTGTGTTTGTCGAGTTGATAAATGCTGCTGTTCTTTCTATACGTCACCTGCTCACTGTCTTACTTAGACACTGGTTAAATGGCAGCTCAGTATAGTCTGTTGAGATGGAAAATCAATTGGATCCAATAAAGATCTATGCTCTTAAATTTTGTGTATGTCAGTACACATGCATTAATGCTATAGAAAATGGAACCGAAGATGTGATGGTTTTGCCAGCTCATTGAGGAAAAAAGCATAAGTGAAACCAACTTACTTTCAGTTTAAATCTTCATAATGTGCTTGACTGAGAATATGTCAGCCTGTTTCTCTTCCATGAAAGGCTCAAATGAAACAGTATAAATTTCAGGAGGGGACTCAGCCACCTGAGAACAGAGTTCAAAGGCAGGCATTCATATGTGACAGGATGAGCAGCAAGACAGTACTAAGGATCCATGAAGGGAGCTGCAAGTCAGTTTCTGTTTTGAAGATGTAAATAATATTACCATAAAGCAAAAGGTTTTTCTACCAGGACATGGTAATTTTGCAAATTGCTTGCACTTTCCTCTCCAAACACTAATTGCAGCATTTCTCATAGGGGGAAAAAAAGTTTTTTTAATGCATAGCATGTATACACTATATGTGTATAAATTCACATAGTGTAGGATATCGATAGATTTGCATGATGAACTAAAAAATGTACTAATTTCTACCCCTCCTGGATATTCACAAAGTTATTCACAAAGTTCAGAGCTAGAAGCAAGGAAAACACAATCTTTATCCTTTGTACTAAACCAATGAGCTTCAAAAGCAACCCTGGTGAATAATAAATGATGGGTCAATGGGACATTATACTTAGTTTTGTACATATTTCTCATGTTAAAGCATTTTCCTGAGGTGCTAAAATTCTCTTATCTATTGGGTAAGAAATGACTAACCCACTACAAAACATTTCTTTCTGCAAGCATTCCTGACTCTTGAAGTATTACAACAAAGTGTCTTAATTTATAAGTACAAGAATATCTCATTATCTTTTACTGTAATGATAAGTAACCTTTGACATATTTTTCTTCCTCTATTTGGATATGCCTACAGGAAATTAGAAATGTTAGACCAAGTCATTCACATTTTTAGAGAAGTTATTTGCAGCAGTTTGCATCTTCAAGTATTTTATTTTGGTTTATTGTACACTGAGGACAGTGGTTTATGCCATACCTGTTTTTTACAGGGTCTGTTACTGAGGCTGGTTTTGACCAGTTCTGCAAAGGAAAATGAATTTCCACATCTACTATAAAACAGTTAACCAGCATTTCAATAGGGTGATAGGTTAGCTATGCAAATCTATTTAGAGTGCAAGCACTCAAGAAAATAATCTTGTGGTTGCTGAAAAGTGAGTATCTAGAGGGCACCCACTGAGAACGTTACACAGTTGTTACTGTTTGCAGGGTATTTGTTGAGGCAATCTGATTCAGCTGAATGGCTGTTGAGATCACAGCTAGTTCCTGAACCTGTGGTTAAAGTTGTTCTTAAAATTGTTTTCATCTCTGTGAAAATGATCTTCCTGACACTTTTTCATCCTCTCTGGAAGGCATGCTGCCTTTGCTGCAGTCTGCAGATAGTACCACCTGGCTGAGCTTGTCAGAAAACTATGTGTGATGAGTGGCCAGTGCCTCCCTGCTCTACAGCCCTACACTGCCCACACATTCCTTGGCTTCTGCCCCAAACTAGGCAACAGCAAAAAAGAAACAGCTCTGGCACTTGATATGGTGAAATAACAATCTTTGTAGGGCAGATCTGGACTTCAGCCAAACTGACAGATCTCAAAATATCCAAATGATGTGAAGCAGTTTAAATTCAAAATCCACAAAGAAAACATTCAGCTCAGCATCGCAACAAAAAATAAACTCATTTGAAATAAGGTAGATAATATTCCTAAGTGCCTTAGTGAAAAAGTCTAGTCAGGTCTCTGAGGAAATATGTATTGTTTTCTTGATTTTTTCTTTATTTCAAACTTTCTTTATTTCTGTTTTAGTATAGGAAACAGAATGACCTAAGATCATTCATTGTTTCTTTAGAAAAGCTTCAGTTTAGTAGCTCAGACATAATTCATGCAAGAAATCCTATTTAAGGCCAAAGTGACAATAGAGCTTACAGCTGTAAGTGCTCATCAGTGGAACTAATGTTTGCAGCATCTGACCCTTTCTTAATCTGTTTTGAAAGATTTAGAAGTTTGCTCTTTGATTTTTAACAAGCTGTTATCTCAGGGACATCAGTAAACTAAAGCCACTTACATCCTCCGGGGGCATCCTTTGATTTTTAGGGAAAAGACAAGGCAAGACTGACCATTACTTGTTACACAGGTAGCTAGAACCATCTTTTTGCTTTCTGTTCCACCTTCGCTGTAATGCTTTTCACTGCTGCTTGAACGTCATATCATATATAACCACACAAGTGCAATGCCTAAAATCTTGTTATAGTCTGATTCCACTGCATAAATATTCAGTTGCCATTTGCTTGTGTTTGCTTATGTCAAAAATGAATGTTGGCACCTGTGTCTTGACTTTGTTCTTACCTTCTTTACCAAAAGTAAATGAAAGACATACATGACTAAACATGAAGTTGGCAGTGCTGTGTTGAAGTTTACTCATACAAATTTCTTCCCTGGGGTTTCTACTTCTTACTTCTTTAGCATATTAAAGCCTTCATCCTGAACTGCTTTAGGCTTTTCTTAAATGCATTTTCATTCTCCTGAAGTCTCTCTTGCAATACCGTATTGATGTCTTAGCACTCCGTATAGTTTATTGGCAATTAAGTAAACATCTTGAATTATTGAAGAAACCTAGACCTAGCTATATCCAATTAAAGGTATCATTAGCCCGCAACGGACATCCTTTCCCTACAAACACTGCCTACTTCTAAGAGACCTTGTCAGTTCAAAAACATCAGCAATGTTCCTTCCTGATACCTCGTACAGATCTTTTTACACTTTGAAATTCAGTTACTATTTTTTTTAACCCTGCTTTTCTTTTTCCATTCC
This sequence comes from Laterallus jamaicensis coturniculus, assembly GCA_022605575.1. Taxonomy (NCBI): domain Eukaryota; kingdom Metazoa; phylum Chordata; class Aves; order Gruiformes; family Rallidae; genus Laterallus; species Laterallus jamaicensis. The sequence goes on along the minus strand of JAKCOX010000033.1, from coordinate 4,358,061 downwards.
TCAGGAGCTACAACCAGAAATACGATAACAGACAACACCGTGTTCCAATTCCTTCTTAAATCCACAGGTTTTGACATTCCAAAGTACAGCCTGTGTTGCCCACAAACAAAACTGCCAATGTATCTGCAGACCACTACAACTTCTGCTTACCCTCTGTTGAAATTAACGACAAAAAAGCTGTTGACTACAATGACAAACATGATATACTGAACACGTTGGAAAAATATCTGAAATAATAATGAAAACCTAAGCAATGAACAGCAAAGATAAATCCTTGTACTTCTTTCATCATGACCTAGCAAGAACAACCAAGCAAAATGAATTTTAAACTCGCCCCCCCGAAAACCCAGGAGCAGCTATCCATGAGCAAACCCATCTCTGTAGCAAAAGAGTGGGAAGACTCATTAGTAGCGGTGAAAAGCCTACTTTTCACCTACTGAAAAAACTACTGAACACAGTGGTTATTTCTTATTTGGTTAGTTCTTGGAAGATAAGTCATTTTGGTAAGAAGCTCGTGAGGGGTGGAAGGCCCACTAGAGACAGTAGTGTGAGCATTAAGGT